>CM068826.1:77398393-78598393 GCA_028554795.2 Sinohyriopsis cumingii | reverse complement strand
GATTAGTTGATTCTTCCTGCAATTTCAAGTGGATACAAGTATCATGCTAAATTGCGGTTGAATGTGGTACTGTGGCTGTTGGGAAATGATATCCATTGATTAAAAGGCATTCATATCACTTATCATTAATATCTTGTACATATAGGAGTTGGTGTTCCCATTTGGTTAATTCTTAAAATGGCAGATTTTACATTATTTAAGAATTTTAATAAATAAAATATTTACAGTATATAAATTTAAAAAATAAATTTTGTATACATGGTTTATATATCAAATGACGGTCTTTAATTTTAGTGGTGGTTTCGTTGTCCTTTTAAACCTGTTAATTTATACATGAGGCCAAAGGCTAACAAAACTAATGGACTGTTATCCAGAAATACTTTACATTTGATGGATGAGTGGCATTATTGGAGTCGGCCGGAGGCTGGGCATGTTTATAAACCCTTCCATTGATGATGTCGCCCACCTGATCTTTATTGCTTATTTGTGACCCCCCCAAAAAAAAAGATTTACAAATATAACATTGAGTGGGAACAACTGCTCTTATATTGAAGGTGTCACATGATTGTATTGATCTTCAGAAATCACCTTTGACACAAGCATTTGGGTGAAAATGCTACTCGATATATATTTACTTTGTTAAATGCCCCCTTCCCCTTAGAAAATATGCTTGGACTTGGGTCCATTTTTATTGATTTCATAGACATATTTGTAGGTCATGGGATTTTTTGTGTGGGTTCATTATGAAAGCACCACATCTGGCTACCAAAATTGGTCACTGGTATAATTTTTATGTCACTTTTACTTAGGAAATTATTGGCAATAAGTAACATGCACATACCTTTTAGCTCATCTGGCCAAAAGTCCATTTAGTGATCTTATGGTAATGCTCTGCATTAGTCAAATTTACTTTGAGTATCTGTCCATCAGTCATTGATTGAAACCCATATTTTTTATCCTGATGCATACATTTAATTTGCAATGGTTTTTTAAAATTTCATTATATGCTATTGTAATGCAACATTGTACACTTTTGACATAACCTTGTCCAAAAATCAAGTTTATTTTCTACTTGACCAGAATTATTGATTTTTTTAATTATTTAAATTTTATTCTTTAAACAACTAATAAATAGCTAAAATATTCTCTTTGTGTATGGGTTTGTTGTCTGGATCATTATTAATACAAGTAAATATGTAAACAACTAATAAATAGCTAAAATATTCTCTGTGTGTACGGGTTTGTTGTCTGGATCACTGTTATTAGACGTAAATATGTTTATTTTGGTCTGGGTCTAGGTTATTTGGATTCCCCTACAATTTATGTGGTGTACCTGATATTGTCTAGGTTATATATTGTAATTTTAATAACAGACTGCTAATTATAGCTAAAAAAAAATTTGTAAAAATAGGAACTTTTCTCAAAAGTTATTTTCCAGTATGTAATATTTATTTTCAGAAAATGTTAATTGTGACCTGAGGTCAAGTAGAAGACTACATAATCTTGTTACTGGAAAAAATATTAATTCATGCTTAAGATATAGTAGAATCAATTTGTATTCGTTGTGACCCGTAGTTAATGTGGGCTGGACTTTACTTCTTCAAATTATTATACTTGAGTGATTATTTTCTTGGGAAATACTGAGTGCTTTTATAAAAAATACAAAAATAGACTTGAACATTCACAGGGGTTTCAACAAAAGACTGTTGGTACAAGAACACAATACATGCTGCCACAGGCACATCAGTTTGTTCAGCATTGGACTTAATTTGGACATGTATTAAAGTGTATACAGAACTTGAAATTATTAGGACATGGGTCTGTAATTGTAGGATTATTTTGGGAGTAAATTCACAATGCTACAAGTTCTTTTTATTTTAGTTTTCACTTTGTTTTCAAGGCAATAAGTTATTTGTTGAATTTGACAAAGCTTGTTGCTTTTCACTCTTTTTCTGTTACTCATTTTTAGAGCAGTTTCAATTGAATCTACAATAGGTTTATATCATCAAAATCTCTTTAGTTTGACAATAAGTAGAATCCAAGCATAATATTGAAGTGATCTTACATCAGACTGGTTAACATTGTTACACATCTTGAGGTTATATGTATGATTTCAGTTTGGATGAAACTTGAAATGTATGCTTATATTATTAAGACCTTGGATTAGTTCAGTAATGAGTAAAATCAGTGCATGCTAAATGATCTACTATCTGATTGGCTGAACTTTTTACCTCTTTGGAGGCTATATTTTGTTTTAAATTAGATTTTGCTCAGAATTGAAATACTGGCTTGTATCATGATAATCTTGGACAGATGTGTTAAGGAGTAAGGTCCAATACACATTAATCCATTAATCTCGGCTTTGATTATCAGAGGTTCGTACTTTTCTTAAAGTCATATTTATGATCCAGTTTGAATCAGACTTGGAAGACATGTTTTTATCATCAGGATCTCAGACTGTTTCAGTAATGAACAAGAATGATACAGTATAAATGAGGTGACTTTGCATCTGTTTGACTGGGAATAACTCAAAAATTTATATTTTTGATCAGTTGGGTTTATTATCAAGGTCTTAGATGACTTCAGTTGCGACTACTAAGACCATGCATATGAAGTGTACCTTTTGTTATATAAAAAAAATTTTTTTTGGAGGATATAGTGAAAAAGGTAAAATCGTCATATATTTTATGGGAAATAGTTTACTTATGATGTGTTCGCTCATTACTACATTAACATGCATGATGGAATTTTCAGCTGTACAGTAATTTAAGTCAGTTGAGTGATATCAGATCTTCTTGTTATTTTTTTGTTTATCTTTTTAATAAAGTCTAAAATCAGTTTGAGGCATCCATTATATGACTGATATTAATACCAAAAGTAGGTCGGCATGACATAGTTTTGACCACTAGATTTAGAATCATGTAACTGATGAGCTGTTTTAAATACAGTAATGAATACACATTCTCTTCCATAATGATTTATTGTCAGTCATTCTTTGCTCTCAGTTGGTACTGTTAAATATATTCCTGTTTCTTTCCCTAAGAGACTTATTTAAATGACAAAGAATCAGATACATAGTAATGATACTGTTCTCTTCACTGTTTGAATGGTACTTAGTGTCTAGAAGACATGACAATTCAAAGGAATTGAAGAAAATTGGGTATTATTTAGTAGCAGAATTAAGTAAAGAATTTAAATGTTTTATAAACTCTTGTTTCTCTTCTCAGGATGTAAAACTAAAAACCATGTCTGCAGTGATTGGTGCGTACATAGAGAGCAAGGGAGGAGTTTCCAGGATGACCTCGAATGATTTTGCAGTTATTACACCAGAAATAATGTTTGCAATTCCAGGTTATTACTACCGTGATCTGCCAGTTGATGTTTTGAACAACATGTGAGCTTTATTTCCAATATTGTACATAATAATGTGCAGATAAGTGCTGTATAATTTAAGTATATCAGTGATGGGTGAAACTAATCTTCTGATTATATATAAGGCTTTTAGATAAACCATTGTCCCAGGAAAAATTATAGACCTACATTAATTCTATTTTTGAAGTCCAGTTTGACCAGAAGAGGTTATGCCACTGTATGTCATTCTTCCATCTGTTAGATAATTGTCACTTCACCTAAATCATTTGCAGGGTTGGTCATGAAACCTGATGTGCACATTCATATTGCAGACAAATTGGTCCTGATTGAAAATGGCACCACCAGACCTTTAGTATGACTGCTTGAGTGACCTTTAAAATCTTAATTGTTACTGCTTCAATGCTTGAATGGATAGTTAAGATATTATTTCCTCTGTACAATTATGTGTCATGGCGGCTACTCCAAATGGGTTCCTTTCGGCAAGGGAATTAATGTTTACATGAAAATAACTTGATTTTAGCTATCTCTTTTGTTATATCCTCAACAGCTTCAACCCTTGTTCGCATACACTTTTGGAAAATTGCAGTGTGTATGTAAAAGAAGCTAGTTTATTATGTTTTCCATGTGGTTTTCATTATTTTCAAGGATCTTCGATCTCCACAATGCAGAGCCAATGTGTACAGTATCATCAAATTGGTACACATGAAAGTTTGTAAATATAAACCAACAATTCATCCACAATGAGCTCTCTTAAGAACACTGGCATGCATGATATTTATCTGCCTGAGGAAGTCAAAAATAAAAATGTTATGTCTTTCTGGTCCCTGTTTCTTATTGCAGAGCCTAACACTTTTTTTCCCCCATAGTAAAGAAAAATAATTATTTTAAAATCACATTCAATACAATGTGATTCTGCTATAACAAGCTCCACTATAACAAATCTGGATTTAATATGGTCATGGCATGGCTCCCTAAATTTCATATAAATGTATTTTTCTCGTACATGAAAAAATATTTTTTCTTAAAAGTGCGGAAATAAGGTGTAAATAAAAAGTTTTTAGGGATTGAGTATAAATTCTAGTATAAGATGATCAGGCCTTGGTTCCTGAAATTTCATATACATGTATTTTTCTCATACACAATTTTTTTTCTTCTTCTTAATAGTTTGAAAAATAATATGTCAAATTTTTTTAAATACAGATTGCACTGGGTTGTGCCATTTTCTAAAATTGTAATTTTTTAAAATTGGTGACAGAATGTACCATCTGGTGACTTTTTTGGCAACAGTATTGTTAGCTGTTCAACCTTGTATATATAATGGGTTTTCAGTGGAGAAATTCAGAGGCACCATAAAAGGAAGCTTCAAACCTTGATATAAAATGCACTGGAATCTATCTGTTAGTACATAAACAAATCCTTTGTTCATATTGACAAACCTTCTTATGAATGCATTGTTATATCATAATCTGCTTATGCTGACATCTGGCCAGAGTACTGTATGTGTTGATTAAATTAAACACTCAGATAATCATTGTACTGGACTAGTTACAATTGACCAATCTTGGAAGGCAAGATCATAAATGGCTACTATCAATCAAATGATGGCATTTTTGTTAAAAGATCTAGCCAGAAAAAATAATTTTGCTGAACTTTCAAGGAAAGCTGATTACTTTTTTTGAAGCACCGGTCATTCTGTATAAATACTTAGCAAATGAAAGAAAAATTAAGTCTCAACCAATGTTCCACAGTTATTTGATGTTGCCACCACAGTAACAAACTGACATTTGTTTGGTAATCCAAAGTTTTGGCAGAGACTTCAATAACATTATTGTACCCTTCATCAAAGCAAGCCAGCAACAATCTTCAGTAAAATAATAAAGCACCTTTCATCAGAGAATTCAGCACCAAACTTAAATAAAAGCAGTGGAATCTGGCAGATTGTTGCATTTTCCCGAGTGTCTGGAAGACATTTATTGTACTGTGAGAATTTCCAAGAATTTCATCAAGTTGAGAGATAGCAACAATCCGTTGAGTTGCTTAGGGTTTGGAACGAAAGTTTGTGTAACTGTTCTAGTATTAAATAAAGTCTATGCATACTTCGCAAACTTTTCCGTTGAACATAATGTTTAAAGGAGACCAGAAACCAATGGAAATGTAGAATAATAATAAAAGTGCTATAGCAGAAAACCTTATTCTGAAGTATCATCTGCAACCGTAATGTCAATATTTAAATATTGGCTTGTCTTCTAGGAGATTAATTTCCATGACCTCGTATGCAAAATTTCTGCGCCTATTCGGTTACTTTTGGGATGTGACGACATAGTAGTGACGCCAGCAGCCCAAGTGGGAGTTGCCAGAGTAAAAGACAATACCGTTTTGTGTTGCTTATGGGTGTCATAGAAGATTAAGAAAAGCCTATGGACGTCTTTTTTCTTCTTTTTCCGAAAGATAAAGGCATAATGAAAGAATGGATACATTATTACAAACGAGTCGATTTCAAAGCAACACCATACACCACTCTGTGCTCGTTAAATTTCTCAAAGGAATGTTATGAGAGGGATCATGAAAAAATGGAAGCTCAAGGATACACAAATGCTAGGCCTAGACTAAATGTTGGTGCTGTTCCAGACAAACCTTTAGACATTTTAAATCCTGGGAAAAGTGTTAATCATGTGAGTTACGAAAATAGGCAGAAGGCCGAGTAAGTGACCGCAAAATGCAACAATCACTTCACAGATCTTTTATCTACACAAGCAGTGCTAAAAACAAATCTGATAGCCCGACACCCTGGGCTCCTCTGGATTTCGTTCCGGCCCTTCCTGTATTAAAAGTGAGGTGCACGTCAGGCATGTTGAAACAAAAATTGTTTGCCTGAGGAAACTCTGATCGCGCTGGTGAAATGAGTAAATGTATTTTCAAGATGTTGACATACATGCCTTAACACGGCACAATCTAAATCAAATCACCACTGTCCTAGGTGAAATTTAGATTTAATTTTAATCAAATGGAAGCTTTGCTAAAAATAAGATTCTAAACCTGTCGTGTTTCGAGAAAACACAATTTTCAGTAATCTTAAAAAAATTTAAAATTAAAAAAAAATATTCATTGTACATATGTAGTATGTATAAACGGTAATCTGTAATGATTACAACTGATATAAAATTATTCCTTGGGCAGTTTAAATAGCAGCGATTAAAAGAAAAGAGGTCAAAAGTTTCACATTAACTGGCTGACAATAGAAATGGGGTGGGGGTGGGACTTTTGACCACCACCCCTTACCCCAATGTGCGAGCGCTCATGGGACGTGCCTTTTCTCCCTGTGATAGGCCTTATTATTCCCCCAGGACAAGCTCCTTTTGCATATTCTGGTCAGCTCTGGCTAAATCGCAAAATAGCTAAAGTTTTTATTTAAGTACGCAAACAACAAAGTCGGTGTGACTAATGAACATAATCCTTATCCTTGCATTGATCTTGTGAAAAGGTCTGCCCTTCGGACATATTTCATAGAAACCATGTTCGACAATGTGTTTATGTGTAAGCACCAGCAATCAATTACTAAATAAACGATCCCTATTTTGTTGTTACTTATGATGCCATGGACTTCATTTTAACAGTTCAAATCTGTAGTGACAAGTTACCGTACATGTGGCAACTGTTTTTCTCATGTTTTATGCCCCACCTTATTTCCTTAGGTTTCAGTCTTAATGCATGTAACACTGTTTGCTGAATAAAATAATTATTCAGAATTAGTTCTTTGGGGCTACATATACTGCATGGTATATTTTGTTTTATTCTTTGTAATTTAATCATGGTAATTAAACTTTACATATACGGTAGAGGAATGTCAGGTGTTAACTGGCCAAGTTTCTTTGGCGAAAATGGAGATGTGATTCTGTTTGCAAAGAAAATTTCACATTGATCATTCATTTAAGCTAATTGGTGACAATTTTATTCTTTTAATTATTTTTTTTACTATAGTACTGTTGTTTAAAACATTTGAAATTTACTTGAATAATGTTTAATCTTCACATTCTATTTACTGAAGAAAAAATAAAAATAAATGTTGCTTGATATTAATTATATGGAAGCGCCTTTTGATGCCTCTACTCCATTCGCATGGAAGCACCTTTTGACGCCAGCTGTAAACATCGGCCATTTTGAGCTGGTTTTCGTATCGCCACCTTTGGGGAAAACCCCCCTATTAGATACTACATTCATTTCTGCAAATGACAATTACATCAGATCATGTGGTCACTGTTCATGCACTGGTTGATATCTGCTATTTAAAGTAACTGGGTCATAATTTCCACTCTCCAAAATGGCGGTTGTGGATTTCATTCAGTAATTACGCAGTTTTAACAATTAGAATCACAGCTATGAAAGATTCAATAACTTAGGTAAAGGCTCTGATATTGATGTAGGCAGCAATTAGTTTTTATAAATTATCAAATTCAGATGACTTAGTGATGTAGACGCAGACGAAAAACGTAAATTTCGAGTATGGGAAATGGCAGTTACGGTTGGTCATGCAGCCTCACTGATATGACGGTGAACAAGTTCTCTCAAGATTTTAAAGCACATTAAAAATTCTTCCGTTAAAAATAATTACACAGCTATAACAGTCAGACTTTACTCTTAAATTTTTTCACATATAATAGATGTGTACCAAAAATGTAAAATGGTTAAAATTGCTGTTAAACATAACATACACTACATTGCTTAACAGTTCACAGGCAGGCCTATGCATATGCGGTCGGCTAGGTAACAGGTGTTCTATTTGTAGTGTGTTGATCTTTGTCCCGATGCTCTGAGGTAAAGGGTTAATGCTCAAAATGTTGCATACGCAGTAACACTGATGTTAAAGTCCGAAGGGATAAATAAATCTATTTGTACATATGCTCATTGAAGTTTGATCATGTTAAAGTAGTCCCCCTCTTGAACGGTCTCCCTGACCCACGGCCACCCGCTCCTTATGGCCAGAATCCGTTGGCACCGACGAGTTTGTATTAAAAAGTACCCCTCATGAAAGACCACCCGGTTAACACGACCAGCGGCCAGCATATTAGTGCAATAATATAAAATTTACCCATCACAAGCAGCCGCATTTTATTTTGATATGTATCCAGAACCAGTATTTTATTCATGACGTGTGTTAAGTAATCCGATTTATGTTTCCCGATGTAAGGTTTTTATTATTAAAAGAAGTGTTGACTAAAGTACATGTACCACTGAGGTTAATATTATATCATTTACGCCTCACGAGAAACCACATTTGTTCCATAAGGCAACGAAAGACTACAATTTTAATCCATACAAAAGGGTAAGTACATGTAATCCAATTAACCTTACTGCTGTGTTATCATAAGATGTCTGTTTTAGTCACTTCGTTAATTAAGATTACAATTACACTGGTCAACAGTGAAATCATTACTGACTTGAAAAGGCCCTAATCTGTAGTATTTTGGTGTGCCGAACACGAATATAACCGTGAAAAATTTGTATTGGCTCTCGTTTTGAAGATATTCATATACCTCATTTTCTATGTTTCACTGTGTAAATTTCTCCAGTAGGACTGCAGCAACATCCGGAATAATGATGTAACATTGCATAATACCATCATGCTCACATCATCCACAGTTGATTGCATCATTTTCTGATGCAATGCAATACTAATGCCATGCGGCTGCTGAAGTAAGTTGACGTCAGCAGTGTACTATACATGTGTAGGCCTATTATACTAATGCCAGGCGGCTGCTGAAGCTGACGTAAGCAATGTACTATATAAAGCCCAATCAGATAGGTTCAGCATTTAAAATATTTTAGACGTTGTGCGAGACAGTTCAAGCTACTGTTACATAAAACTTATTATTTTATCCATTTACGTACAATAAAGAACAGTAATGCCTCGAAAGTGTGTTAATACCGCGGACAATTTTTGCTATATTTGTGGGGAAGTGACATTTGCCAACCAGAAGAAAAGTATCAATTCTCAAGTGAAGAAGGCATATCATCTTTACTTCGGATGCAAGGTTGGTGACCAAGACAAGCCTTGGGCTCTGCATATATGCTGTGCTACATGTACAACACAGCTTTCACAGTGGTTGAATTGCAAAAGGTCATCAATGCCGTTTGCAGTCCCAATGGTGTGGAGAGAGCCAAGCAACCACCTAAATGACTGTTACTTCTGCTTGGTTCCTCCTCTTTCCGGCGGAATAACGAAGCGAAAGAAGTCGAGAATAGTCTACCCAAACATTCCGTCTGCATTGAGACCAGTTCCACATGGTGAGGGACTTCCTATTCTAGAACCTCCAGCAGAATATTCTCTTGATTCATCTGACGAAGACAAAGGTGAGTCGACCTGTTCTTCTCCTGGTCCATCAGCATGCAGTGATCCAGATTTTCACTGTGGTGCATCATCAACCCCACACAGAATAACACAGGAAGAACTAAATGACCTGATTCGTGATTTGGACTTATCAAAGAACAAGGCAGAATTGCTAGGATCAAGACTCCAACAATGGAATCTTCTAGAAGAAGATGTCACAATTACTGCATATCGAAAGCGCCACCAGCAATTGGAGCCTTTCTTCAGAAAGGAAAGTAATCTGATATTCTGTTCCGATATTGAGGGCCTCATGAATGCTTTAAAAATCACTCATGACCCACAAGAATGGAGACTATTTGTGGACTCTTCGAAACTGAGTCTCAAGGCTGTGCTTTTGCACAATGGAAACATTCTTCCATCTATTCCAGTAGCGTATGCTGTCCACATGAAAGAGACATACGATAACTTAAGGCAGCTACTGAATTCCATTGAGTATAACAAGTACAGCTGGCACCTCTGTGGTGATTTGAAGGTAGTTGCCCTTTTAATGGGACTGCAGCAAGGATATACAAAATACATGTGTTTCTTATGCGAGTGGGATAGCCGAGCAAGGGAAATGCACTACATGAGGAAGGAATGGACTCACAGGCAGAATGTAGCCATTGGAGAGAAGAATATCCAACACCCAGCTCTGGTTGAGGCTCAGAAAATCTTGCTACCACCCCTTCACATCAAACTAGGTTTGATGAAGAACTTCGTGAAAGCCATTGACCGGACTTTGCCAGCATTCCGATACCTGCATGAAAAATTCCCTCGACTCAGCGAAGCAAAGATTAAAGGGGGAGTTTTTGTGGGTCCTCAGATTCGAGAGCTTTTCAAAGATGACCGGTTCAACAACTTGCTGGAAGGTGACGCGAAACAAGCATGGAATGCTTTTCGCCTAGTTTCTACAAACTTCCTCGGAAATGTTAGGGCAGAAAACTATAAGGAACTAGTAGAAGACATGTTGATGAAGTATAAGAAACTTGGCTGCAATATGTCTCTAAAGATTCACTTCCTTCATTCCCATTTGGATTTCTTTCCTATCAACTGTGGTATTGTTAGTGATGAACACGGCGAACGTTTTCATCAAGATATCGCAACAATGGAACAAAGATACCAGGGAAAATGGTCCACTACAATGCTGGCTGACTACTGCTGGACACTCCTCAGAGATGCTCCCGAACAGCTGTACAAGAGACAGGCGAAGAAATCTAAGATGTAGTCAATGACTTGATTTTTTATAGGTAGGCTATTACAGTTGACCTTTTACTATTGGAATGCATTTCGTTATGTAAACATTAATTTCTTGCAGATTACAAAAAAACTAGAGCCAATTTTGCAATTTGACTGTCATATTCGTGTTCAGCACATAAAAATTGATAAGAATTGACTAATTTTATTTCAGTAACATGACTTTTGTAAAAATTTGTTGTCCAGTGTTATTGAGCAGTAGTAACAGCTGAGAAGTGGTAGGATTGATGTACAATACACAAGTCAGCAGGAAATGGTTTGATAGTCTTTATGGCTTCCCTTAGTAAGATGTTCACTTTGATAATTAGTGGCTAATGCTACTGAGAATAATTGTCAAAATTACAAATCCTAACGACTGCGAGGTCAAATTTGCATGATGTTAAATGGTACAGATCGAAGCTGTTTTGGCTTCACTCGCTTAGTGTAAAGAAATGTATAAAAACAATAGGGTACCAGACTATGATTAATGAATCATGTGACAAGATCACTTCCTTTAAAAACACGCGGCAATTTGTTTCAATGCATAAAAAATTGTTTTATCAGTATTGTAGTTGGCAATATGAATGTGAATAACTTACTGCAAAAAGATCAACATGTCATCGAGGAAAAGAAAAATTCTCAGTTTAAAAGAGAAAGTGAAAGTAATTCAACTGACAGTGGTTCGGGAGACGGGGTGGTCGAGGATCCTTGCAGAAAACTAATGTTGGAAAGGCTTAGATAAACAATATCGTGAAAGATAAGAAAACAATTCTGCAGAAGTGGGAAGGTGAAATGGATGGAGAAAGGAAGATTGTTTGAGCCAGGAGATGTTTGTATCCTGATTTGAATGACAAGAAAAAGCAACAAATTTGTCAGTTGAATTGGGATATGACTACTTTACCGCAAGGAACGGATGGTTGCACAGATTTCAAGTGCGACACAACATTAAGTATTCTGTTCTTAGTGGAGAATCAGCTGATGTTAATAATGAAGTCGAAGAGTGGTACAAAAGACTAAACGATATATGCAGGGGATATGACAGCAAGGATAATTTTAATTGTGATGAGACCGGTTTGTTTTTTAGACTGTTGCCAACAGAGTGACAGATGATGTGATCTGTAACATAATTATAAAGACAGTTTTAAAACTATATCAATGGTTATTCATAACATTCTTTTGATAAAGATGAAACAGTTTGTTTTTCATTTATTGCACAACATGCATGTGATATTTTAATGAAAATATTAAATGTTTTAAAATTAAATGTACTTGTGGCTTTCTTCATACGTATTTACTATTCACATTTGTCATCCCCTTCTAGAAAGGCCACATTCATTATAAGGCCACTTCCCTGCTGCAGTAGAGGTGGCCTTATAAGAGGGGGACTACTGTATATGTGGATTACTCTTTTTATGCTTGGACTACTCTTTTTATTCACTTTGATTAGACTTTTTCCTCTCTAGGGGTTGGCTTGTGTGTGTGTATATATATATGTGTGTGTGTGTATATATATATATATATATATATATATCAGGGCTTGAATTAAACACAAATTTCTTTGTAGCCATTAGGACTAGTATATTGAGAAATTTTCTAGTCCTGTCAAATCTTTACTAGTCCTGTTCACAAAACAATGTCACACAGCTTTCATGTATGTTTACTGATTCCGTTTTAAAGTTCGAACAACCGGCAACAAAACTGGATGTTTTCTGTGTGTTTGTTTTTCCAAATTGCTTACATCATTTACACCACATAACGTTCCTTTCCTCGTCATAATTCAGCCATTCCCAGTCTTTTGTCCATTTCTTTTGAAATTTTCCATTATGCTTTTCCCTATCATAAGAATTATTGCTCGTCATTCTCATTCAACTTCTGCTTTTTTTCTGGTGGCTGAACACCTTCTATCAAATGCCACATTTTGCCTGTCTTATAAGGAGCGAATTGTACCTTGTTTTGAAATACGAAATGTTATAGTATAGCTGACGCGAATTATTTAAAGCAAGAAAAGGAATGGCACAGTGTCCTTTATATAAGAAAGTAAGAGCAAGAAACACGTTTCAAAATACGCATCTTTGCCCCCTCCCACAATTAAATGGCCTCTCCCTAACAAAGGCTTAACTAAAGCAGATGTTCTGCATGATCAAAGCAGTGGCTAATGTAAACACTGTTATAAATTATCAGCATCAGAAGATAGTGTTAGTTTCAGCTTGGAAAATGTGTTTTCCCATCAAATGAAGCCATCTGACACTCTGCGTGTTGTATTTAACAGCTCCAATTATGGTATCATGAGTCGAACCTCATTGTATTGTTGAAATTAATAATAAGGCGGAAAATTTTCAAATCTTAGATGCCCATGCTCAGAGATTTTAATTCCCAACAAATATACAGCATTCTGCTTGGATATCTCCACGTGTATTCAATTATTTGTTCATTCTTGTAAGGGAAAAATATAAAAACTATTCTTATCACTATAGATAAAGTAGTTGTATGGAATGTACGTCAATAACGTAATCATAATAAATTGATCTAATTCTTATAATTATTTCGATGGAAATGTAAAATATGTAGTTTCCAGTTTGTGACTGTTGAATCATTTGGCTAGCGAGCAAAAAACAAAGAACCTTAAACAAAAAAATCGTACAAACTAATTTCTTTGAATAGTTTTTGCTGTGTTCTTTTGTGTGGACTATACCGCTTTGTAGTTTGTTAGTATGGTCGAGTGAATAAAGTGTGATACCACGTCATTTTTTCATTTGTTATCAGATTAATTAGGATCAATTACCAAACTTCCATTGTTAATGACAGGACCATAATTTGCGCTGTTAAGTGAAATGCACAAAATCGGATGGATTCTTGTTACAGAAACGCACCATTTCCGAGGCAGAAATTGACTTCATCTTCTCATGCTAATATTTTATAACTGTGTTTACAATGGCCCTGCTTTGATTCTATAGAACATCTGCTAAGACATGTCTTAATTAGGGAATGGCATAAACAAACGCTGACTATTGATAACCGAAACTTACTAGCCCATCGGGCTATTAACATTATGAAAGTTACTAGTCCGACAGGAATTCTGCTAGCCTTGGGCTAGCGGACTACCGCTAATTTCGAGCCCTATATATATATATACACACACACACACACACACACACACACACACACAGAGTCCAACTTGTTTATGTCAACATCCTTGGGCCCGAGGAAATATTGTCGACATAGACAGCTGTCGAGATAAGTGTTGGGGGTGGGGTTTGCGAAAAAGATACAATTTAAATTCGTCAGTAAGAAGGGACCTGTCGTTAGTGAGTAGCATTTACACTTTGAGAAAAGAAACGATGGAAATTTTGAGTACATGAAGACATAAACAGTGTAAAATACACTTGTATATTGACAAATTACATTTTGGTTACCTTTTTGTAATAAAATCCACAATAAAATATTGCATCGGTCACATACTGATATGAAAAACATTCACTATGATATTCAGTGTTGGCATTAGCACGTGGCTGCATAGTTATTTACATGCTTCAAGTACATGTACTTAAATTATCCTAGATTTTGGTCAGTCTGTTCCCATCTTAGTGAGGATACCATGGGGATGGGGCTATTCATGGGGAAATGAAAACCTGTCAGAAAGTTGGTTTAAACAGTACATGTATTTAGTTACAAAAGTCATCGTGAAAAGTACATAAAAGCAAACAAGAAATATGCGATTGATACGATTAATGAAGGCATCATATTGTATACAATGACACATGCTAAAAAAAAGGAAACTCACAGCACAATAAACTTGTTTTAATCACCGATCACTTAGGAAAATGCAAGAATCTATCAGATTTCATTGCTTTTATTGAAGTCGCTGCAAGAGGCCAACTTTATAGGACCATAAAATGCTTGATTTTTAATCTGACTGTGACAGTAAAGCCTGGCGGCAAGATCAGCTAATTGTTGAATAAAATACAGGTCGTAACTGGCCGCTTGCTGACATAAATTATTAGGTGGGAAAATTAAAGCCTGTTAGCAAGATTAACTAATTGTTGAACAAAGATGGGTCGGAACTGGCAGCTTGTCAGCATAAATGATTAGAAAACAAAGGATATGTTTAAGCTGGGACCAAGGGCTTCTGTTGACATGTACATTTATTTTTTATCTCAACGTCAACATAAGCATGACAATTTTGGTAGTAATAGTAGACCAAGGGACTGGGACTTTACTTTTTGGTCGAAATAGGTGGCTTGTCGACGTAAGTGACGTTGATATAATTTGGTGGACTGTGTGTGTGTGCGTGTGTGTGTGTCTATATATATATATATATATATATATATATATATATATATCTATATATATATATATATATATATATCTATATATATATATATATATATATATATATATATATATATATAAAAATAATCATTATGGGGATAAGGTTGCATTTGAATTTGAATTTACTATGATTGTGGCGTGGTTCCTGAAATTTTAAATACATGTATGTGTATTTTTCTTGTACCGGGAGGGAACATTTTTTTTAAGCAGGAGAAATGGTGTGTAAAACATTTATTATCAGTTTGGCGAATAGTTCACATTTGAATTTTAATATAATACGATCCTGACTTAGCTTCTGAAATTTAACAATATCACCTGGTTCTTGAAGTGGTTTGCCAAAATAAACATTATCAGAAATGTTACTTATTACTGGTCCATGGGTGAAGTCAGTACGTCACCTCTGTGATTGTCTTCAATTAATTCTGTGTACAATCGTTGCTCAAACAATAGCCAACATGTGTTTCTTTTTTAACTGCATACACAACCAAGCAGCAGACAATGCGGTGGTTGATAAAAGATTCTCACAATTTAAAAAGCATCATTTAACAAAAGCTGGCAGCATGTTAGCTGGGCTTGGCGGTATTATTAGACACAATCATTTGACCAGTAAATAATGTCTGCTTCATTAGCTGGAAATTTAAAGGATATGAAATTGTACATGCTTTAAGGTTAAATTTTTGTATAAAATGTGACTTGTGACCATTGCAGGCCTATTGCACTTAGTTGTCTGGTTTTACATGTCGTTCTCTTCGCTTTGCTCAATGATTACTATAGTAAGTTTTCACACGATTTTTTTTATATTCACTAAATCTGAAGTAAAAGTTATATGCACGCTGAAAGCATGCGTTGATTGTTAATTATTCTTGCTGTAGTCATTCAAGTGGATATATGTACAAGCGTTAATTATTGGAAATTTGCAGTGGATAAATGTACACGGAAATGCATGAGAAAATTTTAGCAGTATGAAATTTGTACAAGCACCGTTCATAGACCCTGTTACGTAATAAAACGTACACATCCTTCGTCTTTCTTGACCTAATTTTGCTGTTAATTTTTCCCATTGAAGTCAAACACATAATGATTTAATTATTTAAAAGTTTAAATATGTATGCAATTTTGGATATGGAATTATATATATTACAATTAATTGCAAGCCCCGACTGTACAATATCAGATGGCAAGTAAACGGTGTTGATACTCTGTTAATGCTGTATATTAGACGTTAAATTCAGACACAATGATTGGGAAAAAAATTATTGAATATTGTAAATCTGTATGCAATTTTTCAATGGAATGAATGCATTATGGATGAACTGCATGGCACGATAGTAAACGGTGTTGATACCCTTTTTATCATACACATTAGACATGAATACACGTACATGTGCCAGTGAGTTGTTCTCTAAAAAAAAGTAAAATACTGTAAAACCCCACATTTATGCGACCCCGATATTAACGCGATGCAATTGTTTGGACCCCAATTATCACGTTATAGTGGGGTTCCACTGTACACATACACACACATGTACACACATTCTGGTCTTAATAATATATAGATGTATCATAGTTTGGGCATTCCATGATCATGGATTATACACAACAATTCTTTAAATCACAATTCGTTAAGTTTAAGTTGCCCTAAAGTCAACCAATATTTTACTTCAGCCTCGATTTTCTGTACAACTGTACAGTCTTTGTAATGGACCTACAGATGGATGATCAAGACTTTGAAATGGATCTAGCTGACAGCTTCAGGGATGAAATACCTGTTGACGAAGGTCAAAATTCCAGCTCCCAAGAGCAACCATACCTTATGCAGAACTTTACTGGTGAAAATGAAATTTGCCTGAGGATGAACTACATCAAGGTGTTGGAGATCACAGCAGACAAGGAAGATGAAATTAGGGCTTTCTGTAGTAGCCTCTTCAGAAAGTACACAGATATTGTCAACGTGAGAACTTTCAGACGATTAATCTTTATGATGTTTTGTGCTCCAGTAAAAACTTGCCAAGCTGTGCCAAATGATTTTGTAAGTAGTGCTTTTGACTTACTATGTAATTGGGTCTCAAGGTTCTTGATATTCACATATGCTTTAAGAAATTCCACAACTATTGGCTTTGTTTGCATAAATGATATATTTATAGATCATGGGATAGTTTTCAGTTTTCCTTTTGCAGTGAAGATTCATTTATTTGTTTTATTTCTTATGGTAAAAGCAGAAGGGTGCACATTGTTTTGCAGGACTCTGTCACTAGATTTGCAGTTTTGCTCTGTTGCACACTGAGGAAGCAAATGAAATTTCATGCACATATTGATGATCTATAATAATAATAATAATAATAATAATAATAATAATAATAATAATGACCTTATTTAAAGAGGGTAACACAATTCGCTAAGAACTAATCTACCTTGAGGCCCTCATACAAAGGAATTTATTTATTTTAGCTGCATGACAGACCATTTGCAAATTTTTATGCTTCTATGTCAGACATAGTTCATCACTATCAAGATTTGTCCTTCTTTGCCATGTTGAGATAAGTAATATTTTAGTTTTACCGGTATTTACCACCATGTCATTGCATGTGCACCAGTTTTCCAGTTTGTTTAGGGTATTCTGTAAAGAAATTTCGAGTTAATGCTTTGTGTTTTTGATGTCTGACAACGTTGTGTCATCTGCATAGAGATCTGTAGATGATCTTGAGTCTCTTAGTAAAATAAAATGAACAGTAATGGACCTAGAATTGAGCCTTGTGATACTCCATATCTAATTGTTCCAGGTTCAGACAGAATATTAGTTATGTAAACATGTTGTGTTCTCTCACTTAAATAAGAAGTAAACCATCTAATTGTTCTTTCATCACACTGGTAGATTTTCAGTTTCTTCAAAAATATTTCATGATCCACCATGTCAAAAGCTTTCCTGAAATCTACAAATACAAATCCTATTACTCTTCCTTGATCAAGTGTTTGAAGCCATTTATCAGTTAGGGAGATCAAGGCAGTCTCACAGGAATGTTTCTGTCTAAAGCCCGATTGATTAGGGTGTAACAGCAAATGTTTGGTTAAATATGACATGAATGAGTCATGGACATGTTTTTTAATTAAATTTGACAAGTTTGGTAGTAATGAGATTGGTTGGTAGTTGTCAGCATCATCCTTAGAACCAGATTTGTGAATAGGAGTTACTTTTGCAGTTTTCCATACTTTGGGGACAGATGAGGTTGCAATACTTAAATTAATTATGAATGTTATGCTATCGACAGTGGCAGAGGCAGAAGATTTAAAGGGATGTGGACCAATCTGATCAAGTCCTGTACCTTTCTTGGTATCAAGTTCACTAAGACATTTTTTAACAAAGTTTTTTGATACTGGTGGGATAGAGAAACATACCTCCTTAGAGATTTTGCTGCTGCAGAACCTTTTCAGTTCATTAAAGTTGTTTTCTATCACTGGTTCTTTTAACTTTGTGGTAATGTTGGTGAAAAAGTCATTGAAAACATTTGCAATGTCATTGTCATAGTGACTATGGTTTAATTTACCAGAAGTGAGTGAATTTTATTTGTCTGATCTTTATTTCTCCAGAGAGTTCATTGAAGACTTTGCAAATGGAGTTTGTTTTGCTCTTTTTGTTTTCAAGCAATGATTGATAAAAAGTTTTTTATAGCTATTTTAATCATACTTGTTATTTTATTTCTCCATACTTTATATTGTGCATGGTTTCTCATAGCCTTGAATTGGTCTCATGTTTTCATAGCATCTAGAATTTCAGTCTTTACTCAGTGTACTTTCAGTGGTGCATGTTTAGAGACTTCATTTTGGAATAAGTCAGTGTACATCCTCAGGGCTTCATCTGTGTCATCCAAATTTTGGATCATATTCCATGGAACTTTATATAGGTCATTGAGATGTTGTTCTTCATTAAAATTTTTGAACGATCTGTAAGTGATCGTTTTGTGCGTATGTTTCTTATTTTTCTTGCATTTAACCATTCTTGTCAAAAAAGTAGGATAGTGGTCACTAAGACCAACATTCGGTACCTTTATACAAGCCACATTATCAGGTAGGTTGGTATAAATGTGATCAATAAGAGTGCTCGATTTTTCTGTTACCCTTGTAGGCTCATTTATACAGCTGGACTAGGCCTAATGATTCAATAAATTCCATCCAGTTCCTTATTTGAGTATTGAGAAGGTCGTTATTTATATCTCCGAGTATATATGTTTCTTTCTCCTGTGCTCATCATGCAATGGGTTACTCCCTGAGATTGTCTCCATACTACTTTTATCATTCTTGCATCCTATTTCTATATTTAAATGTTCATATATATTAGCATCTTCAAAGTCAGATACAAACCCTGAAAATCCATTTATGTTTGCATCTACAATAGTGTCCGTTGAATAGTTAGAGTCAAGAGTCCCACTAGGTACATTTAGATTTGTTGTAAATGAAGCATTGGCATTCTCCTCTTTGCCAGCTTCCTAATATGTATAATACATTAATGGACAAAGTCTTTATTTTTGTCTATAATTATGGCATCTGAAGCATCTTTTTGCCATGATGGCATACCTGTGTCATGTGCCCAGTTTCTCCACAATAGAGAGAGTACTCTTCATTATAGTGCCTGAAAATGGGGGCATACGTGTTAATATTTCTTAGTAGTTGAGAGGTTCTTTTTCTGAGGCTATTTAGTTCATTTTTTGTATTTTTTGTTTTTTTCCATTTTGGTCTTGGACATGTTCAGTCAAAACCAGTAAGACCATTTACACAGAAACCACCTGAGGGGTAGTAGAATGAAATTGGGTAGAGATTTTTACCTGAAAATCAAGTAATTTTTATCTTCTTTATTATTGAGGGGGGTACTTCTTTTTTAAAATATTTTTACTTGGTTGTTTATGCTTTTATATCCGGTCATCTATTAACATTTGCTTGTCCTGCCCATAACTGTGAAATGGTTGGAAATATTTCTATGAAACTTTTGCAGTAGTGTCATGACTATTAGAGCTGGATACTTAAAAAAAAAAATTGTACCACAGTATTTATGAATGTACCATGATATGTACCATGGTATACCACAAAAATTATATTATGGACCAACAATTTGATATTCTTGGGCAGGGGCCTGACACTTTTTAATATATGTATGTCAATTGTTAGAAAATATTGTGCTTTAAATTATAGGAAAATAACAAATAACAATAAAAAAATATTTTGTGATAAAAGAAAAAAAAAGGGTTCAGCTCTAAATAAAACTATGGTCCCACCCACTACTCAGGGAATTGATTGGCTAATACCTTTTTAGTAGAGAGATTTGTTGTGTGAATGTTAACTGTTGCAGACCTGCCAACTCTTATGATTTTGCCGTAAGTTTTAAGAAAATTACCCTTTATATTTGGACTTGTGACATACTAGCAAAAACTACGGAAAAATTATTGTTGCTGAAAAATCTGGATAATAGGTTCATCCTTGTCTTATTTGGATCCTGGTTTCATCTTAGAATTAGTGGAATTAGTCAGGGAACAAGACTAACTTTACAGCAGCACCCAAGATGCTTTAAAATGCACCTATTTGTTCATGTTATGTGTCTGCATGATCCAACTGTTGATTTTGTAATTTTTGAAAATGTCATCCAGAAAGCGATGCATGTTTGAGACGAAAGGGAAAATAAGATTCTAGAAAAAGTGTTAATAATCAACACAGAAAAATAAAAGGAGTATTCAGATTCTTGTGAATAAAAGCTGGAAAGGACACAATCACGTTTATTGGACATCAGATGCCAATTTGAGTATGTCTCATGGTGAGAGATGTGATCGCTATCGTCATGTGGAACCAAGAAGAATTTCCAAGAATTATGTCAAGTTGAGAGATAGCTTGAGCTGCATAGGGTTAGGAACTAGAGTTTGTGCAACTTGTACTAGTGGTAAATAAAGTCTCTGCGTACTTTACAAACTTGTCAGTTGAACATAATGTTTATCGTCGATGTGTCAAACTTTTAATTACTTTTCCAAGCTTTACAATAGCAGTTATTGATATTTTGTTACACCTTACTGAAAACTGGTTAATCGTTGGGAAGAAAATCAACTGCCTGAGATGGACTCGTCAGGGTTGGCAGGTTCGCATTGTACTAATCTTACATCCATTTTGACTGCAACTGTGGATCATTTGAAATTCTAGTTTTTGCTATAAAAAGTTAGACACTGTTGCATCACTCATATCTATAATTTCTGGAAGTTCTTTTCAGTGACAAGAATGTCATTCTGTTTGAGGGACTCTTTTCCTTGGACTTAATGCATTGATATTGTGTGTCAATAGACACTCTAGATTTTTCACAAATTCAAGTGCCTTTCAGAATAATTTCAGTCAGTCTCATCCAGTTTTGTGTTGCAGTTCTGTAAGCTTGGTGTTCCATAAATGTTTCAACCTTGTTGGTGTTTGGGTAGGTATTACAATTTTGTTATGGTACATCCACCCTACCTGTTTAATATGCACTAAGTGTTCTCACATAACCTTTCTGTGCATTTGGGCAGATGAAGTGTGGGGGAAAAGGAAACGGGTTCCATTTCTTCCTTGGTGGAAACATTTCTTTCCAATCAGGGACCAGTGACATTGACTGGTGTAAGAAAGTTTCTAACATGCTAATCCTAAGAAGGATCAGATGCCTTTCCCAGTACATCATTGTTGACAACAGGCTGATTCCAGGAAGGATCAAACGTGCTTAATGTGTAAGGAAGGCATTGTCAAGCTGATCTGGGGGCATTGTCAAGTTGATCTGGGAGGAATCAATAGTCATTCATACTTTACACTGTGCAATAGTTGCAAACTCAATCCTAGGGGATCAGAGGAACTTTCTAGTGTCTGAAAGTTGATCATTTGCCTATCCTGGGAAGAATTAATGACACTTTCTTGTTCAGGAAAATTTTGGTGTTTGTTGCCAATCTGGTGGGGAATGAAGAGCACTTCTGGTATAAGGAGGTTGCCGACACCCTATTCCCCCAACAAATTCCACCTTTTCTCCTTAGGAGAAGTGCTGAATTCTTCCCCTCACTCTTATGAGTCAGCAACTATCTCGGGGTTTCGGTCAGGAACTCTCTAGGGTTCTTGCACACATTTGCTTTGCTGATACTTAAAGTTCTTGATGGGTTTTATTTCTTATGGTAAAAGCAGAAGGGTGCTTTTGTTTTAATTGCTTCATTGATTCAATTTCTTCTATACAAGCCTGGCCTTTTGGCAAAAGATTTGGCTACCTTTGGTAGCTCCTGAACATGTTAAGATCATTATTTTTAGTCACATTTGTGCTAGGGATGAACAAAATTAACGTTTCTGATAAAAGCCTGACCTTTTTTTACTGAAACAAAAAGAGAAAAGAATTTTTCAGAAATGCTCAGTCTCTCCTAGAGTTACATCAGATATCTCTGCAGCCACCCATATTGAGGTGGATTAGTTTGAATATTAAAAGATTTTATGTCTCTCTTTCTCTCTCTCTGCATGAGATCTTTTGCAGATATCGGGTCTATTTTGTTACATCATAGGTCGTTATTAACCATTCTATGGATGACATTATAAAACTACCTTTTGATGGTCTCACTCAGTTTTTCTTTGTTTTACTGTCATTCATTGGCACTCTGGAACAAAGCCATTTATGAATTAAGCCCGATTGTGTCAGTCAAGGAACATGTCAAGTGAGCCTCAAGTCTGCAGTAGCATTCTTCATGAATAAACGGCATGTTCTTTCTGACAGCTGTTATGAGACCATCATCTGTCCTGTAAATGTGGTTTACAGAGGTATTTATTTATATCATACATACCTACTATTTTGCTCATTATTACTGAGTTCCCTTCTGCCTCACTGCTGTCATGTCCCAGAGTCTTAGTCCAAGCAAGAGGAGGACAATATTTCAAATGACTAAGACATTGGACTGGATTGTTTTTGTTTTGGACCTCCAGTTACTAATTACTAATTGGAGGGTGAGGGTGGAATATTTTTTCCTTGGACTGGGTTAAAGCACCATTACAATAGATAGCAAAGTAATAAAAGCAGATGACCTAATATTATTCCGGGTTGCACTGCAACAGATTACAGAAGGTGGTAGCATGTGCAAGAGACATGGTGCCGCTAATCCTTTGTGCGATAAGGTGTCACTAAGCAATGATCGACAATAATCTGGTCTTTTGTATAATTGGCAAGTTGTGTTTATAGAGACGTGTTTGCTGATCTCTAGGGGTACCTTTAGTCTGAATGCAAGCTTGACAGTGCTATGTACTTTAGCCAAATACATTAGTTGACACAGATCGATGAAAATTGTGGCTTATTAGAAACATGGATAATATTGGATGTGCAATAGCCTGTGCATAGTTTGTGAATGAGTTAGATCCCTAGATTTGGCTACCTTTGGTAGCTCCTGAACATGTTAAGATCATTATTTTTAGTCACATTTGTGCTAGGGATCATCAAAATTAACTTGTGTGGTCAAAGCCTGAACCTTTTTACTGAAACAAAAGGGATTTTTTCTTCTTCAGAAATATAATATTTTGCATAGTCTGAATTGGAGTTAAACTGACTGTATAAACATGTTCTGGTATTGTCCAGGTCAGGGACAGTAGTTTTGATGTATAATTTCAGCTAAAAAATATTGAAAATTTCATTTTAAACTATATAGTTTTGATTATCGTTTCCATAGCTTTTTCACGTTATATTCAGAATTACATTACAGCAAAGCACGTTATATGGTGTGAGAGCTGTACTGATTTGACATACAATATGGCCATCATGGTAGCCATCTTAAAGCTCTTACAGCTTGTTGTCCTGAACAGATGGTCTTAAAGACTTTCACTGAGAAACTTCTTGTAAAACCAATTTTGTACTATACAAAAATGGTCCTCATCAGTAAAAGCCATCTGTTAATTTTTTGTGATTACTACTCCTGAAGAGATGGTTATATTGAAGTGGGGTTTTCACTTAAACATGTCTAAATCAGGATCCAACTTAGGATGAGTGTTTGTGGAAATGGTGCTTATTTCTACATGTTTTGGCTTAAACATCAACTGAACACATGAAAATTGTGCATTATATATTCAAACACTACCTTTATTTCATTAAATCTCTCCTATAGTTATAATTACAGTTTTTTTCCCAACTGGATGAGGGAATTTCATCCCTAAGTTTAAGTTCTAGACTGGACCCTATTCACTGTATGTAGTTCATGTAAAAAAAATGGCTGCCTTGAAGACCACCATCAAAATCTTTATATGTTTACATCTCCTGAAAATAGTAGGTTTTGAGTTTGTCACCATGTATATTAAATTTGTATTGAGTGATTGACCTTTGTCCGTAACTAATTTAGGAGTTTGGGCCTACCTAACTGTCTTCTTTTTTGGTTGTTGTTGTTGTTATTTTGGGGTTTAACGCAATTTTTCAGCACACGATAGGCTATACATGGCAGCCAGTATTAGTGGTGGAGGAACTCTGGGAAAACCCTGGAGAGAACCACTGACCCACGAGAAGCTACTGGCAAGCTTTCTCACATACCCACATTAGCCGAATCCGAGACTCGAACCCATGCAGACAGAGGCAAGATGGCAGTGATTCGTAATGGAGAGCGCTTTAGACCACTCGGCCACTCGGGGGCCCTTGTTTTTTTTGGTAAAAACATATTACATAGCTAATTTTTGTCTATGATTGTAGATTATATAATAAAATTATTATTATTATTAGTTGGTAAACATATTTACAGATGTAATTGGTTTTGTGTTCTAGATACAGTCTTGATTCTGCCCAAGAAGATTCCAGAAACAAATTATGTTTATAGTTTTATGGAAAATTCCATTAAGGTGACCCCCATCCTGGTCATCCTGTTGTGACTTAGGTTTTTATATTAGGGTTGTTTATATTAAAATTACTTATTGCAGTCTTGGCATCTTAAGTGAATTTAGTCTTGCAGTTTTATTCAGTTTTAATTTGAGAGCATTTTTTAAATTTAAATTATTAATTGGAATTACAAAGTGCTCGTTAATTCTTGGACTAAATCACTATTTGGAATTATTGTCAGCTCATATAGAGACATTTTGGATTATATCATTGTGATGCATCAAGACTTAGGCAAATCAACATTTTTCCAGGCTAATGGGGTACATCAGCACATTCAAGATTGGCAATCACTTGGAACACAGTCGGAATCCATTCAGAATGCTCTATAGTTTCGGACTTGGGATAAAACTTTTAAGACTGTTTGGGATTGAATTAACAATACTGCAAGTTCTTTTTAAAATTTCGCTTTGTATTTCTTTTTTGTTAACTAGTTTAAGACTATAGAGTTGTAACAACTAAAACACTATTAAGGCAGTTAAAAATGTTTTTTTGTGGCTGAATGGAAAGTGATGCTTATTTTGTCTCTGACTTGGAACAATAGTGGTCATCTTGAAAACCCTATGTGTACTGCTCCTTTTGTATAGATTAGACCAACAACACCTATACTTTTATGTAGGAAGTTTGAAAACAAAACTTAAGTGAAGTTGGAGTAAGGGTAAGTTTCTAATCTTTTTCATAACTGACTTTTTCAAGAGAGTCACTTGCATATATACGAGTGACTTTTGACCCGACTTGAATGTATTTAGTTGCATTACAATGCACAAGTTGATAGTCGCCATTCTACTGGTTTATATGCATGATAAGACTAACAATAATAAATGGATTTAAATCAAACCCAATTTATCAAAAAATCTGATGAATACCCAGGATGATGCCACTTAAATGACAATGTTTTCTTCTCTAAAACTATCCCCAAAGAGGTTACGTTCTAACCCTATCCCATATCTCTTACACTACTTGAAGTTGCATCATGTACAATGAGACCGATCTTAGGCTCAGTTCAGGGTAGTGAGATTTAATCCTCTCCACTTAGCTACTGCCTTTGCATATTATGATTGGGTAATGTATTTCAAGAAGATAGCCAGTTTTGGAGTTAAATGTATTCAATCACAATATATTATTATGCTCCAAGTGTAGAATATTCTAATCTGACTTTTTAGCTTGGAAGGACTGAATTTGCAAGGTAGTAGTTATACTCCTAACATTCTGATTGAGTGAATGATTGGTTTGCAGAGGAAAGCACATGTTTATAATTCAGCCTTAATATAACTTTCAGGTACAAGACAACATTGATCAGTTAAGAGAGCTTCCATGGCCATGTAACCCATTGATGACAAAACAAGATCTAAAGAGGCAGATGGTCCAGAGGACATTTTCCTCAGCAGAGAGTTGTGGAAGAATTTTTGCTGAAAAAGCAGTCATTGGCGGAAAAAATGCATTGGATATAAAAAGAGAAGTGGATTGGCAGAGGTTTAGAAATTTACTGTTGAAGAAGTTTAAGAATATTATTCTTTCATAATGGCAATGCCATAGTCTTGTTTTAGAGTTTTAGAGCAGCAGAATATCATTATTGCACACACCACTATTTTAGCATAATAATATGTTACAAACTTCTGTTCATTATGGTAGCAAATACATAATTATGCAGGAGGAAAAGGACCTTATGTTTGGGCTAGATTGGGGATGAGATTGAAAGAAGGAGCCAACCAAAAAGAATACAGTGTTCACAGTTTTTAGGGTGTGAAGTTCCTACAGATTCCTGTAAATTTCTATAAATTTAAGGATTCCTGTATTTTTCTTACTTTGACCCTTTACCTCATGTCAGCATCTTCGGATGCTTCTACCCTATTTTCTTGGAAGATCCTTTTTATGCCTCTACCCAATTCATACAGAAGCAAGTTTGGATGCGTCTACCCCATTTTCATGGAAGCACATTGGATGCCTGCTGTAAATATCAGCCACTGAGTGTTATTTCATTAAGCCACCATCAGGGAATACCTCCTATTATATGCTACATTCATTGAACTAAATGAACCTTACATCACATCACATGGTTGCTGTTTATGATCTAGTTATAGTCTGTTATTTAATGCAGTTGGGTTGGATTCTGCTCTCTCCAATATTGAGGCTGTTGATTTCGTTCAGTATTTAATGGAGTTCTGTCAGTTAGAATCAGGACTATGACAGCTTCAACAACTTTGGAAAAGACTGATGCTGAACACTGTTTTTATTGTTTCTCAGATTCAAATGATTTATTGATGTGGACACATATTTCAAGGTTGAGAAAAAGCAACTATGATTGGTCACCTGGCTTCATGGTGAATAAATTCTCTCAAGATTTTAAATCACATTAAACAAATTAAGTGAAAAAATAATTTTACTACACTGAATGTAAGATTTTACATGTTAATCTTTCAGTATATACAGTAGAACCTTCTTGAAAGACCACCCATTCTGCCAAAAAATAATGGTCTCTCAAGACAGGTGGTTCTCCTAACAGGTCATAATGCTAAGTAATCATTAAATTTGTGCATGGAGATTCTCTTCCCTTAAAACAAGTGGTCTCTCAAGACAGGTTTTACTGTAATTGATGTGTACCAAAGATGTAAAATGGTTCAAATTGATGCTGAATGTAACATATACTACACTGCTATAATAGTTAACAGACAGACCTATGCACACATACTTAAATAGGTAACAGATGTTCTGGTTATAGTGCACTGCATTGTGTGAATTTGTTATATATATATATCAACTGCCTACAAAGCCATACAGTTTATGAGGTAAAGGGTTAAGGACACTTTTTTAAAAAACATTTCTATACTTCCTAACTTTAAAAGGGGAAAGTGTGGAAATGATAAATTTAATAGTGGTAATAAATTATCAGCTACTGTGTTGCATTGCTCTCCTTTTCTAGGATGGCAAGTTCCCAGTCAAAGCGAAATATTCTTTCCAGTTAGTTTCTGATGGTCCAGAATTGAAAAGAACATGATTCCAGTCTTAATTCTTTTGTCATGATCAACATGACTAGAGCTGTTAAAATTCTGTAAAAAGATACTGGGTTCCTGTATATCTTAATGATCCGTTATTATTCAAATGCTTTGTCTGCATTAACAACAAAACTGTGTAAAATATACGTGTTTTATTTAGTGGAATATGTCACAGATAAATTAACAACTTGCAATTTTTCTAATTAAATCCGCTAAAATCAACAATGCTTGATATTTTAAATACATTCATATGATAAATCCATGAATTCAATTAGTGATCACATAGTGGTATAAAAAAATGGATGATCCAACTCGCACTCTTTTTAAGATTTTAATTTATGCGTCTTACAAAAAATTAAAGTTAGGTCCACATTTTAAATTTGTTTTATCATTATCCTATCAATGTTGCTATGTAATGTCATCTGGTACAAAATCCAATAATTCAACCTAATTTTCTGACAAAGTTCTGAAATCCTCCATTGTTGTTTATGAAATTGTATTGGTATAGACCATTCTTAATATTAATGTATTGCGAAAACAAGGCTAAGCTTGGCAGATCGAGAAAAAATATGGCATCCTACTGTACATCGAGTAATGATCTGAGCTGTTTGCCAGATATTTCTTTTTCATTCGTTGAGAATTTCATCATGGTTGTCTCCAAAATAAAAAATAAACCATGAGCTGATTGCAATAATTAGTTGTTAAAAAAGAATGAACAATTATTTCAGCACAGGCCATTGAAATTATATCACTGTAGTAAAAAAAAAGATATAGCCAGAATATGCAAGAAAAAGGGAGGAAAAAAATTATTTATATTTTTGCTTCCTTTTTGGGGGAATTCTCTGACATTATCTTACCATGATGATAGAATTTCAGTGGCTTGTGATTTAAGTGTGCATTTTTTCTTAAGTAACGGAGCCATTATTTTTGTATGGAGACCACTCTTTATTCCAAATGCCCATCTTATCCTACTTTTTGCAAGGCTCATCTGTCTGTTTGCAGTTCATACCGGTTTGCCTTAGATTTGAGACCAAAAAGTCTAAAATCCGGACACAAAATCTGATTCTGATTGAGTCCAAAAAATGAGTTTTTTTAAAATCTGTATTTTGTAGTATAACTAGATATTCCAGATTATTTGGTATCATTGTAGAGCTACATCTGTCTACCTTTCTATAATACCACCCACTTCAGTGTATCATGCATGACAATGACACTGGCAGTAGGCTATTACCTCCTGGCCCTTTAAGTCGTCGCTTGGGTTAATGTGTTATGTGGATCCTGTGATCCGTGATAATTCATAGTAACAATCTTAATTTATCTTGCATGTAGTAACGGAGCATATACATCCTAATTGGTACTGGTGTCAAACTTTGTGATCAGCCTGAACATTGAGAAGGAAACCTGTAGATTTTGGAGAATAGAGGCCTAAAGTCAAGGTCATGGGAAATTTAATTAAAAACATAATGGTTCCTGCACAGTAAATGTTAATTTAAATAGACATACCATGACCAAAGGTTCAGTTCATAGAGATGTGATGGTCACTAATCTTCAGTCAACCATACCTTACAAATGCACATATCATACATGCCAACCATTATGCTTTTGGCGTAATCATTATGCTTTTTTTCCATGAAATTACATCTTTTGCTTGCCTATATATGGATTGTACTTTTTTTAAAAGTACATTACAAAATCAAAATAAAGCAATGAATTTGCTGTGTAAGAATGGCTTAAGAGTACTTTCTCTATTTGTTATTTATAGCAACTGTATATGACCTATTTCCAAGAAAATGGATGGGTTTTTCACATATGAACTTTTCCTCACAGATTCGTTAATATTGATCAATTAATCAGTTAGCAGACTGGTCAGTAATTTTAAAGAAAATGGCGCCAGTTCTTTAGTGAAACACTTTATGGTGTGAGTTGTGATGTGATGGAAAATGTTAGAGCAGGTGATTCTTTCAAGCTTCAAGACGTGTCAGATCAGAAAAAGGACAAATCAACACCACTTTACAAACTTCAGTAGAAAAATGTGATAGTAATATAATGCATCCACGTGCATGATTGTGCTCATTGCAGAATTCCTGTTCATGATCATTCAGTGAAAATTACATATGTATAAAGGGAATGCTGAATATAATAATTTTTCAGCATATTTTGTGTTTGTATTCTGGTTCTAATCCATATGGATTTTGCTCTTTGTAAAAAGAATTTTTATCAGCTGCAGAACCATTTGCCAAAATAATTATTTTTTTTAATATGTGCTTATATTCTGGTATGTAATATATAGATTACACCTTTGATGCCCAAATTATGCTTTTGTGCCACCTATAATAGCAATAATTATGTCTATACCTCTCAGGGGAACTATTAAAAATGGGATAGGCATATAATATACTGTTCTTTCCATTATATCTCAGTGAAGGATCCTTTATGATGGTCAGTCGTTTTAGTTGTTAATGGTTTTGTATTAATAGAAAGGAGAGATATGAGGAAGACATTTTGGAGAAGCCATCCATTTTTAATTTTGCAGAATTGTTGAAACTTTTAGTGAAAATTAGGATGCTGTTTAATTGGCATCTCTAGGCATTTCCAGGTTTTCAGATTTCAGTGAAATGACTTTGAGATTGACCTTGCATAATTTCTGCAATGGTACCAACTAGATGAATATTTTAAATCTGTTCACTTTTAACAGTATATGTACAAAGTTAGTATTTTCTCTTTTAAAAATAACATCTTGTAGCTGGTTGACATGAGTTTGTCCCTATTGATACATTTTTATCTTGATTCAGGATGGGACAACTATCCTCGTGCTTGAGTGATGACTACTTATTTAAAGCAGCGCAGGTTTTGAATTGCTCCATGGTAGCTGAAGCACTTGATGAAGGACTTCTATCAATAAAGGTATGTTTCTGTGGTATGATTTCTTTTAATTTAGAAGACTTGAACACTGTGGAGATAAGGAAATGATGTCATTTCTGTCTCTTTATTACATTTATCACATTTTCGGGTAGCTTCTTATGTGTTTGGTGCAGCAAAAGGTTTCTGCGCTCTATGACTCTTGGTTTGAAACAAAAATTAATATTTAAAAAACCGAAACTGCAGCAGATTGCATAAACACTATCACAATACCAATCATTTTTTTTTTGAGAATGCATGGGACTCTTTTTTTCCTTCCATCAAAGTATAAAATACATTCATATTTTTTTTACTAGAACAAAAAAGAAGTACTGCATCTCTCTGTTTTCCCCAGATGCATCCCCTCCTAGTCTAAAATCTTCTAACTATTCTTCCTATGCATTTGGATTATTATCTTCAATGTCAGCAAGAAAATTAACTTTTTTTTCTTCATCTGTGGGCAGTACAATAGAGTCCTGTTGTTTATCACTTTCCTACTTTTTTGATGATGCTGTAAAATCAGTTTTGTCTTTATGTATTTTAGGTGATAATCAGGAGTTTTCATCCCTCAGTTGTTATAGTCCATCCAGAATTATGTTGTATGCACAAGTACAGTTGCAGTTTGTGATGGATTTAAGCTGAAACTTTATAAACGTCAAGATCATTGTCATACTCTGTAGACATTAGTAGGTAGGACTGTCAGTATGATTCCCAGTTGTGTCCCTCATTCATGAAAGCACTAACAAGAGCTAACATCTACTGGGAAGGCTTCAAGTCTTTTTGACCCAAAACCAGTTTGACCAAGGACATTTTGACCCAAACACTATTTTCATAGAGGAGAATGTGACTGAGATGTTTTTTCCCATATACTTTTTATTAGGGATATTTTGTGCTTCTTTGATAGTGACATTTTCATTGAAATATAATGTCCTCAGGGTCTCCATGCTACCGGGTAAACAGGAAAAGTTGGGAGCAATGATAATATTTTCTGACTCTCTAAAATCCCTGAATTTAGTAAATATTGTTGAAAGTGTGGAAAATTCTGGGAATTTTCCATCACCACTTGATCTCTGAAACAATTATGTAATTGAGTCACAACTGAACTGGTGTTCGTTGCTCAGCTATAAATTTTATCCTGAAAAAATACATCTTCTTGTCCTGTAGATTTTGTATTATTTTATGAGCAAAACTTTGATTCATTGTTGATTCTATAAATATTCCATCACTATTTATTTTAAACTTAGACCAAACATGAACAGCATCATTGTAAAATTCCTTCTTTAATTTTTTTTAATTTCATACAATTGTAGTGCAAGTGGTATTCGTTTTCTATCATCATTCAGTCAGTCAAAATCAAATCTTGATGTTGATGGCTCAATTGCAAATAACCTTATAAACTTATCTTGTGTTGCTTGTAGTAACCTTGCAATTTTTTTTAATGAGATTTAAATATATTTTTTGTTTGGGTAGTGTGATTGTGTTCCCAGTGAGATCTTGATATTATTGTTGTAGTAATTTAGCTTTATCCCATCGACCCATGCTATAGAATTACTTTTCTTTAATATATATTATACCTTATGTCTAATTGATCTTTCATCTAATTAGACTTTTGCTAATAGTATATTGTTAAATCAGACATATAATAGTTGTAAGTGGCTGATGATGGGGTCGCCTATCCAATATGGAAAGAATTCACGCAGTTACTATGCTGGTATCCATTTACAAAGTGTCAGAAAAGGAAATACCTTCCTCTACCATTTGTAAAGTGTCAGGTGGGTGTCAAGGGGAAAACACAGTTATGTGTAGCTTGTGACAGAAGAAAATATCATGTGTTGAAAAAATACTTTGAGATAACAAATGCAATGTGACAATGTAAAAATCAAAGACACTGAAGATTATATTGCTTGGTATGTTAAAAGTAAGGAAAATGATATTAGAAACAAAACTATTGTATAATGGAACAAGCAATATCTGAAGTCAATAACATTGATAAATTTGTGAAGTACCCTATACTTACTAATTATGTAGCAAGAGAACAGGTGTTATACAACATTGTCGACTTAAAAAACCAATTGGTGAAGGGATCAGTACAGGTTACATGCAAATCGGTATTGTAATTCCTTTCAGTAAGAAAATAAAAAATGTATAATTCTCACAGATTGATATGAGTCCTTCTGTGGTATGATAGATGATGGTCTAGTGATTGATCATCTTAACTCTGATAAAAAAGGATTGAAACCTTCAAGCTATCACATTAAGAGAAAATAGCAAATGAGGAAAAAAAAACTTGACCAGTTAAATCAATTAGTCTTGATACATGAGAATTAAAGGAATTTTCTTAAGTGTCAGCTGCAGGAAAATATTTTGATATTTATCTTGAAGTCTTACACCATGTAGCAAACAAAATAAAAAATTCAGCTACATCGAAGAGGCATCACCAAAGAATTAAATTTCAGTATCAATAAACAACTACATATTCAATATCTTTTGTCAGTACTAACGACCTTGTATATTTATTTTTTTTGCATCATTTATTCACCCCTTTGCTATGTCATGAGTTGTCGATATTCTGACTAAAAAATCAAATAAAATAGCAAATAAAAAAAATATGTGTCATATAAAGTTTTTGTTAATGTTTGTTGGTCATTCCAATGGTTCCATGTATTTTTGCGCAATTTTTTTCACCCATGTCTGGCACACCTTAGGTTGGTTGGCCCCCCCACCCCCACCCCCGTACTGCACCTTGTTAATAAGAAAATTCTTATGGGAGTTTAATTTTAACCTTAGAAACTATTAATTATTTTACAGGTTGCTGAATCTGTTAAACGGAGATGTTTTGAAGCCCCACGTGACCCAACCAATGTGACTTGCTCCGATTTAAAAAATATGGGTGGATTCATTTCCACCCTTTCTGCAAGATTCCTCGAAGGAATTCCCAAGAATGAAACCTGTGAACCAAGCTGTGTGCAGTTCCTGAAGGATTCTTTAGCTTTACCAGTTAACATGGCAAGTTGAATTTAATTTATATCAATAATTATTTCAGTAATTATTCCTCCACTCAAATGGTCCTATTTACATAATTGTGAAATGTCTATGAACTGGTCCTACATTGTTAAAGCTAGAAATGTGAAAAGTGTTTTATTGTTAGTCTTTTGGGTCTGTATCCTGCCAACACTTTGAAAATATGCTCTTGCCTCTTGGAGTGGGACTCTAGGGAGAGGGATAATTTTGCATAACCAGATGAAGAAATTGGATTCTTATGTGTCAAACACATCCAAACTACACTTAAATTAAAGTTGCTTCTACAACATTGAAATTTGAAACTGATTCAGTCATTCGATCATTGAAGGCAAATTAAAAATTTTGGTTGCAATCTATGAATATAACTTTTATGAATATAAACTTTTTTCAATTTCAGAAGAAGACTTTTTTGAGGAAGTGTTTTGGTGGAGATGGAGTGGTTTTAGATTCTGCCACTCTCACGGAACTTGGAGGAGATATTGCAAAGCTTCCCATGAAGAAATTAGGTGAAATCCCTGGGAGAGACATTCTGAATAATATTCAGGCAATCAAAGAAACCATTGACATGGGCATGACAAACAAAGGGAATAAAGCTGCAGTGTTGGCAAGGCTGGCTGGGAAGGTTGTATTTTATCCTTCATCATCCCCCTCCTACTTTAGAGTATATTCCATTTAAATGAATGTGATAATTGTTAGATAATTTTTAAAAAAATGTGTGTTTGAGGACCTAGTAATTTCTGTTCCTGTTCACACAAATAGTATCCAGGTCACAGTTTGCTTAAGATTTTATGAACATACTGTGAATCTTAGATATGTCCTGGTTGATCATGTTCTTAATACAAATCACGGCCATTTCCATCTCGTGTAATCCCTCTGGCACTTGACAGATTTGTCAAATGCCAATCAGAATGCATCTTACACATTTCTTTTTTTTTCTTACATCATTTTATTGTCATAAATGCTTCTGAATCACAGGTTTCTGAGTTGATAAATGCTTGCTAGCAAACAAGATGATTTTTTTAAACCTTTGAACCTCGTTTACAGCAGTGTCAAATGTAGCATACTAAATATATATGTATATACATGCAGTCCAACTTCATTTCATTCTTTTCCTGTCTTGATTATAATAATCAACTACTTTCAGGATGATCTCATTTTATTTTGCTTGCCATTTTATGGTCATTATTTTCTGGTCTTGTGTATAAGTAGCATGTTATTCCAGATGCATTCATCTTAGCTGCTGCCTTTATTTAAGTTCCATAAACAAAAAGGATCATGTGACCAAAATTATATAACCTATGCACCATTGTCAAATCAGTTGTAGTTATTTCAGCACAGACAGATGTTAGTACCTGTGCATAGCACAGGACACATGGAGCAGTGGTAGATATATATACACATGAAAAATTTTAATCATTCAATATTTCCTACTGTTTGCTTATTCTCTAATGTGGCAAGTACAACATTGTCATTGCTTCATTTTGGTTTTTATTTGTCATTTATTGTTTCTTTAGGGTTTAATAGCTTGAGGACTGAATGAAGTTCAGAGAGTTGCCTTTTGGGCCTTGTTCTATCTGTGAGTAAAAATGGCTGCCTCTGAAAGGGAAGAGAAAAAGGACAATGTCCTTTTGTTGTTTGACTCCAATGATGGATGATTCTTGGGTTTTGAACCCAGTGATGTTGCACAAAGCGTTAAACCGAAACAGAAATTAAAGTTGGCAACTTTTTCTTCAAAAAGTAATGCAAATGGCAATGATGGCCAAAACATTATGGTGCAATGCTGACGAACATCACTGATTTGAACAGAATGTAGCTAAATGATTGAAATGTGTTACCTACATGCAACCAGACTCTGTTTCTATTCCATTCAAAGTAAACTTCTTGGCACTGAGCTTAACTGTTTAGCTACTACAGCTGTTGTTCAGTCTCACTACTGCTGAGTGCTATCATATCAGTTACTGAGATGACTGAGGCTGGTTGCTAGGCTGAATACTAGAGCATCATCATGGCTGACTACAGAAACTGACAATAAAAACATGGTTACATTTATATTCATTATTTCATTATTTTTTGGAGGATTTCAGTGAAGTAAAAAACAGCTTACCTTGTATAGTGTCTGTTATTCATATATTTTCACTACATAATACTCCTACATCCCATCATACAAGAAATCCCAGTCATATAAACTGTATTGAATAACACAAAATAAATCCAATATTTACATATGTACATATAAAAACATGAATGAAATCCACACTCTAATTAAAAAGATGAGAGTGGTACCTCTCAAAACAGTCATTATCCACACATAATTGTACTTGGCATTGTTTGCATCCTATGAAAACTTCATGTCTCCTCCCTTCCCTAACACACATCTTGCATCTCCCACATTTTGGGAACCGTCCTGGCCAGTGCCTTAAACCTTCAGCATCAACATTGGACAGAGCTTTTCTTTTCCTACTTCCCTGGAAGCCAGCAACCATACATTTGGCCAAGTTCATTCTAAATTCAAGCTGTGTTCTTTTCTTTTCTTTTCTGGACTTGGTTTTGATCTGGTGGTTTGGTGACTCTTTCATACATATCAGGGCATTACATATCGCTGTATCAATGAGAAACCAAAAAAGATATTTCCACCATTTCTTTGCTTTACGACGAGAACTGTATTGCATTCTGTTTTGGTCTGCAATATCCACACTCCCTTTGTTTTTGGAATACTCATCTGCAACTTTTGGGCAAGTTACTTCTTTTCGTCGTCCGGTTTTTTCTCTTCGAGTTACACTGGACAGCTGTGTGGGATCCATGTTGTTATATAAAATATGGACAATTTTCTTGTCTTTCCAGGCAACACAGACCAGAGTCTCTTTTTGCATAGTTTTCATATCCCCCTGGCTTTTTAAACCACTGGTTTTTTTAAAAGGTTCTGGCATTTTTTTCCCTATTTTCTCGGACAGTACAACAACAGAACAGTCCATCTCGACGTAAATCTTCAAATAATTGGGGATTTGAAAAGAAATTGTCCATATAGATGTGGTGGTTTTTGTTTGTTATTTTTCTGGTAAGGTCTTTCACCACTCTAGATCCTGACCCTTCTTCTCTCACTCTCCCTCTCTGTCCATCGGGCTTTCCATCATATACAACATAGATGCAACACTGGGGTTTCGAATACTGCTGAATTTTACGCACATAAGCGACACTGGGGTAGTAAACTAGGCTTATTGGCAATGCATATATGTGTCAGTGGGGTTCAGGAGCTATTTACAGTAGACGCTTAGATGTGACAGTCGTAGCTAAAGGGTTAATGAGATAGATAACTTGGGTGATATTAAACCCAGTGCAAGCTTGTTCTCCGATGATTGTGATCAGTATGATGATCAAGGTAGCAGCTATGATAGTAAGTTAGCTGGAGCATTGTTTTGCATGCAGTCTGATAACAGCGAGTCTTGTAGTGACTCTTGTGTTGGATGCAAGTTGCCCAGAAAGGGGTGAGAATGTTAAACCATCATTAGCTGTCTTAATTGACACTGGTTGCACAAGCCAGTGTATATATATGTTGAATGATATTGTTGATAGGTACAAAGTACCTCAGAATTGTGAAAAATTGTGTCCACCCAGGGGAAATAAGGAAATTTGGACTGAATTAGATAGGTTTAAATGTCTTCAGACTACTGAGTTACTCATTCCTATCTTTACATTCACAGTGGAATTGGTCTTTATGTTGTTTTCAGTTTTTATTTGAGATGATTTATGTAAATTATTCACTGGAACTTCAAAGTGCTCATTAATACTTATTGGAACGAATCACTATTTTGAGATTATTGTGAATTCATTAAAGGAAATTTTGGATTATTTCATTGTGATACATCAAGATGTTTGGTACAATAGCACATTCAAGACTGTTGGCACATCAGAATATTCAGAATCTTAGTTCGTTTGGAACACCACTGGAGTTCATTCATAATACTTTAAACTTTTGGACTTTTAAGACTGTCTGGAATTTAATTCACAGTGCTGTAAGTTCCTTTGAAATTCCACTTTTTATTCTCAGGAAATAAATCATGTTGAATTTTACAAACCTAGATTGGTTTTCACTCATTCTGTTACTTAATTTAAGACCATAGAGCCATAGTAAGGCTGATATCTTTTCTGAAAAATAAATATTTGAGGAATTGCAATCTCACAACCCCAATGTACACCTTCTTTCTTGGAGATGATGTTTCAAAGGAAATTTTAAAAGTATCTGAAGTGAGTAGTTGACAAAAGGTTATGTCTTGCTCAAATGTATGAATGGTCATGACTACTGACCAATATATTTTATTTGTAGTTCAGGGGTATTGGGTTGAATTTTGATCAATTACCTCACTGTGAGAAATTGCTGAATCTGCACAGAGATTTTAAAACTCTTGTTTAATAATATCTGTATTACCGCCTTTCATTTGCTATGGATATATTATTTGTTAGCAGATTATTAGTCTAGATGTGTTTTAGATTCTACATAGTGGATGTTAAGAAGGGAACTTTTTTAATCACTTATCTGTACATTGGGTACAACTTGATATTGATCTGTCTCTATATTGAATGCTCAGTTACAGATGTTTTTTGGGCACCAGATCCAGGGGCTTGTCACACAAATGTTTTCCAAGTTCTGGTCAGATCATATTCCATGTATCTTTCTGCCATTTAAGATTATTGGGAACGTGTCAAACAAGGTTATTGAAAATAAGGTAGAAATATCATTGTTAGTTGTTTCCCCCTAGACCAATCAAGCATGGTTTCTTGTATTACTACAATGTTTGACCATTTTCAGCTTCCTCGTGGTGGGATGGAGACATCTCAACATTCTTGGAGTTCTAGTGTCCAGAAATTCCTCATTGTTAGGGGCTTTCCAGATATGGCTATCACCATCATCTCTGACAATAGGCATTCAGGAACGTGGAAGCAATATGAGGCAGCCTAGAGGAGATGGTGTCTTCTGGAATTCTGTCTGGAATTATAATCCTTTTTGTTCTACTGTAGGAGACATAGTGTTTTATTTGTCCTTTCTTGTGAATTTGAAAATGTCCTATAGTATTGTGATTGCCCAAAAATCAGTACAACATGAATTGAAATTATTCAGTATATCCAGGGAACGTCTTCCACTATTATCACAAAATTTATGAGAGGTTTATTTCAATGATATACGGCTAAGCCTAGATATATCTTTACTTAGGACTTTACACATTGGTTACTGCTGTTAATTTCATGGATGCCTTTACATACATTGACCATTAAGAATTTACTTTTAAAGTAGTTGCATTGGTTACCTTGGCAACAGCTCCTAAAGCGCAGACTTTTTTAACCCATAAGATTGAGCATTGTCAGATTTTCTGTGACAGACTTTTCTTCATATGTACAGATCTGTTATAAACATGTAAACCAGTAATTCCCTTTGTTATGGAGATGAGGCTGTTAGATAAACCAGATTTGTGTTCAGTTATGGGACACACTTGCATTATTTGCTAAGGACAAGGGAAATAAGGAAGAGCACTTTTGTACTTTCAAGACCCTTACTACCAGCACTTGAACTTTTTAGGAGTTCTCATGTTAGCTTTTAAATCTCATATCTTATGTGTGATTGTTCATGATTTGGATTTTTAACATAGCTTTTAAAAAATTTCAGTCATATCACTATCATGTCTGCAATGTGGCAGCTTGTAGTGATGTACAGCACTAAGGTATCGTTCTCCAGACATGTAGCATTATGTCCCACCCAGTCAAATTATCCCGACACCAGACCAACCGTCCTTACACTAACCCCTTAATGCTGAGCACTAAGCCAGGCAGCTGTTAGTACCATTTTTATGTCATTGGTAGACTTGGCTGGGGTTCAAACCTGTAATCATCCACATCTGAGGCAGATGTTTTAACAACTTGGGCCACCAGAACAGTCTCTTATATCTTAAAGCAGTATATTCATGAAAATTCTATATCTTATTTATAATTGCCCAAATATCAACTAGGGCATTGCACTGTTTGGCAGTCCATAATAAGCAGCAAGAAGGCAATGGGAGGCACAGTCAGTTGTGATAAATGTGGATTCACTCCTTTAAGCTGTTTTACCACACCATTCACCCCAACCTCCCTTAGAATAGCACCATCTGATGGAAACACAACAAGCTTGCTGCAACACAGATGCATTTTGTTTACAAAAGTTTCCAATAGCATTTGTAATTGTGTCAGAATTTCCATCTTTGACATGTATATTTCTACCAAAACAATACATGACTGTCCATCAGCAACAAGTTTTAGATGCAAAATCATGTTTTATCGGATGGATTGTGATGTCAGTAGCTTCATCCATCATCCAATAAAGTTGCCTTCAGACAGTATTTCATCCAACGTTTCTCTTGCTGTTAAAGCTAAGACTACTTCTATCTCATGGAATCTGCTATAGTTTTGGTACATGCCATTGGTCTTTTCCTTGCATAAACATCTTTGCTCGACTGTACTTATCCCTTCTGGGACCAGAGGGTATAATTCTATAGGAACATTTGACCCCATCCAAATCACGCACACAAACACCCCCCCCCCCGATAAAGAACCTAGAAACGAAGGCTATATACCTAGCAATGCAAGGGAGCGTCGAGAGAGTAAGGGGTTGATGTGTTATGGTCTCCTCAGACAACATGTTCATTGTAGCTTTTCTCCGACATCAATTTACACATGCCACTTCTCTTTGTTGGGAAGTCTGGAACCTTCTGTGCTGGGCCACCTCAGAGAACATAATACTCAGAGTTCTGCATATTTCTGGCAAGAAGAACATTTTGGTGGACAGTCTCTCCAGAACTGGCAGAGCCATCATTACAATGTTCTCTTCACTGCTTTGTTATGGAATCCCTGTTCTTGCTGTGTGGAAGGCCCCTAGTGGATCTATTTGAAACCAGGCTCAATAACAGACACCCATTTTAAGTTTCTCCTGTCCCAAATCAAGGAGCTTAGGCAGTGGATGCGTCCAAGCTTCAGCGGGATCGGCTGTTCACTTACGCCTTCCCACACTTCCAACTGATTCCTGAAGTGCTGCAAAATGTCATTACTTCCACTGCTCATCATGGTCCCTCTTTGGCCTCAGCACTCGTGGTTTAACAATCTTCCCAACCGGTTGATTGCTTGACCCAGGTCTCTTCCTCTCAAGTGGGATCTTCTGTCACAACACTGGGTATTCCTCCTCCACAAGAACCCATGAACTCTCCACAGTCACGCTAGGCTCATCTCAAGTGAACAACTTTTCAGGTTGAGTTGCCAGTTGCATCATTTAGGCCAGGAGAGCTTCTACATCCAAGGTCTGTGATGCCAGATGGAGAAACTTCAGTGATTGGTACAGTAGGAAACATGTTGATGCTAGCTGCCCCTCTATAACCTCTGTGGCTGAATTACTTTTGTTTCTCTTTGAAAAAAATTGCTCTCTATCCACTTCAAAGGTCTATAGAACTGCCATTTCTAACATATTTAAATTCTCTCAAGGTGCGATGATTGGTTCATATTTGCATCTTGTTGATTTTATTAAGTATTTTGAGTTGTAGAGACCTGTCTCATGCTTTCTTATGCCTACATGGGATCTTTCTTGTGTTTTATGGTCATTAACCAAAACCCCGTATGAACAGTTGAGTGAGGCTTCTTTTCGGATCTCACTCCCATGACTTTTTCATGTACAGTTCTTAATGAACTATGGATTTTACTACACAGATGTAAGTTGCCAATATACTGTGTATATTAGACTAGTTTTAAACTTTATGGAATAAAGATTTCCTGTAGTGCTAGTGTTGTTTTACTTCATGGCAGCACATCATATGGGTTAATGGGGTGGTGGTGAAAATTTGTCTTCCCCTGTTTGTCTTGGTCACCAGGTTAAGGAATTGAATATATTTCCAGATGACAAAAAATAATTATAATTTGCCTTCTGAAAACATACTATAAATACAGTACTCATCTTTAGTACTGGCATAATTGTTTGGTGTGGAAGAGATAAAGATATATTTATTCACTCACTATGGCTCTTGTTAATATCATTGTTGAAACATTTTTTTCTACTGATCTTCAGATCATGGAAGCGGGTGGCATAAAGGAGTTGGCAAAACATGAGGAGTTTATGCAGACCATTTCTGTCAGAGAATTGAAATCCACCATTACAAATGTGGTGAAAGATCTTGGACTTGATGACCCACAATTCATCCCAAATTTTCCTGATTCCCAGGTAAAGGTGTAGGCTCACTTTGGTCTAAAGTTGACCTTACATCAAGTTTAATATTTTTCCAAATTTATGTAATGAATAGGTACTTGATAGAATGGCCCTTTGTTTTGGATATTGAGGGAATAAATTTTGAGATGAATTTATACTGAACAACTAGATCCAGTTTTTATTTTTTTTATTCAAAATTATATGTATGTATGTATGTATGTATGTATGTATGTCCCGAGGGGAGAGTCTGCTGCTACTGATAAATAATTTTCTCCTTCTGTCAGTGAGTGATTCAGTGGTTACTGAATGGGCACAACCCATACCAAAATCGCAAGCTTTTTTTTAAGGTTGCGGCAAGCTTAGATTTGAAACTGCGCAAGCTTGCAAACAACTGATATGGCATTGTTTAAATTATTTTATACATGGTCACATACCTCCATTTTTCTAGCTCTTGATGTGTGAAAAATATGTAATATCAAATATTAAAATGAAAATGTTAATATATGGTGAACATTAATTATTAATGGGATCTGTTTGAGGAAACTCTTTATATTTTTGTTCTGTATGGCTGTGAAGTTCTATGTGACTCCCTGTTATGCGTTGGGGTGGGGTGCTCCCAATATTTATTTGAATTACTGTGGAATTCCCACCCTGGCTTGTTTTGTAAGAAGTGAAATTAGTGATAGAGAGAGGTAAAGCTCCGAGCCGCCATATGCAGTCAGCAATACCGACAATTAAATTATTAAGAACACAAGGGTGAAATGCAAAAGAATAACAATTTAATACAAATTAAATGATATTAAGTTCTCAACCAATCTGCTTCCTCTCGACCATGTGACAACCTATTTCATCACGTGATTTTAGTGTGAGATGGCTTTCCCCTGTACTTGGTTTCTACTCATCTGTGTTTACTACGCCAATTGCTTTCCTCCTTCTGGCGTTCTCCGATTCTTCCTGTCCTCTTCTCCTTTTGTCTTCTTTTCTCCTCCTCCTTTCTTTCTTTCTTTCTCCTTCAACGAGGCTTGTTCCCCGCCTACTTCTATTCTCTATTTCTCCTTCAATGAAGCTTGTTCTCTGCCTACTTCTATCCTGTCTCTCTGAGACTCGGGACTTGACTATTCTATCCCCAAAAGCTTCCTTTACGAAGCTTTCTGTCCTTAGAATGTACTAAGAGTTTTCCCACCAAATCACGAGTGGCTCCCTTGGAGTGAGTATATTCTGCTTTACCAGTACGACAGCTTACAAATCACTAATTCGTTGTTAGTTCAAATGACTGTTAAGTTCTGGTTCGAATTGATGGCCCCACCCTTCCTCAGTTCTGATTGGATATCAATTCTACCCCCAATCGGTCCAGCTTAACAGACAAGCCTCAGGACATCTGTCGAAGCGGGGAGATTTACAATAGTGTTGAGGGTCCTTTGTTCTTAGAACAAAGCTTCTAACATCTATATGCTAGTGTTAACACCTAACGGGGGGGGGGGGGTTCTTGTACAAACAAAATCGCCACAACAGTGCAGGGTCGACATACTCATTGCGCTAACCCATTCCTTTGTTCCTGACTTACGTAATCGTGGGCTGGCAAACGTGACAATGGCTTTGAAAATGTTTTACTAATTTACTTCATGTAGAAATCCATTTCGGGGAGGATGATGTTAAACGTTTAGGTTTCCTTTCTCATCTGTGAAAATGATAAACTATTAGCTGAAAACAAGAATGTTTGCCACTTGAGTTACTCTTAACCACCTCTTCGAATCAAAATCCTCAGAATAAAATTCTGCATCCTCTGCTTCTGGTAAAATTCAGGTATCATCCACTGAAATGGATTACAGCAACATGTACTATGTAACCAGGGGAAAAAACAGGGTATTTACCTCTTTGGCAAAAGCATTTCATTTTTAGTACAACATTCCAAAATCATGTATCAAGTCCAAGAAATATCAGTGTTATTCCAAATCATCCTTTAATGAGCTCCTTAATTTTAGTTTTACCATCCATTTTGAAAGGGCTACGATTCATGTCAAATGAATGGCACCTCAGAACTTTAAAGAAAACAAAAATTCAGATGAAACTGATCAGGCACCTTAAGACATTTTGAGGATGAAAAGAATTAAATGTAACAACCTCTAAACAATTGTTGAATTTGACATGTGAGAGGATAAAAGACCCTATGAATAACAGAGATGAGATTGACAAGCGTGCATTTAATTTTGTAATCTCATTACCCTTTTGTCGATAACTGACAGCATTGCATCAGTTAGTGGACTTTGACAAGTGCAGCAATAAGTAATAATGATCTGTAGAGTTGTTGTCATCTCAATCATTGGGTGAAACAACATTACAAGGTCATTTTTTTAATGTATTTAAATTGTAAACGTGAAACAGTACGCTACCGCCAATCTGCAGTCCTGAAAACTGCCAAAATATACTCTTGAGTTTACTCACCAGCATGATAACTCCATGACTTCAGATTATCTCTTGGGTTGTAGGATCAGTTACTGCACATATATTGGTTTTGTGGGCAATGAAATTTACTGAATGAGTTAAATTGTGATGGTTCAACCTTGAAAATTGCACCTAATTTCAAACTCTTGGCTACAATGGTTGTTTTGTGTTCTGTGGCTCAAATATGTTGTGTATATATTTAGAGTTCATAAACCAGTCTGCTGACCATAAAAAGGGGGAAGTACCACCTTTATGCCTCGATACCGAATTAAGTCTCTGTTGTGGAAAACCACATTTCATCTTGCATGCTTTTATTATTTGATTTGTTTTTTGAACAAGCAAAATCCTCAAAACTCGATCCTTGATAGACTGTTAGCAGAATGGGATGCATCTCTCTCTCAAAGAAAAACAAAAATTGTATCTATTTCTAAATTTTTATTTAGTAAGTAAACTAACTGAGAATTTGTTTTTTATCTCCTGGTGGCAGGTTGTCATTCAAACAAATATATGACAATTCTTTCAAAAACTTCATGCCAGAAGTTAATATTACAAGATCTACAGAGACTATATTAATTTTGATGGTGCATACATTGTCATTAAATATCATCTGTAAGTAATTGACATCAGTACCTTGCTGTATTAAGTTAATATGTAAATAACTTTGCAATCAGCATTTACTATCTATTTTACAGGATTTTACGAAATGGAATTCTTTATCCATTCTTCCATTTCCTGACAAAATTCTGCATAGCTAATTGATTGTACGTTCACTTAAAGAAATTCCTTTAAGCTAAAGAACACAGTTTCTCTAATGTGTAATGTTTTTGAAAAAAAAAAAATTGGAAAAAAGACATTTGCAGAAAAAATAACATTTTATATTTTGTCTAGGTTGAGTAATAATTCAGTTTATTTGGAAATATATGAATAATGTTCATAGTTAATTTAAACATAGAGAAATGTTGGAATACTATATTTTATTTATGTAGCAGCTAAGTACAAGTAATTCAAGTTCTTAACGTTTTTGTAACATTGAAAATGTATATTATGTCAAGTGCATTATCAGATGCATTAGCATCTTTTAATTTGACTGTGTAGTTTCTTATGCTGAGCATGATCTAGTCACGACACATTCTTCAACATTTCAGGAAGTACTGATCTCAACAACAGAAATTTTAGATTTTGTAAGCTTTCAGATTTGAAAAAAATTCCTTCTACAAGCTTGTGTCAGCTTGAACTTTAGATTTTGCAAGCGTGCAGACTTTGAGAAATTCCTTTTGCAAGCTTGTGTGAGCACCCTTACTAGTTTGTGCACCCTCAGCTAGCTTGTTGTAAGCTTGCTGCAAGCTTGTGGTAAGCATGTATTTTGGTTTGGGACTTGTTTGTCACCCGTATGGTCAGGTGTCCAGCACCTTAACCAATGAGCCACCGTGTTCAAAAAGACAGACACTAATCAGTGAAATCATTTATTACTTTGAATGTCATCAACATATGAAGAGAAAGTATTTTTTGTTGAAATATCACTTACATTTATTAAATATATTTGTTGCTAGTTGTCATTTTCAAGTATAAAATATATTCAGAATATAAAATATTTTAGATAAACACAAAAGTAATTTATAGAAAACAGAACTTGATAAAGAAACTTTTAAATATTGCGGATAAAGATGCTCATTAGGTATGTATCTCACCTTTACATGCTGATATGTATCTTTTTGTCTAAGGGAGACCTTAGAGCTTCCATAGATTTCAGCAAAACTTGACCTTTTGAAAGGTGTATTTCCATGTCACAAAAGTCTAGCGGTAGAAGCTTTCTCTTGAGGGCACACACTAGATGGCTGGCTAAGTTGTGTAGATTCGCTGCATGCTTCAGTTTTATCATTGTTTCCCTTTATGCACATTTGTGTGTCAGGGATGCAGGCTGGAGAAAATTGACTCACACATTTTGTTGCTGTGCATTGTTTTGATGCAAAGGATTTGGATAATGCAGTCAGGATTTATTTAATATCCAGTGTTTTGGATGTTGGATGGCATCGTTTATACTTCGAGCATAGGCATTGGCTGGTTCCCTGCTTTGTTTGCTTCTTGCGTTGCACTCCTTTATTCGTATAGCGGAGTGCAACACAGGGGAGCATTCGAAACTGGGAACCAGACTAGCATAGGCAATGTTATGACTGAGTAGCTTCCCCTAATCTCGCAAGCTCTCACGCAATTTCCATTAAGCTCAACAAGATGTCAGATCTCAATGCTTGTTGCACTAGAAAGTGATCTCCAGATTAAAACGGCGTTCCCTAAGAATCATTAGCAAAGAAAGTGAAAGAAGCAGAACACAAAAGAATACTGTGGGTCTAACTTTAATAAACAATGGAGAAAATAATTCCCTTGACTGGAATACAGCACATCCATTAGGATTACTGGTGTGACTTCTGTTCGCATGATTGCGAAGACTGCAAAAGTCAGTAATCCTTTCTTGACAGGGCTTTTGAATTTTTTTAAAAATCTGCCCTTGTACGCCACAAGATATCTGGAGAACACATTATAACCCATGACATTCTTTCAGAACAAAGAAATCAGTAAACCTGCCGAGACAAATGTGTTATTTGAATTACAAAGTCAGGGGGTCATTGCAGATTTTGTTGGTTTTTAACTTTGCTGCAATAAAAGAAAGATCTTAAAGTTCAAGTGTAACTTATTATAAAGATGATGAATGATTATCTTCCATGATTTTTTTATAAATGTGTTCAAGGATGAAGTACAGTGAAACCGATGATAGTACACATTTTATGATTGGAAGTAAATTAACTGCCATTTGGTTAAAAAAGATTTATTTGGCTTTTTGTATTGGCTTATGTAAATGTGTTGGTCTATAATCTTGCTTCAAAAAGATTATAAGGAGACTGTTAAAAGTACAACTTTAAAAGAAAAACAAACTAATACAATTAATCTTTGAATGGACGATGCATTTGCTTATCAGTTGTGCATATTGGTTTATTTGTATGTTAGAGAGAGAGAGAAAGAGTATGTTGTGCAAGTTGCAATATTTTATTTCAAGCCGAAAAAGTACGGGTCAGATTTTTTTTTAACCTCAATTTTACACCCATGGGGAGATACACTGGTTTGATGCTGTCCAAAATAATATAATGGACAAAGAGGGTTTTTTTTCTGAAAATTTCAAAAACTTGTACAAAAATATACATAACTTGCAGAAATAATTGATAAACTTAAAAACCATGTGTTGATTTCAAACTATTCAGATACATATTATAGATATTGTAACTTGGATATTGTAATTTGGGTAGCAAAGACTATCAAGATATATACATTTTGTAAAATGTTCAAATGGTCTTTTTAAAATAAAAGGTTGGAAATAGGTATGGAGTAAAAACAGTTTCATCCTAGATGCTGGCTGTGGTACTTTTAGCAACAGCTGTCAAAGGAGGTTGTGTAGTTTTCTCATTTCCCCAGAAGGAAGAAGTTCTACTGGTATACTCTTCTAAAGTTTCAAATCAGTCTTTTATCATGATTTGCAGAAAATGTCATTTGTGATAGATGCTAACTAGGTGTACTTTGCTTTAAAAGGTCCCTAATTCTGACAACAACTCTATTAGAAAATCTAGTGATATCACCAACATTTATGACATGCAAGGTTTGGCCTTTTTGGCCACTAAGTAAGGCCAAAGGGGTCACTAATTTCTGAGTCACTTTTAGGGAAGTAATGTTTACAGATGCTGAAGCACTGTACTCACATCACAGGTTATGTCTTACCTAGGCAAACTTGGCCTACATAGAAAAATACTCTCAAAAATCTTTTTATAAACACATCATTTTACATAGGTCTACAACACTACTCAATGTTGCTAAATTGTTAATGGACCTGTAACCTAAACCTGAATCAAAATGCTCTGTTGAGAAATCCTTGACAGAATTTACAGGTGGATCCAGGGGAGAAATATATGTTTCCCAGCTGAAAGGGCAACCATTGCTGAGATGTGTCCACTATTGTTTCCCAGTGGATTCTCTCAAAGAATCAAGTATGACACTTGCAGCTTGTCCTGATGTGCCTTTACACAAGAAGGCTTTCCTGATAAGTGAAACACAGCTAGCCATGTTTGCACCAGTGGATGTTCCTTGAGTGGATCCAGATGTAATGTCAACAGACTGTGAATCTGTGGAAGAGTGAATGATTGCTGAGCAGTTAGTTGCAATAGACAGGGAAACCAGAGCTGTGTTGTCCACAGTGGTGCTACAAGAAACACTTCTGCACTGTTATCCACTATCTTCTGAAGAACACGTTCCATCAAACTGAAAGGGGGAATATATATATAAAATTAGGCCAGAACAGGTCATAGAGAAAGCTTCAATGGGCAGTGCATGTGGATCAGGTCTAGAGGAAAACATATAAATAGCAAACTATCCAAATCTTGTATCACTCTGCATCGTCATAAAAAATCTGCTTTACATTATTCTTCCCAGGAAGATAGCAAGTACTCAACCAAATCTGTCTTTCTATACACAAAAACCAAATATCATGAGCCATTTGATCCAGTACTCTCTACCTACCTCCCATTTCGTTATTTCTTCTTATCATAATGTGTCTCAATTGGATAAAATCTTTAGACAATTGAACAGGTCTAATAAAACATACTGACTGCTTTTCTGTAATTTTGCATCATTTTCACAGTGCAATTTTTCAGTGCAGGATGGTATTTTATATTTTATATTTTATGTATGTTTGTGTTCACAGATGCCTGTGCTTATGTTCCATGCTTGATACTTTGATTTTTTGAATTGCTTAATTATTTAGTGTCAAGCCAGATTTTTCACATCATGTAATTAGTTTTGTAACTAATTGTGTTACCTTCTGTAAATAAAGTCTTTATTATTATTATTATTATTATTATTATTATTAATGTAGGTAACTGCTTCATTATTATCCATTAAAATCCTAATGTATATGTTATATTTGTATCCACAAAGAGACGTTACTGTCAGGAAACAGGCCTGCAATTCTAAAACAATAATGGGCACATTTTCTCCTTACCACTCCAGCAACGACCAGTTCGAACAATGTCAGTCTCATTTACCCCTCCCCATCCCATAAGAGAACTGTCACTTTTGATAACAATATCTGGGTTACCTCTGTAAATAGGCTTGAAACTGATTTTGACATTTTGTATACACCATTTAATTGCATCTAAGTATTACTGGAAAGATAAATTGATGCATCATAGTTGCCCTTTTGCATTTTTAGTAATATATCTTTCCCTTTCCAATGGTTTGTAGCAGAGAGGGGCATTTTCTAAGACTGGCTAACTAGCAACCATTGTCCCTATCATTGTGCTAATTCACAAATAGTCAAATGTTTCTGTTTCAATACGATTCACAAAAAAGCAATGCCTGTGCCTTTCCCACTGTCAATCGTACCATTATATTTACAGAATTAATGAGAACTACACAAAGTTGATAGTTTGTATGGGCTGTAATGTAAGTCCTAAATTGTCCAATAATGCAGCAGTATGACAGACATTGTTTTGACACCCTAAGTATGTTGAGCCTTGAAGCATACTGTCCTCCAAATAACAGTGAGATAACCCATGTTATGCAAGGAAGAAAACATGCATTGTGCAGATGCCCTTCCATTTGGTAAACAGTTGTACAAATAAAAATGTCTTTTTCAGTGAAATTATAAATATTTGTGGAAAGCCATGTCAACTGGAAAAGAGTAATACATTTCTTTCAGATCAATTGAGGCAAAATAAGAATCTTTGTAAACCTTGGTCAATGCTGTTTTTATTGTATCCATTTTAAGATGGTGATATACTTTATGTGCATTGAAACCATGCAGGTCGAGTATAACATGGATGCTCCCATTGTGCTTTTCTCTTGTGAATACACTAGAGAAGTACTTTACACAGGCAAAGTTTATTCTCTCAATAATTCCTTTATTCAGCAGTATATGAATTTTGGTTGTAATTACAGTGGATTCTTTGAGAATATTTCTGTTTTTGAATACAAGTTTGGACTGGGCTGCTATCAAGTTTGAGTCCATAACCTTACAAAGTAGATAAATTCCATCCATCAGAGGCTATCTTCTGTCATTTTTTAGCACATCAACTAACCTTGCTTATTATATAAGGCTGGAAAGAAACTCTGCTCTCGTGAATGGGAGGACTGCCACTTAAGTTTTTGTTGAAGATACGACACTGCATCTATTCACATATCTTGACAGGGGTTGTATGGTATCCTCTTTTTGAGACACTGTGGTCCCTGTTGATAGGGCTGGAACCTGACCCCCCCTCTGAAAAACAAAAGACTTGGGAAGTGCATGAGCTCCTTTATAAATTGAATTTCTTCCAGTATTTGAAGCCAGAAACTTTCAAGATATTTTGTTCAACATCTGATGTGTGTCTAGAATATTCTTGACTTTTGTAGTTAGGTCATATCCAAACAGGAGGCCAGTTACCTTATTTTGAGGTGCATACAGAGGTTGGTAACTGTAATGAAGATCAGGCTTGAGCAGTTTGTTTACCTTTGTAGGTGTGACTTATAACTTATTGTGCAGTAATTCATCCATGAGTCTGATAAGGGGAACATGAGCTTTAGCAACAGGTCCTTTAAAGTTTTGTTCATTTTTGCCCAGATCTTGCGATGTACATAAGGAACAACTCAATTTTGGCAATTTTGTGACCTTAAATGTTTTTTGTCCTTAAATTTATTGTGAGATATTTGGACCCTGTCCTCACTAGTGGAACATAGACCACTTGCCTCGTTAAGCTGAACAGTTTCTGTCCATGATCATTTCTGTGCTGGTCTATTGAATCCCAGCATATCAGTTGTGGGATTTTTGCTAAGTCTGTTGACTTGTGACTTTAGAGTTTTTACTGTAGCTGACACATTTGTCAGTAATTCAAGCTGACAGTTCCACATCACTTGATTGTGGGCTGCTTGTTTGTTTGATTACCTTTTCATGGTAATGCGATTGTTGTGCAGACATCATGTTTTCTGACCCTGACCCTTGTGAGAATTCAGTCACATGACAGACTTTTTGGTAATGGTGTAGCCTCTTTATCCGTAGATTCAGGTTTTCTCCTCGATTGTGATGCCACTTTGCATTGTTGTTCCCCATCAGGAATCATTGCATTCTGTTGCAAACATGACATAAGTCTTTGGTCTTATCAGCTAAATGCTTCTTGGCTCTGTTTTGGCCTTACTAGTTAGTTTTAAAGCATTATATCTGAAATGTCATTATTGTATTTTGGAGACATTTAAGCTTAGTGCAATGGTGTCTGTGATTCAGGTCCAAGAGATGTACTTCATTCAGCACATGATAGACCTAGTGTTTGAATAACAATTCATTCCCTAGTAATAATAAATTTATTTACTGATATAGGTTAGCAATTAAACCTGTAACATGTAAAACAAACATTCAAGTACAAATGCAGACAAGAATTACAATAGAGATATGACAAAACAAACTTCACAGAATTCATATGCGATGCAATTACCATCCATAGTTGTAAATTTTTTACAATCCTTACAAGAACTAAGACTTCTTTGTATTATTTACTTATAAATAATTCTTGTAAAAGAAATACAAATGTAGATGTAGATATATATTCTGCAACTGGAGAGAGTTTTGCAACTGCTTTCCATGAAGATTCTGATATATTGCATTGAGAGAAAGTAGGGTAGGGCAGGATTAGTAATTTGCGCCAACATGCAATGTACATGCCATCTTGGTGAACGCTTGTATTCTTTCACTCCACTACTGATACATGCTAAGTGAGATGATCTCCACAAACATTGTACTACACTGTAAACATATTATGGCAAGACAACATATACAACAGATAAAACATTTATGCTCAGTATAATGATGGCTGCATATACATGTCATTACACCATTTGTATAAAGATGCACTCCAAATGCAAGCATTAAACCAAATGCTATTGTTGTTTGTTGTTGTCATTCTGGAATCAGATTTAAATTGGTTAATAAGAAAATAGAGGAGAATTAAATGTATTGAATTTTCAAACAAATTATGTTAATATTTCTATTTAACAATTCATGATCATAATCCCTTTACTACCACTAATTTGTAGAAAAAACAAGTATTGAAGGTGTCCCAAAACTTACAAGACACAAAACAGTTGCTATAATTTCATGTCCAAACATTTATGTGTCATCAAAACAAACTTTGAAAATTAAGAGTATCCCAAGACTTGTAGTGTCCCAAGATATACAGTCATTATGGTAAGGTCAAGAATTTTTTGTTATATCTTGCTTATAAAACAATTCCTACTTTGTATGAATAAATTCTTAGGGGAAAAAGGTTAACTTATAAATAAGTATATATGGTAATGATTTGAAAAGTTATGGTCTCGGTGATCATGTAATATTGCAAAACCATTTAATTTAATTGTGCAGTCCTGTAGATGAGCAAAATGCTACACAGTCTTAATTTTACTAGGCAACATAACATTTGGATTTTAAATTATTTCTGGGGTTAAATGATCAGTTGCTACACAAATATTCATACTGCACGCAATGAAATTTCCCAAACTAATGAGCTAAATTGCAACAGTTCAGTCTTAAAAATATTGCCTACTTGAAAACGAGGCTGCTATTGTAGTTGTGTTTACATACATCAAATATGTTGCATGCGTATTTAGAGATTTGTTAACCAGTCTTAAGACTACAAACATGGGAAATAACTGCTATTAGTCTCGATACCAAATTAGGTCTCAGTTGCAGAAAATCACATTGTCTTACATGATTTTTGCTTTCTTTTTTCAAGAGCAAAATTTGTGATGCACAATTCCTTACAGAATGCACGCAAAATGGGATGGATCTCTTTCTCACAAAGAAAACAAAAATTATGTACATTTTAAAGATTTTATTTAGTATGAAAATAATAATTTTTTTTTTTCTTTTGGCAGCAGATTATAATAATAATGATAATCACTGTCATCATAATGATACCGTTTCACAATGTTCACAACAACATATGATGTTGGACAAGAAACAAACGATTAAGAAGATTGGAGTTTTGTTAAAAAATGATTGATTTTTTACTCGTCTTTTTTGGTAAAAAAAAAATACTCATTATGAAAGAATTGATATTGTATGGATATGTACAATTCAGGAAATCAAATCACATTCACTTACTTAAATCTAGAAATGACGGAGTTGTTTATTATTATTATTATTGTTATTATTAATTTTTTTGGTTATTTGCTGCTTTCAGAAATGTATTAATCTGATGAGGTTAAATATAACAAAACAGAATGAGTGGAAATAAAATATGATTAATTTAAATGAGGGCGTTGTTGGCATCAAATTCTTACTTATACATTTGCTACTTTAAATTGTTTAAAAGTTAAGTTCTTTGATACAGGGATATGCCAATACATTTTGGCATTCAGTTGTCTTTTTAAGTTGTTATTAAATTGATTGATGCAGATATTTGCAAATGTTGCCAAATTTGATATATTTGCCCTTTTTAATTCACATGAAGGGCAGTGAAGTAAGTTTTTTTGTCATTCTTTAAAGCAGAGAAGTATCTAATCTGCCCCTTCCAATTTAGGATCACAGCCTTTAACCAAATTTTGTAAAAGAAAGAAAGAACCAGTGATCACATAAATTTTCGTTTTCTCTATTTGATTTTGTTCACAAAGACACTCGTTTCCATTCACAGTCCTTTTTGTCTCATCTACAGCTTGCAGATTTACAAAATTTCAAAGTACATCTCATCTGCCACACTGCACTTTGCCAAGTTGCAAAATATACCTTTTCTTGCCCAGTACACCAAGCCAATATTTCCTTTTAAAATTACACTTTTGGTTTTTGTATGCCTGTAAAATTTTGCGTTTTGCGTTTAAATAGAGCACATTATGCCTCTTCTACTCCTCCTGTACAGGTATATGCCTATACTTTTTGTATGGATATTGCAAAGTAAGCAGTTTAGTACCCTTTGTGATGCTTCCACCAGATACGTTGATCTTAGAGAAATAACAGATACCAACTTCTGCTGTAGTTGTTCGGTACCATATAATAGGTAAAGAGAGCAAGAAGGTGCAAAACTTTTATGGTCTGTATCCCTTGAAAGTGCATGTTTTAAGGATTTGTAAAGTAATAGACCTACAGCTGCCTGATTTTGCAGTGTACTTGTAATGTCATTACATTGTGGAGGCAGGAGAATGAATAACCATTCTCATCCCCAGATGGGTTACCACTCTTTGCTGTAATTTTAATTTAAAAGATTTCTAATATATACAACAGTTAACGTCATTGTTCTGTGTGTAGGTGACGTGTTTTTTTTTGTACAATCATGTAAGGTTAGACACCTTAGATAAGGAAGTTCATATTTCCTATTCCTTTACATATAAATATATATTTCCCATAACTGATATGTGTGCTTATTATATTATTCAAAACTTTCACTTTAGTACAGTGAAGATTCTTGTATTTGTTACCAGGCTTTTTGTATCAGATGTTCTCAGTAGTGTCATTGTGAATAATCCTAATGAAATTATTATTTCAGAGGTTCACCTGAGTAATGTAAGATTAAGTAGTCGGTCCCTAACATTGTGTTTAATGCACTATGTCTCTGTATTGTGGCAATTGAGATTAAGTTGGTGAGACTTATCAGTAGAGAAATTAGACCTTCCATAGGAAAATGAAAATATGTTTACAAGGTGTAATGGGTTTTTTCCTTGAAAAATTATTAATGCAGAGTAGGGGTCATTTTTGTAAGTGAGATCTAAAAAAGAAAGAAAATATCTGACCTTACTTTAATGACTATATCTTGGGACACTATAAGTCTTGGGATACTCATAATATTGTATGACCTGTAAATGTGGGAAATCAAATTGTAGAAGTTGTGTCACATACTATAAGTCTTGGGACAACGATCAACAATTTTTTCCTATTAGTTTGTGATGTATGATATTTAACCGACAAGTTCACTGTAATTGACAGAACACTGACTATTCATACACTTGGACCATTATTTATGTCAAGTTTGAGCTTCAGGTCTCTACGAGACACTCTGATTATATAGTCTTTGAAATTACATCAGAAGGATTGCTGCAACTAAACCGATTTCAGTTGCACTGTATGTTGAAAGGGATTCAACATGGCACTGAGCATGTATCAAATTCATGGCACAGTAATTACAGTGGAACCCCGCTATAATGCGATAATTGGGGTCAACAAAATATCAGGGTCGTGTTAATGCGGGGTTTTAAAGTATTTTACTTTTTTCAGAGAACAACTCACTGTATTCAAGCCTAATGTATATAATGAATAGGGTATCAACACCGTTTACTATCGTGTTGTCGTGGCATTCGTTTCATCTATAATGCATATAATTCCATTAAATGGCACACAGACTTACAATATTCAATATTTTTTCCCAGATCATTGTGTCTGAATTCAACGTTTAATATATTGCATGAACAGAGTATCAACACCGTTTACTTGCCATCTGATATCGTACCGTCGGGGCTTGAAATTAATCCATAAAATATGTAATTCCATTGTAAAAATTGCATACATATGTAAACTATTCAATAAATTTTTCACACATCATTGTGTGTCTGGATTCAATGGGAAAAATTAACAGCAAAATTAGGTTAAGAAAGACGAAGCACGTGTACGGTTCATTACGTTCCTGGGTCTATGAGCGGTGTCAGTACAAATTTCATACTGCTAAAGTTTTCTCATATGCGTTTCCATGTACAGTAGTCCCCCTCTTATAAGGCCACCCCTAATGCAGCAGGGAAGTGGCCTTATAATGCGGGTGGCCTTTCTAGAGGGGGATGACAAATGCGAATAGTAAATACATATGAAAAAAGTCACAAGTGCATTTAATTTTAAATATTTTATATTTTAATTCAAAAATCACATGCATGATGTGAAATAAATGTAAAACAAACTTTGTCATCATTTGCAAAAGAATGCTATGAATAACCATTGATACAGTTTTAAAACTGTCTTTTTAATTATGTTACAGTTCACATCACGTCACTTTGTTGGTAACAGTCTAATAAACAAACCAGTCTCATTACATTAAAAATATCCTTGCTGTCATATCCCCAGCATATATCGTTTAGTCTTTTGTTCCAATCTTCGACAACTTCATTATTAACATCAGCTGATTCGCCACTAATGACAGAACACTTGATATTGTGTCGCACTTGAAATCTGTGCAACCATCAGTTACTTGCAATAAAGTCGTCATATCCCAGTTCAACTGACAAAATTTTTGCTTTTTCTTGTCTTTCAAATCGGGATACAAACGTCTCCTGGCTCAAACAATCTTCCTTTCTCCGTCCATTTCACCTTTCCACTTCTGCAGAATTGTTTCATTGTCTTTCACGATATTGTTTATCTGAGTCTTCCCGACGTTAGTTTTCTGCAAGGATCCTCGACGACCCCCCCTCCGTCAGTTGAATTACTTTCACGTTCTCTTCTAAACTGAGAATTTTTATTTTCCTCGATGACATGTTGATCCTTTTGCACTAAGTTATTCATGTTGCCAACTATAATATGATAAAACAATTTTGTATGCATCTAAACAAATTGCCGTGTGTTTTTAAAGGAAGTGATCTTGTCACGTGATTTGTTAGTCGCAGTCTGGTACCCTATTGTTTTTATACATTTCTTGAAACTAGGTGAGAGAAGCCAAAACGGCTTCGATATGTACCATTAACATCACGCAGATTTGACCTCGCGGCCGCTAGGACTCGTAATTTTGACAATTATTGTTAGTAGTAATAGCCACTGATTACCAAAGTGAACAAGCTCAACATCTTACTAAGGGAAGCCATAAAGGCTATTAAACCATTTTCCTGCTGACTTGTGTATTGTACATTGATACTGCCACTTCTCATCTGTTACTACTGTTCGATAATTGTATTCATAACAATTATCAGAGGGACTAAACCCGACATCTTATAACACAGCAGTAAGGCTAATTGGCTTACATGTACGTACCCTTTTGTATGGATTAAAATTTTAGTCTTTCTCAGTTTTTATGGAATAAATTTGGTTTCTCGTGAGGCGTAAATGATATAATATTAACCTTAGTGGTAAATGTACTTTACTCAACACTTCTTTCAGTAACGAAAACCTGACATCGGGAAACAGAAATCGGATTATTTAACACACGTTATGAATACAATACTGGTTCTGGATACATATTCAAATAAAATGCAGCCGCTTGTGAGGGGTACATTTTATGATTTTGCACTAATATGCTGGCCGCTGGTCGCGTTAGCCGGGTGGCCTTTCGCGAGGGGTACTTTTGAACACAAACTCGTCGGTGCCAACGGATTCTGGCCGTAATGAGGGGGTGGCCGCTGGTCAGGGGGGCCATTCAAGAGTGGGACTACTGTACATTTATCCTTTGCAAATTTCCAACAATTAACGCTTGTACGCCTATTCATTTGAATGACTACAACAAGAATAATTACCAATCAACACATGCTTTCAGCATGCAGATAACTTTTACTTCAGATTTTGTGAATAAAGAAAGAAATCTATGAAAACTACTATACTAATCATTGCGCAAAGTGCAGAGAATGACTTGTGTTTGTGAACTATCTTTCCCATAACAGTAAAATATTTATAAAATAAATAGGATATTAATAACGAGTTCATAAACAAACACCATACCCACGTAAAACCCGAGAACTAAGTGCAGTAGGCCTGCAGTGATCACGAATCACTTTTATATATAAAAAAAATTTAAAGCTGAACGCATGTACAATTTCATACCATTTCAGTGTCCAGCTAATAAAACGGACATTATTTAGAAGTCAACTGATTGCGTCTAATAACACCGCCAAGCCCAGCAAACATGTTGGCGACTTTCGTTTTTTGATGTTTATTAAATTGTGAGAATCTTTTATCAACCACTGCATTGGCTGCTGATTGTTTGTGTACGCAGGTAAAGAAGAAACACATGTCGGCTATTGTTTGAGGAACGATTGTATATAGAATTAATTGAAGACAATCACAAAGACGACTTACTGGCTTTACTTATGGATCAGTAACAAGCAGCATTTCCTGGTGAAATTGTTAAATTTCAGAAACCGCGCCATGATCGTATTACATTCGAATTCATACTCAAACTCTTCCAAAAATGATAATATACGTTTTGCTCACTATTTCTTGTACCTTAAAAAAAAGTATTTTCCCAGGTATGAGAAAAATATATGTACATTATTTAAAATTTCAGGAACCATGCTACGATCGTATTCTATATAGTATTATACTCGAATTCATACACTTTCTCTTTCCCAAAATGATAATAATTTGTTGTGCAATAACGATTTCATAAGTAAACCCAAATGGCCACGAGTCACTTTTATAAAATAAAAGTAAAAAATTTTAGCTGAACGCATATACAATTTCCTACCCTTTCATTTTCCAGCTAATAAAGTGGGCATTTTTTAAGTAGTCAACTGATTGCATCTAATAACACCGCCAAGCCCAGCAAACATGTTGGCGGCTTTCTTTTTTTGATGTTTATTAAATTGTGAAAATCTTTAATCAACCACCTCATTGTCTGATGCTTGGTTGTGAATGCAGTTAAAGAAGAAATATATGTTGGCTATTGTTTGAGCAATGATTGTATACAGAATTAATTGAAGACAATCACAAGGACGACTTACTGACTTTACTCATGGACCAATAATAAATAGCATTTCCGAAAATGTTTATTTTGGCATAACACTTTAAGAACCTGGTGATATTGTTAAATTTCAGAAGCTATGCCACGATCGTATTATATTAAAATTCATACATGAACTCTTCCCCAGAATGATAATAAATGTTTTACACACTATTTCTCGTACCTGAAATAAAAATTAATAAAAAAAAATCCCGGTACGAGAAAAATACACATGTATTTAAAATTTCAGGAACCACGCCACGATCATATAAAATTCAATTTCATACCCATTCAGTTTCCAGCTAATAAGCGGACATTATTGACTGGTCAACAGATTTCTTCTAATAACACCACCAAGCCCAGCAAATATGCTGGCGGCTTTTTTTACTGGATCAGTAATAAGTAACATTTCCGATAATGTTTATTTTTGGCATAATACTTTAAGAACCTGGTGATATCGTTAAATTTCAGAAGCTACGCCACGATCATATTGTATTAAAATTTATATGCAAACTCTTCCCCCAAAATGATAATAAACGTTTTACACCCTATTTCAGGAACCACGCCACGATCATATTAAATTGGAATCCATACGCGATCTCCTCTCCATAATGATACTAATTTATTTATACGCTATTTCATGTGCTTTGGAAAAAAATATTTTTTTCATGTGCAAATATACAAAATTTAGGGAGCCACGCCATGACCGCGTTATATCTGAATTCGCATTAAATCGGGGCGCGTTATAGTGGGGTTCCACTGTATAGACTTTATAGAGATAAAAAGAATAGTTCAGTAGCTTGTGCACTGCGAAAATCATAATAGTGCTGCTTTTATGTGCAAAAGGAATAAGGTCATATTGATCTAATTATCAACTCTACCAAAGCACTAAGTTAGTTGACCTAGGATAGTAATAAAACAAAAGTAAGCACAAAAAAATTGAAAATTGGGATGAAGTTTTAGAAAAAAAAGTTTGTACCTTAAAATACATAGGTTGGCAAGTTGGTTATTTTGGCAACTATTAAATTCATAAGTGGCAGATTTTTCTTATTTTTTGACAGCAGTCTGGGCCAGTTACCATAAAAGTTTAAACCCTGACACAATCTTGGGTGAAAGGGAATTTTGTCTTGTGGCCAAGTACTCTGTTTAGTTCCCTTGTACTTTAGTTACCTTGTACTACATAATATTAGGAAAATCACTGTACCTGTGTAAACGGTTATGGTTGCTAACATCAGAGCAAACTAAAATGGAGTTTAGACAGTATTGCAGTTAGTTTCATAGTATTGGTTCTGAAAGATCTTTTGTATTTTTGCTACATTGATTGAGGTTTGGTGCAGATGACACGCTTGGGAATTGCTATGTCACCTCTGACCTTATCGAACAAAAAGGCGGCAGGTCACCGCTTTCCTCCAAAATCATCAAAAAGGATCAGCAATCACATTCACCTAGAAGAACACCTACTAGGGCTAGTCTCATTAGCCCCATAGCGGTTACAAAATGACAGAAACCTAAAACCTTCCATTAGTGTCTTCCTTTCTTGATGGGATGCCGGGATGGACAGAATTTTATCAGCAGAAGGTTCAGGAAAATGCTGCACTTTTTGCTGTTCTACATTGATGAAACACTGAACAAGTTTCATTTCCATTGTTATTTAATTGAGTTATGTTTCCTGACTGTCCAACGCCTGACTGGTTTTCACACCATAACTTGACCTATAATTATTGGATTTTTTTGCCGCAATATGCTTATTCTCCTTTGTTTCCAAACTCAAGTTCTTCTGTTTAAAGCCCTGCCATGCAAAATGTATTGAGTAGCTATGCACCCATTGCTATTAGCTTTAGGTCCTTTTTTTTTTATTTAGCCATTTGAATGTTGTCATGATTTTATTGAAGAAGAAATCAGTTTTGACTATTAAGAGAGTACATAATAGCAATTGCTTGCAATATTATAATATTTCTTTTATATACTATACATTAGAACAAATTCCTGATGAAGAAGATGTTAGGTGAAAAGCCAGCTGATAATTTCACAGTTGAAGATCTCAGGTATGTATTATATTTTATCCCCTTGCCAATAAACTTGATTTGAAACTAGAAATTGGTTTCTGCCTGAATTTCAAATGGTAGCACATGTGGCTATAGAGCCCGGTGAACTTAGCCGGTATGGCCCTGCATCTGTAATGGATTGTCTGTCACCAGTTGTTCACCTTGAATCATTTATCCATCCCTCAATAATTGCTAGGGAAAACTTTATAAAATACATTTCTGATTGAGTTTCAAGCAAACTTGGAACATGTCTGTTTCATCAAAAACTCAGATGAGTTTGAGAATGAGCATGTTCCATGCATATTAATGAGGTGATCTTGCATGTGATCGGTTAACCTAGTTCCTACTCTGGAAGCCATAATTCTGATGGAATTTTTAAAATCGATTCAGAATATATGCTTACATCATAAAGGTCTCAAATGAGTTCAGTAATGAGTGAGATCCATACATAGTAATGATGTGATCTTGCATCTGATTGAGGTTTTTATCACTGGAAGTCATGTTTCTGATCAAACGTTTTTGATCAGACAACTTGGGATATATGTTTATGTCATTTAGATCTTGAATGAGTTTGATAATAAGTAAGATGCATGCATAGTAATAAGCATACTTGCCATTGATTATGGTTTTGCTGGGATGTTCAGATTTTGGAGCCATAATTCCATATTCCGAATATGCTGTTAAAAAAATCATATTTTTATGTCTTGAAGATAAAAAAAGAAATTATTTCAAAATCTAAATGCTCATCACAAACTATGATGGTTTGCAATTTTTTCCCTCGAGTTCTCAAGAATCGGAATTCTGTATGAGCTACCATCACCATCTTTGTTTCATTGAGAGCATTGCCAGCCATTTGTAAAATTGGGACCGTCATTAAGCATATATCATCATGGTGGCACTATATTTAAAACCTAAGAGTGTCAGATGACAATTAAAATCTGCTCTACCAAATATGGCCAGGTGTTAAGCCAAGATGAAAATCAAAGAGAGATACTCTGAGAAATGTGTGTCAAATTACCCTGATGGAATTAGTAAATCACACTTTGATGAAAGATATTTTCTGCAAAATTTGTCAGATAGACCTTATAATATGCTATGGAAGCCTCAATGACATCAAGAGACATGTTTCTACGATGTAGCACATTACTGTGGCAAAACCTTTGGAATCTTCTTGTTAAATATTGTTCATATCTTATGACTCGTACACACACCAGTGTAGTAAACACAAGTATTGTTGGCAGAATTTGTTGTGAAACATGGGCTTCAAATACCTGTGGCAGATTATGCCAGGGGAAACTATTTCAAAAATTATTCCCAGATTTTGAGATAGGAAGAAAAATAATGGATCTGCCAGATCAAAAACATCTAGCATCATCCACATCGGGAAATTTAAGTGCTGGTCAGATATTAGATTGTATGAAGAATAGATCATTCAGCATTGCCACAGATGGTGTAGTGTATATGAGAGTAAAACTGTCCAGTATTTTGGAGATACTATGATGAAGAATTGCTGCAGGTGTTATCTGTGTTATTACACATAAGGGAATGTAAGCCTACACGGGTTAAAACATCTACACATTTTTAGTGTGTAAGGGAATTGGATCTATTCTTTGGCAGAAATCACCTTCTATTTATTTCTGTTGAATGTCTATATTATACTTTTTAAGACCTCTTACTTTTAAATAAACTTAAATTATAAAATTAATTATCTGAATAGAACAGTTTCAAGTTATATACCGTATTTTCCTGCATATATCCCGCAGACGCAGATAATCCGCACCCTCATATAGCCCGCGGGTTTTGGGGTTTTGTGTAAAAAATCGTTGGCTTAACCCGCACCTTTGTATAACCCGCAACCATAGATTGATGAACTTTTTTGTGTATGTTCACATTGTTTACCATTACTGTTTTTAGAAGGACCGAATTCGTCAATGCTCACACGTGGATGACGAACGATACTACAACTACATTTTCACTCACCCGCCCAACATGCAAATTTGTATTTACGCTATCAAGTCAGTCGGCCCCGGTCCATATTCATCCCTCTGCATCAGTTCAAGTTAGTCACCCTGCCTCCACTATATTCCGGCTGGCAGCCGGCAGATTTGAATTTTGAAGCCAGGTACTTGTGAGCCGGATATGCAATGGTGTGAGGTCCTGAGGCTGAATGCCACAATTGTCAATTTCGAATGTAGCTCGCATGACATCAATTAACTACCGGTATTCAGGCTTGGTACACAGTGCTTGTGTGCGTAGGCTGTCTATAGGAGCTGTGCCTCAACTACAGGCTACATTAACTACTGGTATTCAGGCTCGGTACACAGTGCTTGTGTGCGTAGGCTGTCTATAGGAGCTGTGCCTCAACTACAGGCTACATAAACGTGGACATTTCTAAATAATCTTGTATTCTTTTTAATTGTAGATTCGAGTTTAAATAATTTCTTTCTATTTAATTTAAAAAATGCTGAAACGAACGTCTTACACAGCCGACTTCAAGCTAACTGCCATTGCATATGCTGAAGTGCATGGCAATAGAGCCACAGGCAGAAAATTTGATATTGATGATAGCAAAACAAAACTAGAACAATATATAAGTTATGTAGTTATGTTTTTCAAACAATATATTGAAATATTATTACGTGTAAAAAATTTGTGATATAGCCCGCACCCTTATATAACCCGCACCCCCCCGTGGGGTTTGTAAAATCTGGTATAACCCGCGGGATATATGCGGGAAAATACGGTAACCACAAAAGATTAATCCTTTATCAGGGGCCCTGAGTGGCCGAGTGGTCTAAAGCGCTTTCCGTTACGGATCACTGCCATCTCACCTCTGTCTGCGTGGGTTCAAGTCTAGGATTTGGCCAATGTGGGTATGTGAGAAAGCTTGCCAGTAGCTTCTCATGGGTCGGTGGTTCTTCCCGGGGTTTTCCAGGCCGCCATGCATAGCATATCGTGTGCTGAATAATGGCGTTAAACCCTACAAGAACAACAACAATTAATCCTTTATCCAGCCTTTATTTTGCTGATAGTTTTGTGTACACTTTGGTAATTTGTGATTTTTTTTATGTCCATATTTTGTGTTAGACAAGTGATATTGTACAATAAATTTGTATCCTTTCCCTCAATGGATTAAAGCAATAAATCTGGTATAATGAGATGTGACGTTTCATATATTTTTTTTTTTTTTAATTTCTAGCCTGCCCCTATTATTTAATGCACCTTACCACTAACATAAAGCTGCCAATGCTGGTCATTTTAGGAAGATGATTTATTAGTGGATTTATTCCATTATCTGGAGTAAAGTTGTTAGAGGAAGCGAGAGTTTCAAGAATTCCAGAAATAGTGTAATGTATGTTACGAGTCTTTGCTCTTAAAATAAGTAATGGGAAAGAGTCAAAAGCAACAAGCTATGTAAAGTTCAACAAATTGATTTCCCTTGAATACAGAGTAAAAATATAAAAAAGAACTTATAGTATTACAAATTAAATCCTGAACAGTCCTAGAATTTTTAACAGAAGTCCTAATGAATAAAAGTTCTGAATAATCTTCAGTGGTATTAAAAAAATAAATATTGCAATGCTGAAGTATAGATGTGCCTGTGGTGGCCTGTATATTGGGGTATTGTAACAACGGTCTTTTTCTCAATCACAGTAATATAATTCCAGGGTTGAATTTACTGAAAATCCCAGGGAATGTCTCTGTCCCAGAATATTATTTTTATGATCACTTTGTATTTCTAGAGAAAAGTCACTTGAATTAAATAATTTGAAGAAAGAAATTCCAGCCCAAAATTAATTACTGGACACAGCAATGATACAATCATTCTGCTAGATCTTTAAGCACAAAATGAATAATTTTTCCAGTAACACAATTATATGTTCTTCCACCTGACCCCAGGTCACAATTAACTTGTTGCATAAGAAACCCATTACCTGATAGGAAACAACCTTCTAGAAGGTTCATAATGTTTACAAGATAACATCTTGGTTATAATTAGAAATATGTTATTAAAATTATAATATAAAATTTGTAGTAAAGAACAGGTAGACCCAGCAATTGACATGGAATTTCCGAAGTTCAAGACTCAGAATTAGATACAGCATGTTTACTACAAAACTAAAATCAATAACTCTGGTCAGGTGGAAAATGAAGGTAAACTCTAACATATAGTCACATTATGAGTAGCATATAATGAAATTGAATTTTTAAAAAAATAATAATGGTAAACATACAGTGCAAATTAAACATAGTGTGACCCCGCTATAATGCACTTCGTTATAACGCGAATTCGGATATAACGCGGTTGTGGCGCAGCTCCCGAAATTTCATATACATGTATTTTTCTTGTGCACAAAAAAATGATTCTTAGAAAGTGCAAAAAAAAACCTGTAAAAAGTTGCTTATCATTTTGGGGAAGAGATCGCGTGGGAATAATACAAGACGATCATGACTTGGCTCCTGAAATTTTATATGTATTTTTCTCGTACACGAAAATGTATTTTTCACGTTCACGAACAAGTATTTATTTTTCTTCTTAAAAGTAAGAAGAAGAAAAAACGCATAAAAGGTTTATTCTGTGATTGCGTAGGTCTTCGCCAATGTCACAAACTTGGATTATTTTTCCTTATTAGCTGGAAAACATACCATGTGGCTTTCTTATTTGTTGGCAACATTGTTGGTTGTTTAAACTTTTATATACAACGATTAGTTTGGAGTGCAGAAATTCAGAGGCCCCATGAAAGGAAGCCGCAAACTGGATATAAAATGCACCGAAATTTATATATTGTTACATAAACAAATTCTTTGTCCATACTGACAAACCATCAAAACAGTGAATTGTTATATCATAATCCGTTTATCCTGACATCTAGCATGAGTTCTGTATGTTGTGAAATATCCACTTTTTTGTTTTTGACATTTCTGGTAACCGAGATCAACCGGATGAGGCATTGTCTCATAATCTGTCTTTCATCGGATTTTTGGCCGCTTGCTAGTAATTAATATATTTACAAAGACTGACATTTGTATGTGGATGGTAAGTAAATTTCCTCTTCGTTTCACTCAGAATTAAATTCTTCAGAACGCTCATGTGTTCTGTAGTAATCCCTGTCATCACAATGCCTGCGTCTCTATTGTCCGTTTACCCTTTGTTAATTTTCAAATGCACGTGTGGAAGGCAGCATCACGCTGCTACCACAAATGTAAAAAAAAAAAATACATCTTACTTATTGGTTTATTCAGTAGGCATGGAGGGACAGTGACTTTAATAGTCTTAAATGATGGCTAATTCCTTTTTAAAAATGTACCCAGATCAAATAGTTTGCTGAAATTTCAAAGGAAACATTACCTTTGAAGCACCGACTGTTATGAAAACATGCTCAGCAAATGGAAAAAATACCAGTCTCAATCATGCCATACAATTATTTGATGTTGCCACCACAATAAGAAATGGGAATCCGTTTGGATGTACAAATCTGTCATTTATCGGTGACTTCAATAGCGCATGCACCCTTCATCAAAGAAAGCCGACTACAATCTTTTAATAACAGCAAAGAACTTTTCTTCAAAGGAAATCAGTACCAAACTTAAATAAAAGTGATGGAATCTGATGGATTTTTGCATTTTCCAACGTGACTGGAACACGTTAACTGTGCTGTGAAAGTTTCCTTTTTGTAGGGAAAAAGTTTATGCCAGCGGCAGCTTAAAACGCAAACTAACTTTTACCGAACATAGTTTAAAGTAAATGTGCTTCGTCATTCATTATGTCATTGTGCTATGTTTTTCCACTGAATTCAGACCAATATGATCTGTTAAAAATTAATGAATATTTTAAAGCTGTGTGTGCATATTTTCTATGGAATCACTTGCATTGTGGATTCAATGTATATGATGAGGTTCGCAGGTGAGTACACCTTGTTGATACTCTGTTCATGCTATAGATTAGACATTTATATACATTTATATATGAACAGGATTCACGTATATGTACCAATTCATGGTTCTCTAAATAAAGTAAACTATTATATTATGTCTTCTCTGTTTTCACTACAGGTGTATTTCTCATTTAATATGCATCAATTCAAGATGGTAACTGTACTGACGAAGCATGTATTTTATCGCCCGCATTTATTACCCACCCACCCCCACAGTTTTTTTTTGGGCGGTGGGGGGGATACATTTTCTTCAGCTAACTGACTTGGTTGCATATAACACGGTTCGGTATATATCGCGGTCGGGTTTTATGGCTCCCAACTACCGTGTTATAGCGGGGTCACACTACATAACATGTGCCTATAGTTATTATAATGAAATGTGTAAATGTGTCTGCCAGATGGCTCTCATTTGATCCTCATGTGGAACGTTTGTCTATACAGTATGAAGTATTAGTTCATTTCTTCAATGTCAAAGTTTTGAATGAAAGTAAAGTAAGTAAATTGAAGCAGTCTTCAGAAATGAGGGTGAGAGATTTGATGAAGACACTCTTGCATACAGAAGAATATACAAGCTTGCAAAAAAAAGACAAAGTTAAGGAAAACAAAACTTTGACCATCTACCAACACCAACACTTAATTAAATGGTAGAGGAGAGTTCGATACTGCGACATACCTATTCAGATAAAAGATGTCACGGATAAAAGCCAGGTCTGTCAAGGAATGTGGATTATCATCTTCATCAAGATTGTGCAGTTCATCTTATGTTGCAAAATGAGCTATCAAAGGCAAAAGCACTTCTGTCTGAACTGGAAACACCAAGCTTTACTGCCAGTTTTCAGCTTCTACTCTTCCAGTTTTTGAGAGGGCAAGCCCATGCATGCCAACCATTATGCTTTTGGCACAATCATTATGCTTTTTTTCACCAAATTATGGTTTCCGCTATACTGCATATGGATTATGCTTTTTTTGCTTTATAAAAAATTAAAGCAATACAAAAAATTTTGGTCATTTTTATTATCATCTCTTTAATTTCACTCACATAAATTTGAGAATTTTCTTTAATAGGTGACTGCTGCATAGGAATAGCATAAGAAGACTTTCCTTATTTACTATTTATAACAATTGTATATGACCCGTTTCCCAAAAGAACAAATGGGTTTCTTCAAAAGTGAATTTTACTTAACAGATTCATTATATTGATAAACTAGATAGTTAGTGAACCACTTTATATTTTTATAGTTTGTTTGTGTGTGTGATTTGGATTTTTAACGTAGCTTTAACAATTTTTCAGTCATATTGCTACGATGTCTGCAGTTTATAGTGATGTCTAGCACTGGGGCATCATGCCACAGACATGTAGCATGATGTCCCACCCAGTCACATTATCCTGACACCAGGCCAATCAGTCCTAACACTAACCTCTTAATGCTGAACGCCAAGCGAGGTAGCTGTTAGCACCATTTTTTGTAAGTCTTTGGCATGACTTGGCCGGGGATGGAACCCACGACCTTCTGCATGCGAGGCGGACTCTCTAACCACTAGGCCACCGGAGCGGTGATTAAAGATGAAGGATTGGACATATGTATAAGTCCTGTTTCATCACCTGACATTTCAGTTTTATATGAATCTGAGGATGAAATGTGCAGCGATCATTTCTATTTGGAACACATGGGACCATTACATGTGGATGACTTTACATCAGATTCAGGGCCAGCATTTCATTTAGATGAAAATGCAAGGGAGACAGATTTCTTTTTAGAACTTTTCCTAAAGAAATATTCCAGTTGTGCAAAATAGTAGTGAGAAAAGTAGTCTAATCTACATTATAAACACAACTAGTGAGAAAAGTAGTCTAATATACATTATAAACACAACAGATATCTTGAGAAAGAGGTGGGAAGACAACATTGAGGAGTGGACAGGCATGGAATTTGAAGTTTCCCAAAGGGCATCAGCGAATATACGAAATTTCAGGAGCCACGCCACAACCGCATTATATCCGAATTCGTGTTAAATTGGGGTGCGTTATAGCGGGGTTCCACTGTATATATGCACAGACACACACACATATCAGTTGATCTTGTGTATCATTCAGTTCTAGTTTCTGCTTGTGGTGTCTCTATCTTTTACATTATTTAAAGTATAGATGCTTTAGCTGTAAAGAATGATATGTATCTTGTACAGATCTTCTGAACATTTAACTGTTGTATTATCCACTTATAGAACACAATAAGTTTTGAAAGTAGACACCTTTCATGTTATTAATGGTACGTTAGAACCATCCAACATTTCTGTGTCTTAAAATCTTGTTTTTCCTGTTTATATTTAGATCAATGAAGTCCCTGGTGAAGGGATTTTTGTCATCAGACATTCAAAATCTTGGCTCTTCTGACCTGATGGAGAAAGCTGTTGTGCTTTGTGAACAGACTAACTGGCCAGTACAATCGGTTTGTACAAAATTTATTTGTTTTCCTTTGTCATTCTTTCTGGAGTCATGAAATGAAACAAATGAACCATGTATAATCAGTATTAATAATACAACATTTTCTTATTTACAAACTGGAATACTACTGAAGTCAAAACTTGTTTAAATTATGTATTATTATCAGAGCAATGAGCATGATTTATTTTGACTGTCACATGTAAAAGGTTGATCATGTTAAGAATTGTTTCAATGGAATATGAATGTTTGTATGATCTCTTGTATCAAGGAGATTTGAAATTGATAAAATAAAGGATTCATATGAAAATGCACATCATTTTTTTTTCTAAATTCATGTAATGCAAACTACTATTTTGATTACATCAGGTGCAGATGCTAATGGTTTTCTTTTTCTTTTATCTTAGTTGAAGACAATCAACAGGTTTTTAATTAAAGGTGAACTTCTGGACAGGAGTCCTACTCAGCCATTGTTGAAATTAACACCAGTAGATGTTTCTCTGCTTGGATGTGAATGCTTGATAAATTTCGAGTAAGTCAGATATTTGTTAGGATACACTGTTTGACTTCTTCACTAAACAGAATGTTAAATTGAAACATTATTCACATAAATTATTTTTTACTTCTACAACAATACAAAAAAAACCCAAATAAACCACAACAATCGTCCACAATTAATTTCAATCCCAAGAATGATCACTGCGAATGCTGTAAATCCATATGCTATAGGCCCATTCCAATGAAAGAAACTTGCACAAGTGAACACCTGGCATTTTAATACCATACCAATGTTAATTACTATCATTAAATTAAAAGAAGGAATGAAAATACATACCACGCAGCAAATCTGTCCTCGAAAAACTAATTCAGAATATACATTGGACCAGGAAGGTTGATCAATATTTAGTAAAAACAAGGCTTTAAAAATGCCATGAAAACCTCCCGATTTTAGGTCCCAATTTCTTTTTTTTTTTTAATTCAGTCTCCCTACTTGGTATTTGAAAGTTCACAGGTATGCCTTGCACCCAGTTTTACATAACTATGGTAATCATGTTAGTACATGTATTATGGAATACAAGGCAATTAGACATCAGTGTACTGGTATAGTTTCCGGACAAAATTCCCTCTGAACACAAGCCAGTTTGTGGGTTTTAATGATTAACTGGCCTGTACTGCTGTCACAAAACGAAAGACAAATTCGCCGACTTCCAGCATAGGAGACACCAAACATCAGCCAAAACACAAAATTAAAATTAATTGATGTTAATCTTAGTTGATCTATATGAGAATTTTAGCCTTTATTATTACCACTCTTTGTGATCTTGTAAATTATGCTAGTTATGTGCCTTGTACAATAATTAAACATGCATACCTTTTTAAACATACTACCTCGAGTTGTAGGATCGCTTATATCAAAGAAAATGAGTAAGATGTAAGCGCATGATTCAACATAAATGAATTGGCTATTAAGGACTAGCTGAAATGCTGTTTGGAAGAATGCAATTTGGTCGAAATAATCAATATAGCAGAATCTGCATCTAATATGTTTGGGAATAAATAAGGATTTAAGTGACTTTGGGCACGCCTTGCTCTGTGAAAGTACTGTACATTTTAGTTCATCCTGGTTTCCCAGGTAACTCATCTGGTTCGTGAATTATGAAGTTTGCATTTACCTTTATTTAATTTCATGTTGGAGAAATCAGAAAATATGCACATGCAAAATTATAACAAAATCAATTATGGTTCTTTATAACCCGTGAGTATATATGGTATATTTTGCATTTGTCAAAAGATGTTGGATCTGCAGTATGTGAGGTTACTTGAGTTCTGTCAGATCCCAAGTTCTGTTAATGGTGGGTACAAAACAACATATACATCAATTAAAAAAAAATGTCTCAAAATGGTACACTTTTGCTCCTGTTGAACTTAAACATCATATAATGTTAGTGTAAAATTGAGGACAGAAAACAGATTTATTATACATTCTGTTAAAATTGATGAAGAAATACAACAGAACTTGCACAAAAAGTTGGGTTGCCAAGATCTAACAATTCTGCTGATAATGTTCATTCGTATTTTCTTTTATTCAATGTACGCACCATATGTTTAACTAGGAACTTGTAGAGCTGTATTAACCTGAGTTGGATTATTGAGTGAAAGTGCTCTGAAATCCAGTGGCAAGAGTGAAAAGCGTAAAGTGACTGAAATATTGACAATAACTTGAAAAATGTGAAGAGTTTGAAACTGGTAAACGAGAATTTTGCCTCCAACAGACCTACCAACCCATATTATTTTGCCTCAAGTCTCAATGCAAGTGACTTTCAGAATAAAATTACAAATTTTCATAGGTGTCAACTAGTATGGTTTACCCGTAATTTGTATGGTTTTTTTTTTATTTTCACCAGTGTACAACCGTTTTGTACATTTTTTTTGTAAAATTTTTTCTTTCTCCCCGTTTTGTATGCGTCCTGGACTCTGGGTATAATTTTTTTTAGAACCAGAATTCTGTGAGATCAGGGTGGCCTGAAACAACCAATCAAATCATACTCAAAACCCAGCTTTTCCTTTGATACTGAAACGAGTTTAATTTCATGGTTCAACTCCTGTGTTTAAAGATCGTGTTGTTCATCGGTCTGAAATTTGACACTCACTTGGATTTCTAATATTGACAAACTACCTGCGTAGTAAGTATGTTTTCATATTTTATACATTATTATTTTATTATTTATACTTATTACTCTCAGATGCATACAGTTGACATCAATTTTCACACTTTACATAGTGTGGCAGTCATGGTGGTGTAACCATAATTCGTCCAACTTTTCTGTGTGGAGGTAAAGTTGATTTATTAAAAATTTTAACAATATACTAATTAAAATAAATAGTCTGCTGAATTTAGCACAGGCATTTTATCATGCTGCCATAGTTTTGAATTAAGTTTACGTAATGTAAACAGGAAGATGTATTGCCAGCATGACGGAAGTAGTACAGATACTGAGTGATGTCATTCTCGTAGCTTGAAAATATATAACACTGCCAATTTATCTAGTTTTGAGCAAAATTGGCACACGACATAGCAAATTCATAACTTTTCAAACACCAGCTATGCAATTAATAGAAACAATCAATAGTTTACAAGGTACAAACTTTGTGACTGTTAATTTGTCGATTTTTTTTAAATTTTAGATTTCAATTTTTGGATAGCTCCTTGCGTAATATCTTGGTGTTTATGGGGGAAAATATAAATTTGTGCCACGTTTGTAATTGGGAGGTCTTCCTCTATCACATATCAAATAGGAATTTTTAAATTATTTTTTTGTTTGTTTCATCCAGTTGAAATATTCGATCCATCAAATAGCTGTGACTGACTTAAAGAAACGCAAGCTTGAAGACACTGACCGAAGTCGTGGCAGGTTTCAGGCTGATTGGATGAAAGTCTTCCCTGGCATTGTGGATGTATCAAAGTTAGGATCTTCCCATGCTTTCTGTGATGTATGCAGTAAAGACATTTAAGTGGTGGCATCGGGCTTATATGATCTGAAGGAACACTTCAGGACAAAACTACATGAACGAAATGTTGTAATGATGAAGGGATCATCCATCAAAATCTTTGCTCAGCCAAAGCAGGAAGATGATAGTGTAATAAGGGCTGAAATTCTGTTTGCCAATTTCATTGCCCAGCACAACTTGGCTGCTTCTGTAGCTGATCACTTTTCTGACTTGGCATCTGAAATGTTTCCTGACAGTGCTATTGCCAAGAAGTTTTATTCCAAATGGACCAAAACAACAGATATAATTAAAAACTGCTTGGCTCCATCTGCAACAGAATCCTTTGTCAAGCTATGCAGGGAGACACCCGTCTCGTTGATGATTGATGAACAATATGACAAGAAAACTGATAAGCGGTTAGCTATAACGGTGAGGGTCTTTGGAGTAGGTGTGGGACCCAGAACAAGATTGCTGGACATGCCATTAACACATTAACCCCTAGCGATAACTTTACGGGGCAGGAGGTAGTAGCCTACTGCTGAGCTCTGTAGCGTCATGGTCATGCATGATACACTAAAGTGGATGGTATTAAAGAAAGGTAGACAGAAATAGCTCTACAATCATACCAAATAATCTGGAATATCTAGTTGCACTACAAAATACAGATAGAAAAACCTCATTTTTTGGACCCGACTTTTTTTAACGCAAAATTCACTCATGGTCGGAGTCCCATTTATGTCTGGATTTTAGACTTTTTGGTCTCAGATGTAAGGCAAACTGGTATGAACTGCAAACAGACAGATGAGCCTTTGCAAAAAGTAGGATAAGATGGGCATTTGGAATAAAGAGTGGTCTCTGTACAAAATTAATGGCTCTGTTTAGCAAAGAAAAAAAAAAAAGTCCAACTTTTACCCTTCTGCTCATGCGCGAGTCAAATAGCCAACGAAAAATGATGTTTCTAACACAACTAGGCAGTATGTTATTGAAAGATGACCGGGGATTTGGTGTTTTCGAGTCTATTCAGAAATAGCTTTCAAAAAATGTGTTTCCTACTCAATTTTCAGGCAAAAATGGCAAAAAACCTCCAGGGGTTAATGTGTTAAGCAGTGGTGGAACCAGTGAGGCCATCTTCAGTGACATTGATGCAATATTCACCAGTTTAAATATCCCTTGGAGCAACTGCATTGGCTTTGCTAGTGACAAGTGTAATGTCATGGTGGGGAAGTCAAATTTGGTGCTTACCAGGGTGAAGCAGAGGAATCCTGATATCTTCAGTATTGGCTGCATTTGCCACCTTGCCAATCTGATTGCGAGAGATGGAATCAAGCAACTAATTGTGCCAGTTGATGACTCTGGTGGACATTTACTACCGTTTTGAGCACAGCTCAAAGCGATGAATGACTTACAGAGTTTCAGCTTTTCACAGAAGTGGATGACCTGAATATACTGAAACACTGCCAGACCCGGTGGCTATCACTGTACAAGGTGGTGGACTGGGTTCTCAACCAGTATGCAGCTCTTTCAGCCTATTGTGAGAGTCACAGTGATGTTGAAAAGCAGGGCAGAATAAAAAACATCCATGAGCTGTTAAAGTCACCACTGACCCACATGACCCTGTGTTTTCTTCATTTTGTGTTGCCCCTTTTGAATGAATTTAATAAGCTCTTTCAAACCAATGAATCACAGATTGGTGGTATGATGGAGGAAATGGACAGATTACTTTGGAAGTTTCTTGTGAAATTTGTTCAGATGAGACATATTAAGCAGGATGCAGACTTGAGGCTTGTAAGATATAATGACCATGAGATACAGCATTATGACAGCACATTAGCAGTAGGCCTTTCCAACAGAGCACTGATGGGGGAAATGGAGCTAGACTATGCTGTCGAAAGGATATTCTTTCAGGACATGAGAAACTTCTATAAAGCGGTGGTGAGAAAGATAATGGACAAATTTCCATTTGAAAATCAGGCGCATAAAGGCCTGAAAGTAATAAGGATAGCCTGCATTACACACACACATATGCAGACTGGCCGATACCTTTGCTTCACACCTGGCCTGGATATTGAAGCACTTAAAGATGAGTTCAATGATTATTGCATGCTGCCTGATGAGTGTGTACCTGTACTAACAGACGATGTAGCTACTGGCTGGATATTACCAGGCAGAGAATTAGCACTGGTATAGAGTTAACCAAACCAATTTGAATTTTGCTACTTAAAAGATGTATCAAATCAATGTTATATCTGTTCTGGTCTGTTTCTGTCCATTCTGGTGATTATGTCCACTGAATCAGTATGGTTGGAATTTTTTTGGGCTAATTTAGCACATTATGATTACCAGTATACACTGTACTTCTGCCTGAGAGATTTGAATAATTGTATTTCTTGGTTTGTTGATTCTGTTTGTTGCTCAGTTCAAATGCATCATTGAAAAACATTGATGCATTCTAATACTTTGTTACAAATATGTATTACAGATGCATATCTCCAGATATCAGTGAATATATCTTGAATAAGTTATAACAGTTCTAGTTGAAACAGTGGACATTGTTTGAGAAACTTTAAGTGATCTAAAATGTAAACTTTTCGGCAGTGTGTGATGCAGAATGTCTTAAGACTTCTCCATCTCACCATGAAAAATCCATTTGTACCAACTGATGATGACTTTTTGGTAACTGTCAGAAAGGCATAATTGACAATATTCAAAGGTCTACAAAAATTACTAGTCAAAATTTATGAACTCGTACAGCTGTGGCAAAAATGATGGACTGGTACCTTTGCTGCTGTTGCCACAGTGGATTAGTTGGTTGATTTAGTTTGGTCTGGGTTTTTTTGTGGTGGTGGTGGTAACATTATATTAGGTGGAGGAAGAACCCCGAAAGACCACCAACTCGAGTTGGTTGATTTGTGACAAAAGCTGTGAGATGTGCAAGTGATGTAAAAGCAAGCACCTTAGTACACTTGGGCACATGTAGCCTCTGTTGATTTGAAGTTTATCTCCAACAGCCAAAGTCATTTAGACACAAGATCTCGGGGTTTCCATAGATCATTATTGCCTTTACACTATTTTCAGATGAAAATTATATATGGCAGCCAGTTTTACTGCTGAAGAAAATCCAAGTACTTTTGAGACACCAAACATGACTTTTGTGGAACCACTGACCTTCCACAAGTAGCTGATAACGTTCTCATTTGCACATTGCAGGCAAGTAATCACATGACAAGCATCTTGTACCACTCGGCCATGGAAGCCCCTCAGATCTGTATCACAAGACAAGCTCTTACACCACTCTGCCATGAAAGCCCCTCAGGCCACAGGTATAAGTCTCATGAAAGACTAGAAGTGGGAGACAACTGGATTGAAAGTGCAGAATGTTACTGCTAGGCCATCAGTGATGATGATGCTGTTGACAATACAGTTAACTGCAATGACATTAATTATGAGTACTCTGGGAAAAATGATTCCTTGACTTTCATCCATTTTTTAAAATCTAATGTTATAAAAATGTTTGACTTGTCATATTTTTTCTGTTTTTTTTTAACTTTATATTAATCTTAAAACAAGCATAAAATAAGACATTGATAACTGAAATATGTTCTTACAAGAAATGATATAGTGAAAAAGTAGGCAGAAATAATGCAACATCACATCCACAGATATTAATGGTTTTTTTTCTGACAAATCATGTATTATAAGTTTATGAAAACTATTTTTGAAAAAACATAACAAGGAATCATAGCATCTGACCATACATTTAAAGGAATGCAAGATTTTACTATTATTCTAATCAAAAGCAGCATGCCTGATAGCTACGATGTCGTAGCCTCAACTTGATGTGTTGTTGTTGAGGCTACGAACTGATCCCATATCATGTAATGGAGCAAAAAAAATCAACACTGAAGTCAGAAAAACAAACTGTACAAATCAACTACATAAATATAATCATGTTGTGAAAGAAGTTTGGCTTATTTTGAATTTATTAAGCCCTTACACGATAAAGTAAATTGGCATGGTTACTCTAACCTTATCCTGTCCGCCATGACAGATAATGCGAGACTCTCGCCGTGACCCCTTTTCTATGTAAGGCTTGCCAGACCATATTTTTGATATTCTACGCTATATTATTATCAATCAAGTGCGAATAATAGCTTCTTGGTGGAATTTCAGAGTTGCTGATAAACCCTATCTACATTTAATGCGCAGAATTTCTGACCCAAACGGCACCAAATTTTTACCACAATTTGTTTACATTTCCAAATAAGGCGTCAATGTCCTTATATGGCACACAAAGAAGCGAGGCTGAGAACGGAAGTAATCATTATTTGAAATAACATGGTGGACGATCTAAACGAAAATATCGGCTAAAAGAGGTAAACGAGATTTTACAACTATTTCTACAAAGATTTTCGATACTTCCGGTATTAATTAAGAGGACTACTCAATTTATGGGATTATATGCAAGGAATATGTTTAAAGTGTTATTATTAGGCTAAAAGAACGCCGGGTGTGAATCACACCCGGCTTGCTCCATTAACATGTATATGCTCATGTTAGTACCCTGTACACGAGGTACGAGTAAGGGTACTAATATTAGTACTACATGCCTCAGAACAAAGAAAAATAGCAATAGATAGTGATCACTTTAGTAAACACACTGTTCAGTAAGGATACAAATTCATGATTTCTGTATTAGAAATCCCTATTATAAAATGGATATTCATGGACATTAAATTGGTAGGTATTAAGGAACTGATCAATGACATGTTCAGATAATAAGCTAGTCACAAGATTTGTGATTTCACATTTTCAAAGACGTGTGGCTGACAGACAAACAAACAGAATGACAAAAGATTGATTATAATGAATGAATACAAATGAAAATATGCAGTTGATAATGAATGTCTATATCCAAGAGTTACGTCAGCACTTGTGTAAGCTTGACAATTACTAGCTTGTGCAAGCTTACCTATTACAGGCTTGTGCAAGGTAAACAATTTCAAGCTTGCTCAAGCTACCAAACAAAGATGACCTACCTAGCTGCATCAGAAGAACTGATCTATGGCATCGATTAAATTATTCTATACATGGTAACATACCTCAATTTTTCTACCTCATGATGTTCGAAAAGTATATAATATCAGATATTAAAATGAAAATGTTACTATATGGTGAACATTAATTAGTATGAGATCTTACTTTCACAGTGAAAGAAAGAATGAAGTCATCAAATCATCTAATAATATTTAATCAGATAAAATAAGAGTATATGATTGGAATCTGTTTGGAAATTTTATACTTTTGTTCTGTCTAGCTTTGAGAATGTTCTACTAATTTACCTCCATTTTTAGAAATCCATTTGGGGGAAGATGTGTCAAATGGTTAGGTTCCCTAAATGATAAAGTATTAGATGAAATCAAGAATGTTTGCCATTTGAATTACTCTGAACCACCTCATCTAAAGAAACCCTCGGAATATAATTCAGCATCCTCCTCTGCTTCTGATGTGATTCAGGTATCATCCACTGAAATGGATTACAACAACATGTACTATGTAACCAGCAAAAAAACTCTATTTACCTCTTTGGCAAAAGTGTTTCAGTTTTAGTTCACATTCTAAAATCATTTATCAAGTCCAAGACGTATCAGTAAGTGTTATTCCAAATCATCCTTTCATGAGCTCCATAAATTTAGTTTTACCATCATTTTGAAGGGCTATGACAGATGTCAAACAAATATCACTTCAGAACTTTTGAAAAAAATAATCAAATGATGTTGTGTTGTGGGGTTTAACGTCATTTTTCAGCACAAGATAGGCTATACATGGTGGCCAGTATTAATGGTGGGGGAAGAACCTGGGAAAACCTTGGAAAGAACCACCGACCCACGAGAAGCTACTGGCAAGTTTTCTCACATACCCAGATAGAAAATCAAATGAAACTGATTTGGTATCGGCACCTTAAGACATTTTGAAATAAAATAACTGCCATCTTTGAGGATGAAAAGAATTGAATGTATCAACCTCTGAACAATTGTTGAATTTGATATGCAAGAGGGAAAAAAAGACCCTAAGAATAACGGGAATGAAATTCACAATTGTAACACTATTGTCAGTAAATGACAGCACTGCACTGATTACTGCAGTTTGTCAAGTGCAGAAATAAATAATCATGATCTGCAGAGTTGTCATCTCAATCATTGTGTGAAGCAACATTACAAAGTCATTTTTTGATGTTTTTAAATCATAAAAGTGAAACAGAACGCTACCGTCAATCTACAGTCCCAACAACCAGCAAAATACAACACACTTGTGAGTGTACTCACCAACATGATAACTCTAACTTCAGATTATCTTTTGGGTTATAAGATCTTTTACTGCACATATACTAATTCTGCGAGCAGTGAAATTTACCGAATTAATGAGCTAAATTTTGATGGTTCAAACTTTAAAATTGCGCCTAATTTTGAATGCAAGGCTACAATGGTTGTTTTTTGTTCTTGCGGCTCAAATGTGTTGTTTGTATATTTAGAGTTAATAAACCAGTTTGCTGACCGTAAACAGGGGGAAGTAACCACCTTTAATGACTTGATACCAAATTAAGTCTCTCGTGGAAAATCACATTTCATGTTGCAAGCTTTTATTTGAGTTCTTTTTAAATGAGCAAAATTCACAAAGCTCAGTTCTTGATTGAATGTTGGCAGAATGGGATGCATCTCTCAAAGAAAATCAAAAATGGTATATATTTTAAAATATTTAGTAAGTAAATAACTGACAATTATATATTTTCTCCTGGCAGTAGATTGTTATTGAAACAAATATACAGTAGTCCCCCTCTTATAAGGCCACCCCTAATGCAACAGGGAAGTGGCCTTATAATGCGGGTGGCCTTTCTAGAGGGGGATGATAAATGCGAATAGTAAATACATATGGAAAAAAGTCACAAGTACATTTAATTTTAAATATTTAATATTTTAATTAAAAAATCACATGCATGATGTGAAATAAATGTAAAACAAACTTTGTCATCATTTGCAAAAGAATGCTATGAATAACGATTGATACAGTTTTAAAACTGTCTTTATAATTATGTTACAGTTCACATCACGTCACTTTGTTGGTAACAGTCTAAAAAACAAACCAGTCTCATTACATTAAAAATATCCTTGCTGTCATATCCCCTGCATATATCGTTTAGTCTTTTGTTCCAATCTTCGACAATTTCATTATTAACTTCAGCTGATTCGCTGCTAATGACAGAACACTTGATATTGTGTCGCACTTGAAATCTGTGCAACCATCCGTTACTTGCGGTAAAGTCATCATATCCCAGTTCAACTGAAAATATTTTTGCTTTTTCTTGTCTTTCAAATCAGGATACAAACGTCATATTGGGTCAAACAATCTTCCTTTCTCCGTCCATTTCACTTTTCCACTTCTGCAGAATTGTTTAATTATCTTTCACGATATTGTGTATCTGAGTCTTCCCGACGCTAGTTTTCTGCAAGAATCCTCTAACTACCCCCCCACCGCCGTCAGTTGAATTACTTTCACGTTCTCTTCTGAACTGAGAATTTTTATTTTCCTCGATGACATGTTGATCTTTTTGCAGTAAGTTATTCATGTTGCCAACTAAAATACTGATAAAACAATTTTGTATGCATCTAAACAAATTGCCATGTGTTTTTAAAGGAAGTGATCTTGTCACGTGATTCGTTAGTCGCAGTCTGGTACCCTATTGTTTTTATACATTTCTTAAAACTAGGTGAGAGAAGCCAAAACGTCTTCAATATGTACCATTAACATCACGCAGATTTGACCTCACTGCTGCTAGGATTCGTAATTTTGACAATTATTGTCAGTAGTAATAGCCACTGATTACCAAAGTGAACAAGCTCAACATCTTACTAAGGGAAGCCATAAAGGCTATTAAACCATTTTCCTGCTGACTTGTGTATTGTACATCAATACTGCCACTTCTCAGCTGTTGCTACTGTTCGATAATTGTATTCTTAACAATTATCAGAGGGACTAAACCGGACATCTTATGATAACATAGCAGTAAGGCTAATTGGATTACATGTGCGTACCCTTTTGTATGGATTAAAATTTGAGTCTTTCTCGGTTTTTATGGAATAAATTTGGCTTCTCGTGAGGCGTAAATGATATATTAACCTTAGTGGTAAATGTACTTTACTCAACACTTCTTTCAGTAATGAAAACCTGACATCGGGAAACAGAAATCGGATTATTTAACACACGTTATGAATACAATACTGGCTCTGGATACATATTAAAATAAAATGCAGCCGCTTGTGAGGGGTACATTTTATGATTTTGCACTAATATGCTGGCCGCTGGTCGCGTTAGCCGGGTGGCCTTTCGCGAGGGGTACTTTTGAACACAAACTCGTCAGTGCCAACGGATTCTGGTCGTAAGGAGCGGGTGGCCGCTGGTCGGGGGGGGGGGGCGCGTTCAAGAGGGGGACTACTGTATGACAATTCTTTCAAAAACTTATTGCCAGAAGTTAATATCGCAAGATTTACTGAGACTATATTTGATGGTGCATATGTTGTTTGAAATGGCATTTACATGTACTTGACATCAAATATCTTGCTGTATTAAATTAGTGTGTAAATAACTTTGCAATCAGCAATTACTATTTATTTAAACTTTAAATTTTGCAAGCTTGCAGACTTCAAAAAATTCTTTTGGCTGGCTTGTATGAGCACCTTTACTAGCTGGCACAACCTCAGCAATCTTGTTGTAAGCTTGCTGCAATCTTGTCATAAGCATGCATTTTGGTTTGTGAATGACCTTTCATGTCTGTACAGATAATGCTGATTTGCTATCAAATATTCCTCTATTGCTAAAAATAAAAGAACTTTAAATGACTTCTATTTGAAGAGATAACATGCTCGGTTTCTTCTATCAAGGCTTTTAGGGCAGCCCTATCAAACAATGCCTAGTTTTCTCTATCCTCAGGCACTGGTTCAGATTATCAAATTGCCTACCTTTTAAGGTGTTCTGAGAAACGGAGACTGTTGTCCTGCTCACTTATGCCAAAATCAGCCTTTGGCTGAATCTTTCTTAAAGAATCTTACTCACAAGACCATTTTCTTACTCTCCTTGGCCTCTGCAAGACAAAAGAGTCAGCTTCATGCCCTGATTATTTAACAAGGCTGTCTTATGTTCAATGGGAGTTATGAGTTGGTCTCTTATTTGCCAACCAGATTTCTTGACCAGAACCAGTAACCTTTAGTAATTCGTCCCCCTATATAGATCCCCAGTCTCACTTGTATCTGTGAAAGGGGATGATCAGATTAAGTGTGATGCCCAGGCATTAAGATTTTATTTGAACACTTATTAATGGAAAAGAAAGTGTAGGATTTGTCATTTCCTCCTCTTAAAGGACTCTGCTGATATTTCATTATCCACTATTTCTAGAACTCTCAGTTGATTTTCATCCATGGCCAGACATTGTTTTGCATGGATTGAATAAGGGTTATCCCATCCCAGAATATAAAATTATGTAATATCAACAGGTAAGTATTACATCATTAAAATTAATTTTACCTCCCCTGAAGACTACATTTTCATCACTTATGTAATCAACAGCATTTGACAAAATTTCAAGAGAATGTATCATACTAACCCAGATTTCCTGGTCATCTGCTCTTGCATTTGGTTACGAGGCATACATCATCCATGTGATCAGTCTCAGACCCAGAAGGTTATCTTTTATTTATTGACATTATTTAAATTAAATGCAGTGTTGCCTGTGATTCAAAACCAAGAAGTGTACTTCATCCAGAAGTTTTTTTAAAAATATGTGATTATATCATGATATAAAGAAAGCATTTTTTACAAGTGATGAACCACAGCCAGACGCTAGTGTTGTTCTAATACCAGTATGAGATTTTAATGACTTGGGAATTTAAACTTTCTAGTCAGAAGACGTTGTAATTGCAGGTGATAGTTTTGTTGGAATTATGCATAAAGTTTCCATTCAACAGAGGTTACCCCATTCATGAGGCTACATTTTCATTGCAGAAGGTGTGGTTTGCTTCATGAGAGGGAACCTTGGTATTAGCTGGTCCTCCGTGTTTGCTAATGATTTCACTGCATCTCTACTTATTCTGGCAATTTTAAGTAAGAGTCATCATTTCAGTACATGTCTTTGAACACTTCCTGGTAATTAGGAAGACTTTGGAAAGGTACAATACACTTTTCTAGTTATGTTTAAAAGCTTACAAAGGAACACTAATTCTTGACTGTTTACATAATATTCTCTAATTTACAGACCTTTGGAACTGCTCAAGATGACCCTTGAAACCTGCATGTCTGTCTGTAACTTAGTTGGGACCTGTGACAATTTTAGATGTTTCAACCCTCTGCACAGGAGACACTTTGCAACTTCATGTCTACAATGCATGGTAATCCACCCTTTTTTTTGGGATAAACTGTCCAATAGTATTGTTTGGCTTTTGTGATCAAATATTTAACATTTAAATAAAAAGTATCATGATAAATCAATCTTTGATTTCATTCATTACAGTTTTATGGATCAAAAGGAAATTGAAAGCATGAGATAATGTATTAGGAGTATTTTTCTTCAGATAATTAGAAAAACATGATCGACATCTTTTGCAAAGTCTCTGTCAATTTCGAACAATTTATGGTGATTTTCCTATACAGAGTTCTATATGTGTATTATCATGTGATTTCACTTGCTCTGCTCAGACGCATGTACATGAAAGCAGTTTCCTTGATTTGCGGATCTTAAAGATCATGTACTGGTCTTAATGCTACCTTGCAAGGTTCTTTTTGCTGATGTCATATGTATCTCAAGTCCATGGAAATCAGCCTAATTTTCATATTTTTTTCCTTGTTTATCATATTTCTGGATTGGTATTTGATATTGGTCCATATATATTGAGAATTTTTGTCTTTTTTACCTTTATCTTTTACAAAGTTGTAATATCTTTTTATCATTAACACGTAGTTTAGTAATATTTAGATTTTTCCTTCCTAAAGATTTTTTTTTGTGATTGATATTTTTAGAACTGAACTGTTTTTTCACCATATAAGGATTATTTTGATGTGTTATTAAACTGAAGTGTATATATGCTTCTGGAATGATAACATAATTTCTTTGGAGGTATTAATTTTTATGGTTTTATTAGTCCTAAGTTTCCATAAAAATTGAAACTAAAACAAAATCCTTTCTCACACAATGTGATAAAGTTAGCATAAAGTTTTTTATAAAAAATTCCTGGAGAATTGCTTTATAGAAAAGATGGTTAAATTTTAATTGCACGCAATTGCAAGGGAAGTCCTTTTTTTACATTTAGTATGGATGATCCTAAAGTTTAAGGAGGGTCAGTATTGTTTAGCATATGGCATGTTAAAATTTCCATAGAATCTTCAGGTTTTCCAACTATTCGTCCAGTACAAATGAATTTGAGACTGGTTCATATACAGGTGCCAGTACATTTTGAAATGCCTGTTATTCCTTGTTAGTCTTATTGCAACAAAGTTGGGATAGAAATATGCCGATTCTTTCATCCATTCATTCATCCATTCATTATACCCTCAATACTTTGGACTGTATTTCACCAATGCAAAAAAAAGCAAAATAGGTACAGGTCTGCATCCCAGGGAGACCGAATCTTCACTCATCAAGTGGCATGTATTTTCAGCTGTTTATTACACCTGGAATAATGTGCACCTTGTTTCAGCTTTATTGGGGACAATTGATATGCAAATGCATCTCAAGGACAGCAATACTAACATATCAGTCCAGGGTTAATATGACCAAAATTTCATGCTTGAGGGCTGTTCCATTTATGCATACATGGTATGGAAGGCAATTTTATATATATATATATATATATATATATATATATATATATATATATATATATATATATATATATATATATATATATAAAAATAAAATCTCAGGGTACTCAGATTATTCCAAGATTATATGGAAATCATGCTAAATTCTAATTCGCATCAATGTGCGACTATTCAACACTGAAAGTGCATTCCTGGGTTCCAAGTATGTTTTACTGGAACAGCCCTAAGTGACCAATGTATTTTTGGCTAGTTGCTTGTTAAACCCTGTACATCTTAGATTCAATTTGACATATACTTTTGGGTGCATTTCAAGGAGGGCAACTCAACCATACCAAAACTAGGTAACTGTGACCTAATGTTTGCAATTGATTTTAGTGTTTACATTATCCAGGTTTTGCACAGGTCCCGGTAAACATTGAGAGTACTTGAATAGCAATATGAAGCCTTGAAAGTACTTGAAAATGAAAATTTTGTCCAAAAGTGCTTGAAAGTGTTTGAATTTTAATAGCAGGAGATCATTTGCATGACACAAGTAAAACAGAATGAAAAAAATTGACTATTTTAAGAACCACAGACAGAAAATACTAGCTGCTATAGAAATATATAGTATACGAACTTAAAATTTACATAAACTTAGTTCGTGACCTGGTTACTGTTTTACATTTATTCCTCTATATTACAATTTAATCCATGAATAGCCATTTTTAAATATTGTTGTTCATGTTTCTTTCACATCTTTGAGTACCGAACTAAAGTTCAGCAACAAATTTCTAAAAATACAAAAATTTTATAGTATTTTGTAATATGCGAGTCAAAGAATGTCACATGGCAATCTAAAAAGATTTGAACAAGTTACTGTTGCTTTCATTCAATTTGCTGCTGAGGATTTCCATTCGAAGGAGACATAGTGAAGTAGCTTCAGAATGCAAGAAAAGTATGAATTTAATAAGCATTGGATCCATAAAGAAGATTAAAAGTTTAGGTTGATGAAAGATGAGCAAGATTTGCTTTAGGCATATTGTACATGTTCAAGGAAGTCTATTAACTATCCTTCTGTGGATGAGGCAGTTTTACCATTAACCAGCCACACTAAAGGTACCTCTCTCTCTCTCTCTCTCTCTCTCTCAGTAGCAGAGATAAAGTGGTGTCTAATATCATTTTATAATAAATTCATGAATATATAATGTAATGCAAGTATAGTTGCTTATAGAAAATTTATTGACATTGGTTTTGAGCCAGACTATTCTGTTAAATTATTCATTTAATTTTATATTGAACATGCCATAAACATTTGTTGCAACATTCCAGTGCATTCTGTTTTTAAATATGTTTAATATCGTTTCTATGCATATATGTTTGTGTACATTATTTGAAAACAAATGCTACATGTATTTAATTTGTGTGCTCAACTTTTGCTGATGATCGTAAGATGTACTTTGATAATGTAAACAGAACGTTTACATTGCTAACTTTTGTGTGTGATTGTGAGTTGTAAATAGAATGTTTACATAGCATTGAGTTTGGATTATTGTTGGCCCAGTCTTGTTGACAGTTAAGCTAGAAATTCCCTTTGGAATAGTTCACATCTAGGTCAAGTGAAAACATGTATTAATAGGGATTTGACATATAATTAATTCTGTTTTAGATAGTTTATCATATAATTCAAGAGAAATTATTTTAATAAATGTTTAAAATATTGATTGGAATTAATAAAGTGCTCATTGACTTTTAGATTTATACACTCTACTTTAATTTTTTTTATCTCATTCAGAGACATTCTCAACTGCATCATTGTGTTTATTCAGGACATTCAAGACTATTGGAATTTATTTGCAACATTCTATATTATTGGACTTGGGATAGGACAGTTAGGATTATGTGCAACTTGAATTCACAATACTGTGTCTCTTAAACTTTCACTTTGTATTGTGGAGAAATAAATTGCTTGTTGATTTCACTGAAAATGTTTGGTTTCACTTTCTATGATATAATTTAAGAACTTGCATCATAACCCTATTCCTTGTCTTCATGTAAACGAAATAAATTTCCTACCAAAGTTAATTGCCTAACTGTTTATGAAGGTGGTTTCTCACATCTTTAAATGGATGAAGATTTAGAGTGAATCTTGAACATTTTTTATAACTTTTAATTCACAAGTTTTACATTTACATCCATAACCTCATTTCATTACATATTTCGTTCTTTATATTTTCCAGCTATATTTGTTTCAGGTAGTAAACGTGGACAGTACTTGAAGCAAGCTTGAAGTCAGGTGCACACTTAGAGGATTATTACATCAGGGACTAGTACTACACTGGTCATATCTGCTTTGCATTTCACATCATGGCCTGCAAGTACAATCCAGTCCACCTTGACATCGAATCAGATAATAATGGCAGTGATATTTTGGGTTATTAAAGTCATCACAGGCCGTTACTCATGCAGGCTATTGAAGGAATAAGCAGTACATTTCATCATGGATTGAAACTCTGTACAAGTTTTTATGGCCTCATTTAGGTCTCTGTGGATGGATGTGCCAAATGGAAACTGTTTTCTTTGTTGCAAAAAAGTGTAGAGACTTGAGCAGGCAAGCAAATGCCCAAGATGGGGAGTTGTGGATTTCACATTTTACACAACTTATTAGAAATGGATGCTAATAGCTACAGATTGAGAATTGCAGAATAGCCTTTCATCAGCTTATTCGGAATACCGACTTTTACCAGATGCTCATTATTTTATCAGGATTTCTGTTGCCATTGGTGGATGGAGAATGTTGAAGTTTGCTGGACATATCTTACAGATTATTTAAGTTGTAATTGAGTATTTTGGTGCTGCATAGGCTGGTTCAGTTCGAATCAAAGAAAAAAATCATTTAAACATGCTCAGAATATTGTAAATAATAAATTGTTTATGGTAAGGGTGAATTTTTTTGATGATTGGAAGATATGTGAGATCATTTTCACATTGTACCAGACAGAAAAGCCATGATGCTTCCCTTGATGTGCAGTGACTTGTCGCATCAGATAAAAGGACTTGTGGAGATTCATCAAATCTGAATTGCTGAAAGATGTGTATTCAGTTATCAATCTTTACAGTCTGGACAGTGAAAAATTTAAAGAATCAAATGGACTCATCCAAGATCAAAAGTTCCATTTGTCATAGAAAATTCTGCATGGCCTGGAAAGTATACAAACAAAATTAATGACAAACATTTGCTGTAGTTTAGTTGCGGCCATTTATGTTAATGATGGTTTCATAGCTATCCTTGGACCTCTGTTATTCATTCTATTGATCAACGATTTACCTCTTAAAATTGGAACTTCAGTTTCTTCCACTGACCTCTATGCAGATGATACTACACTGTCTGAGATGGGTAAAACCAAAATGGTACTTGAAAATAACTTACAAGATGCTCTCAAGAGACTTCAAGTATGGTGCAAGGAAAACATTATGATCGTAAATACAGAAAAAATGAAAGCCCTACTAGTTAGAACACAACAAAAACGAGCAAGGCTTGAGAGTGACAAACTCCAGGTTCTATTTGACAATGTGAGCCATAATATGACCTCTCAAGATAGAATTCTTGGCGTATTCGTAGATAACGATCTTACTTGGTCTATTCACATTAAACATGGTTCAAAAAAGGTTAATTCTTATCTTTGGCTACTGAAGAAAATCAAAACATACATTCCTCTTCAGTATAGGGTCCTGTTTTAATAAAGTTATATTCAGCCATATCTGGAGTATTGTAATGTAATTTGGGGTAGTACCTCTAATTCAGGGGTGGGCAAACTACAGCCCACGGGCCACATGCGGCCCGCCAAGGGCTTTCATGCGGCTGCCAAGGGATTTCATGCGGCCTAGGAACAAGTCATCATTCGCACTGACTCTGTTTATGTTACTCTGTTTATCAAATAAATGTGCTTCTTTGGAAGTTTAAACAAGTTTTCAAATATTAACAACTGAAAATTAATTATGACGTTATTTAGAAAAACCTTTTGTTTTTGCTATTTCAAATATTAATTATTTTACTTAATGAACTATGTGGCCCGTGACAAGGTGTAAATTTGTGTATGCGGCACTTGCACTGGAAAGTTTGCCCACCTCTGGTCTATTTCAAACATAACAACACTTTTAAGACTCCAAAAGAGGGCTTGCCATTTAATTCTAGATCAAAGTATAGACAATTTTCAGGATGTAATGAATAATATAAAGTTTTTAACAGTACATGAAAGAATATTTCTTAGAAAGGCCAAATTGATGTATAAAGTGTCCATAAAATCCATTCCTGACTATCTAAGCAATATCTCTCACCAAAGAGATGCTGATGGTACTCCAGATTTAAGGTCTATAACAAGTAAAAATTACATTATACCAAGGCCAAAGAAGGAATTGTTTAAAAAAAGAGTTTTCAATATACTGGTCCACTGGTATGGAACAACATTCTCAGTGACATAAGGCAGTCACCTAGCATTCTTGTTTTCATAATCAACGTCTTAAATGGATGAAATCTTTAGAAAATTGAACATTTCTATTTAAAAAAATACTGCCTGCTTTTCTGTCATTTTCATAGTTTAAGTTTTCAATGCAGGATGTTATTATTTGTTTTATATATGTTTATGTTTTCACTGATGCCTGTGCATATGTTCCAAGCTTGATACTTTGAATTTTAAAATTACTTAATTATGTAGTGTCAAGCCAGATTCTTCACATCATCTTGTATATACTGTATAATTTGTACATAACAGATAGAAGGCCTCAAGGTAATTAGTTCTATAACTGAGTTACTTTCTCTAAATAAAGTCATTATTATTATGATTATTATTATTATTATTTATTGAGAATTTACCAATCAACTACTAGCTGACAAAAAAATTTACCTTTCTTGATCCATGGATATTTATTTGAAACAAAGATGCATGCATTGCCAAACAGACCAGAGTATGTATGGCCAAGCAAATCCAAGAATCGACATTTGATGTACTTCTCAGGCAATTCAGACATTTCTATCAAGGATCCATATCCACTTCTAAGCAGTTTTATCTAGAAGAAATCAGACTGGATGCTATCTAACTTGATCCACTTACAAACAGGGCAGCATTCCCATATCTGTACTGCAAGACATATAGGTTCCTAATTCTATCCCATGGACAAGCAACCTTAGAGCATGGCTTTTCAGTAAACATAGAGATAATGATTGTAAACCTGTCAGAGCTGTTGCTCATTTCACAGAGGATTATTAGTGACCCTGTAAATAGTGTTTGAAGAGGTCTTCACATTAACTGTTCAAAGGAACTGATTTTGTTGGCAGCTAGACACCTGGTATCTGGCATACATGGATGACAGAAAGAGAAGGAAGCATAGAAGAAGAATGAAAGAATAAAAGTTTGACAGAGGATGTGTCCGACACCAAAACAATGATAAAGACAGAATAGGACAGAATAGAATGTTAAAGAGAGATTGTAGTCTGCTGATAAATATGCAAGATGCAGCAGTTTTCATTAAAACTTTGCTTCATTTCCAAATAAATAGTTTAAGAAGAACTGCTAAAGAAAAATAGATTATCTCCATTGGCTGGAAGAAGGACATAGAACATGAAAGAGTTAAAAGAACAATTATGGAATAGAAATTCAATTGCAGTGTGCCTGGTTTTGGATGGAACTATTGACTTTGTAATGATTTTTAATGAAATTAATCAAGAAAATGAGAGCATGTCCCATTTATGGTCTTGTATCTTAGATAATATTAAAGAAACCAAAACCAGCATCAAATGATTCTTTAATATTTTTTATTTATTCCTTGAATTTTCAAACTTGTAGGCTATATGAAACCTGACTATCGATTTGTTACATCCCCCTCCCCAAACTTGGATCCTATTTCACCTACACTTTGAAAATTGGGATGTGGTTGCATCTTAGTTAACATAACTCGGCAATACCAAGACAACATCATTGTGACAACTTCTCATTCTTGAAGAACATTTGCTCTTTTTTTATATATTTATTTGTTACATAATCTGTGCCATTATATCTTAGTACATTTAGACTAATGTTTGCTTTGATCATACTCTGTAAAAGGTTGTCTGTTGATGTATGTTATGAAGTAGTATGCTTCATTAATGTTTCCTTCCTCCTTACTGTGATTTTTTCTACAGCTTAAACTCACAATCATTGGGTAAAGATCTTTTATCCTGTCCAGATCATCCTGTGTTGACTACCTTTCAAAGGACTTAACCCAGTAGCGTTGGCATCAGTCCTCCATTCCAGTGTGTAGCTACTCAAAATACACTCAATTTCACAATATTGTCATGTTAACAATTATCATCCTCAGTAACATGGTTTGTTTGACAGGGTACAATCGGCAGAAGACCTCTCAGTGCAGAAAATGCAGATCGTTTGGGTTCCAACATTATCCAAAACCTTAGTCCTGGCCAGCTGAATATACTGATTTCAACAGAAGTGGTACAGACCAGACAAAGCTACTTTAAGAATGCCTGTCTCGTTCCAGATCAAATGTCTGTATTGGGGAGAAAGATTATTGGTGCTTTAGGAAGGTATTAAAATCAGAATTCAGTGCTCAATATCAAGAGATATTGACATTGTCTGTTAGTACATTCCTTTCAGTTTTTCTCTCTGCCTATTTATACAGATTTGTAAACATTCTTGTGTTAACTTTTTATTTTTTAAATTCACCTGTTTGGTTCTGTGAACTGTCCTATGAAGAGCTCAGACAAATGTGGATGAGGAATTGTCTGATTCTTATGATCTTTGAATGAGTTAGATGTTACAGCGGCTTTTGAATATACTAGCTCTTACATTGTAGAATTACAGGTTTCATGCTAATTTAAAAAAAATTATAACTGTACCACTCCAAAAATACCACATATGTATAAAATGTGTGATTCATTTACTTCTATAAATTCCCATACTAGGATCTCTCCAATTTTGACTCCCCACCTCTGTAAAATCAGTTCTATAAAGGATTCCTATTGTCTCTCCATCTGGCTCACAGTCTTATGAATGCAGCTAATCGCATAGTTTATCATGGTTTGCTATGAAACTTGGTAGATATTATAGTCATCACCCTAAGATGTGTATATCAACAAATCGCTGTTCTACTACAGGTTTTGTAAAAGCTGTTGCCCATTGTGACATGCACCAAATAGAAAATCGTGACTGCAGATAGTTTCATATTCATTTGGGGCCAACTTTGGCATCAGTGTTTTCATAAAATGTACAGTCTGTAGGCCTAAATTTATTCTGCATAGTTTTTCCCTAAGAAATTGTAATGCTGCAGTGCTAGGAAATGTGCTATTCAAGCAGTAATAGTATTCTGTGATTAATTCATAGAAGTAGAAAGTTTTCCACAGCTTTAATGACCAGTTTTGATCCATATGTATGATTTGGCTTGTAATACTTATAGTTGTATACTCCTTTAGGTTTGAAAGGTTAGTGATGGAAGGTTTAAAGTATTTCAGTCATCAGAGCATTGTAACTTTATGTAATAACGAGATTCAAATATAAATTTTGTGAAAGGTTATAAAATGGATGAAGAGAATGAAATCACAATTTTAAACAATTTTCTTTGATGGAAAGAAATACTAAAAATCTGCTTTTGAAACTTTAAATTCTTATAAGCCAGCTGTAATTTTACATTATGATGTAGCAATGTTCATCAGCTGTATCCTTTTTCATTTCCACAAAATAACGAAAGTTTTCCAACATCAGACATGACCAAACTGTGTAAACATTGGGCATGGAAGAATGATTTTCTGGCTCCAGTGGTTAAATGTCAAGGTCACAGGGACTGATAGAAGGTTGCTCTGTTTCCATACAGTAACTTGGATGCTTTGACTAATTTTGTAAATTGCTTTTGTTGATCAAAGGTCATAGTGACTCCATGGTGAAAAATGTTTTCTGCTGATACAAGAGTATCATTATTACCTACTTTAAACAAATTTTTTACCCAGCATGCATTTGAGACTTGGAAGACACACTTTACCAGATTGTGTAGATAGCTTACAATTATGACAAGGAGGACCCCTTTTGATTTTTGGACAGGTTGGATATCTGGCCAGTGAACAAGGATTTCAAATAGATTACTATTGTATATTACTATTTACTACATGGACAGTTATTATTTTACCGTTTACAATATTCTTTAATAATATTCTTGATCAAAGATTAGTCTGTGATCTAAAATAATATTTATGCAAAATTATGTGATAGCAAGATTGCAAGGTGTATTTTCTGATGAAGTTTTACTGATAAAAGATTGTTTTCTTGTTACGGCTTAAGTATAAATTTTAAGTTTTTGAAGAGAGAAATGGACAAATTTCATATCTTTGCCACTTTTTAAGTTAAACCATATTTAAACAAATAATACCTGACATGGTCCACTAATTCCTTTATAGGAATTTAACATCACAAATATTTAGGAAGAAGGGTTTAGGATATTTTATGACGTATGATTGTGTAAAAAAGGTCTGAGAAATTCTTTTAAGGATGTTAAATCTGACTAAATATAAAAATTTCTTGCAGAATAGTTAATACTTAGCTTCACAATTGAGACATTTTTTCAAGACCAGTATGAATGTTTAAAATTGTATAGGTAAAGAAATGTTTGAAAATAAAGATATTTGCTTACAATAGTTTACAAGTGGCCACCCTTCCTACATTGAGTCTGTTACCCCTAGAGTTACTTTTAAAAATGTTCTTGTGCCTGTTCCTTGTTTTGATAGCAACAACTTCTACTGAATTCTTGAATCTGATATTCATTGTGGTATTATTTTTAATGCCTGTTTTGGGGGGTGGGAGGGGTTGTACTTGTTTTAGGATGTTTGATTTGTTATTTTAAATTGTAAGTAATCATGTTTTTCTGGGGTAACAGGCAAAATTGACCCTTTTTTAGTGCACATTTATACTATTGTACAGTATCATTTGTTTAACACAAGTCATGTAATTCTTTCTTTCTTTAGCACATCAGGATGGGATTTGAACACAGTTTCCAATGTAGGAAGTAATATCCAGTTCCTGACTCCATCAGAACAACAGCTTATTGATAAGGTAATTTGCTATAAGAGTTGTATTAATTGCACATCTTGCATTTTTTTAAAATAAAATATTAACGAACACACCTCTCCCTTGAAAACTTGCGCACATCGAGGTCAAAAACATCAGCTGCACTGTAAGTATGGCGCGAGTTGCCAAGGGACCTATAAAAAAGCCAAAACCAATAAAGGGATTGACGTAAAGACAAAAGGGGGGTGGGTGGGTTGGCAGGTTATAGTGTTGAATACTCAATTTATAATCGTGCTGAGATTAACTGTGAGTAAATATCTGTTAATAACAGTGTACTTTGTTAATTTTTTCCTCATAGAGCAACCTTAATTTCAGGATAAATTACAGTATATTGAGGAGATCATTAAAAACATTATTCCACATGGTTTCCGTTAGCTAAACATGTATACCACTTCACACATTGTGTACTGTGTCACTAATTTGTGTGTTGAATTGGATACATTCTAATTTTATTGTTTGATCCAAATTAGACAGGTTTTTTTAATACAAAAGATCGACACTCTCTTCGAGAAACATTGTCAATCGAACAAACGATAGATAGAAAGAAAGATAGATTTGATTGTGGTAGAAGTAAAATGAAAACAAAATCACAAGGGTTAATCATTACCAACATGAATTTAATGGGTCAACAAATTTAAAACAATGTAAATTTGAACACGATAATACTTGCCGTTTGTGGCACGCTTGACAAATATACAATGCTGTCGGGCATTTCTGCGCACTTAAGGTTTCCGTCGCCAATATAGAAGCAAAATGCATACCAAATTAGACTGGTTGACAAAAAAACCCATACAGCAATGCTTACCATTTGAAACGTGGCAATTGTCACCAGAATATTCTGTTCAAAATAATATTAATTTTGGACATAGGTGATACCACCCCCGTGCTTTCCTGACTCAAGATATGTCAGCTTATTTTGCACACAGCATTGAAAAGATGTAATGTTTAACCATCAGCATAGCTCCCAACTGTCCCGTTTTTTCCGTATTTGTCCCGTGTTTTGGACCTGAATATGGGTGTATGCTTTTTTTGCAAAAAATACTTTTTTTTTATTGAAAAAAATTATATAAAACAATTCCTTGCAATTTTCAGTTTAAAACGGGCACTCTGTTCCATTCTGATAGAAATGTATCGCATGTATATAGCAATACAGTTCTACAGTATGATTGGTTCATTTGAAATTGAGGCTACAATGCCTGTCTTTATCCGCCATATTGGATTTCGTAAAAAGTTACCGCTGTCACTGTATCTTATCTTCGTAATATTCAACTTCTAACCATGTTGAATAGGAAAGCAGAATATTCAGAATTTTCTCCAGGAAAGACAAGAAAACAGAACTGGAAGGACATTTGTGCCATTTTGTTTAGATTTATGAAACCATCTAGTAAAGGAGTATACTCTACGTTTTGCAAATTGTGTAATGTGATTTCGTTATTGGGCATGGAGGCACCCAAAAGCTAATAAACATCAGCTTGCTGCATCATCATACACAACTCAGTCTGAACTGAGGACGTATTTAAATACCAAAGAGAACCTTGATGTAATTCAATTAGAATTGGGTTAATTCACTTTCTTTTGGAAATTAGCCTTCCTCTTTTTCAGTTACTAATGTTGCTGGCGATTTATTTCGCACGTTTTCCAGACAGTAAAATCGCAATGGATTACTCATATGCTAGAACAAAAACAGTTCAATAAGAAAATCACACAGAATTGAGATCATTGATGAAAGTTGATACATTCAAATTGATAATGATTGGGGAAAAAATAAGGTGTGGAAAAGGCTACTGTAAACAGCCTGTGTCTGAGTGTGTTGCACTCATGCACCTTCTGAATGGGCACCTGAATGGAACATGGTACAACACATGAATCTTTGACATTAAGTAATTATGTAAAGCACTGTCCTACTTTACTGATGGTGGTATATGTTGTAGATAGTTACATATGCATTAAAATTTTAAAAGTCAGTATTTGTTCCTGAAAATCAGTATTTTTGTCACAAGCAGTCAGTATTTTTTTATTCGGGGGTTGGCAGCTATGCATCGGGCAATAGAAATGAAATACATTACTTTGGAATGTTTCTGTCAGCAGTTCATTCGAGCAGTTAGGTTAGGTTTATAGCTAGCTTTACAAAATTCAAGGTAAAATTTTTAATAAATGGCAAGAGATATTAGGCAAACTAAACCAGTCTTGTAAAAAAGTTCGTAAAGTTCAACATTTTATAAAAAATAAGCTATTATGTGGAAGAGAAACAACAATGAATAGGATGTAATGTGTTTACAACATTTTATTGATGGTGAAAATATTACTAAAGAATTTAGAAACAGATCATACACCGGGGAATTTCTTGAGAATTTTTGTTCTAGCGGCAAGTTGACACATCGGGTAGCAGACGGTTTTGCACATGTGGGACAACTTGCAAAATTGGAAACTTGGATTAAAATATAGTATTGTTTTAAGGTATACATTTCTGTCTTTAGTATACAGTAATACCTCGTGCATTCGCGTTTCTGGATTCGCGAAATTTTCATTGGTACCCTCTACGTACATGTTTTCTTTATTTTATTGAATTGTACCTTTGTTATATGACTTCTGTGACGTGAAGTTTACCTAGTTTACCTTCCTGACAATGACAAAGAAAATGTCAGTCATTAAGTTTACAGTCCCATTCGTTACTTGGTTTTACCTTACTGTGAGTGCAAAAGAAAACGGCAGCCAATAAATTAGTATAGGGGTAATAGTATACATGTACCGTACTGTAAATGCGCTAGTGTGGCAAATACCCATTAGGCGATACTGTACTCTATTTTTATGTCAACCATTTATTTCTCTTTTTAAGGGTAATGTATTAAGCTAACTTTTAAATGAAATTAAAGTGCTTTGGGAGCATGACTTGGGTCATATTTAGGGTTTAAACCCAAGAAATAAGCATTTATTAGCATTTTTAGTGACTCGTACCAAGCATTTGCGATTCCTCCTGATCCGCGACTGGTTCTGGAACCTAACCTCATGAATGTTCGAGGTATTACTGTAATGTATTTATTTGTATGATTCTAAAAGATACATAGTAAATCGCATTTTCTGGGTTACCGGTTCAAGAAGGTCATGGAGTGGGTCTTCATGTTGACATTTAGGAATCACATTTTCAAATGCATTTCAAGTCAAAATGCAGGATATTTTTGTACACTTTATGAATATCACTTTCCTTAATTACAGTACGATTGTTCTTTCTTGATGCGAAATGGATTTTGAACAAAAATAACATGTGATTCAATGTTTACAGAAATGACGTATCGTTGCGCAGAATTACCTGATGCACAGAATTAGCCAACTTCACATTTTGAAAAAAAAATCAGTTAATTTTCTTGTGTTGCTTCTTGATTTCTCTGCCACCGAGAAAAGTCCCGCAGATTACTCAACTGTATGATCTTTAAATGAACAATTGGAAATTCCATCCTCCCATTAGTGTGAACCAGAATATTTCTGAACACTGAATGAGTTTCTGTAAAAAATCACCACACCTTGGGCATGTATGAGGATCCTCTTGTATATTTTTTGATTGTCATGTTGCATGGATCATCACTGTTTACGATTAAAGAAGATTGGTGCCTTACCTGGGTCAGCAAACAATTTACTATTGAAGAGCATGCTGATACTCTTTGGTAACATCAGTGATTGTACCCTGATGATCTTCTAGTCTAAGGATAAAACTCGATAAACATGGCTGGTATTGGCCCCCAAATTAGCAATGAATTAAAGTGCTTGTATGAGTATTTATGGTTACGCAATGTCCACTATATATTAACTGCTGCACATGTACAGATGATAAAATAAATTAGTGTGAAATTAACAGTTAACTTTGTAGGTTGAGTTCAGTCAGAATCTGAAATTTGTCATATTTCTGCCTCTTTTAAGTCCTGAGAAAGAAAAGGTGACTTGACAACATTTTTGATTTTCTTTGTTTTTATGCAGAAGATTCTGTTTTTAACCTGTATGTATCCAAAATTCATACATGTTCTCCTTTGTATTCTTTTTCTGTTTCTGTATTTAGTTGCAGTTTGAGTCATTCTTTAATGCCAATCATAATCAGAATATTTGGATGAGAGATGCTAAATGTAGAAGAGGAAAAGTGAGGAATGATGCTTACAGCGATAGAAAATTTAAGTGTTAATGGTGCTGTTTTTCATTAAAATGGTCTGTCAGAATAGAAAGATGTTAATAATAGCTGTTTGAGCCCACTAGTAGCCCATTTTTTCTTATTCAATTTTTTTTTAGCCCTTTCTTTTTAAAAAAATATAGTTTCTATTTATTTTGTCACTGCAACTTGGGATATTCTGTCCATACCATTTTTTAAGTACTTCTTATGTGTTCCATTGATGTTTCTGATGAACAACTCAAGCTGTTGTCTATGCATAGTTTTAAAATGGGAGCTTAAAAATAACATGAAGTATTTTTTCTTTCTTTTAAATACTGCAGTTTCAGATTTTTGCATCGAGCAAGTGTTGCATGAAAGGTAAAATAAACCTCTTAACACATTAACATCTGGTGACAAATTTATGTGGCAGGAGGTAGTAGCCTACTGCCGAGCTCTGTAGCATCAAGGTCATAAATGGTACACAAAGGTAGACAGATGTAGCTCTACAATGATACCAGATAATCTGGAATTTTGTTGCACTACAAAATACAGAATGAAAAACCTCATTTTTTGGACCTCTTTTTTTTTTTTTTTTTTTTTTTTTTTTTTTTTTTTTTTTTTTTTTTTTTTTTTTTTTTTACTTAAAATTCGCCTGTGGTCAAAATCCGATTTTGTGTCTCCATTTTAGACTTTTTGGTCTCAGATCTAAGGCAGACCGTTATGAACTGCAAACAGACAGCTGAACCTTTGCAAAAAGTAGGATAAGATGGGCATTTGGAATTAAGAGTGGTCTCGATACAAAAATAATGGGTACATTAAGCAAAAAAAAAAACACAAAAAAAACCTTCCAACTTTTACCCTTCTGCTCATGCGCAAGCCAAAGAGCCTACAAAAACAATGTTTCTAACACAACTAGGCAGTTTGTTATTGGAAGATCACCTGGAAGTTGGTGTTTTAGGATGTATTCAGAAATAGCTTTCAAAATGTGTTTCCTACTCGAATTTCAGACGAAAACGAGAAAAACCTCCAGGGGTTAATGTGTTAATAGGTGCATTTTGATGATGTCACCAAATTTGAATATTCCTTGCATATTTAATCACTTGTGCATCGACATAGCACATAAATTACAAATTTTGCGATTCCTTGACGATTTTATAAAAAAATTAAAAAATCATTGTTAGAAAGTGCTAATAATTGGTACCGAAGAATAAAAAGCAGTATTCAGATTCTTGTGAGTAACATCTGGAGTGGGGTTTTGTTTATTGGACATCATGTGTTGATTTGAGTCTCCTGGTGGGAGGTATGGTTGCCATCATCCTGTGAAATGGAAAACAGATTCGAAGAATGATGTCTAGTTGAGTGATAGCAACAAGGCTTTGTGCTTTATAGTTTGGAAGTGAAGCTTGTGCAACTGTACTAGGAATAAATGGGCCTATGTGTACTTAAAAAACTTTTCACTCAAACGTAATATGTCATTTGCTGCATGTTTCGAATACTAAACTTTTTAAATACAGGTTTTCAACATTACATTAGGAATATGTGATACTTTGTTACACCTTACAGAAGACTGGGCAGACTTTTGGAAAAAAATCAGATGCCTTACTGAGACAGTTTTGTTTGTGTTGGCAGGTCTGCTATTATTCCTCTTCATCCCTATCGGATGTGGAGCCTCCTCTGCATTGATGCAGTTGGCACATTTGCCACATATCATCTGGAAATAGACAGTATAGTCATGATAGGCCTACAGTCTCTTGTGAGGATGGAAAGAAGAAGAGGGAGGGGAATAGATCTTTCCCAAAAAGCTATAGGCAGGCAGAGAACTGTCCTAAACTACAATCAGAGACCACAGCTCTAAACAGTTTGTCTCTATGGGAAGAGTTTCAGATCAAGTTTCCCCTCCAACAAATTCTCCTTTGCAGAGAGACACTAGGTTGTATAATCCTTTCTCTCAGAAAAGAGTGCAGGATGAAGGTATGCTTTCTGTCCTCATTGAAGATGAATTTGACTCAAGGCGAACCACGTTGGTACCCCCTTCCTTTGGGTCACCTACCTTTTCCCAGCTTTTGATGCAGGAGGCAGAGGAGGAGGAATTTTGGTTATCTTATGAGGAAGCCAATGCAGTTTACTATCTCTTGCCTAGTGATCTGTGTCCCAAAACCTTGTTCTAGTAACTTCAGAGTACATTGAAGTTTAGAGGAATTTTCTAATCAAACTTGACCAGATATCTTGCTTCTTCCTCACTCAGTTACTATGAAGGAGCTTTTTCAAAGATTTAGCAAGGGCTAAGTGTAAGGTGCGGTCCTCTAATCCCTCTATGTTATGACCCTTAGTAGCTTCTTTCAGTTATAATGTTCATACTCCTTCTTGGCCCACAATTATTCCGACTTTGTATGTGGTAGCAGCTCAAGTGGGTATTTCCACAGGGACCATTTAAGACACTGGAGGCTTTGGAACAAAAGGCTAGAATATTAGTGACAGTACTTTGTATGCTGACCTTATTTTTCTGCAGGCTGGTTCAGTCTGCTGAAGGAGGATTCTCCATGGTTTTTTGGAAGCAGTGGCAACAACTTGAAAGAATGTACTGTCCTTTACCATGGCCTTGTAATCAGAGCTTTTCCACCTCTGTAGGGATGTGGCACTGGACAGTTCTAAGATCGTATTAGACCATTATTAGAACCTTCTGAGGGCTGTCCCCTGGAGCTAGAGATACTCAGCAGGTTGCTTGTCCCCTTGTGGCTAGTTGGGACTTGAGGGATATCGATATTGTTCCCTTGCATCCATAACCTCAGCCAGGAATAACGCAAGATCTGGCAGTTTGGTGCTCTCCATCGATCTTCAGAATGCATACCTTCACATCCCCATCTTTTCTCCACACAAGTAGTACCTCAGATTTTATTTAGAATTGTTCAGTTTCAAGCTCTGCTTTTTGACATAGCCTTTGCCCCCAGGTCGTAATAATAATAATGATAATGAGGACTTTGTATAGCGCCTAATCTTTAGAAGCTGTAAGCGCTTTACAACATTAAACAACACCTATAAGATAAAAAACTTAAAATATTATTACAAAAACAAACACCATGAAATTAGAAAAACATTAAAAAATAAAAGACGTGCTGAGAATATTTCAGGCAGGAAATATTATTAGGTCTTTAAGTTTGTTCTTGCAGTCGAAATAAGTGAGTTTTGAGAGCCCTCTTGAATCTGATCACCGTGTCTTTGTGTCTAAGTTCAGTGGGCAATTCATTCCACTTTGCTGGGCCCTGGTATGCAAAAGAACACTGTCCATGTGACTTTGTTTTCATAGTGGGAATAATGAGTATATGATTGTCAGAAGAGGAGCTTAAGCATCTTGTTGGTGTGTACACATGGGTGAGGTTGGATAGATATGTTGGACTAGAGTCTGACAGTAAAACGTAGCACAGAGAACAAATTTTGTGTTTGATTCTGGATCGAATGGATAGCCAGTGTAGGGTACAGAGAAGCGGGGAGGTGTGCTCTGATCGTGGTACTCAAAGTATGATCTGAGCAGCTGTGTTTTGAACTTTATGAAGTTTCTGGAGTAGATATTGAGATGAACCAGACAGAATTGAGTTACAATAGTCCAGTCTTGAAAGTACTAATGAACACACAAGTGTTTTAGTGTTTTCAAATGAGAGTCATGGGAGTAATTGCTGCCCATTTCAGATCAATGGGTATCTTAGTCCTCCAATTCTTCAATGATTGGTTTATCCACAATTGCAGTCTAAAATCTGTTAAAATAGACCCGTCTTGGTTCTATTGTGACCTAGCTTGGTCTCGTACCGAATCTCTGCAAATCCAAAGTTAAATTCATCACAATATTTTGCATACATGGGGATGAATTTTGTAGCAAAGGATTACTCAGAGTTTTTCTGGACAGAACAGACAAGATCTTTTCCCAGTTGGACACTAAGAGTAAAGACAGAGTTGTGAATCTACTATCACAGCTATGTCTGAGCATTTCTCTGATAACCTAATTAAGTGTAGACTATTGATCTCTGACTCGTGGAAGTATTTGTTGTATTGCTACATTCAATTAAAAGCAGACCTTTGTATTGTCATGTTTATTACAATACAAGAGAAGTTAAAAGGCATGCAAATCCAGCCTGCATAAGAGTGGTCTAGGTTATGTTTCAGGTAACTCATTCAAACACTGTTATAAATATTATTATGTAGGTAATATAATTAAACTGCCTTAAATTAGCCTACTCACAACTGTGATCAAAAAAGGCAAGGTAACCAAGCAAAATTGGCAATTGGCAAAGAAAAACCTTTGTTTCACAGATATAGTTCATTATGGAGAAGCTAGTTCCAGAGTTTGCATTGTACTTAAAATTCCTGATGAGAAAAAGTATCACTATTGCATTGAAATCATGTCATCAGTATTTTAGAACAATAGAAACAGTAGAATTTTAATTATTTACAGGTGTCTTTTGAAGTAAATGTCTTCTTTTATTTTAAGCAAAGAATTTAGTTTTGTGAATCAAAAACAGATGAAAGCAGATGCATAATGCACAATGTTTTGATAAACACATGATGGTTCTTGGAGTAATGATCTTTCAGAGGTTGGGTATCTTGAAAATGAAGGTAATTTATACAATTTTATTTCATCAGAAAGAGCTTTTTGTTGACAATTATTCCAAGCATGACTATAATAATAGTATTCAGCTAATAAACAGACCTGTTACACACACATGCAAGCACAGTATTTTTGAACAGTTGTGCATGTTTTTGTTTTTATTATAGCACTGGAGGATTGCCTTAAAACGTTGCACATATTCATCCCATTTGTCCAAAGTGACAATAGTTGCTACATGCACATTCAAAACAGCCATGTCAGGGTCATCTTGAAACGTTTGTTATTGCTGATCTTCCTGATTGGATGGTCATCTTAAATGAGTGTTTTCACTGAAAGACTTAGATGGTCCTAACTGAAAATGTCGCTGATCTGACCTGCCACAAGGTTGCCTCTACAGCCATATTGAAAATATTTTATTACTGCTACTCCTGGATGGATGGCCATATCAGCATGGGATTTTTATTAACAAACTTCATCTTACAATGGATGGGAGTGGGTTATTGTGTTAACTTGTATAAATATAATAAGGTTTTAAAAAATATAAAAAATTAAAGACCTTTTCATTTTTTACTCTGATTGAGATAGAATGTGTAATAAAAGGAAAATGCAACTAAAAATGAATATGTGAGTATGTGTAATATACATGGAAACTGTTATATGGCTGACCTTCAAAACCCCATTTTAACCATTCAGCATGAAATATACACCCTACAGTTAAAGTATTTGCAAATAAGCCTTAAATTGTTAGTGTGGTGGTAGATAGCTGCTTATATTTAGTAAGACACATTATTTTGCATTAATCCATAATAAATAGCAGTGATTCAAAGTTTATTAAAATTAAATTGATTGGAATTACTGTACAACAGATGTAAATTCAGTCTATTTTTCATTTTATAATAAAGAATATAAATTCATTGTTTTATATTTTATTTTATAAATATTTATTAGCTTCTTCATGTGATTTAGTAAATTTGTAATTGTAATTATAACTTTGTCAAGATAGTGATCTTTTTATTTGGATGGGGATCTGCAGCTATGGATGTTTTGGATGTTGATAGCTGTCTCTTGACTTTCAATTTTTGCTCCTATTTATACTCATCAGAAAATAATATGATGTAATTGTAACCAATAATTGCTTGTCTGGGATACTGAACAGGTCAGATTATGTTGAACAGATATTCTACAACTAGTGACACAAACTGAGGGTTAACATACAATTTTGTTACGATTATTTGTCTGTTTACACTCAGTTCATTGGAAATATATAAAAAAATATATATAAATTTTGTATTATGCCTTGTCGATCAGACATCAAGGCCTTTTAAGTTGCAACCAAGGCTGCTTGGCATGAGTGAAGAGTAAATGAGTACCAGTGAGTGCTGAAAACATTTAAATACGTTGACTAGCATAAAAATGAAGAATACAGTATTAATATTTTGAAGTTCAAACATACTCTTACTGCTATAAAAGAAGGCCAGCTTTTATATTGGACATGTGAAATGTAATTTTTTTGAAAACATTTTGAAATTGGACGGGTTTAGTGTGTGGTCATGTGATCTAGCAAGCCATTTTGGTTGCAGGCATCTCTTGTAGTGTCAGCTGATCAAATCATCAGGCTTCATGCTGTTATGTTGATATGGATGAGAATTTTGATGTGATAAGCATATTTATGGGTGTGATAAATTCATATAAAGTAAGATTTTAGAAGATTTTTCAAGTATTTAACAATGTGAATGATTTAACTTGATAATAGTGCAGTTGCTACAGCATGACCAGCAATCACACTTGAGACATAACATGAACAATTGCATACAGATTTCAGGGTAAGTCACGATCTCTACATTTCCAATCGCATTGCAAAATTCAAGTCCTCTCTTTCAGCAGTATAATAATTATTGACATTGAAATGTGTTTAATTTACAAGATGAGAAAAACCACTTTCCCTACCTATCATGTTAAAACTTTCAAGTCCCCATGTCTGTTACACTATGGTGTCTATTTGGTCCTTAGTGAAAATGAAGCCAATCTGACATCCATATTGGATGTCATATTGACCACGATTGCAGCCATCTTGAAGCTTGTTATCGCTACTACTCCTGAGTGGATGGTCATATCAACATAGAGTTTTCACTAAAATACTTCTTATGATGTCTAGTTGGTCCTAAATGAAAATGGTGCTGATCTGATGTCCAATATATCTGCCTCGGCAGCTATTTTAAAAATGTTATTGTTATGGCTACTCCTGAATGGAAGATCATAGTGACATGAATTTTTCACTTAAAGACTTCTGATGATGTCTAGTCCCAAACCAAAATGCATCCTTGCCGAAAGCTTGCGATAAGCTAGTTTGATGTTTATAAGCTAACATGGATGCTTGCGCAAGCTTGTACAAGCAAGTGCAGGCTTAGGCAAGAAAGCTGGATATAACCGCAAGCTTGTGCATGTTAGTCTTCTTGTTCCTAAATACAAATGTTGCTGATCTTTGATCCAATGTGGCCATCACAGTGCCGTCTTGTAAACATTGCTATTGCTACTCGTACACGGACAGTCATATCAACATGGAATTTTCAATAAAATATTTCTGATGTTGTCTAGTTGGTTTTTAATAATAAAAAAGGTGCAGATCTGAAGTCCTGTATCACCCCCATGGCTACCATTTTGAAAATATCCGTGCATCTTCTGTCACAGAATAAGGCAAGAAATAACTTGGTTTTCGCCTTAGAACAATTTGATCATTTCATCGTACATGTGTACATTACCTAGGGTGGATAAATGTTTTTCTAGGTAAGCAACTTGACTACCAATTATCTTGTTATAGATTGCTTGCAGCGATAGCCGTTAAAAGCACGATATGCATGGGTATTTTACCCTTACTAATACTCACTCTCTTGTAGATTTAAAGCAAGTTTCTTTTCTAACTGACTGGGTATATCAGGCTGTCTGGCTGTCTGTGTGTCTATATGGACATGGAAGATGATGTAACCATAAAAGCCATACAAAGACGAAACGGCTAATTTGTAAACTTGCATGCTTGGTGGATCCATGAAGGTTGTGTGCGGCTGATACAAGTGTGGGCCAACCCATGATTTCGGGAGAACTGTGTGGTTTGTCAGTTGACACATTTGCAAGTTTTTACAAATATTTTGAATCATGCGACTGTACAAATGACCTAGTCATATGTTTGTTTCAATTGATTGTTGTTTCAATTGAGTACAACTGAGTCATTTTGATTACATGAGATTATTTGAATCTCAACTTTCATCATGTGAGATTATGTGGAATCTTACTTTCATTCCATGAGATTTGAATTTTATTTTCGTTCCATGAGATTATTTGAATCTTACTTTCATTACATGAGATTATTTGAATCTTACTTTCATTACGTGAGATTATTTGAATCTTACTGTCATACATTTGAATATATGAATTATTATTTGTTTGTTTGCTAAATTGGTAAATTTTTGGATAAAGTAATTGAATGAGACTTATGTTTAGAGCATGAAAGAATCACTGTATTTGTAGAATATATACATTTGTATTCATTCATGTCATAAATTTCCATCTTTCATCGCATTCTGTTTGATCCAAGCATCCATTCAGGTCTATCCTATTACACCTCTTGAACAGAAAGTTGCAATGACACTGGGTTTTTGCCAAATGACTTTTTATGGTGATCAAATACTCTTTAATGAACATGTTGCTAATCTGGCATCCGATATGGCTACAACACAGCAGTTATCTTGAAAATCTTACTATCACTAGTTTTATTCTTCACTTAAAGACTTCCTATGTGTCGACTTGTTCCTAAATGAAAATAGTGATAAGCTAACATTGAATATGGCTGCCAAGCAGCTTTCTTTAAAATCTTTCTATTGGTATTCCTATAGTAACATAGTCACATAGGGTTTACCATAAAAGACTTGTTATGTTTAGTTTGTCTTAAGAATGGTGCTGATCTGAAGTCCAATATGGCAACCATTTGCAAAATATTCTTGTTTCAGTTTGTCTCAATGAAAATTGTACCGATCCGACATCCAATATGGCAACCCATCAAGGTACTCTTGTTTGCATTAGTATTAATGGGATTTAATTAGTCATCTGATCGATTATTAGGCCTGTGACATAATGTAAAGTCTTTGAATAAGAGTTGATGGTAGAAATGAGTGTGAAAAAAAGGGTGTTTTGAATTAGAAAGAAATGAAATACTTGCAGATGCTGGAGATCATACATTTTCCCACCACATTTTCTAACTGGAGTCAGGTTCACTTTCCCGTAAAGACTTTTAGGATGGCCTTCCTTTTCATTGTTTATAAAAACCCAAATAACTGACTTTACTCCAAATGCAGTCTTTTATAGTGACTGTAGAGATGATAAATGTGAGCATTTACAACATTTAAAAACATTCTTGGCTTTATGGTAAAGATTATTTTTGCTTACATTAAAACTTTTTGGATGCTTTCATGTGGCATTCTTTGGTTGAAAAGGACAGTTTTTAAGTACAAACTTAATGCTGCATCTACCTGCCTAATATATAGGTGTCAACCCCTTGAGATGAAAACCTGTACATCAGACCAATAAAAACCATACAAAGACACAAAAAGACTTGCATGAAAATATTTATTCATACCTTATATATCATACCTTCTATAAGATCAACAGTTTTGAAACAACAAATGCTATATACAAAGTATTTTAAACACATATTTACATAATTATTTACATTTCTGAAACTCTTATTTCATTCTTTTTACTTAATAACACAATCATGTTCCTGCTTTTGCTGAGCAAAGAAGTATTTGATGGATGCTTCCATCATCATTTCAAAATTTCTTTCATGCAGTTTAATGTCTACTGCATATTTTACAAAAATCAAGGGAAGATCCTAACTTGGATACATCTACAATGCCAGGGAAGACTTAATCCAATCAGCCTGAAACTTGCCACGACCTCGGTCAGTGTCTTAATGCTTGCGTTTCTTTGAGTTAGGCTCAGCCATTTGATGAAATATTTCAACTAGATGAAGGAAGTAAAACAAATAATTTTAAGCATTTAGTTTTGATGTGTGATAGAGGAAGATCTGATTACAATGTGTTACGAATTTATATTTTCCCCCATGAACCCCAAGCTATCCACAAATTGTAATCTAAAAAAAAATTTTTTGGACAAAGAAGCTGTCCAAAAAATTATACCTTGTAAGCTGTTGATTATTTCTATTAAAATTGTGTATCTGGTGTTTGAAAAGTTATGAATTTGCTATATGGTGTGCTGATTTTGGTCAAAAACTTGATATAAATTGGCAGTATTACATATCTTCGAGCCACGAGAATGACATCACTCAATATCTATGCCACTTACGTCATTATGGCAATGCATCTTCTGTTTGCATTACGTATCTGACAAACTTAATTCAAAACTATGACAGCACAATAAAATGCCAGTGCTAAATTCAGCGAACTATTTACTTTTAATTACTATACTGCTTGAAATCTTAATAAATTGACACAGAGAAAAGTCAGACAAATTACGGTTTCACCAACATCATGAACATGACTGCCACACTATGTAAAGTATGAAAATTGATGTAAACTTTATGCATTTGATAGTAATAAATATAAATAATAAAATATTAATGTATAAAATAAGAAATCATACTACACAGGTAGTTAGTCAATGTTAGAAATCCAAGTGAGCATCAAATTTAGAGAAATAAAGGACAAGATCTTCACACACAGGAAAAGTGCAGTTTTAAGCATGATTTGATTGGTTGTTTTGGGCTACCCTGATCTCATTTAATTCTCGTTTTAAAAAAATTGTCATAAAATGAAAAGAAATGAAACAAAAATTGTACCCCAAAAAAATAGACAAAATGGTTGTACAGCCGTACACTAATGAAAGTGCCAAAAAACCCATACAAATTACAGGTAAACCATACAAGTTGAAACCTATGCTAATATAAAAATTTATACATAATAAAAAGATCCATATTTTTTGATAGGTATAATAAAGCAGAACATAAGAATATTATTCACTTGACCTCCCAGTCAGTGGAAATTCATAGAATAAAAAGTTGATACACACCAAATTTATTCACGCATTTTTCATTGCTGAAGGCCATTTTTGACAGCATGAGATGCTTACAGTGCAAATACACACCCTTTTCCTGGGTGGTAATTTGCAAAAGAAAAATGTTACTTAATAGCTTGATGCAATTCAAAATATATGTCACCCAGGCAGTTCAGATATTCTACTTGCCTTGAATCCATGTGTCTACTGCTATGGGTAGCTAGTTGTTTCCTAGTACACTATTGGTTTTTTTCTGGCTGCATACTGTGATGTGACTTTGGGAGATGTACATGCTTCACATTAACTTCAAGAACAAAACAAGCCTGAAACACCAGATTCATAAAAACACCCACATCTTTATTTATTAAAAATAATAGCTTGAAAAGTCAAATCAGCTTTAAGTTGAGAAATTTGTCCAGTTCCAATTTATGCAACTGTACCCTGCCACCTGAGGAGGAAGAGGAAGCTGACTGAATCTCCCTCATTCAGATACTTTCTAAACATCCAAATTGATCCGTTAAAAGTCTTAAGTGAACATTGCTGGGTTGGTGGGTACCTCCATTCCAGTGCAGTGTCATTTATTCTCAATGCATTGTATTATCTGTAGTGTCATCCAACATACTAAATTGTCTCTTGATATTAATGCACTAGTTCTATATCATATTGTCAATACAATTGATCATTTGTATTATAATAGCTTGATGTCCAGTAATTTCACGCCAATATGATTTTTGTAGTTTTGTTGATCCATTTGATGAGGTGAGGTTGGTCAGACATGTCATGTATTAGAAGGGTCAGCTATAGACTGAGCGAGACTAATCATTGTAAAGATGGTCTTTCAGTCAAAAAGAGACAAGTATTAGCTTTTCTAAACAGCTTGCAGTCTATTAACTGAACCATGTGGATACTGGATTGAAACCAGTTGATGTCTGGGATAATACCTGTTGTTAAGATAGGTTTGAAGAATCTCTACTTTTGATATGTCTGTCTAATGTCAAGAATATTGGGTGTCCTTGTGCTTCATTTGGCAAAGGGATTTGTTTTGAGTAAACACCATTATTTAATTAAGATCTCATTATTCTAGTGTCATCCATAGGTTCAGCATTAATTGATTTGACAATTCTGTGTACTTTTTACTTGTAGACCCTTATATACGACACACTGGAGAACATTTCATCCGAGATAAATCCCACATCAGAGGAAAGTCTGAAATTGAGAGAGTGCTGTGAGAGGTGGCTCAGCCCGGAAGAAAAGACTAAAGTAGATGAAGCTAGACGCAGTGTTGGTGTGACATTGAAAGATGCAATTGTGTATGAGTTGAGATCATCGAATTCTACCAAGAGGAAAAGAGCAGCTGGTATGTACATTCAGTCCTCCCTCGTCACTGGAATATATTCTTGTTTAAACCTAATGTTTAATTGATTGTAGAAGTTGTATCAACTTAACATGTTGTTTTTAATCATTGTTCAGATGAAAGTTTGTTGGATCTTTTAAATGGGGACAGCAGGAAACACTTCAGTCTGGAATTTGTCCATGGATTCCAACCATTTCAAGTCATTTTGACTTGTTACAAAACTTTACATGTAAAGTAGATTTTGATATTAATTGATAAAGTTTTAAAATGTACAAATTTTATGGGACACGGATTTGAAGAGGAGTTTTATATGTCAGTGCTTGTAGGTACAAAAGTATTTCTCCACCTGTATGATAGACTGGTACACTCATACGGGCCATAACGTGACGTGTTGTGCTAGATACAGGATTTTTTACTCCTAGACCCCTTGATATGGTCATGTTTTGAAAAACGTAATTTTCAGTAATCTTTGAGAACCCACCACCACATCAGTAATATGCCCATAACATATGACAAGGATTCTTTGTCTATGAGATTTTCATGCAGAAACAGGTTCTTGGTGAAGTTGCAGGTTTCTGTAATTGGCATAATGGATTTCCTGTATAATCACAATTGTTTAGATGATGCCAACATGACAAAGAAAGTTAATATGAAACAACTACAGTGTGACCCTGCAATAACATGGTAATTGGGAGTCATAGAAACCGACAGTGTTATAAACAGCCAGGTCAGTTAGCTGAGGAAAATTATGCATGTACCAACACACAAAAATTGCAGGGAGGGGGATATGGGTAGGTAATAAATGCGGGTGCAATAATAAGTGCTTCATTGGCACAGTTACCATCTTAAATCAATGCATATTAAATGAGAAATACACCTGTGGTGAAAACAGAGAAGGCATATATAATATTTTAATTTATTCAGAGAACCACACATTGGTACATATATGTGTATATTGTTTATATATACATGTCTAATGTATAGTTGGAATAGAGCATCAACACTGTATACTCACCCGCAAATCTCATCACATACATTGAATCCACAATACAAGTAATTCTATCACAAATATGCTCACACAGAGATTTAAAATATTCAATGATTTTGTCACAGGTCAATTTAGATCTGAATTCAGTGGAAATAAATAGCATAATCACGTAACGAATGATGAAGCACATTTACTTTTCAGTACATCCCATGTCGGTAAAAGTTTGCATTTTAAGCCGACTTTGGTAGCGCTTGTAAGGATACATTTTTTTCCCTACAAAAAGGAAACTTTCACGGCACAGTAAACTTGTTCCAGTCCAGTTGGAAATTGAAACGCTCCATTTGATTTCTTTGCTCTTAATTAAGTTTGGTACTAACTTTGAAGAAAGGTTCTTTGTTGTTTTTTTTTAAAGAGTGTGGTTGGCCTTCTTTGATGAAGGGTGCTTGTGTTATTGAAGTAACCGCTAAAGAACAGCTTTGCAGAACCGAACAAATGCCCATTTCTTATTATGGCGGCAACATCAAATAATTGTATTGAATGATTGATATTGATTTTTTTCTCCATGTACTTAGTACATTTTCATAACAGTCGGTGCTTCAGTGGTAATCTCTTTTCTTTGAAATTTCAGCAGACTATTTTATCTAGGTACATTTATTAAAAGGAAATTGATCATCGATGCATATTGATTGTAAATGCTGTTCCTCCTTGCCAATTGAATTGTTTTTTACATTAGTGGTAGTGGAGTGATGCTGTCTTCTACGCAAGCGTTAGAAATTTTTTTAAAATGGTCAGCGGATGATAGAGATGCAGGTGTTCTGGCCTGATGACAGGGATTAGTACAGAAAATGCGAGTGTTCTGAAGGATTTAATTCTGAGTGAAAAGAGGAATTTTACTAACCATCCACATAAAAGTTTCAGTCTTTGTAAATATATGAATTACTAGTGAATGGCCGAAAATCGACGAAATATAGATTATAGGATGATGCCTCGTCCAGTTGATCTCTGCTACCAGAAATGTCAATAGCAAAAAAAAAGCAGATATCTCAGAACAGACAGTACTCATGCCAGATGTCAACATAAGTGAATTATGATATAACAGTGCACTGTTAAGATGGTTTGTCAATAATGACGAAGAATTTGTTTATGTAAAAGTAGATAAATTGCAGTGCATTTTGTATAAAGTTTGCAGCTTCCTTTCATGGGGCATTGGAATTTCTCCACTCCAAACCAATGGTTGTATATACAAGTTTAAAAAACCAACAATGTCGCCAATAAACAAATTGCCAGATGGTATATTTTGCTGCTAAAAAGGGGGGAAAAAATAATAATTTGCAACATTGACAAAGCCCTGCATGATCACTGAATAACCTTTTACGCATTATATTTTTGTGTAAGAGAAAACTTTTTTCATGCATGAGAAAAATACATATAAAATTCAGGAGTCATGCCACGATCGTCTTGTATTAGTCATATGCTATCTCTTACCCAAAATGATAATAAAATTTTGTTTAAAAATTGTAGTTTTAACAAAATAATTTTTTTCTAATACGAGAAAAATACATGTATATGAAATTTTTTAGCCACACCACGACCTAGTAATATCAGAAACTGTGTTATAACGGAGCGTGCTATCGCAGGGTCACACTGTATGTTTAACCTTTAACTGATAGATTCAGCTATATTCAGTCTCTAAGGGAATGGTCAGGGAGATATAATAGCATAAGAGGTCTATGGAGTATTTTTTTTTTAAACGTGTAAATGAAAACTGAATTGCAATTCTTAATTAATGGATATGTATTAAACATAATGTCCCAGTGTATAAAATAAAAAGTCCATTCACATTAATCTTTCTGCAGACTATTTTTAACTGTCTTTCTTGTATAACGACTCTTTCAGTTTCACTGAATCTTCATGAAATTTCACTGAAGGTTTTGGTCAAAATATTATTGTGATTGCACTGAAGTTTTGGGAAAGATCTCGTCAGACTGTCACAGAAATTTTGGTGAAATGTTTTTGAGATTTCACTGAAATTCTGACCAAAACTTTAACTGACATTTTGGTGTTATTTGACTAACAAAACTTTCCCTTAAATTGTATTGAATTACCAGTGAAATTTGACTGAAATAATAAAATTTCATAGTTAATATAGACAATTTTACTGAATTCCAGTAACTTTTCACTGACATTTCAAAAAGTTTCAAAGAAGTAATGCAAGTTTTGCTCAAAAACTTTCAAAATGTAAAAGAAGCACAAAAAAATCATATTAAAAGGAAATAAAGTTTACTTTTTTTATATCAGTGACATACTGTTACTCATTGATATTTTTTAATGAAATTTCATTGATTCACAATTTCAATTAGAAAATCTCAGGTATTTTCAGAAATGTTGTCAAAAGCACTGAAATTTGGTAAAATACCATTACTTGGGTGAAATAAGGCGATTGAATTTTGATTCTATTACCCTTTTTATTTTTAGAATCATTATTTGCCTATTATATCATTTATATCGTGTTCTTTATTTTTGTAACTTAATACAGGTATTTAAAATGCAACAGACAGTTCTAGTTCAATTCACGTTAATAATAATCCTCTTTTTCATCTGATGGAGTTAAAAATGAATATCAAGCAACAGAAGCAATACACGTAAGATCAAGCTCATTTGGGCCAAGATTTTTGCCTTCTAATTTAATGTGCTGGAAAACTGATAGATGACAATAAATTTTTTGTTCTTTTACAGTATCTTTCACCTGTACACACATCCAGGCTATGGGTGAGGCATTTGCAACAGAAGCAACTATAGATGAGGTCAATGCCATTAAAGACTCGGAATTTACTAGCTGTCTAGACACGATTGGTTCAATGAGTGGTTGGTCAGCAGATCTTCTTGCAGCTTTACTAGCAAAATCTGAACAGGTATTTCTGTCCATGTTACAGTGCCAGATCAGATGTGAGTAGCCACGAAATATAATTTTAAAAATGTTGATGCAATTGACAAAAATTATTCTGTAAACTTTATTGTATCTGTGTGCTCTAATCAACATATCAGGTGAATTCAGATATTATAAATATGTGTGCTGGAGCTATTTTTAGACCTGGTGATGTAAACAAATTATGGCATCCACTGGTAAGAAATTAACAGGTTTTTAAAAAAAAATTACAAATGAAAGGTAGCAGAGAACGATTTTAATGGTAGGAAAAAATTTGAAATTACTGGAATATTGCACTACAATTCAAAAATATGAAGAAATTTCACAAAAGATGGTGCATAGAAGACTAAACTTAAGATTGGAGGCTAAACAACATGAACAGAGGGGGTGATAATGTACTTTCTCATCATGTTCATCAGTCTTAGACAATCTTTCCAGGACCTCAGAGAAACTTTCTTTTAATGAGTCTGCATGTTCATGTTTCTAAAAACACTAAAAAAGTTAAGATTCACGAGATGCATTGAATGAAAACAGTCAGATTTCTCAGCAAAATCATGCAACACATGTTTCATAGTGTAAAGAAAGACATAACTGATAGTTCAAAACCTTTGGTCAAGAGTAATTTTTAATAGTAAAATAAAATTATTATGGGCAAAGATCCAGAGATAAGGTTTAGAAAACAACTGATAACTGGATTCCCATGATGTGGGAAAATTGGAAAAAAAAGTTGGGAAAAATTATCATTTTTTTCCAACTGTGAGAAGTCCTTGAATTTTGCAAATATTGATAAAAGTCAGGAAGAACCCGGGAATTTTCTGCCACCAATTGACGCCTGAAACAGTCACATAATTGAGTTGTAACCAAACTGATTGTGAATTAAATTTATTGAGTTCTAAGCAGAATATTCAGAGGGTGCAGTATGGCTCATTTGGTTGCTTGCAGTAAACATATATGCTGAGTCAATCCAAAAACCCAGTGGATTAGATTTGTCTAGTAGAATTTTATTTTCAAAGTTGGCTCGATATCCATATCATTCCTTACATTGAAGGTATAAAAACCAGTCTAGCATCACAAGAGGCCAACATGGTGGTGGCAAAGCGTAGTCGCTTACCGGATTGCCTAGCAAACTTTAAACGTTAAATCGAGCAATACATGTATGAAATCGATAAGAAAATTACTTATTTCCTCAGAAATTGTGAGTATTAAAATTGTTATGTCTTTAATCTGCTGAAAGACAAGATAAAACTACTTTCTTGATGAAATGTAACCTGGTACTCACGATTTGCATTGCTAGTCGCATGAGCACACAATTCTAACAACCCACATTTTCATAGCTTGTAGAGAAAAAAATTACAAATATTAAATGAAAGTCGTATACTGGTTGTAATAACAATACAAAAATGAAGAACACAAAATTCTCCATTTTTATATATTCCGAGAACAGCTTCTAGAGTTTTGTTGTATCATGTGACTACCATGTTGACATGTGCTCTCTGCTTGATAAATCAGATTAGCTAGAATGCTGTTTTTTACCAAAATTATCTGACTTTTCATTTAAAATAATTGAGTTTCTGTACAACAACAATATAAAGGAGTTTGTTGTTGATATCACACGACTATTGGACTTACGATGTCATTTGAGAGTTGTGAAGTCATGTTACTAGCAATGCAAATGGCGAGTATTGGGTCAGGTTTCATTTATGTCATAGTTTTGTCTTGTCTTTCAGCAGATGAATGACATAACAATTATAATACTTGCCATTTCTGAGAAAAAAATCATTTTCCTATCGATTTCATGCACGTGCGAGTCCATATAACATAAGTTTAAATTTTCTAGGCCCACTGGTTAAGCTACTACTATATGTCGCTACCTCAAGGTGGCGGTAAACTCCAAATTTTCGATATGCAGTTGCAATGCCCCACACCCCAACCTAAATGTCCAAATATGAAAAATGGGGTGGGAATATTTGGAGGAAACCTGGATTAGAAAACAGTCTGTGATTTGTTTTAAGCCAAATTTGTAGTCCAAATTGTTGAATCTGAGAGCTGAAATGAGAAATTGTCATCCCTTGTATATGTATTAAAAAACTATATGAGCCCCTGTATCAGTACAGGTTTGGGGGCTGGTTTAACGAATTACAAGAGGATCAGTTGATTTTACAGAAAATTCAGTCCTTGTTTATTCAACAGTATATAATTTTGAAGGTCTTGTCAAAATTTAAATCAACCCTTTTGAAAATGTTTTTTAAATGATGGATTTTTAACCAGACTGTCTTAAGAAGATTAGGTTGTTTGAAAAGTCTTGTTTGGGATTTTATTGGCACAGATAAATTCAGGGTTAAACTCTTTCACTACAAGACAAGATTCTAATTATTTGTGTTTATTGGGTTTTTTTTATATACTGTAATAGGAAATTCTGTTTTCTATGAGATGCATATATGTGTGTGTGTGTGTCTATATATATATATATATATATATATATATATATATATATATATATTTATTGCTATAGAATTCTTTAGAATTAAAGGTCTGAAAGGAAACAAAACATAATTTATGTTCGTTATTTTGTTACCACTTAGCAACATAATGCAGCAAAATAAAGTTAGAATTTTTATTCTGTACATTGAAAGGACTGTACATGCCAATTTATAGGAATATAATCAAACTTGTTTCGTGTGATACATTTTGTGGTATTTTACATGATCACCTTTTCTGACTTCGATGTTTTTGGAGATTCTTGAAAGAGAAACATCTTTAGATTTAGAAAATGCATGTTTTATAATCTAAAATGTTTTTTAATTCTATTCAGTAATGGTCATATGTGAACCTTGAAAAAAGTAATTTCATCCTAGAAAAACACTAGAAATTTATCTTTATAAAGAGTGGTAATCAGATTATATAATTAGATCTGTGCAGTGCACACTCAAGGATTCAAGAATACTTTGTCAATGTTTTGGGATGAATTACCAATAAAGGTATTGGAAATTTGATCCCAGTTAGGACAATGCTGACTCCAACAAGTATACTGTCATCTTTAATTAAAGATTTTGGCTTGTTTTTGAGAAAGAATTTCCAGATGGGGGATTATATTTCCTTTCCAGAGAATAATTTTCCATCCAATGTGCTGTGATACAACAGTAGAGAATTGATAAAACACTGAATCCTTAACCTGGCTATCTCATTTCTCACTGGACAGTTTATCTGGTGAATTTTCATCCGACAATGACCTATTGCAGAAAAATGAGAATAATTTTACACTGAAGATACAAATAAAAACAGACTAATGATTTTTGTAGAAAGCATACATGTGAGATTTTGACTGCTGCAATCAGGTTAATTCCTGATGCAACTGGTGGCTTTTATACTGAACCAACACTGCCACCAACCCCATAATTTTACATTCATTTTAAACAGCAAAGGGCTCTTTTGAATATTTTCCTGTGACAAGGCAGCTAAAAGAATCAGTATTTACCTTATGCATGAATAAATTTCACTAGTACTATAACAAATTAGCATACTTTTCATCACCCGTCAACCATCTAGATTTTTAGATATTTACCTCTGTAGCAGACACATGTAAATACGTAAGCAAAGTCGGCTTTTCATTTGCAGCTCAAGTTACGCATTTGATCTCCAACGCTCGTCTAACTGTGACAGGCAGTCACAACAAGCCAACCCATTTCCAAGCCTGACTCAAAGTAAATCTAAACCACATTACAGATTTAGCTTCTGTGTGAATTTATCAATGCTAGGCTTGTGATAATAGGTTCATGCCTTCTACCATAAAAATTAGGGAGGTGTCAAAATACGAATCTATCCAGTGAGACCTCAGACCTCAAACCTTGGTATTTTTGAGAACCTATGGCAGATAATTTTGGAATGATTTCATTCGTGTTAGTTCATGGTATTTGGGTCTCTCTCACTCAATCATACACTACAAGACACCATACTTAAGGGATTACAAGCTGTGATAAGAGCTAACAATTTAATTACTATGGAATAGATGTGAAAGTTTCCCTTGATATTTTTCTTAGAAGATTTTTTTTTGGTTTGGAAATAGCAGTGATGATACAAGTTTTTCTAAGATGACAACAAGGTAAGTGGCTACTCACTGTTGACATGGTATTGTAGTATCTAGAATAGTTGTTTCACGTTTAAAATGGCACAAAATGTAATGCAGAGAGTTTATATATACACCATGCTAAAAAAAATGCCATTTTAAATGAACTTTATTCTTAGGGTGGAGCCTGCTATAAAGAATATTTTATTTTTAACATTTTAGCCTATAAATCACATGGTATTGACAGTGAATTATACCAGATATGGTATTGGCTAAGTCTGATGACAGTTTACTGTGAACCTTTATGAGATACAAACATGTCTTGTCAATTCAAGAATTGTTTTGTTAAGTTAATGATCATTATTTATATTCATTCATGCACAGACTTTAATTTTTAAAATCCTTTTATAACTGATCTTGTAAGATATTTAATAGCTTGTTTTGAGGGGGGAGGCATAACTTTCTTTTATTGTTCTTCAGATCCTGGGAGATGTCTGTAATGTGACGACTGAAGAGTTTGTCTCACTGAATTATATTGCCACTGCACTGAGCGCTGAGAAGATTGGTTGTCTCCCCCTTGATGTGGATGATATTGTTTCTGCCCTTGGACACTTTAGTACTTGGTCCAGTAGTCAGGTATACTGTCTGAACTTTAACTCTTTTCCTTCTGCTAACGCATATATGCAATGCTAAAAATAGCCTTGTAACCCCAGAGATGCATATACAAACTGCTATATGGCCCTACTGGCTCATACATGCATTTCTGGCCAAGGGTTGGGAAACCCCAGAGACTGATACAAACATTTCATATTAAAGTTTTGCATTGGATGAAATGACAAACATCCGGTCTTTTTAACAATATTTAGCCAATGATAATAGTCCTTACATAAAATGATAAATAAATGAATACACGGAATTTCCTTTGAAAACGAGGTAAATTGTCAAAGTGAAACAAAATGGCAACATTCATATATTCTGATGACAATTTCAACAAAAGTTTTGAAGGATTTGAAATTGATGACATTGCAACGATTAAAGATGAGTGTGAGATTTGGATTTTTAGTGTAGCTTTATCAATTTTTCAGTCATATTGTTATGATGTCTGCAGTGTGACAGTTTATAGTGATGTCTAGCACTGGGGCATCATGGCGCAGACAAGTAGCATGATGTCCCACCCAGTCACATTATCCCAACACCAGGCCTACCAGTCCTAGCACTGACCTCTTAATGCTGAGCGCCAAGTGAGGCAGCTGCTAGTACCATTTTTGTAAGTCGTTGGTATGACTCGGCTGGGGATCGAATCCATGACCTTCTGCTTCCGAGGCTGACGCTCTAACCACTAGGCCACCAAAGCGGTGATTAAAGACGAAGGATTGGACATAAGTATAAGTCATGTTTCAACACTTGACATTTCAGTTTTATCTGAATCTGAGGATGATATATGCAATGATCTTTTCTGATTGGAACACATGGGACCATAAGATGTGGATGACTTTACAGCAGATTCATGGCATTTCATTTAGATGAAAATGCAAGGGAGATTTTTTCCCAACGAAATATTCCAGTTGTGCAAAATAGTAGTGAGAAAAGTAGTCTAATCTACATTATAAACACAACAGATATCTTGAGGTATTTTTAACTCGTGAAGCTCTCACTCAGGCAGCCATTATGATACTCTGGGGTTCTTCATACAAACAGCTGCTAGAAGGCAGGCTGCTTATCAGGCTAGGTAGGCAGGTAAGTAAGTACTTGCAGATGGTAAAAAGTTCAATGAAGTTGTCTAATTTATGTTGCCAGAATACTGAGAGGATTGATTGTCTTCTCCTGCATGTTGATGATGTCTTGGCCTCAAATGGCACATTGGAAACTTGGTGCATTAGTCTGGTAAAGTGCAGAATAGTCAAGTAAACTGACTGCAATTTATCTGATGTTAAAAGATGGGAGGAACTTTTATTTCGTGTGGTCTTACTGAACATTCTTCCTTGATTTCTTCATACATTCTAATTAGAAGATTTCATAAAATTACACCTCATCCTTGGTTAGTGCCTGGAAATTTGAATCAACTACATAAAAAGCTTAACTAATAATAAAAATGGAGATTTTCCTAAATGTTGTTTTGAAACAACATTCTCATTAAGTTGTACATTACAATATTTTATCAAAGTTTTAATCCAAAGAAATTATCACTAAAACTGCTGGTAGCATCATATACATAAATAAATACCAATTAAATAGGTTTTGTCAAACTAACATTTGTGTTGTAGTTCAGTTCTTTTGAGTTTTTAGTGTGATATTCATAAATGCAATATCCCTTGTATTCAAACATGAAAACAAAATGAATTTATGATCACAGCTATGTCGCCAAGCATTGCTGTGAGAACCGTTTTAAGTGCCAACTTTGTTTTGATCTCCGACTTCTGGAAGGAAGTATTTGTCATATTATTACAATCCATTAAAATTAGACCTGCTTTCTATTGTCAAATTAATTATGTTTTTTGTATTAAATCGAAGAAAGAGAGTGGAATAAAAGAAAAGTTTAAGGCATGCAAATCCTACTTTTGTTAGAGCTAGCAGCCTCAGTCATGTGTCAGGTCAGCTCCTTACAGTTGATCAATTGAACACTACTAAATATTATTATGTAAATATTATTAAACAACCTTAAATTAGCTGCTTATTCACAAATGTAATCAAAGATAGCAAGGCGACAAAGCAAAATGAGTACTAAAAAGTTTCATTTCAAAGATACCGTTTACTTTGAAGAAATAAATGAGTTTCAGGATTTGTAGTAAACTTAAAAATTCTGAGGTAGCACTGAGATTTCCTCAAGCAAGAGAAGTTTCACTATTACTTGCAGTGAAATCATGGTATCAATGTTTTACTAACAGAACAATAATTTAAAAAGTCAAAATTTTGATTGTTATGGTTATTTTGCATAATGTCTAGTTTTTCGGTCTTCAACAACAAAATGCAGTGATAAAATACACAAATGTTTTTGCATACATGTGATGTTTGTTGAAACCTGTGGAAATAGTTGTTAATGATCCTTCAGAGGGTGATCTTGAAAATAAAGGTAATTGATGCAATAAAGGAAACAGCTTTATTAGAAATCTTGATTGACATTTGCTCATTTGTGAATATAAACCTAGAATTCAGTCATTAAATAGCACCATTAACTTACCCACCCTGCCCCACCCCACCCTCAAGATGGCATACATTTTTATTTGTTAATTGGATCTATTGGTAATTCACTCCCAGTGCATATAGTGCAGTCAATGCTTTATGACCCTGTTGTACACAACTTGTTAAGGGAAAGGTGTAATCTTCATTTTTTGCAAAATGTTTTTGCAATACAAATGTTTCTTCTTGAAATAAAAATTGGAATGTAGGAATTGATTCCCCCAGAAAAAGAAGAGATTAATACACGTTAATCATCTCTGCAAATGAACAAGCATTATTTAATCCAAATGACAGCTTCTGATTGGCTGAAGGTCAGTGATAATGTAATTGTAAGATGATGGATAACCTAATCAGAGCACAGTGAAATTAAAACAAACTCTTCTTATAGGCTAAATGCTGGTGATAATAGTAAAATTATGGATATTCTTACTGGTGTAGTTGTCATATTTATACCCCTCTGAAAGTTTCCGTGGGGAAGGAATTGGCAAGCTGATATTTCTCGGGAAAAGAATCGGCTAGCTAATTCTTTCCCTCTTGGAGATAAAAATAATTGACTTGGTGATTCTTCCCTCACCCAACCAAAACAACCCAAACCTCCAGCTAAAGAGTTGGCTCGGTGGTTCTTTCCCCTTCCTCCTCCAATTACACAGTTTATACATCAGAACAATTAATTGACAAAACAAAATTTATATTAAAAAAAAACAGATACTAACTTTTTTAAGAATTTTAATTTTATAACAAATTTCACCTGAAAATGAATATATTTGGTTTTAATATTTATATTACAATGTACCATATTAATAAAAAATGTATAAAATGAATGCTCTTTCTTCATTGAAGGGATTTATATGTTTTTATTATTTTGTTTAAATTTTATGTATAAACAGAATATAAAATGAGGCAATATAATTGTTTTTAGGTCTTATTTGATGAAATGATTGTCCCAATTTGTCTTTCTACTTAACATCATATATTGCTTTGGTCCTATGGGCTCAGTCATAACTGATCAAGGAAAGAATTTGATAAATTAAACTAGACTTGCCAAGTGGAAGTTTGATTGTAATTTCATGAACCCCCATAAGTGCCTTAGTGATCACATGAGATGACACTGGTCACATGTCTGGTCAGTCATTCATGAGAGCAAAGAAATAGAAGCCTCAATTTCTTATTGAGTGGGAGGTATTACGGGTGGGCATGTGATCACAAAGGCACTTATAGGGTTCATGAAATTACAATCAAACTTCGACTTGGAAAGTCGAGTTTAGTTTATCAGTTTCACTTCTCTCATAAGTGCCTTGTGATCCCATGAGATTTCAGAATGAGGCTTCCATTTACGTAAGAGATTAACAACAACTAAGACGGAAAAAAGAAGAAAACTTTTATATTTTGGTATTAAACCAGACAACCCAAATTTACAATGTACATTACATGACCATTATACAATTATGGATGCAGACAAGACCTTTGTACTGAATTCAGTCTGGTCTGTAACAGGCTTGTTATAGAATTTCCTGAAAGTACAGGCACTAGCCCAGCCAGCTGCCTTCAGGATTGTACCCAGTTGTACCCCTTTTTCACGGGCTGCAGAAACAGATGCAGTGCTTGTGCTATGAGCCTGGAAGACTGCAGTATCAATACCAGACTTTCTCATAATAGTCTTTGTCCAGTTTGATATTGTGCTTTTGACAACTTTTTTATGTGGAGATTGTGTGCCGATAAATAACTGTGTTTCAGAATTTCTCTAAAATTTGGTCCATTGCAAATAACACTGTAAACAAGACACAACACACAATTTTTTGTTATAGGGATAAGATTAAAAAACAAAAGGCTCTATGTGTTTACCTGGTTTAGATTGTTTTAGCAATGAAGGAATGTGTATTTGTACACTGTTAATTCCAAATTTAATGCTATTTGTCTGCATAAGGTGAAGCATCTGACACCTCTACCCTGTTAACAAAGCAAGCAGCATTACTAACTTCATATTAAGTTCCTGAAATGACAGTTGGTCACTGCCTTGTAAAGAGAGAAAATAGTTAAACACAAGTTGCACATCCCATACAAATGAGTACATTGGAAATGAAGGCTTTGCAATGAACTCCCCTCTCATAAATCTCTTAAGTAAAATATTCTTGCTTAGGTTGGATTTAGAAGTAAGACTAACTAATGATGAAAGTGCAGATCTAGCTGTATTTAGAAAAATATAACCTAAACCTCTATCTATTAGTTCTGTGAAAAACTCCATAACAATAGTCACAGGTGGGCAAGTGGATTAATCTGTCTGATTTGAAAATAACATCCAGTTTTGGAGATGACCTCAGTACTGTTTTTTAGTTGATGTTCTCCATGAATTGATGATGAGGCAGGCAGCCCTTTCTGATATTGATTTTTGATTGCTGTACAGATAAGTGAAAAACACGCATGTTCAATTTTCGGAGGGGGTGTCATCGTTGTGGATTGTGTGTCAAATGAAGAATGTCTTGTGGACATGGCAGTAGAAAACGAGGACCGACTACAGCATGCAGGAGACTCGGAAACCAGGGTTGCGTTGTCCATAGTGGTGCCACCAAAATAACATCTGCTTCATCTTGGGCCATTTTTTTGCAGCATATTAGACTGAAAGGTGGAAAGCAATAATGACGACTAATTCTATTTTAAAGAAATAGGATCAACTGCTATAGCTTTTGGGTCAGGTCTGTATGAAACATAATGCGGAAGTTGGTGATTTAGCCTGGAAGCAAATAAATCCACATCTATGTGTCCATACACTTTAATGATTGCATTGAATACTGTAGCAATTAACTTCCATTGAGAATCCTCATTTATGTTTCTAGACAATCTATCTGCATCACAATTTAGTGTTCCCGGCAAATGAGAAACACTTAACCAGATACCCCTAATTGAACACCACAATTTAGAAATGCGCCCCCCCCCCCCCCATTTTTTTCACATTTGAAACTGTATAACTGGAGTGCACATTAGATATCCACCAAGATATTCAGTCTGCTCTCTGCCGAAAGAGACCAATAAGCATCGAAATTACCTTTATGTATCTTTAAGTATTTATCTTTTTCATGTTCAATATCTTTATAATATAAAGGTGCATACTCCACAACTGGTTCGCAAGCAGCAAGCTTTCCCACAAGTTGAGCCGCTACATGAATAGTGATGTTATGTTTCCGCAGTATGTCAGAACACTGAGCAACGATACTGTCTGCTTTATCTTGGGGTAGTCTGACAGTCATTGTGACAGAGTCTAGCAAAAATCCAACAAATATTAATTTCTGGGTGGGTTCAAACACAGATTTTCTGGGGTGAACGGTTAAGCCCAATCCATCAAATGTACGAACTGTTTCCTTAACATTTTGCCTACACTGATCATAAAATTCCCCCAACAAACAACTATCATCAATGTATGCCACATTTGCGAACCCTTTTTGTCTCAATGATGCAAAAACTGGCTTCAGAAACATGTGGTGCAGATGCCAAACCATTTGGCAAACAGGTAAATTTATACATATTCCCAAACCACAGAAAATGCAAATACTTCGTATGTATCTGAGACACTACAGAATAGTAGGCATCCTGCAAATCAACAGATGCAAAGAAACAATTTGTTCTCATGGCAACTTTACGAATAATACCATTTGCAAGAAATTTTTTAATTTCAGCATTTATTTGTCTCTCTTCAGTTATTGAAACTTTAATTTGGTTTGGTATATATGTTTGCACAGGTTGCTGTTCAAACTCTATTTCATAGCCTGTCACAGTATTCAGAATCCAAGGATCAGAAGTAATCTTCTGCCATTCATCAAACTATGCTGAAATTTTCCAAGCAACAAAATTGTCAGGTCTATTGATCATACAAGAAACGTGTACTTACATGACTGCATGCTAATAGCCTGGGAAGATCTTATTGATACTTCCAATGTTTGAGATATCCAGTTCCTTTTTTCTGAACTTTTTTGAAACCCTGCCTCCAGCGATGATTTGGCTGCCCCTGATTATTCCGGTTCCGGAGGTGTCCAGCCCGTGAATACGATTGTCCTAAAAAAGGCACATTGCTTTTCAAATTTGATGCCACTTATCGTTTTGCTACTTCCTGTTGCTTTTTTCCCAGCAGCTGAGTTCCAGCCTTCTGGGATTCATTTAGCTTAGTTACCTGCCCATTCAGGTTATCTCCAGAAAGCCAGTCTGTGATGGGATTCAATGCAGCACAGATGGTCTGATACATATTGGTTAACTCATTTTTTTTTTTAGTTCTCTATGTTTAAAACTGAAATCGTTGAACAAAAAGGATGATATTTTAAAATTGTCCATGACAAAGACCCTAACTGAATCCAGCGGTAATTCTCGAAGATTGTTTCTATGATTTTTAAACAATTCCAGTGCCCTTTAGGTGGGGACCAACATTTGCCCTAACTGAGTTTGCAACTTTTGCAGTAACATATCAACACTCCTGGCCTGTTTTGACATTGCATTCCACACCTCATTGTTGACTCTGGGCACCTTTAAATTGTCACAATTTCCTGGTCTGGGATACTTTTCCAGCTATGGTTTAAACTTGTCGTGGGTTAACACTGAACATAGTCCTTTATTGAAGACTTCTGCTAATTTTTCATCCACATTTGGGCCAGCCTTTTGGTGTTCAAGTACAAAACTTTCCAACTCCGCAAACAAATCATCATCATCATTTTCACTGACCTCTTCAGAATCTATATCTGGCATAATTAACCCTGCAACATCCACATCCGAGTCGACGTCCCCGTTTTGTGCACATTGTCCAAATTTTTTTCAAATTGACCAGTGTGCCAATCCTGCAGAAACTGCAGTTGATGTGCTTGGCATTTGGGTTTTACTAGCAACACTCACCAAGATCTCTTCCATTTTTGTCATGTGCGCATGCATTTTGGACACAACATCCACGTTTTGTGTCCACAACTGACATTGCCTGGCCAATTCTTTATCCAGGGTAGCCATATTGATCGAGTGGAAATCACGTGACTTGCGCCCATAGCAGACAATGACATCATGTCTTCTTCTTGTAATGGTCGACCTAATGTATCTTTTCCCAGCTGCCCAACATGTGCCTCACTAGACCTCACATCTATGGAGGCAGTTGCTGATGGCAATTGCGCTTGTTTTCTGACCAAAACCATTCCAGAACCCGTACTTACATCATCTGTGACGTTTCCTTTGCGTTTTCGACAATTTTTTAGTATTTCACTCATTAATCCTGTCCCCTCTGGAATCTGTCTTGGGTGGTTCACACCCTCCATTTTCTTGAAATTGAAGTTCACTGAAAACTCGCAAAAATTGGGAACTATCTGCAACACTTTGCCTCTGCAAAGGTGCAACCCAGGTTGCGGAAATTAGTGTTTCATAATGCACAAAACCGATGACTGCAAAACGTTTTTTCTGAAATCGTAAATTACACTGCTAATTTTGGGTGTTTTCTTCTTTAATTTTCTCCCAAACTGAACACTTCCATGCAACTATTGTTCTGACCAGCCACGTGACCAGCGTCATCTCATGGGATCATGAGGCACTTATGGGGGAAGTGAAATTCAGAAAAGAAGCTCATAGATAACCTAACAAGAAAGTTGGATATAGATTACAGAATTTCCTCTGCAAACCATCCACAAACCAATGGGCAGAGAGAACATTTCAATAGGACCCTGAAAGAAATGCTTTCCAAGGTAACCAGTGACCAATCAACAAATTGGGATGTTTGGTTGCCTAGTACTATTTGCATACGGGACAAGTGTACAAGCATCTACCAAGGTCACACCTTTTGAGATTATGTATGGTAGGAAGGCTGGTATTGTTTCTGTACCAAGCAAAAGCAGAGATTACACTCTCATGGTGTTGTTGGTGAAGATTAACACAGGGAGTTGATAGCAGTGTAACAGAAAACATTATAAATGTACATCTGCCAGAAGCGAAATTTTGATAAAAAGAAATAAATCCTTGAAATTTTTTCAAAAGAACTTCTTGTTCTTATGAAGAATGCTAATAAAATGAGGAGATTTGGCTGCAAACTGGCACCACGATGGGTGGACCCTTACGTCATAAAAGATGTTCTTACAAGGGGCAGGGTAAGATGGCAGAATAAACGTAGTGGTAAGCTGCTATCATTTATCGTTGTAGCCATTTGTAACTTTATACATGGAGACCAGCTACAGTCCTGCCAACTCTTACAATTTTGCCACAGGTCTTACGAAAATTACCCTTAAAACATGGACCTAATGGCATGCAAGTTAAAAGTACGGAAAATGATCGTCCAAAAATCTGAATAATTGGTTCATCCTTGTTTGATTTGGATCCGGATTTCATATTAGAATTAGTGAAATTGATCAGAGAACCAGACTAACTTTGCTGCAGCACCCCAGATGCTTTAAACCGCACCTATTTGTTCATGCAAAGTGTCTGCATGATCATACTATTGATGATAGAATTTTTTTCAAATGGCAACCAGAAAGCGATGCATGTATAAGATGAAAGGAAAAATTAGCTTCTAGAAAAGCATTAATAATCAACACAGAAGAATAGAAAGGATTATTCAGATTGTTGTGAATAATAGCTGGAAAGGACACAATTACATTTATTGGACAGGACTTGCCAGTTTGAGCATGTCTCATGGCAGAAGATATGATTGCCGTTGTCATGTGAAATTAAAATATTTTTTTCAAGAATTACATCGAGTTGAGAGATAGCAACAAGCCCTTGAGTTGCATAGGGTTTGAAACTAAAGTTTGTACAACTGTACTATAGTGATAAATAAAGTCGACATGTTCTTTATATACTTTTCAGTTAAAAATCAACTGCCTTACTGAGACAGCCTCGTCAGGGTTGGCAGTTCTTTCAGTGCTTTCTTGGAATTGGTGGCCTATTTTGTGGTAGTTGCATTTGTCATAGCTGCTATGACAAATGCCACTACAACAAAATATGCCACCAATTCCAAGAAAGCACTGAAAGAACTACAGTAGTCCCTCTTTTATAAGGCCATCCCTATTGCAGCAGGGAAGTGGCCTTATAATGTGGGTGGCTTTCTAGAGGGGGATGACAAATGCGAATAGTAAATACATAAGAAGAAAGTCACAAGCACATTTAACGCTAAAACATTTAATATTTTCATTTAAAAATCTCATGCATGTTGTAAAACAAACTGTTTCATCATTTTCAAAAGAATATTATGAATAACCATTGATATAGTTTTAAAACTGTCTTTATAATTATGTTACAGATCACATGATCTGTCACTTTGTTGGTAACAGTCTAAAAAACAAACCAGTCTCATCACAATAAAAAATATTCTTGCTTTTATATCCCCTGCATATATCGTTTAGTCTTTTGTTCCAATCTTCGACAACTTCATTATTATCGTCAGTTTATTCTCCACTAAGGAAAGAACACTTAATACTGTGTCAGACTTGAAATATGTGCAACCATTCGTTACTGACCACCCGTACAGAAAAATCTCACCAGTTCACATGAGCTGCTCATAAGCTGCACATGAGAACCTTGTTAGAAATGTATGCAAATTGGGTAGATTTTGCAGGCTCATGTGTGCAGTTTGTTAGATCTTGTGAGCCAAGGAAAAACTAACCTGATTCTCACGTGAGCAGATTTTGCTCACGTGAGAATCTAAATTTTCACATGAGAAAGTAGAACTTAGAAAACATTCTTTTCCATTACATACAACCATGTTTGAAAATAAGGCAGAGTTATAATTTCTCACGTGAGTTATCACGTGAGAAACTTGGACTTTGATTCTGATTAAACACTTATTTCAAATTTATTCAAAGTTGGATTTTCTCATGTGAGTTATCACGTGAGCAATTTGGACTTAAATATTTTGTGTAAATGTTGAATGTCAAGCATCTCAATTATTGTCAAATAGACATAATTTCTATTTTGCACTTGTTCATGTTGCTTTGTTGTATTTTTTAAATTTTAAAACATCTTCAACTTATTTTCTCACAGTGAGTTTTAATCTTATTTTGACCCAACAGGCTCCTTGTATTTGAACATACTAAGGTTCATTTCACTGTTCATAAAATGAAACAATTAAGAATTAAGGTCTCGTATAACCAGACTACCCATTAAACTTTAACAGCTGTCAAAGAATAGAGTTAATAACTTGCATACCGATCGTGGTTAATGTTTAATAAAGTAATCCGTAAAAAGGTGAAATGTTTCTCTCCCCAAAATACACAGTTTACAGATATAAAAAGGAAATAAAACTTTTGCCCTAAAATGAATCCTATGTTCCATAAACATATGATGCAGCTCCTTTATTCACAAACTTCTAAAACCCCACTATAAAATTGTAAAACAAATACATAGCCACATATCTGGAAAAAAAACCCCCACTGATGCACAGTCCTTTTAGCCTAATAAACTCTCAAGTCATTTTCCAGAAAAATTGGAGAATTACATAAACTACGTCGTTTTCTTCCATGCCTAACATTCGCACAAAAAGTCAATACAATCTTATACTTACTGAATTGTGTAATTCGGCTTAGGGGTCATCCATTTAGTACGTACGCAAAAAATCTGGCAAAGCTTGACCCCCGCCCCCCCCCCCCCAAAGCAAACTTTTTTTACGCCCCCCACCCCCACCCCCGGCGTACGTACGCTTGATGCCCCCCTCCCCAGATTCTATAAAACGGCCTATGTTTAATCCACACAGAAACCATAAAGGATTAATAATATTAACGTGTTTAATAAAACATTGTCCACCGACGTTGAATGTCTGGCATCAAAGAAATACGCGGGGTAACATTAAACATTTTGTCTAGTGTCCGCCAAAATTCAAACGCCAACTGAACAGTCGAACAGGTTACGCATTAGACAAATTATTATCGAGGTTTCACCCCAACCCCGTTTCCTATGCATATGTACATTATCAGTATAAAAAAAAACGTACTGTACATAAAATTTAATAAATCCGTAAGAAACTGCCTAATCCAGTCGTGTTTGGTTGTGTAGCTGTTTCGCACTGTTTTACACGTGTATATTCTTGGCAATGGAAAATTTTGCTTATTTGCAGCCTTTTAAATGTTCTGATTGTGTCATTTCAAAGTTTATAAAAGAAATTTCATATTGAAATAATCACAAAACAAATCACTGACGTTTCCATTAACTTTTCTGTGACCCAGGTTATAAGAGTACACGGTGGAAGAATCGGCTTGTTAGAACCATTAGAGTGTCCTATGGGGCATGGCTTGGCACAAGCTACTGTAAAAACATCAAAATTAACTTGGTCTATATTAATTAACTTATTAATGATATGAATTCACTTATAGCTCAGTTTTTATGAAACATCAGATAATAAAATAGCATTTATTTGATAAATAAAATATAACATTAAGAAATACCCGAGTACATGTATACAAAGGAGTGTAAAACCAGAAGGGCTCGCATCGTTGCTTACAATTTAAATGTCAGTCATACAGTAGTATAAAATAATAAAAGTATTATTTTTATACTAAATGTATGACTGACTTTTATATTGTAATCAATGATACAAACCCCTATGCGTACAACAACGTGTTTACTAATAATTTACCCTTTATGGCGCCTCAGATAAACCCAACAGATGCTGGATGTTGACCTACAGTGTACATGTAGAACAGCACTTTTAAACCAAACAGAGAAATTTACGCGCGGGCCATGTTCTCTTAGCAAGGGCCACGCTGTTTATGAAGAAAGTCATTTAATATTCTCCTGCAACATGTTTGCTCTTAAAACATTCTGACAGCAAGAGTGTGGACATTATTAAAATATAGAAACCAACACCAACATCTAAAGATGTCCACGTCGGTACTGATGTTAATGTCCAGTACGAAACAGAAGACGTCGACGTGCTGTTAGGGAAGATTCAAGGATTATGAAAGACTGGTTCTTTGCCGAGAAAGAGGTAAGTTACTTTTTCTCATTTATTTTTACAATTTTCGCATATAGAATGATGAAAGTGGATAGCCTGAATCATCGACATTATAAGCATAAGCATAAATTCGCATGGTCGTTTAAAATTGAGCCAAGGGTTTGTTTCAGATTTTACTTAAAGATAATAATTCAGCCTCCTGTTTCCAAAAAATGATATCTACACCACACTATCATCGAATATTTAAGCCTTCCACAATTCAACTGTGCAACCATGTCTGGCTCTTACCCCCACCCCCAATAATAATGCGGGCGCCTCAGTGAGGAGCACTTGCGTTACCGATTGAAACAGTATGTACAAACATAAATGTTCTTCGTATTATTTTATTGCTGATTGGGTGGATCAAGATAAGCATACATGATTGAGAACCAAATGCAGTAGCTTAATTCATGATTTTATTCCTAAAAGACATTTGCCCTGTCTGTCAAATATTTTGATTGTTAAATTTAAAATAGAGATTTAATTGGATAAGGATTACAGCTTTTCTTAATGCTTATAGACTAGGACTCTTTTGCCAACCAAATCGTTTTCTCATTTCAGTGCATTCTTTCTGTTCTGCATAGATTTTAAAAAAAGATCAATTATACTAATTTTAATCTCTTTACAGATTAAATTTCATGAAGGTCACAAAATTTAATGAACACAACAAAGTTAGCAATCATTTGAAAGAAGTGCAAAACATTGACAGCAACAGGAAGAAGTCAGACAAAACTGTATTGCCATGCTAGAGGAAATTCCAACTCCAGTAAAGGGTATGTATAAGACGCTTCAAATCTTTTGATGTATTTAATACACATGATAACATATGCATTTCAGACTCTAAAATTTGACCCCCAATATATTTTTGTTTTTAAATATAAAAATTGGAAACCAGATTTTGAATTTCTTTATATATTGCAAATGTACATATTTTGGAAAAATGTATCCTAAAAGTTTTGGAGAAATCTTCCAGAGGACTGTTCCAGAAGTAGAGATGTCAATTTTTTGGAAATTTCTAATGTGTACCCATCATTCCTAACGATTAGTTACCAGAGTATACAATCAAAAGGAAATTGTATTAAATGTGAAGCTGAACTGCTTTGTTGTAGGTTCACATGTTCCAACCCCAAAAAGAGCTGTAAGCATAATTATTACTAACATAAGTGGCAAAAATCATAATCTGAGCCATTATTACAGAAAACTGTATGAAAAATGTATATGCAGTTATAATTTTTGTCACAAATCAGCTGAACTCGTGTGGATTAGTAGTATGGATGAGAATAGACACAAAAGAAATTGATAAATTATTTGTGCATAACAGTCATTTCGACTAGTGTACATGTCTACAGTAACTTTCGTGAATCATCATAAAGTCCATAAATGTTGATTGTTGTATTATCCTCAACCTGCCATGGTTCATCCCATAACGACAGTCCAGTGCAACATGTTTTTAAGTTTAACAAAATCTCTTTTCTCTAACATTTTCCAGTTACATAACATCCATCAGTTGCATTGATACATCCCGGGTTATTTTTGTTGTTGTTTTTTCTTCTTTTTTTAAAAATGATATCTGGTGCCATTTATTTTCTATTTAAGCTGGACTGCTATGTGTGTAGTATCATAATAGAATGAATCTAGAGCAAATGGTTTCACATTCAAGAACATGTCTATTTTCTCGGAACTGTTTGATGTAAAATTCTTGCAGAAGTTACAAATGCATCAATTTTTATTTGATTTTTTCAAAACTGTTATTAAGTAGCAAACTTTTTTTATCTTTATATTTCAGTCAGTTGGCTCCTATTTTCACATTGTGATAAAGTGCCATCTAATCCAAACTACAGTTATGTATTTTGCCTTTACCTTGTAAAACGAATCTTTAAAAATCAACCTTACATAATGTCTCAAATGCTGTGATCAGAAGAAAAAAAAATTCTACCAACTTTTCATTTCCATTTCAGGTTTCATTTTTCAACAGTTAAAACTGAGCCTGCTAACTTAAATTCAGTGGTCAACAGGAAGTGCATTGATTCAAAGAGAACAATCTCCAAGTGAAAATATTGTTGCAGACTGGCAAATAATGAAATTCAGAAGCAGGAATGTCAATTACGCGTTTTGTTTGCTTCGAATTTTCTGGAACAGTGAAGAATGGTCTTCATGTGAAGCAAATTTCCAGCAGTATCTTTCATTATGACCTTAAAGTGTTTAGAATAAATGTGATGTATTAATATAACAGGTACATACATACATACATACATACATACTCTAGTTGTCTTACCTTATTAAAAGATCACTAATCGAACTCAAATTATATGCTTATGATTACTAGATTTGAATATTGATCTTACTCTGTTTAATTCTTGTATTCAATAAAAACTAAATACTATAGTTGTTTTTTGTTGTTTTTGCTCATGTGAGCAAGATGCTGCCCACGTGAGCAAAATCTTGCTCACATGAGCGAGGTGTGGCTCACGTGAGCAGATCTTGCTCACGTGAGCAAGGTGTGGTTCACGTGAGCAAGATATTGCTCTTGTTAACAATTCCTGCACATGTGATTTTCTTATTAGAATCTATTTGCTCACGTGAGTTCTACCTAATTTGCATGTTAAATTGCACATGAGACTAACCTGAGTTAGATCTCACGTGGGAATCTCATGTACAGAAGGGTAGGCAGTTTTGGTGTGGGCGTACTGACAAAATTGTTGCTAATTTTCTTTGATCACTCGACCATTCAAAACCCTTGTCATTCAAATCAGGATACAAACATCTGGCTCAAACAATCTTCCTTTCTCCATCCATTCCACTTTCCCCCTTCTGCAGAATTGGTTCCTTATCTTTCATGATATTGTTTGTCTGAGTCTTTCTGACATCGCAGTTTCCTGCAAGGATCCTTAAATCCCCTCCCCCCCCCCACCCTTTTTTTTTGGTCAGTTGAATTACTTTCACTTTCTCATCTATACTGAGAATTTTTCTTTCCCTCTATGACATGTTGATCTTTTTGCAGTAAGTTGTTCAAGTTGCCAACTACAAGATAGATAAAACAATTTTTTATGCATTTAAACGAATTGCCATGTGTTTTTTTAAAGGAAGTGATCTTGTCACATGATTCGTTAATCGTAGTCTGGTACCCTATTGTTTTTATACATTTCTTTACGCTAAGTGAGAGAAGCCAATACGGCTTTGTTATGTACCATTAACATCACACAGATTTGACCTCATGGCCTTTAGGATTTGTAATCTTGACAATTATTGTCAGTAGTAGTAGCCACTAATTATCAAAGTGAACAAGCTCAACATCTTTCTAAGGGAAGCCATAAAGGCTATCAAACCATTTTCCTGCTGACTTGTTTATTGTACATCGATACTGCCACTTCTCAGCTGTTACTACTGTTCAATAATTGTAATCTTAACAATTGTCAGAGTGACTAAACTGGACATCACATGATAACACAGCAGTAAGGCTAATCGGATTACATGTACTTACCCTTTTGTACGGATTAAAATTTGAGTCTTTCTCTGCTTTATGGAATAAATGTGGGTTCTTGTGAGGCATAAATGATATAATATTAACCTTAGTGGTACATGTACTTTAGTCAACACTTCTTTCAGTAACAAAAACCTGACATCGGGAAACAGAAATCGGATTACTTAACACACGTTATGAATAAAACACTGGTTCTGGATACATATTAAAATAAAATGCAGCTGCTTGTGAGGGGTAAATTTTATATTATTGCACTAATATGCTGGTTGTGTTAGCTGGGTGGCCTTTCGTGGCTTTTGAACACAAACTCGTCAGTGCCAATGGAGTCTGGCCATAAGGAGCTTGTGGCTGCTGGTCAGGGGGTCTGTTCAAGAGGGGGACTACTGTATTGAAAAGACAATGTCAGACTTCATCTCCTCCAACAATAAATAATAGAAGTAATGGTAATCCACTTAAAGTTTTTAAAGACGAATAAGTCAACAATTGAAAAGACTGCTAACAAGACCTCCAAGGGGGCCTTGGGTACACAAGGAAAACAAAAACATTCATAATACACCTCTCCCATGATAACTCATGCACATTGGGGTAAAAAAACACAGACCGTATTATAAGCTATGGCACGAGTTACCGAGGCACCTCTAAAAAATCTGCTAGACATCCAGAGAACCACATGGTTGGGGTGGGTGGGGACTGGGCTGTTTAATGACTGAATCCTTGTTTTATAATTGTGTTGAGAATAATAGTCAGTAAAGCGCTTTTTCTGATGAAGTTGTTCAATATTATTCTCTCTAAATTAAATTTTTTTAAAAATGTCAAACATCTGAAAGGTCAATAACATGGTTTCAACAGCCGCACGGTATGCGAAAACTTTTGTGTCTTACATCATGGCTTTTTGGTTTGTTTACTAGTCTGGTTCCCATTGTGATGTTCCAACGTATTTTTTGATACAGGGAATCAGACTAACTGTTGATACACTACCAAACAAAATTCCTTTTTATCAAAAACATGCAACATTTATTTCGTGAGACAATGATTTCATTGCAAGTAATAGTGAAACTTCTTATTATCCTTGAGGATATCTCTGTGCGAAGTCAGGAATTCTCTGAAACTGGTTTTCCCCACAGTTGTCCATATCTGTGAAACAAAGCTCTGTATTTTGCGAAGTACTCATTTCATTTGGTTGCCTTGCTATCTTTAATTACAGTTATGATTGTGTAGGTTAATTTAACATAGTTTATTTAGATTACTTACACAATAACATTTATAACAGTGTTCAGTTGATTGGCAGAGTTACCTGACATATGACCAGGGCTGCTGGTTCTTCAGCATATTGGATTTGTATGCCTTTTCATTATTCTACCTCCTTTATTTGATTGAAAAGACGTAATTACCGTGATAATAGCAGACCTGCCAACTCTTACAATTTTGCCATAAGTCTTAAGAAAATTACAATTAAAATACATACTTAACGGCATAAAAGCAAAAACTACAACAATATGATCATTACCGAAACATCTGGAAAATTTTTTCATCTCTGTTTGATTTGTATCCTGGTTTCATATCAGAAGTAGTGAAATTGGTCAGGGAACCGGACTGACTTTACAACAGCACATCACACACTTTAATCTCCACCTATTTGTTCATGCAAAGCATCTGCTTGATCAAACTGTTGATCATATAATATTTTTTTCAAAAATGGCATCCACCAAGCGATGCATCTTTAAGATGAAAGGGGGGAAAAAACCTCTTGAAAGTGTTAATAATCAAAACAAAAAATAAAAGGAATATTGAGATTCTTGTGAATTAAAGCTGGAAGGGACACAATTATGTTTATTGGACATCATGTGAAAATTTGAGTATGACTTGTGGCGGGAAATATGATTGCTGTCATCATGTGAAATGGAAAAAGAATTTGCAGGAGTTACATCATGTTGAGAGACAGCAACAAGCCATTGAACTCCAAAGAGTTTGGAACTAAAATTTGTGCACTGTACTAGTGGTAAATAAAGTCTACACGTACTTTACAAACTTTTCAGTTGAACATAATGTTTATCATGACTGCTTGTTCCGAATGCCTAACTTTTAATTACGTTTTCGAGCTTTACAATAGCAGTTTATGATATTTTGTTACACCTTACTGAAAACTGGTTAAACTTAAACTGCCTTACTGAGACAGACTCGTCAGTTTTGGCAGATCTGTGATAGAAAAGTAGACCTGCTTTATATTTAGTGCAACAATACAATATTTTACGTTTAATTACAAGAGTACAAATTGCATTTATGATGATTACACTTAAACGGAGAATTAAAGATAGACCTAGAACACAAATTTCAATTGATACAAAAATTATTTAATTGGTATTTATTTATTAAAGTACTGCCTCCACTAGGCGTAAGTGACATTTTCATTTACCGAAATTTCCTTGAATAGCATTAATTGTGGTGCGCTAAGAATATCATTTGGAAAGAAAATGTAGCAGATTATATGACTTCTTATTAAAAGTTGATATTTCAAAACAATTGTTCAAATTTCCATGTCTTATCTACCATTTACGATGATAAAACTAGAGATATATTAAAGTTTCTATTGCCAGTTTTGATCGTGATTTACTTCAAGTTCAACAAATAGGGATAAATTTGTTATATATTTTTGGGTTTGAAAAATGGGTTCCACACCTGACCCCGCATTATAAGTGGGTTTGCAAGTTATCAGGGTGTGAGTTATCAAGGGATTGGTGTATCTTTAATCCACCTACAGAAAAACAATGCAAAAACAGTTGCAGGAAAATGCAAATCATCTTTGTGAAGAAACCAAAGTATAATTTACGTGAGACAATCATCAGCCACAAACAAATTACAGATTGTATGAGGTGATGGTAATTGTATGTTTAGAGCTTTAAGCTTTGCAATTTCTGGAAGCAAAGAGGGTTAATTTTTTTGCCATCATAATATTGTCAGGCATATGATTCCACAAAGGTTACTAAGACCTATCCGTGGAACATTTATTTTTGTCACATTTTCTATTATAGACTTTAAATGGTCCATTTCTTGTGTTGGTTTGTCCACTAATAGGGTTAGACCAAAAGTTTCTGTGAAATTTAACTAATTTCTTTTAATATGATAATTGATAAGATCTCTGTTGAAGTCACCTATAATGTATACTTTGTTTTGGTCATCATTCACTTGATCCAGTTGCTTTTCAGTTGTTCATTTCATTCAACCTTCGCTGAAAGGGACCTATAGATAATCCCCACTAAGAATAGCTATGTATTTGATTGATATACCTGGATCCATACTGCTTCAGTTTCATCTGATTCAAAATCATTTCTCCTTTCAACTGATAAACCATTGCTTACACAAACAACACCCCCACCCTTTGAACCTCTATCTCATCTGATTGGTGTACCATAACCATCAATAAACAAAAGGTCATTTGTATGATTTTCATTTAACTTTGTTTCTGTTAAACCGCAGAGTTGAACAAATTGACCTCAGATGGTAATAATAAATCAGTTGGGCTAATTTGTTTTTTTTTGTTGTGATTTTGAATTTTAATGTGACTTTAAGAATTTTAGTTATATTGTAACAATGTCTGCAGTGTGGCTATTTATAGTGATGTCTAGAACTGGGGCATCTTGCCACAGACATGTAGCATCATATCAAGCCCAGTCACATTATCGTGCCGCCAGGCTGTGCAGTCCTAACACTAACCTCTGAATGCTGAGCGCTGGGTGAGGCATCTGCTAGTACCATTTCTATAAGTCTTTTGGTATGGCTTTGCTGGGGTTCAAACCTGTGACCTCCTGCATCCGAGGCAGATGCTCTATATACTTTGGCCAGTGTAGATTAATGTTGCATTTGAATTTTAGAACGTGTTCATTTATTGCAAGCAGAAAATGTGAAAGTCCCTTTTGTTTTTGCATAAGGCATTCAGGTTTTAAACATCTGTGTCAATTCTTTGAGAAACTGTGCAAATGAATACCTTACAAGCTGGGTTGACCAAATTGAACATGGCATTTTAATAATACAGTTTCTTAGAAATAATTACCAAGTTTATCAAAAATGCCGTTAGCCATTCTGTTTAACCAACAAGAGAAATTTCATCATGAAATTAAGTGAATGATCAAACTCAATTGCCTGGCATGCCTGCATCACCTGGATGCTTGCCAGTCCTTCCATATTTAATGTTGGTGACATGATGTAGTCAACCTATTCCTTTCCTCTCTCATTCAGCAGCTTCTTTTTGGGTCATCAACCTTAATTTGGTTGTTTCCTCCCTTTGCTCACTGTAAATGTGCATATATGAAACTATTTTCCTTTCAAAAATAAATGAATAAACAACCTAAATTTTTGTCAGGTTTTTACCTCTGGGTTTAAATATTACCCACTCTCATTATGGTTAGATATCATCATCATAATTCAACAGATAGAGCTAACATGTGTCTGACAACTGATACACGGATCGTAGTACAGAGGAATGATGAATCTCCCTAATAGCTATTTAGCATCCGTGACTGAATTATGACATAATCCAGACCTCTTAATAACTATTGTGCCTTGCTGTGGACAGTAAATCACTAATTGGACTAAATGTTGGCCAGTAAGTGTCCAATTTCACTGTGAAAAGAATCCACAACTTAATTGCACAAAAAAAGTTAATGAGATTCACCCGTTGTCTTAACTACATTATTTGCTAGCATTCCATTTTCCTTAACATACTATAACCATTGAATTACTCAATTCTTACTATTCATAATTCATATAATTTAAAAGATAAATTCGTACAATTCACACAAATTCTTATCAAAAGTAATGCATGAAATTCCAAGAATAAATAAGTCGTATAACATTCAAGACACATGAATACACACAAGTATCCTTCAGACACATCTGTAGTGTCAAGGTCATGTATGATACACTAAAGTGTGTGCTATTATAGAAAGGTAGACAGATGTAGCTCTACAATGATACCAAATACACCACTCCCTCGATAACTTGCACACATCGGGGTCCAGAAACATCGACCGCACTATAAGCGAGGGGCGAGTTATCAAGGGACCTATAAAATAAGCCCAAAACCAATAAAGTGATTGACGACATAACAGAAAAATAAGGGGGTGGGTAGGCAGATTATACTGTTGAATACTCACTTTATAATCGTTCTGAGATTAACTGTTAATAAATATCTCTTCATAACGGTGTACTTTATTATTTTCTCATAGGACAACATTAAAAATTTCAGGATAAATTACAGTATATTGAGGCGATCATCGAAAACATTATTCCACGTGGTTTCCGTTCGCTGAACATGTGTACCACTTCACACATTGCGTACTACGTCACTGAGTTTTATGTTGAATTGTATACATTCTAGTTTTATTGTTTGAGCCAAATTAGAAGTTTTTTATACACAAAAGATCGACTCTTTTCGAGAAACAGTATCGATCGAACGATAGATAGATAGATTTGAATGCGATAGAAGTAAAATGGAAAACAAAAAAAAACGAGTTAATCGGTACTGACATATTTAATTGGTCTACAAATTTAAAACAACGTAAATTAGAACAAGTTAATACTTGCCGTTTGTGCCACACTTGACAAATATCAATTCACTTTTTGAAAAAATCAGTTAATTTTTTTTGTGTGTGTTACTCCTTGGTTTCTCTGCCGCTGAGCAAAATCCCTCAGATTTCTCAACTGCATGAGCTTTACGTAGTCAACATTTTGGGTCTCCAGCCACCTTATGGCAATATCAAATATTTGCTTCCTGTGTAGAGGGGTGGGGGTGCAACATCTGTGTCTGCATCACTTTCAACACTTGTGTTACTCCAGTTAGAATCGTCTTCTGCTGCAAATTTGTTCGCTGTAGAAATAATTATAGTTTCATCTGACGTATTCAGCTGTAGGGCAATCATTGTCAGCACAAATCCACTCCTCCATCAAGAGAAACGCCCATCTCAGGACCATGAGTCTGTACTAATTTCTCCCAAACAGCCTCGGCATTAATGACATCAGTTTCACTGAAACATTCGAAGTCACTATCGTCGTTGTTGTCTCTGTTACTGTTTTGCTTTACGTCAAAGGCAGCTCCAAGACCCTTAATCCAGCGCCCGAGGTCTCTTGTAATCGATTTTTTTTTAATGCACCAAACACTTCCCCAAGTTGTTGATCAAAACAAAGCCGGCATGTACATGTAATTAGGTTCTCACAGAAGTACTCACGGGTTTCAATGTGACGGTCGATTGACTCTTTTCATGTTTTCAATGAACAGACTATGTTGTGATTATAATGTTTACACTGAAACGGAATTAAGGGATTAGAACGTGACTTTCACACAAGAAGTCGTTTAATTGGTGTTTATTTCATTCTCTGTTGCCACCTGTTAACATTTACCAGAAGTTTTCATTGATCCCTATTTCACCAAACTGTTTATATACAGTATAATGACAACTATTTATCCTAAAAACTTACATAATATATGATATCTTTAAACAGAGGTCTCGCTAGGATTTTAAAACTGGGTCTTTCTGCCTCTGAATTCAATCACTAAATATCAGTATATTTTCTCACTCGGCCGCCAAGTCAAAGCCTTTGAACTAGCCGCCTAGCTGTTGCATCATGTTCTTTTTTTTTTAATGTACTCTTATGAAATAGCAACAGTACATCAAAAAGTCTTTCAGTCACTGAATTCTGTCATTGTAAATATCAGCACAGTAAACTGATCAACACATTTTCCCAACAAAGCAGGTGGCTGAAACAGGACCGGCAAATCTTTGAATTTTCCCGCGCACCTATTACATGCGTACGGAGGACTCCAGCCGCAGTGATTTTCTGCGTCCCAGGTCAAAAATTGGCGTCCAAATACGCGTAATTAAGCGTTTTCGAGATCTCTGAAATTAATTCTTCTCTAGAACTTGCAAATTGCAAAATATGGATTATATTTTTCGGGCATTAATCACCATTTTCGATGATAAAACGAGCAATGTATCAAGGTTTAATTTATCAATTCTTATCGTAATTTTTTTCATGTTCAGCATATTTTAAAGATATTTTAAATACATTTTGTCTGGAAAAAATCGGGAGCCAAGACGGACACCGCGTTATAAGCGGGATCGCGAGTTATCCGGGCGCGAGTTATTGAAGGAGCGGTGTAATCTGGAAGTTCTAGTTGCACTACAAAATACAGATGGAAAACCCTCGTTTTTTTTTCCACCCAAAATTTGCCGATGGTCAGAATCCAAATTTGTGTTTGGATTTGAGACTTTTTGGTCTCAAATCTAAAGCAGACTGGTATGAACTGCAAATAGATAGATGAACCTTTGCAAAAAGTAAGATAAATGGGCATTTGGAATAAAGAGTGGTCTCGATTAAAAAATAATGGGTCCATTAGGGAAAAAAAGAAAACTCCAACTTTTACCCTTCTGCTCATGTGTGAGCCAAATAGCCAAAGAAAAACGATGTTTCTAACACAACTAGACATAGGTTATTGGCAAATCACCTGGAAGTTGATGTATTCAGAAATAGCTTTCGAAATGTGTTTCCTACTCAAATTTCAGGCAAAAATGACAAAAACCTCCAGGGGTTAATGTGTTAAAGCATTAACACCAGAGCTAGTCAGTGGCATTTATTACTGCTGTGTTATATGTAAAGACCCTATTAAACTTAAAATATTGTGTTCTTCCCCTCTCCCACTGAAATGGTCAGAACCAAATGTGATATATTTTCACTTTCTATAGAGACAAGCATATCCGGTGGTCAAACTGCATCAGATACAGTTCTGACAATGCTAACATGATGGTTATCATCAACAACCTGGTTCTGCCAAGTATTTGCTCAGAGAATCTAAAGGAAGGTTTGGGCAGTAGTACCATCTACTCTCTTGTGAGTGCAAAGATGAACACTAATGGCACATGCATTACATCCAAACCACCTATTGAATTATGGAGAGCAGCAAAGACTGCATCAAATTAAGCATTTATTTTGCCATCAGATAGATTTTAAAATGGAAACTTTTTTTGATGTATGTTTTGATTTAACATCACTGTGGTCATGATTATCTGAGTGTTTCCACTTGTGTATCTATATGGTTTGATACTTGACAGTGCTAAGTCTACCAAATATTTCTTTATGTGTGTTTAATGCTTTGAAAAAAGCAAAAGTTTGAGTTGTTTTTTTCCCCTCCAGACTTGAATTTTCAAACATTTTCTAACAACTTATGTGAAAAGATAGTTAAGTTGACAACATCATGTTTTGTTCATATGTACTAATCTGCCTTGGGACCTCAAGATACTTTTTGAGCCGCAAGAAAAACCCAGCAGATTAGAATATGGCAGGTATGACATGGGGGTTTTCACCTGGAGATTTAATTATAATATCTAGTTGGTCCTGAATCGGAGTATTACCAGTCTGACTTCAAACATTGCTGCAACAATGAACATTTTGAAAATCTTGTCTCTAATTCACATTAATGGATGGTCATATCACATGTTGTTTCACCAAAAGTATTCTAATGGTGTCTTGTTTGTTGTAGATAATAACAGTGCCAATTACATCCAATATGGCTGTTATGGTGGCTAATATAAAAGTCACATACTTGAGAATGTCAGAGATGGTCTCTTTACTCAGCAGTGAAAAAGAATTAGAAATGGTCTTATCTTCAATTCCCGGAAATACTTTTCAGATAGTTTAGTGTCATTCTTTATGAGGGTCTGTTATTTGTTAATTAGGGACCATTCAGCACTTGTTATTAAATTTGATAAATTTGGTTTTTGCACACATCTGCCACCATGCTTTAAAAACTGTCAGGAGAAAATCCAGTATATTGAAGGTGCTGAGGCTGCCTAATAACAAAACAATAAAATATACTTTTCCTTGCACAATTCAGTTTGCCTCATATTTGTAGCATGAACTCATTTAATTTACAAGAATTGTAAATTGCAATCAAACTTGAAGCATTTATCTATACAATGATGATGGTTTAAGCTGTTTAAAAAAGAGGTTGGGGATCTATTTAACTGTCCATACATTTCCCAATAGTAAAATTGTAAGGCATATAGTGAACTCTTTATGGTAGAGATGTTGTTTATAATAGCTATCAAAAAATCTGAAAATGTAAATTATAATGCTTTTATTATTCTGAAATTTATTTGATGTTTGATATTATTACATGTACTATTTTACAGCTATCATCACTGGCAAGTAGATACATGACAATAAGGTCTTTGACTAACCTAGAAAATATAACAGCTGCTGAGATTACTTCCCTTGGACATCTGCTGTGTGGATTTAGCTCTAACATCCTGATTTTTATTCCTCCAAGTGTCATAGGGTGAGTCAGTTAATTGTATTTAGACTTGGACTAGAATGAACAGATTTGCTTGCAGAATGTGACTACAGATATGATTTAAGTATTTTCCTTGATTTCAGTACAGAAGATCTGCTGGTACATTTTTAGTTCTCCAGTCCATCCTTCATTTAACTGCATTATTTATCAGCACTTTCAGCTCTCCAAATATACCTAAAAAACAGAATTCAGCCAAATTTCACAGGTGACCTATTGGTGTGAGTGTCTCTCACTTTTAAAAATATGGTGTGAACTCAGTGAATTATAGCTGCAATTACTAAAAAATGAAAAAAAAAATTAAAATGCTTTTCAAAACATGCTGAACAGAAATTGACCAAAAGCATCCTGGTATCAAGTCCTTTTGATTTTATACAAATGATGCCAATCCATTGTCAGGTATGGCCACCATTACTGAAAAATACAAATGCTTTTTAAAGACTTCTTCAAAAAACTGTTCAGTTTGAATTTCGTCAAATGTGGTAGAAGTCATCATTTCATAAACACCTTTCATATTTGTAGAAATAGTGCCATTCTTTCATCAAGTATGACTGTCATTACCTGTACGAAAACTTCCACCCTGACTTTAACCAGATTCCAGGTGGAATTTTAAAGTGGATTTCCCTTAAAGCCTAGATTCCACTTATTATAAATTTTAGGTGGGTTCAGGGTGGAATACAGCCCGAAATATGCAAATTAGTCCGTCTATTACTAGGTGGAATTTGTTTATTCCGCCTACTAGGCGGAATTAGTTTATTCTGCCTACCAGGTAGAATTTGTTTATTCCGTCTACTAGGCGGAATCTGTTTATTCTGCTTATTTAGCCTAGATTCCCCTTATTATCACTTTTAGTCAGATTCAGGGTGGAATATTGCTTGCAATTACTGTTACTAGGCAGAATCTTTATTTCTGCCTAATTAGATGGAAATACCTGCAGAAACCCCATCCAATAATGAAAATGTCAAGGTAGATTTCAGACGGGTTTTTTAAAGCATTTTCTGCCTAAACCATAAAAAATGTAGTTCAGATTTCTATTATGTATTAAACTGCCTAATGATTTTTAGATATTATTGGGAATCAATGATAAATATTCACAGTAATTTTTAAAATGGATCATAAAATTTATTTTGACAGACATTATCAAATAAGATTTAGGTTTTACTTGTCCTAAGGGGCAATGCCATTTTCTTTCTTGCATACAAAATCTAATCCAACATGGCATCACTTAGTATTTTTCATTTCACTTTAAAGTTTGGTGAGATTTCACACATATTTTGACCAAAACTTTCATTGAAATTATGCCGAGGTCTCACTCAAATTTCTTTGAAATATTGGTGAGGTCTCACAAAAAAATTGACTAAAACTTTTGTAAGATTTCACTAAAATTTTGATCATTATATAGTATTTTACTGAATTTTTTTTATAGTTTTTTAGACATTTCAGCAGGTTTCAAAGAAGTAATGGATATGAATTAAACAGGACTTTATTAACCAAGGTGATATTTAAGTGTGCATGAAAACAATTATACTGATGTTGTAATTATATGACATCCAAGGCAAAAGAAATGGGAGTTAATACTAATAATAATAATAATAATAATGACTTTATTTAGAGAAGGTAATTCAATCAGTTACAGAACTAATCTACCTTGAGGCCTTCTATCTGTGATGTACAACATATACAGTATATACAACATATGAAGTATCTGACATTAAATAATTAAGTGGTTTTAAAAATCAAAGTATCAAGCCTGGAACATATGCACAGGCATCTGTGAACACATTTAACATATATAAAATATAAAATATTAATCTGCACTGAAAAATTCAGCCGTGAAAATAATGCAAAATTACAGAAAAGCATCCATTTGAGACAATCTGATTATGAGAAGAAGAAAAGCTAGGAGCCTGCCTTATGTCACTTGTACTGTAGACTGGATTTTTGATTGCACAAACTATGATGCTGTTGTGGTCTCTCGATTTAGTCCTTGTTCCAAAATCAGCCGTGACAAACGTTTATCATGATATAATAACTCTTATTTTACACTGAATTCTAACACACGAAGAATATTTTGATAATATACACAATAATGCCTCACGAGATTGAAAGTAGATTCTACTTTTCAGCCAAGAAAATTCCGCAAAGATATGACTATCTTTGATAGACATGGATATCTGGCAACAATTCCCACCAGTGATATACACGTTGTCCCTCCTTAAAGTTAATCAGTTTGGAGTTGATAACTTCGAAATCATCCTGATTCCTGATTCAATTCCTTGTCTTATTTAGCACGTTAGACGCTACTGTAAGGCTCTTTATGGCACAAAATGCAAAATGCTTGTCCTGGCGTTCAGTTTTCATAGAGATTCATCAATTATGTTCCCATCAAATTTGCGTTCAGGGTATTCTCATTGCCGCACATTTTTCAGATGGTTATTCAATCTCTCGTCCCGCTTGAAAATTTGAATCGCCATGTTTAGCAAACATGCTGTTTTCCATCAGTTTCTGTTACGCGACGATTCATTGGTCAGTTAAAGTATTTTGACCAATCAGAAAGCTTTATACAACGATCATCTGTTCAACAATAAACGGAACAAATACTTATTTGAAAGCTCGTTGTAGAATGGGACCGATGGAGCATTATTTTAAAAAAAAGTTTCATAGACGATATTAAACAATGGGTCCATATCAAGGAAATTCAGGTCGGGAGAAAAGCAAAATTATGTTATAAAACGGAAAACAAGATGAAAACAAAAATACAACAACAAATTTGAAAAAGAAATTTAACAAAAATTGGAAAGCTGTAAAAAGAAGTTATAAATTGTGCCCAAAATAAACAATAAAATTACAGCTATCTGAAACATGAGTTACATAAGTGCTGCTGAAAATCATTCAAATTGTACAAGAAACAATAAATGTTATTATGTCTTATTGATATTTTTTATTGAACTGTCAGTGATATTACAATCACAAAATATCACTATATTTTCAGTCATTTAACTTTACAGACACACAAAAGCCAAGTCCTAATTATGCCTTATTTAACTGATGTAAATGACTAAGTTCTTCATTCCGCCTAGATGTTGGTTAGAAAATAAACTAAGTCCATATTCCTCCTTTCATATAATAGATGTCAGTGACTAAGTTCCTAATTCCACCTAGATGGTGGGTGGAAAATCAACCAAGTCCAAAATTATGCCTAAAGATGTATTTATAGCAGGAATTTGACAAAAGTCCATCTTAGAGTTAGACGGACTCTAGATGGATTTATCTTTGATTTCTCAAATTTTCCATGTCCGCCTTTGTATTAACCAGATTTTTAACATTTTAGGCAGATTCTGCCTGGAGTCTGCTTAAGTTCCAGGTGGAATCCGCGTAATTATTTCATACGGGAAATGACTTCTCAATGTCTGAAGATAATTTTACCAAAATTAGACCTGAAGTGTTTTAGGAGACATTATATGAGGATGCTGAACTTCATTGCCACAAGTACAAAGACATTGAAAATAGCCCGACCAAATATGACCCACAGGGACAAATAGAACATCTTTCACATTCATATGAATTATGCCAATACAGTATCAAGTGAAGTGACTCATAGTAGAAGTATAGTTAAATAAGATGTCAGATATCACCAGTCTTAACCAAGTAGCTTGAAATTATCCTGACATGGGTGTCTTTCATCTAAGGTAAACTTGCCCATTTACTATAGTCGCACATCTCTTGAAACCCAATGAGGAAAGCTCATGGAAATTATTATCGACAGTTGTCCTTCATGTTTGATCTTTTAGTATGATTGTTTCCAACTTCCTATAAACCACTGATAATTTTAGTCAGAATTGGTTTTATATTACTCTGGACATGATGTAACAAAATTATGCTTAGGATGGCTCGCTTAGCAACAGAATAACTTCCACAGAAACGATATTGAAAACCTGTTTTCAGCTTCTTAAGAATTGCTGAGCCTATTTCAATCAAACTTGAAAATTTTGTTGGGACATACACTAACAAAATTTTGATTTGGGTCACTTCCATAGCAACCATGTGGAAAAGCTGTTTTCAGCTTCTTTAGAACAGTGAGCCAGCTCACTCAAATCTGAGGTGTGTTTCATAGTCTTTCTCATAAATCTATCTGATAATGGACCCCCAGCAATGGTGTGGCAATATATGTTCATTGTCTCCTAAAACACCTTAATTTACATAGCAATCATATGGAAAACTTACTTGGAACAGCTGGGTCACCTCACTCAGACCTGAGTGGAATGTTTCGTAGTGTTTCAGAATTAGGTCTGATGTGACATCCCAGGCAATGGTGTGGCTTCCATAGCAGGTATGTGGACAACCCATCTGATTCCTCCTGAGAATGGTGCAGGCAAATTAGATGAAACTTAGGAAATGCTTAGTCAGGTTGGTGTCATTGGTGGCTCCCCATGCAAAATTATGGCTTTCATACTACCTGATGAAAAACTTTTGATTGAAACCCATATGGAAACAAGTATTGGTAGTTGCTACAGATATGAATGACTTTCTCCTGCTCCTCCTCCTTCTCCTCCCTCCCCCCCCCCCGAAATGCCTTGCCATATCAGAACACCTTTCACATTGATATAAAATATGCCAGTGAACTGTCTAGTCCATTCTGATGTTACTCAAAGTAGAAACACAGTTTAACAACATGTCTAATGCTACTAATTTCTGCAACTTTCTGCTCAATAGCTGGAAAATATCTTGATATGGGTCATGGGTCTTTCAACTCGGAGCATCTGCCTTGCCATTACATTTGTCTTTTAGACCAATGAATGTATGGTGAACAATAACTGACCCACTTAAACCTCTTCTTTAATAATTCAAAATTTTGTAGTAATCATTATCTGTCTGTAATTACTTTGAAAAGAATTTGAAGTCATGAATTGTATTGAACATTGATTTTACAAATAGTAATATTATTTCATTACCAAGAAGGGATTCTATCGTCAAACATAAAATTGTTAGAGAGACGAAAGTTTTTGATGCCTGTTCATTAGTGTGCCATGCCATGAGACACTTATTTCATAACTAACCATCACTGTTTTCGCTAACCTTAGCGTGTAGAATGTTAGATACAACTTCCTAATTGATAATTTTGTAAAGAGAATTATTTGAACAATAGATTTATGATCAAAGTTAATGTTACGACATTATTACAGCTGGGATCTATAGAACAACAGTATAAAAAGAATGGCGGATGAAAGATTGCACAAAGGTAAGTTTGAATCCCCCCATTGCAACATTTCAAGGATATTTCATAAACATTGGTTTTGTTTGCCTAATTTCATATCAGGGCAAGTGGACAGACTATTGGGAAATTGGACCAATGCCCAACTGCACAGTTACAGACCATCAAGAAGTTGGCAACTCAGAAATCTGCTTATGGACCTGTGGCTAATTGGACAGCTGCTGATGTTAGTGAACTTGGAATTATCTTAGGTAATATACAGTAACTTATAATACCAAAGAAAAAAATTAATTTACATGACTGGGCAAAAAGGGACTTTAACTCCTGTGATTGGAGATAAAGAATGCTGAAAACAACTTTTCTCTGAGGTCTCGTCAGTAGAGTGTGTCCCTGCTATGAAGTGGTGGTTGGGGTCCATAGAACTGACTCTGTTATAGACCAAACCATGTTATAACCAATCAAGTCTGTTAGCTGAAGAAAACGATGCATTTATCTAAAATATGGTGGGGGGGGGTAAGGGGGGGGGCACAAAAGTACATATTTTTGATTAAGTGAAAATAAACTAGTCTGAAAAACAGACTCACATCCCATTAGAATGTAAATATCTAAGATGATTTTGTGTTTGGTATTCTACTGAGCACTGCTGTGGGAGAGCCCATTTATCTAATTTGTATATGTAAATTGGAAGTTTTCATGTCAGGATCCATGTTGAAGAAACAAGAGTTACTACATTGTTTCTTTGAAGCTGGATTTAATAGCAGCAATAGCTTCCCCATGGCTATTGTTTATTTTTATTTTTCATACTTGAAAAAGCACACCATACGTTAGATGTGCATACATCCTCCCTTAGTGTAAAAACTGTCAGTAGGATGCAATTTCTCTTGCATCTTCCTTGTCCTTGGTATGTTATGTGCAAAACAAGCACAGATAACTCCACTTGTTGAAGTTGTTGATCTGATCAGACATGTGCCAAACACAGAAGATTTGCCTGTTGCAGCTTTCTTTAACTGCACAGGGTTCCCACTCTACTGGGAAATTGGGTAAAAGTCAGGAGAAATGATTTTTTTTTTTTTTTCGACCGTGAAAAGTCCTTCAATTTTGCATATATTGACGAAAGTCAGGAACAACCCGGGAATTTTCCTCCACAATTTGACGCCTGAAACAATTACATAATTGAGTCGTAACTGAACTGATCGGGAGTTACATTTATCGAGTTCTAAGCAGAATATTATTAGGTGGTTGCAGTATGGATCATTTGGGTGCTTGCCATAAATATATTTGTTGAGACAATCCTAACGCTCAGTGGATTAGATTTGTCTCATAGACTTTTAATTTCAGAGATGGTACAATATCCGTATCTTTATTTTTATTTTTATGGAAGGTATGAAAACCAGCCTAGCATCACATGAAGAGAACATGGTGGCGTTAAAGCATAGCTGCTTAGCGGATGGGCCAGCAGACTTAAACATTGTTAAATAGAGTTATACCTGCAGAAAATTGATATGAAAATTATTTATTTTCTCAGAAATTGTGAATATTAAAATCGTTATGTCTTTAATCTGCTGCAAGATGAAGAAACTAATGCGTTGATGAAATTTGAGCTGGTATTAACGATTTCAAAGTTTAGTCGCACAAGCACACAGAATCTCACAGCTGTCATTTTCAAATATTGTAGAAAAAATATTAGATAAAAGTTATATACTTGTTACAATAAAAATACAAAAACGAAAGAATGCAAAATTCTCTATATTTATTCTGAGACCTACTTCTGGAGTTTTGTTATATCACATGACTACCACGTTGACATGTGCTCTCTCACACAGGAAGCATACAAAGCAGGGAACCAGACTACTCTACTTGATGAATCAGACTCTGAGACTGGCCAAGTTTCTTGTAGTTGTTCTCGAAATAAATATGTTGAGAATTATGTTTTTTTCTGGTTTTTACTTTTATGTATTGAAACTTTGTACAACAATATTAAAAAGGAGTTTGTTGTTGATATCACGTGACAGTTGGACTTCCGATGTCGTTGTTTGACAGTTGTGAAGTCATGTGACTATTAACACAAATGGCGAGTACCTGGTCAGGTTTCATCTACACCAAGTTTCGTCTAGTCTATCAGCAGATTAAAGACATAACGAATATAATACTTGCCATTTTTGAATAAATATTTTTCTTATTGATTTCAGGCAGGTATAAGTCATTATAACATAGTTTAAATTTGCTGGGCCCGCTGGTAAGCTATCTTATGGTTGTGGCAGATTCCAAATTTTTTATTTGTAATTGCTCTGAACCCACACGCCATCCTAAATGTCCAAATGTGAAAAATGGATTGGAATATATGGAGGAAACCCAGATTAGAAAAATGTCTAATCTCTGAGCTGAACTTTGTTGTGAAACTACTACACAGTGACATTTAGCTTGAAGCATTGGTTTCAGATCTTAAATAGAACCCAGGAGAAATGGGAAATTGTAATCCCTTTTATTATATATTAAGAAACAATAAGAGCCCATGTATCAGTGCAGGTTTTGGAACTGGTTTATTGACCTACAAGAAGATAAGATGATTTTACAGAAATTTCGGACATTGTTTATACAACAATATATAATTCTGAAGATCTTTTGTCAAAATTTAAATCAGCCCTTTTGTAAATGTCTTTAAATGATGGAATTTTTAACCAAACCATCTTAAGTGGTTTAGGTTGGTTGAAAAATCTCGTTTGAGATTTTATTGGCGCACATAAATTCAGGGTTAAACTTTTTTCGTTACAAGATAAGATTCTAATACTTTCCATTGATTGTTTTTTTTTTTTCATACTGTCAAAATAAATGTTTACTTTGCATAACATGCGCATATATTGCTCTAGAAATCTTTACAGTTAAAGGTTTGAAAGGAAACAAAACAATTTATGCTCATTAAGTTGTTTCCACATAGCAGTATAATGCAGGTCAGCTAAGTAAAGTTAGGATTTGTAATTGGCTTTAAATGCCAGTTTATAGTATATAGGAAAATAGTAAGATATATTTCGTGTGACTCATTTTGGGGTTTTTGTATGTGATCATCTTTTCTGACATGTTTTGGAGAGTCTTGAAAGAGAAACAGCTTCAAATTTGAAAAAAGCATATTTTATAATCCAGTAATGGTCATATGCTAACCTTGAAAATATTAATTTCATCCTGGAAATAAACCTGTAAATTTATATTTAGAAAAGTGTGGGAACCATGACTGCAGGTATGGCCTGGCCTTCTCAATAATTATCTCTAATGGTGTTACATTATCCATTTTTTTCCAAATCTTTGCATGGTAACCTTTTCCTTCCAGTTTTGGTTCCTCCAGTGATTTGGGGTTACTTTGTTTACACCCTCTGGCGTTGGATAAACTTAATATCAAAATCATTCTACATGTAGGTACTGGTAAGTCATTTGTGCAAGGAATAATAACAGCTTGTCACAAGATGCTGCGTGTTCTTTAGTCTAGATTGACGCAGCAGGAACCAAGTTGTAAATGGTATCTATACTAGATATTTGATTGAATGCATTGAATTTTGTTCACATTGTTTTGTATGTATATATACTTCCTATTTTCACTAGAAGTTGTATAAAACACAGAATTCTCTTTCTTACTCAGAAAAAGGGGTGTTCTCTGTATGCAGTACATAACAAAGAAGGTGTGTTTTACTTACTATATTAAGGAGTAATGTCAATATAGCCTGTGGGAAAGTGTCCACAAGAAGTATCCTTGGAACACTCACCTAGACTGTATTAAATGTTACAAATGTACAAAAAATAATTCTTGTACATTTTGTAAATCATGGTCTGCAGAAACTTGTCAGAATAAGAAGAAACTTTATTTCCCTTTTTCATCAGAATTTTCTGGCTTCTGTGTTACTGAAAATAATGGGTCTTCTGACCGGAATATTCACTACCTTCTATTGTTAAAGAGATAAGACAACCACATGTCAACTTGTCGCTGCCTTCCATAGAGGAGATGTACTGCTCACTACTTAGTGTCATTACCTCCCATTGTGGAGAATATGCACTACTCATCTCATGGCATGTCGCTGCCTCCCATTGAGAAGGAGATGCATGGATATCACCTTGTCAGAAGTAGTGTCGCACCCTCCCACTAGGAGGGATCAGCACCACACATTTCTTAGTGATGCATCAGTCGATGATCCTATCATCACACTAAGACCTCACAGTATCTGGATAGGGTTTGGACCAAGTTCCCCCTCCCCTTCCCTCTACCACTTCATTATGAACATTGGAAGTCCAACCAGCAGGCTCAGACAAGGCTAGAGGATCGGAATGGTATCCCCCTTTCCTATTATCCCAAAGAATTCCTATGGGATGTGGAGCCCTCCACCTTAGGCCTTGGTTATGTATGCCCCCTTGGGCTTTTGGATCTTGCCCTCTTAACAGAGGCGATACTGCAGCTCTTGTCCTACTATCATGTTACCACTATGTTGAAACCATTCAGAACGCTAGAGATGTCACTTCCAGGACTGACAGATATTCTTGTGTCTCCAGCTCATGCCACACCTTTAGCCCCTACTCACTGTATTGCAGTTCGTGACTTAGCCGAGAGTGTTCCTATACCCTCTTCACCTCCCAGGGATGCCTACACACCCTCCAGCTTAGAGTGCCCTCGACGATGCTATCTCCATTATGGTACACTCTAATTAGTACAACATGGAGGAAGCATAAGTGATGCCTGCTCTTATGCCCATTCCTTCATCTCTGTTTAAATGTGGAAGAGTAGGTATGGTCTTTTGACAAGGCAATAAATGATCACCTCCTATCCCCTGAATTGTGCCCAAAATCTTCTGCACAGTCCAGAAAGATCCTTTACACTCTGGAAAAGCTCTAAGGAGCTCAGCCTCATCTAGACCTCCTCCTTCTCATTCTTCTACAATTGATGAACTGCTGAGAGGCTTCATTCCTACCATGGCATTTCAAGCCTTGCTGGATCATCAGCATAGATCCTCCTCATCCTTCTTTTTCACAAAGGAGGTATTGAGGGACAGCCCTATCCTGCCACATATCCCTCTCCCAGGCATTGCTGTTGGAGCTTAGCTAGACTTCTTTTCCAAGGCCTGGTAAAGCATCAAGGTTGATGGTTGGGTCCTTTCCATACATAATCATTATGCTGTTTTTCCACTAAATTATGTTTTATGCTTGACAGAATATGGATTACATTCATTTGTTGTGTGTGTGTGTATATATATATATATATATATATATATATATATATATATATATATATATATCCACCTCCCTCAAAAAAAAAGTTTTCTCATTTTTATTAACATCCTAATAATTCCATAGATCATATTCTAGGAAAGGCAGCTTCTGCGCAGCTATGAAATAAGAGTACACTTGTCTGTAGTCTTGCATGCACTTTCCTAACAATGTTAATACAGTGTGATCCTGCTATAACACGGTAGTTGAGAGCCATAGAACCTGACTGCATTATAGACCGAACCATGTTATAAGCAACCAGGTCAGTTAGCTGAAGAAAATGATGCATGTACCAAAAAAACAATTGCGAAGGGGGTGTGTGTAGGTTATAAATGCAGGCACTAAAATACGTGCTTCATCGGCACAGCTACCATCTTAAATTGATGCATATTAAATGAGAAATACACATTTAGTGAAAACAGAGAAGACATATAATAGTTTACTTTATTTAGAGAACAACAAATTGGTACATATACATGAATACTGTTTATATATACATGTCTAATGTATAGCATGAATAGAGTATCAACACCGTGTACTCACCAGCAAACCTCATCATATACATTGAATCCACAATACAAACAAGTGTTTCCATTGAAAATATGTACACACACAGCTTTAAAATATTCAGTAAGTTTGTCACAGGTCATATTGGTCTGAATTCAGCGAGAAAACAGCACAATCACATAACGATTCACGAAGCACTTTTACTTTTCAGTACGTCCCAAGTCGGTAAAAGTTGGTTCGCGTTTTAAGCCACTGTTGGTAGCATTCGTAAGCATGATTTTTTTTCCCTTACAAAAAGAAAACTTTTACTTCACAGTTCCAGTCACGTTGGAAAATACAAAAATCCATCAGATTCCATCCCTTTTATTTAAGGTTGGTACTGACTTCCTTTGAAGAAAAGTTCTTGTTTTTATTGAAAGATTGTAGTCAGCTTTCTTTGATGAAGGGTGCATGTGTTATTGAAGTTGCCGATAAAGGACAGCTTTAGAGAACCAAACAAGTGCCCATTTCTTATTGTGAAAGCAACATCAAATAATTGTATGGCATGATTGAGACCGATTTTTTTCTCTATTTGCTGCGTACATTTTCATAACAATCGGTGCTTCAAAGGTATTCTGTTTCCTTTGAAATTTCAGCAAACTATTTTATCTGGATACATTTTTAAAAAGAAATTGGCCATCGTTTGGACTATTCTAGGTGCTGTCCCTCCATGCCTGTTGAATAAACCAATAAGTAAGATGTAGTTTTTATTTTTTTATTTACTTTTACATTGATGGTAGCAGTGTTATCCTGCCTTCCATGCAGGCATCTGAAAATTAACAAAGGGTCAACAGACGATAGAGATGCAGGTGTTCTGGTCTGATAGGGATTATTACAGAAAATGTGAGTGTTGTGAAGGATTTAATTCTGAGTGAAAAGAAGAGGAATTATACTTACCATCCACATAGAAATGTCAGTCTTTGCAAATATACTAATTACTAGCGTGCAGCCGAAAATCTGATGAAAGATAGATTACGCGGTAATGCCCTGTCCGGTTGAGCTCTGTTACCAGAAATGTCAAAAGCTGATATTTCACAACATACAGTACTCGTGCTAGATGTCAAACTAAGCGGATAGATGGTTTGTCAGTATGGACAAATATTTTGTTTATGTAACAATAAATAAATTTTAATGCATTTTATATCCAGTTTGCTGCTTCCTTTCATGGGGCCTCTGAATTTCTCCACTCCAAACCAATGTTTGTATATAAAAGTTCAAACAGCCAACAATGTCGCCAATAAAAAAAATCGCCACATGGTATATTTTGCTGCCAATAAGGAAAAACAATCCAAGTTTGTGACATTGGCGAAGAACTACGCAATCCCAGAATAAACATTTATGCGTTATTTTTTTGTACTTTTTAGAAGAGAAAACTACTTTTTCATGTACGAGAAAAATACATATAAAATTTCAGGAGCCACGCCATGATCATCTTGTATTATTCATATGCGATCTCTTTCCCAAAATGATAATCAACCTTTTACATTTTTTGTTTTTTTCATACTTTTAAGAAAGAATTTTTTTTTTTGTGTACAAGAAAAATACATGTATATGAAATTTCAGGAGCCACACCTTGACCATGTTATATCCAAATTCGTGTTATAACAGGATCACGCTGTATGTTCTATTTAGAGCAACTGTCCTATTTCTAAGAAACATGCTTGTTTCTACTTTCCAACTTTTGACCTAAAGAATTATGATTCATGTTTATTAGAGAATCTATAGTGCGCAAAAGGTCATGTCACAGTCTAATGGCTTTTGTACAAGAATACAGTAGACCTGCATGTACTTTCCTCACACTCTCTTTATATTCTGTTTATTGCAGCTGTTTGGCTTATTTCAGAGAAGACAGATCAGTTTTTTATTTTTTAATTTATGCTCTCAAATTCTTTGTTCTAATTTATATTTTGTACAGAACCAGTCTGTAGGTATTTGGCAATGAAAGGCAAGTCACCTTTATTCTAGGTGATGAGCATGTTGGAGCAAAAATGTTTTTCAAATAATTTCACAGATGGATTAGAAAAAACCAGATTCCTCCAAAGATGAATACCTGAATGACATAATACAGCATCCCATTCTAGGGCAGCATCACACCCATTGTAGGCTGTGTGGAAATGATTTTAATATTTTACACTAAAAGTTGTCAAATGGATTCTAGTTGATTTTTTATTTAGAGCAAAAATGTTTTTCAAACGATTTCATGGATCAGAAAAAGATCCCCAAAAAAGAATCCTCCAAAGATTACAAAATGACATAATTCAGCATTCCATTCTAGGGCAGCATTACCCCAATTGCCGGATGTGTGGAAAGGACTTCCGTAATGGTAATGGTGGTAAAGTTGATGTAGAAAAACACTTGAAAACAAAGAAACACATTGAATTAGCTCAGCTTACTAACCCCAGTACTAAGGTAACTTCTTTTCTACAGCATAACTCAAGTGCGGACATGAATGTTATAATGCAGATGTGTTATTTGTTGAGAACAAACTACCAATAACGGTAGCAGACCACATTGGTCTTTTGTTCAAACGAATGTTTCATGATTCCAAAATTGCAGAAAAATTTGTGCAAGAACAAAATCATCTAATATTGTGCTGTGTTTAGCTGAGAATACTTCACTTAAAATAGCATAAGCCATGAAAATTGGGCTGTTTAATATTACCACAGACAGGAATAGTGCTAATGACACAAAAAGTTGTACCCAGTATGTTTCAGATACTTTGGCAACGAAAATGGCAAAGTTATGAGTGTTCTTCTTTCATTACCAGAATGAACATTAGATTCCACTGTAGAAAAAACATTTTTGATTTGCTTGATAATGCAATAAAGAAACATGACATAAGTTGGCAGGACTGTATAGGGTTTTCAGCTGATAATGCATCAATATGACTGGAATTCATAAAGATGTTGCATCCTATATTTTGAAAATGTCTCCATTAGTGTATGTAACAGGTTGTCCTTTTCATTTGATGCACCTTGTTAGAGATTATTATGCTACAGCCTGTGATTACATGCTCCAGAAAGTCCCATATGTAGATGAAGTGCTTTTATATGCTTTAGTTGCTGATATAATCAACAGAAAGTCCAAACGGTTTGAAAGTGTAAGATTCTTGGTCAAGAGATATAACTTTCTATTGGCACTTTCGTCTGCCTTGGATCATCTGGAAGGAGTATTCCTGAAGTACCAGGCTGGCATTCTACCTGACAATGTACTTCATGCAGACAGAGCTGATGTGCAATTGTATCTTATTTCCCAGCTAAAAGAACCAATCATTGGAAGATATAAATTTCCTCTTTGTCAGGTTATGAAAGGAATATTGGCTCTTGAATTTTTAGTTTGTTATATGTGGATTACTCTTTCTGCCTGGAATACTCATCTCATCCACTTGGATTAAACTTTACTCACCAGGTAGAGTCATACCAAAGACTTATAATAATGGTACTAACAGCTGCCTTGCTTGATGCTCAGCATTAAGAGGTTAGTGTTAGGACTGGTCAGCCTGATGTCAGGATAATGTGACTGGGTGGGACATCATGCTATATGTCTGCAGCATGATGCCTCAGTGCTAGACATCACTATAAACTGCCACACTGCAGACATCGTGGCATTATGACTGAAACATTGTTTAAAGCTACGTTAAAAATCCAAATCGTACACACACACTCATCAGGGGTTGGCATTTGTCTTTCTGTAGTGAACGAGGGATACTGACTCCAGTTTCGGGAACTACCTCTTTTATCCAAGACCCCCATCTTTCTTCATCAATCCAATCTGGTGAAACTGAGGGAGGAAGTGCACATCCTAGGTTTTACAGCAAGGTGCAGTTGAGAGGGTACTGAATGAATAGTCACCAGCCTTCTATTTCCATATCTACCTGGTCACCAAGAAAGGTGGAAAGTTTTGCATGATAGTCAGTCTCGAACCTTTAAATCGGTTTCTTCTGGAGGAACCTTTCAAGATGGAAACCACCTCAATCTGGAATGCGATTCGACCATTCGATTGGGCCATCTCTGTCAACCTTCAGGATGCTTATTCTTCACATCCCTGTATTTTCCCTTATCGCAAATACCTCCAGTTTTGCTTTGACCAGGAAGTTTCACAATTCTGGGTCCTAGCATTCAGAATTTCTTCTGCACACACAAGTTTTTAAACCAAGTTATGGGAATAGTGGTGGAATACAAATTTTCCAGTATTTTGCCATCTGACTGATCCACAATGTTCATATCCAATGCCTTCATCAGGATCTGTACCACAACCTTGAGAAATCGGAATTCACTCCATTGCAAGACTTTGTTTATGTGGGGATGAATTTCCTCACAAAGCGATATCTTGTCAGAGTTTCACTGGATTGGATAAATCGAATCCTGGCCCTGTTAGAGACACTGCTAGCAAAAACATGTCTGCTTGACAGTATCTGTCCTTTCTGGGAACCTTGAACACCTCTGCTGATTTGGTTTTATTAGGACTTCTGCATATGCGACCTCTACAGTTTCTCCTTCTTACAAGGTGGAAACCTTGCAGTGATTCTCTTTTAACACTGAGCTTTCTAGGACCGACAATTCATCACCATTTGCGGCAGTGGATGAATTGTGACTGATTCAAGATAGCAATCCCAATTCATGCACTCAAACTCCATTCCTATCTGTTTGCCTATGCATCAGATTCCAGTTGGGGCACTCATTTATAACCGGATGGCATAATTCTACAAGGACTTTGGACCCCATCCAAATCATCCCTCCACATAACAGCCTAGAAATGAAGGCTGTATACCTTGCATTGCATTGGTGTATCAGCAGAGTAAGGGGTCAATTTGTCATGATCTCTGATGACACATCCATCGTAGCTCATCTCCAACATCAAGGATGTAGACATGCCCCTTCTCTTTCTGTGGAAATTTGGAAACTTATGTGCATGGCCACCTTGGAGAACACAGCACTCAGAGTTTGGCATATTCCAGACTAGAAGAACATTTTGGCAGATAGTCTCTCTAGAACTAACAGTGCCATCCTCACAGAATGTACTCTTCACTGCTCTGTTACAGAATCACTTTTCCCACTGTGGGGAAGGCCCCTAGTGGATCTATTTTCAACCAGGCTCAAAAAAAGGCTTCCATTTTAAGTTTCTCCAGTCCCAGATCAAGGAGCTTAGGTAGTGAATGCGTTCAGTCTCCAGAGGGATTGGCTGTTCGCTTATGCCTTTCCCCTTTGACTGATTCCTCAAGTTCTAAGTCAGAACTTACAATGCTCAGATCATTCTTACAGCACCTCTGTGGCATCAGCACGCATGGTTCAACTATCTTCTAAACCTGTTGATTACTCAACCCAGGTCTTTTCCTCTCAGAAGTGATCTTGTCACAACACATGGGGATCCCTCCTCCACAACAGCCCACAAATTCTCCACCTTCATGCCTGGCTTGTCTCAAGTGATCTCTTCCAGAAGAAGTTTTCAGGCAGAGTCTTCTGCTGCATCATTCAGGCTAGGAGAGCTTCTACATCCAAGGTCTGTGAGGTCAGATGGAGAATCTTCTGTGATTGGTGCAGTAGGGAAATATGTAGGTCCTAGCTGCCCCTCTATATCTTCAGTTGCTGATTTCCTTTTGTTTCTCTTTGAGAATAAAAAATGCTCTCTATGCACTATCAAGAGCAACAGCGCTGACCATTTCTGACACATATAAATTCTCTCAAGGCACAGTAATTGGTTCAGGTTTTCACTTTGCCAATCTTATTAAAAGTATTTTGAGCTGCAGAGACCTGTCTTGCACTCTTTTGCACCAAGATGGAATCCTTCTTGCATTTTCTGATCATTAACCAAAACCCTTGAGTGATGCTTCTTTTCAGGACCTTGTTCTCAAGACTGTTTCTACTTGCCCTTGCATGACAATAATGTAAAATTCTCTGGCTCGTGTTTAATGGTTTGTCAACCAGGAGTTTAAGCCATTAAAATCAATTACCTTCCATAACCCCTATACCAGTAGAAATCTCCACTCTTTGTGGAATCTGTACTGCAGATGATTCAGATATACTTTTAGGGCACTGCAGTTCTATTTTAAGGCATGCAAAGGAAAGATAAAAAAAGTAGATAGCATCTTTTCCAATCTCTCAACGGCTCCATACACATTTCTATTGCCACTATTTCATGATGGATTATCACCATGATCAAAAGAGTGCACCAGTCTCTTATTGATCAAGACCGTATCTTTATGAAACTTAAGGCCTGTGAGGCTCAAGATGTTGCTACCTCCTGGGCCTACCTTAATTACTCCTCCTTGGAGGATATCATGAAGGCAGCATTTTGAGGTTACTATACTGCCTTTTCCTCCTTTTACTTCCACTCATCATTACAACAAAGTGCAGACATTTTTTCTCAGGGCCCCATTGTTATATGCATATTTCAGTTGACCTATCGGTGATAGAATTTGACCATTTTCATATAATCCATGGCTATATCCATGTTGTAAGAGTAGTAGCTGTATACTTCGGAGTGGGTTGCTTTACAGTGGGAGACCACTATATGTGTATTTGAGATGCAGACATGACAAAGTAAAATTCAGCAAGTCAGAAAAAGTAGCTGAGTGCTTTTAAGATCTACTTTCTCTTCATTTGTTCTGGAAATTTAGCATAATTTAAAATAGATCTATGCAAGTTAATGCAATGGACAGTTTGTTTTGCAGGCATGGGCTCTAATATATGTTTAAAGTTTCTTGATGAATGCAATACTAGTATGATACACATTGTATCAAAGACAAATTATTGTGTTCAACATAGCTGGCAGTACCCAGTTCAGGAAACATATCAGGTTATGACAGTTATGCACAGTATGATGTGGCCAACATGGCTACCCAAGATTTTGTCTCAGATAAGATCTACTGTGCAAGTTATAGTGAAACAATCCTGACTACCTGTCAGCTTGTATTTTTTATAAAGTGCATTTGCACATATCATTAATGTTGGAGATAATTTATAATCTCCATTTATTGTTTACATTCCCTTCATGTTGGAAAGTCATACCTCTGTTTCCAATGCAAATAATAGTAACTGTAGTAACAGGTTTTGATATATGACGCTTGCACAAAGGAAAAGTAATTTGATACAGTATGTAAATCATATAAAACTGATTTGTTTAAATATTTATCATCTGGGTAAAGATTTTTGAAGCCCATTGTGTACATGATAGAATTGTAAACTGTTATCACTTACCTTCTATTTTGAGAAATAGGCAATTGTATCCATTTTTCTCCAGGATTAAGGTAATATGTAAGTTCATAATTTTTCGTCACCAGTGTGATGAAACTGTTCATCATCAATATTGAATCTTTGTAAAATTTATTGTGAATTAATTCCTATTTTTGTTGTTTGAAATTGGGCGCCATTTTTACTACTGTGTGTATTGGGCGCGCGGCTTTCCACTAGGAGGCGCTCAGGTTAATATTTCCAAATTCTTCCATATTTAGTCATATTCGTGAAAACTTTGTCATGAATTTCCCAAGTGTGTTCCCAAAACTGGTAAATAGGGGTGAGATCCGCCATTTTGGCAGTTGTGGTTCTACTGGAATCCAGTAAAGGTCTCAAGACCAAGCAAAAAGTGTCAACTGATAATTTCAAGCCATTAAATTTAGTACTCATAATGACTACTATAAAGTGTCCTCGTTATATCAGTTAAAAACTCCCATAGAGGGATTTAGCTGAAGACACTGTCACTCTGTCGTCATAAACACAGCCGTCTGCTATCCATTGGAAATTTAGTATTCTGATTGGCATTATCGAATTTCCTACTCAATTTCATGTATCATTTTGAAATCACAAATTTCCATCCATTTTGTAGTGATTGTGTCATTTAGCTGTCGAAATAATATACCCGACGCAACGACACACTTTGTTGCTACAAAATGACCACACATTGTCGCATTCAACTCAAGCTACACACTATCGATATCCGGTTTCAGATTGTGTCGCTCAAAACGACACACTGTCTCAGGGGGCTTTCACCAGTTAATATGTACTTTTGAGAGAGTGACGTATGTAAGGTGAAGTAGTTCGCATTTAAAACATGCACAATAGAGAGAATGTTGGCATACCTCTATGCTATATTAATGTAATGTGGATGATATTTCTTTTGGATATTGTACTTTTGGAAATTTTGCATGATTTAAGCACACTGCTAACTAAAATGACTGATCCCTTGTGTTAAAACATCAGCCTGAATTAGTCTAAAGTACACTATACATAGCAGCTATTAAAATAGGGAAAATGAATTTTGCCAGACTAGACAATACCAGCTTCTGAAAGTGCAATGAATGAATTACCAAATATACAAAATGTAAAAAAAGTTATCGGCTCTTTTTTATACAATTTACCTCTAAAGTTCAGGAAGTGAAAATGACCAAGTAGAGCTAGCACTTTTTTGAAATGTGCACATCTGAAGTAAGGCCAAACTGTACACTCTATAACCCATAGTACACCCGTCAATCATACACCAAAATAAAGGGAATTAAAGGTTCTTTGCATTATACCTAAGATATACAAGGTCTTTTTAAATAGCCAGTATAACCAGTGAGGAAAGCCAGGGAAATTCTTTTTTCTTTAAAATCCTAACCCTATGCAAAATACGAAACTGTAGGGCGCCACCTCAGCCAACAAACGCGACACACTATTAACATCCGGTTCCAGACTGTGCCTCTAACATATTTACCATTGGACTCTAAAACACAAACCCGGGCCTGGTTCCAAACCTTGATTGGGTGCACAAAATCATTACCACTTCGGTACGTTATATGAACAGATTTTGAGATAATTAGCTTCTTTTTCTGTGTAAGATTAGTTTGGGAATTGGGATTATCTGAGTTAGAGATCATGTGAATTAGGACAAATGGAACATTTATGCTGATTTTCACATGCAATTTAACACTGAAGTTATTGTTGTCATTTCAACATGCTTTATGAAACGTCTGTTCTGAAAATTGGCAAATATTATAATTCACTATTCTGAGCACTAGATTTTGTGAGAAAACACATTCAACCCTGGAAGACATAATAAACTGTGTTGAGTATTTATATTTGTTTTGTTTTGTGCTTTTATGATCTATATAAGAACTTTTGTAGTGAACACACATTTCTTGACACTACAATATACTGGAGAGGTCTAGTAACTGAAAAAGACATGAGCTGTCCATCTATTCCATTTTATTTAACTTTGACCCTTGGCACGTTAAAATATAGGGGACAAGCTAGACTTGAATTTTAGGGAGAAGTGACTTCTCCTTTGGACAGAACAGGGAGAAGTGGTAGCAAGGAAAGACATGCAATATCTGTGTATACGTATATGTGTATGTGTGTGTGTGTGTGTGTATATATATATATATATATATATATATATATATATATATATATATATATATATATATATATATTGTTGCAAGTCTATGCTCTTAAAATAAGTTACAGATAAGTGTGAAGACAACAAGCTTTGTAAAATTTAACAAATAATTTAGTTCCCAAAAACAAAAGGTGAAAAATGAGAGAAAAAAAAGAACTTAAGTATTGTGAAATCCAAATTGTAATCCAGGAATTTTTATTATAGGGTATAACGCCATTTTTCAGCACAAGATAGGCTTTACATGGCGGCCAGTATTAATGGTGGAGGGAAAAGCCCGGAAAGAACTACCGACCCACAAAAAACTACCGGCAAGCATTCTCACGTATCCACATTGGCCGAGCCCGAGACTCGAACCCACGCAGACAGAGGTGAGATGTCAGTGATCCGTGACGGAGAGCGCTTTAGAGCATTCGGGGCCCCAATCCAAGAATTAACAAACACAAGTCCTATCAATGAAAAGTTCTGAGTGAATCTCAGTTCAAAGCCTGATGAAATTCAAGATGAAAGGCGCTGACATCTATAATAACATACGAAGTGTAGATGTGTCAACAGTCTCTTGTTGAATCACAGAAAATATTGTTCCTGTTTTGAATTCCATATAAATTCCAGTGAATGTTTGTGTCCCAGAATTGTATCAGAGCACTTTTGTATTTAAAATAAAATTCAGCCCAAACTGGTCACAACACAACACAACTTAAGGTGCTCGGTGTTATAGCACAACTGACTAACCTTTATCAAAAACATCAATTATAAGACTAATTAAGACGCAAAATGGATGAGGATCAAAAGTTCCTTCTTCTGGTAAAAATAGAAGTTTGTTACGAATTGGCACATGATACAATTCACGTAATCCAGGTATGACTTTGACTTAATGAATCTTATTCTGAGAATGATGAAAAAAGATTTTTTAAAAGTTGTTTATATCAGTGAAATAAAAAAAGTAAATCAGGTCAAACAGAACTGAGCTCGATTCTGGATAAGGTCAAGTCCCGTAAACAATGTTACATTAAAATAGCATGTGATGGAGTAAATAATTTTAAAAAAAAACTAACAGATAAATAATTAAATTATTTATTTATATATGTATATGTGTGTGTGTGTGTGTGTTGTTTTCATTCTCTTATTTAAATTATGCCCTCTTTTCTCAGTGTGCATATTTGCAATTAACATTGGTTTAAGCAATAATTTATTTTCAGGTAGAAAATTTTCTGAGTTCTATCTATTATAAACACATTTGTTGCATTGGTTTAATAGTATTTGTTTTGCAGTTTTTCTTTGTATTTTCATGAAAATAATGAATAAAACCTTGACCTTTCAGCATCTCTTGAATTCCACAACAAAGCATTGTCCTGTATGTTTCTGACCTACATAATAGCATTTAAAGTTGAATCTTCAGTAACATAATGTTGAGACTGCTTTCTGTGAATTGTATATTTTCCAGATTCCAGAATATTTTTGCCCAATGGTTTATGAAAAGAGACAATCTAATAAAGTGGTACTTTCCATGCTCTGATATGTCTGACATTATTTCCTCATGACAGGTTCACTTATGGTTTCAAACTAATTTTTATGAAGAAACTAATGTACACGTGGCAGTTAAAATATTCATGTTACCAATTCTATTCTTAAATCACAAATTGCTATTTACATAAGTTTAAATTTCGAAACACAAGTCTGTATGCTTTTATCAATCAACTATCAAAACACATTCCTGTAATTGTGAAAGAGTTTTTTGTCAGGGCAGTTGATATAAACACCAGCTATTTGATGGCTTGAAGTCCACATTTTGCCTTGAGCTATAACATAACATTGGAACTTATAACCTGGCCAAGGCGAGGAAGCATCTCAGAAAGGACAGTCATTGAATGTTCCTCTAAAAAAATCACAGGGTGAGGTGAAGGCATTTTTGCTTTCCTAACAGAAGAAGGCAAAATTTACATTTTTCTGGCAACTTAGTCACCCACTTTGCCTGGTAGCATGACCCCTGGTTATAGACCACAATGTAAAGACGTGTTTCTAAAATAAAGGATGGGATTAAGGAGAAGGCAGGAAAATAGTATAAAATTTGCATTGGATTTTATTGTTCTTGATTCAGGTTGTGTGTTCTGAGGGCTGTTCCATTAAAAAATACATGGGACCCAAGGAAGACATTTTAAAAGTGGGGTATCTACCCATAGATGCAGTTTTAAATTTTCTTATCATTTTAATATGAACACTGAAATCAAAGTACCCTAGCAATTATTATTTTTAAACTGTCTTCCCAGGGTACCATGTATGTTTAAATGAAAAGCCCTGAGGGTTTTGATGGTGTGAATCATACAAATACCTTGGTTCTCCTCGTTTTAAGATTCTGATTTTGATTGTGGGCTTTATGTGTTTTTATAATTTGAAATGGTGGATTAGCAAGCACAAATCTGGGGTTCATTTGGTGTTTTTCTTTTCAGCTGGACTGACTGATCAAGAGATCAAGCAGCTGAATTCTGCAGCAATTGAGGGAATTGCTGCAAATATCATTCCAAAAATACCACCAAATGTACTCTCAGTAAGTATTGCACAGAAAACAAACAACTTGCAAAGTTTATGTGGGGTGTGTGGTTGTCTAGGGGTGGGGTTCTTCTTATAGACTTTAACGAATTATGAGAAGTTCCCCTGGTCCTTATTCAGAAGGTTAATTCTGGACACTATATTATTTATTGACTAAATATATTTATGGCTACGAGCCCCCAGTCAGCAATGCCGACAGTTAAATTAAAAGAAATACAAAGATGAAATTTAAACAATAACAATTTAATAAATGAAATTTAAAAGAATTTAAAGTAATCAATGTCTCCCTTTCACCCAATGATCCCTTTGATCATCATTTGAGTTCACAGTGTGAGGAGATTTTTCCCTTCTTGAGTGCTACTCATCTAAATCTCTTCGTTCCCATGTCTTTCTCTCCTTTCGTGATCTCCACTTCCGCTTCCTCTTCTATAATCCTTGTTCCTTGCCGTTATCTTGACTTCCGGTTCCTCTTCTAGTATCCGGAGCCCTTGACGGTATCCCTTGAGGTCACCCGAAATTCACTCGGTATCTCTCACCGTCACCCGAAATTCTCTGAACTTCTCTCGTCCCCCGAAATTCTCTGAAATTCTTTCGTCCCCCGAAAGCTTCCTGTTGAAAGGTATAATGCATTAGCATAGGGTTATAAAAATCTTCCCTCACACTACGTCACTGAACTGAACCATCAGTTTAAGGCGGGACATTTGGGTAGCGCATGCGCACACATCGAAATTCCCATACACTTCCGCCGCTTACAAAAATGGCGCCATAACACAATCACACAAAGGATTCAAATATCTACATACTGAGCCCTATCAGTATATACATACAAAATATTTCAAATATGATTGTACTAAAATATTACTACGATTAGTAATATGACTATCTATATATTTATATATATTTATATATATTTCCTACACAAGCGTACCAAATCCACAATATTCACATTCAAATGGTGATAAACGGCAATCCGTTACTCAATGGCAAAATCTATCATTACGTAAACAAATTTCTTGTCTACCAAAATATAACTACGCAAAGAATTACAATATTAATTCTTATAGCGGCTAGCGAGCAATACAATTCTTCACAAATACAAATCGTCCTTTCAAAAGGGCGTAAACGTAATAATCCACGAAATAATATGCACACATATTACTAGCGAAAGAAGAGAACATTTTCGCCTCACAAATAAGGTGTACATAGTAACATTATGAATAATGATGCAACGAATCAACATCGTAATCAATCGTAAACAAAAGTACTAGCTAAAGTCATGAAAAAAATACAAAATATTAAGGTCATAATTAACTATTCATACTTCAATACAAGTAAAATGTATACATACGACAAATTCTCTTCAATTAACAGCAGTCGTATCAAGCAGAATCAATGTAACATCAAACTTACCTGATCGAAGCTATTTCATGAATTTCCTAAATTCCGCCAATTTTTACGAATGGCTAACGGAGTGTGTGTCACTGCGACTCTTAAACACCAACTGACGAATTTCAGGCTTGTACAAGTCTTATGCCAGTTTCTCGAATCAAGTCCCACCTACAACGCATCCCGATTGGATGGCGACGGACTCTGGTCATTTGATCGAACTGTCAATCATAAAAATGTCAGTCTGTGTGTCCCCATGTACTGTCCAGCCTACCATTGTCGGCTTCCGGCTCTTTGAAGTTGTCTACGTCACGTGTTCCCATGTACAAAGATTCCCGCCAGATTTCCACTCAAGAGCTCAAACAAAGACTGGGTTACGTAAGAGGATTAGCCAACTTAGGTACTTGGAAAAACAAAGCTTACCTGGCTCCACTTACAGACTTATAAATACATGTATAATACAAGGGGTTGGGGTAAAACATCACAGTTTAAAATGATACAGAAATATTTACCAGGTTTGAATACAGGTTATCAGGCTTTGTCAGGTTGTTGGGCTTCCATTTCTTGTAAAATAAATATCATATTTTTAGCTTGTTTTAATATCATCAAGATTTTTGTTTAATAACGTACTTAAAGTACAGGGCTCAATAAGGGCCAATTTTGGCTCCCAATCATTCCTGCAAAAATAATTTAAAGAAAATCGGTCCCACTCTCTTCCCAAAATATGTTTAATTCTTATGCATGATCACTTTTAATAAGAAAATCGACTATTTAAAAGATACTGGTTTTCTCCTCAAGCATGGAACCTATTTTAGTGGGTTATAGACAGTATGGCTAACATGCCTCTCTAAAGCTGACTGCCAAAAGAGATAAACCTAATATTCTCAGCCTGTACAAAATTTTCCCTATGGATTGGATTTGGAATCTATGTGTACACCTAACAGATATGGACATCTTTATTGTATAGGTCAACAACTGTTAATGAATTTCAGTCTGTCCATAAGGACATATTTTGGAAAGTTATGGGTTCCTTACAAACTCCTTATGGTAAATCACATGGAATATGCAAATTAGTCCATGGGTGCTATAGATTGTCCATATGGAATTTCAGTATAGTAAAGATTAAAACTCAGTATGGATTATGGCAGTAGTCAATATAACAGTAGTCCTTATGGAATATAACAGTAGTCCACATGGAATGCGTAACTATGTGAAATACTATAATATATTTTGTATCTTTTTTCATTGTTGGTCATTACTGATTAAGAATGATCAGAAGAAATAATAGAATCTAACAAAATCTGGAAAAAATTTCAGCAGAACTTGTTAATTTGAGCAAAATTTTATTTACATGAGGAAAATGTTAACAGGCAATAGAAAAAATAGCATGATTTGCAATACATTTTTGGCAAGAATGAAGAAAAGGAGCAAAGTTTTTCCCCCATTAAAAAATAAAATTGGCATTTATCAGCAAGAGAATTTAGAAGATGACAGGAATGAGCGTGATTGTAATTATGATCAAGAAATGAGAGTAAGAAGTACCAGGAATGCTGGGAAGATGAAAGCAAATGACTGAAGTATGATCTGAGAGAGGCTATGATGTGCACTTTCTGCACTGAGTATTCTAAGCAGAACAAAAGTGGGGGTTGGTTAATGAATCTTGTTTTATGTTTGTTTTGGTACCTGTCTGTTGTTTTTGTTTTGAGTTACTGTCAGTGAATAATAAGTATTTAAGTAGAAACTGAACTGGCTTCTGTTTGATTTTAGGAGGATCAGTACAAATATTTCGGTGATCCTTTGGGTTAATGAAAAAAACCATCCTTAACTCATCCAAGCATTTGATGTGATGGATGAGGATTCTTTGAAATATTAGCCAAAAGCTGGAGGATTGAAGTTTCATAGTGCTGAAAGCATTGACTGTCTGGCTGTATTTAGAGATCATAAGATAAAACCAGTTTTAACCACATAACCATCTGACCCATATTTATAAAAGCCTGTGCAAATTGTGCCTCATGTCATTTGAAAGAGATAAGGAATTTGTTGTCCATATAAATCCAAACAAGGTGGGAAGGTAACACCAGTGTGGGAACTTCATTCCTCCATCTTTTGACTAATATTACCAAGAATCCTCCTAATCCATTGCATTAAATACTTGGATGAGGTGGGGATTCTTTTCCCATATTAGGCTAAAAGTCTGTGGGATTGAAGTTGTCTGTTTAAAGAGGATAAGAAATTTAAACCAGACCATAAGGATATAAAAACAAGATAGACTTCTCATCAGAATTTATTCTATACATATTTGTCCAAATACTCGCTGCAGGAAGCCGAGTGAAAAGTGAACTTTACATGAAAGTCACGTAGATGTACTAAAATTACATTACACAAGCCGTTTTTTGTCTTCGAGCTGGTCCAGTAAACATCTGAAGCTAGATGAAATCCCTGAAGTAGAATGTATCTGCTTTATACCAATCTTAAGTGTCTAAAATCAGCTTCAGAGATAAACATTGCATACAGGGTTGCTGATGTTGATGCCTCAAGAACCGAGTGAGCTTTAAACACTGAAGTATCAATAGGTGCCCTCTCAAGAATGGTTTTGATCCAACATAATATTGAGGTGGCTACAGGTAAAAAGGTCTTTAATGAAATAAATTCTTTTCTCGATTTATGACTGTTTGGTTGCCTTAAGGTAGGTTTTCAGAGTAGTTACTGGACAAAGACACTATTGCCTATATGACTAAATTTTAACTGGCTTCAATGGTTTTCCTGGTTCTGGAGTCTTCAAAGGTACTGGGACAGTAACAATAATTGTTCTGAACAGTGATGTGGTCCAAAGTAATTGAAGCAAGAGTTTTAATTCACTATGCAGTTGTCAAAGGAAACACAAAAATTGATTTGAATATTAACATTTTCAATTTAGAGCTTGCAAAGGGAACACTGTCCTCAAAATCTAAAACCTTTTTAACAATCCAAATAAAGGAATATCTAGGTGTTGGAGGTCTTGCATGAAAAATACCCTTCATTACTCTGCTGATTATGTTATTATCAATTAAATCCAAATTCCCAATACATGCTAGAGTCAGTGCCAGCATTGATCTATGAGTGTTTACAACACTTTAAGAGGAACCATGTCAGTGAAGAGAAACAAGGTATAAAATCACCTGGTTCACAGTTGGTTTAATGTAATTAGACTTCTATTTATTACACCACAAAACCCATTTTTTCCAAGCCAACTTGTAATGTTTGTTAGTCGATTGTCTCCATGACAACTGTAGCTGTTTTGGGAAGCCCACAACTTTCCAAGCCAGCCCTGATACAGTACAGCCTATGAAAGGCATTTGGTGAAGCAGTGGATGACTTTCTTGACCTTGAGAAAGATAGAGCAGATTTCTCCTCTGTGGGAGAAGGACTGGAATCGGACATATTTGCTGTAATAACATTGGAACCAAATCTGCATTGGCCAGAAGTGAGCTATGGTGATCACCTCTTGTATTTGATCTTGTGCAATTTTTGCTTGAACCCTTGGTAGGACTCTAAAAGGAATGAAAATATATGGTCAGAAAACTCCATGATAATGAAAAAGCATATATTGTTACAGCTTCTAGATCAGGTTGCCAGGACACATATGGTTTAATTTGGAAATTCAAACGAGAAGCAAACAGATCTATGTTTGGCTGGAAAAGAACTTCACATAGTCTCCCAAAAATCTTGGGATGGAATTTCCATTCCGTTGAATTACTAAAATTTCTAGACAATAAATGAGTTGAAGAAAGAAAAATGTTGTGTTCAGATGCCCAGAGCCACATATTGTTGGCCAGAAAGATGTCTCTTGGTAGAGATGCCAACATTTTAGAAAACATCTACTAGCTACCCAATCCAAGGGAAATTGTATTAAGTATGAACCTGAACTGCCATGCCAACACCCAAGAGAGGTATAAGTGTAATTGCTAACATAAGTGGCAAAAATGCATAATCTGAGCATAAAAAGAGCATCTATATATTACATGCCATAATTATAAAAACTGTATGAAAAACTTACATTTATATTTGCTGCTTACCTGGATCTGCAGTTAAAACTTTTGTCATAAATTGGTAAATCTAAGTGGATTAATAGTACAAGAGTATAGACACGAAAGAAATTAATAAATTATTTATGCATAACATTCACTTTAACTACTGGTAGTCTATTAGTCTACAATAATTTGTATGAATAGTTGTCAAATCCACAAATGACTGTTGTATTACATCACATTTGAATTCTTATTCCAGAATTTTTAAAGTGATATTGATTTGTTATTTCCAGTGCAATATGTTTTTAAGTTTAGCAAAATCCCTCTCCTAACATTTTTCAGTCATATAATATCCATCAGTCATATATGTAACATGTAGTAAAACAGAAATAAGTTGTAAATAGGCACAGTACATCATTTACCTTTCTCCAATGAGATGGCAGCATTCCTTTCATCAACTTCCTCTTGAATATTGACTCATTCGGCCTTGGAGGTTTTTGTCATTTTCGCCTGAAATGCGAGTAGGAAAAACATTTTAGGGACTATTTCTGAACACATAATACATCGGCTTTCAACAGATTTTCCATGAAATTAATGCCTAGTTGTATTAGAAACATAATTTTCCATTGGTTATTTTGCTCACGCATGAGCAGAAGGGTTAAAGTTGAAGTTCTGTTTTTTTCTTCTTCTTAATGGACCCATCATTTCTGTATCAAGACCACTCTTTATTTCAAATGCCCACCTTATCCTACTTTTTGCAAAGGTTCACCTGTCTGTGTGGAGTTCAGACCAGTCTGCCTTAGATCTGAGGCCAAAAGGTCTAAAAATCCGGACACAAAATAGCACTCCAATCACGAGCGAATTTTGAGGTAAAAAAAAAAAACGGGTCAAAAAATTAGGTTTTTCCCTCTGTAGAACAAGAACTTCCAGATTATTTGGTATCATTATAGAGCTATATCTGTCTGCTTTTTTGTAATACTACCCACTTTGGTGTATGTTAAATAACCTTAATGCTGCAGAGCTCGAAATATGGTACAGCCTCATCATGCCAACAGGCGGGATTGGGGCAGAATGAGTTAAGCAGGTGCAATCATGGCAGTGTCAAGTGGTATTGTGGGAAATTGGTCTGGAATACCTCAAAGGTATGATATTAAGCCAAAATTTGGACAGGTTTACAAAGTCAAATGCCTGCATTAAGCATTGGTACCAAATTTATTACGCTACACGAAACGCAAAATCTAGCTTGATATATCAGTGTTGATTCTTAAAAAGGTCGTGTGAAAAAGGAGAGATGTGTCTTCCCTTGTATTATTATATTGTACTTGTATGACAGATTAATTGTAAGCAATGATTCGAGCCCCTGTGATGATGAATAAATGTGCACACGACATGAGCCTCAAACTGTAATCATTATTCTGTATCTGGATCTGAACTTGGAAACTTTTTTAAAGGGGTATCCAGTTGTCCATTTTATTACCAGTTTATTATCAATGGGCAGATACCCACATAACTGATTACCCGTTGGCATCTTTATCTATTAGATCTGCCTTTACTATTTATGTAAGCAACTGATCTTGTGTCATCAGTTTTACTCAAAATGTGAACCTGGTTTTGAGAAACACAGAGACAATGAAAACCATTAAAAATTGCTCTGAGGTCAAGTAGATTTATATCTCTTGTGAACTCCATCTGCCATTGGCAAATCAGTGTTCTCCAGTCATAAAAACTGTATTATTAGCACCCCAACCAAACAGAAGCATCTGTTTTCAAGTAAACCCTTAGATCTGGTGGGCATGCCCCATTCATCATGTGAAAGTTCTGAACAGACCGCAGAGGATAATGTCATGAGTGTATATTAGTTGCCATTTGCTGACTTTAGCGGAAAAAAATTATCTTGCACTCTAAATTTCTGTACAAAAAGAGTACCAGGCAGAAATGCTCAGAAAAGAATGTGAGTGTGTGTGATTTGGCTTTTTAATGTAGCTTTAACAATTTTTCAGTCATATCGCTACAATGTCTGCAGTGTGACAGTTTATAGTGATGTAAGTCTTTGGTATGACTTGGCTGGGGATCAAACCCACAACAACAACAACACCAACAAATATATTTGTTCCCATGCATACCCCACCATCCCCTCATTTGACCATTATTTATCATCATGACTGTCACTTGACCTGAATTAAAAGTCTTCAAAGAATCTGGCTCAGAAATATGTAGAAAATAATCTCACATTGGTATCTAAAAGTAAACAGAACCTATAATATTTGTTGTATTAGATGGGAAAAAAATTGAGGGAAAAGAAAGAAAAATATAGTCTGGAGAAAAATTCCCATCCACCCCCCATCCCAAAATTATCATAAAACCAAGCAGTGAATACAAGTACACAAATCAGTGTTTAATTTAATGAGGAAACAAGGAATTAAGTAAACTGTCATGTCTGATAAATGTCGAAAATGCTTTTCTTGTGCACTGATTGGGTTCCATTCTAAGAAGAATTCAAAAACACTTGCACATGCATGTGTATACACCCTTAGACATGACATAGAGCTGTTTTTTTTTTTAAGACCAAAAAAAGGAGCAACATGCTTGAGGATAAATATAATTTATGTAGAATTTCAGGCTGGCAAGTCTATTAATTTATCATTTAACTCATTAACCCATGGCACTGAGTTTATATGGCAGGAGGTAGTAGCCTACTGCCGAGCTCTGTAGCTTCAAGGTCATGTACTATGCACTAAAGTGGGTGGTATTATAGAAGGGTAGACAGAAGTAACTCTACAATGATACCAAATAATCTGGAAGTTCTAGTTGCACTAAAAAATACAGAGGGAAAAACCTCATATTTTATCATCCAAAATTCGCCCATGGTTGGAATCTGATTTTGTGTCTGGATTTTAGACATTTTGGTCTCAGATCTAAGGCAAACCAGTATGAACTGCAAACTGACAGATGAACCTTTGCAGAAAGTAGGATAAGATGGGCATTTGGAATAAAGAGTGGTCACAATATGAAAATGATGGGTACGCTAAGCAGAAGAAAATCCTACTTTTACCCTTCTGCTCATGCATGAGCGAAATAGCCAACGAAAAACGTTGTTTCTAACCCAACTAGCCATTAGGTTATTGGAAAATCACCTGGAAGTTGATGTATTAGGATGTATTCAGAAATAGACCACAACATGAGTTTCCCACTCACATTTCAGGTGAAAACAACAAAAACCTCCAGGGGTTAATGGGTGCATTTTGATGACGTCACCAAATTTGAATATTCCTTGCATATTTAATTACTTGTGCATCGACATTGCACATAAATTACAAATTAGCCATTCCTAGATGATTTGTAAAAAAGTTCAGAAATCCTTGTTAACTCATTAACCCCTGGCGCCGAATTTACGTGGCAGGAGGTAGTAGCCTACTACTGAGCTCTGTAGCATCAGGGTCATATATGATACACTAAAGTGGGTGGTAACAGGCAAAAGCGACAAAAACCTCCAGGGGTTAATGAGTTAATGCAGCAACTATTTTTGACAATGTTGCCCGATGACAAGATTTCAGTTTGTGTGTGCACACAAAAAAATGAAAAATGACAAAAATATACTTTTAAAATTCAAATCACATGAGATACCTGCCACCCTTTATGTCTTAAGGAACCATCATTTCATATTTTGCTGGGAGAAGGGGAGGAAACAGTTACTCAATGGGCATTCTAAGGATTGCTTGTGCGATACCTTCCCAAGGCACATTCTAGGCTGTCTGTCTTGGTGTGTTATTGGAAAACTCACTTAGCTTCATTTCCTTGGCTTGTTAAAGCAAGCAGTCGATGTCTGTAAAGTATTGTTAAAATCCACCCCTTCCCCAACCATTTTTGACAACGTTATTGTTTAAGCAACCAGTAGAAATTGCAGTATTTTAAAGAAAAAATATTTTGAGAGTTTTAAACTGATTATTCAAACCTTCAGATAGACAATTCATGTGAAACATGTAACAAATGTGAAGAAGATAGAAGTAAGGAACTTATGTGAACTGAATGCGCATGAATTTCAGAAGTAAAAAACAATAGAAATGATTTAAGTTTTTCTGTTTAAAAGAATAGGAAAAGATAAAACAATTATTAAAAAGTTTTAAAAATAACAAGTGGGTTCAGACAGCTGCTGTTCCATACAATATTAACAAAGCAACTGCTTTACCGTAAATGATCAATTTCTATACATGAACTATTAACAATTTTCTCTATATGAACATCTCAGTGACCTGGTGAGGTTCTGTACATTAATAAAAATTTTTTTAAAAAAATTCATTTATTTGCTTATGGGTTTTTTTCTTTCTTTTTTTACTTTAAAAAGAAAAACAGATTCTATACACATCACTGCACTTAGAGTAAACAAATTGTAAAATAATCCTTTTTGTCAATAAATGTTTCATTAAAGATTGCTGCAACCAATAGTTGGTGTTGCATTGTACTGGCAGCCTACTGAATAGGTTTATTTTAGTCCCAGTCTGTGGACAGTACTTTAAAGCTAGGTACTAAAATAATTCATGAAACTGAAACAAATAAAAAATTATACTAATTAACATTGCATTTTTGATACTTGGATCAGTCCTGGTTTCATGGGTGCTTCACACTATTAATATTATGATCCTGTTTGCATGAGTGCCAATATATTTAAAATCAAAATGAGTAGAATATAAATAATAAATGCAACTTAATATGACCAGGTCGTGAAAATTTGTACAGAGATTTTGTTCTTACCATAATTCCTTTTTAACAGACCAGCTTAGTCCAGCTTAGTCAAAAATAGCATCTGTGGTTGCTTCATTGTTTTTCACTGCTGTGAACATTTTTTCCTCAGTGCGCCTCATCTATATTTAGCTGTTCTCATTCAAAATTCAAAATCTGATTTGTGCTAAAGAATGCTTAAAAATGCATCCATATGCAGAAAGAGAGAAAAAAATACAATTGCCTATACAAATAGCAATCAACACTGGAATGTCAGTTTTTAAAAGAAATATAAAATGACATTTTGTATTGCTGTGAAGTGACACCCTAAATTTGTATGGTGATAAAAATGGCAGATGGCCTAAGTTTTTGCCTCCCTTATTCTGCTTGCTTGTGATGAGCATAAACAAGAAATGTATAAAATTTGGATATGAATTACATGGTTTACAAAAGGTATCATCTGTAAAAAAACAAAAAAAACAAATTGTTCTTGAATTTCCTTTTGGTTTATGATGACTTCAAAGAGCCTGAAATCTTTTTTGATTGAACACAGGCCTATATAGGAACAAAATTAACTGTTAATTTCATACCATTTCATTGTCATACTCATATATTGCAGCTGATATTGGAAATGGCATAACCATACCTACCATATTTATTGCATATGTTGGAACACCAAAAAAATATTTATTTTTTTATTGTCCCAGAACTTATGGTGATTTTTTTAAACCTACATCATGTGTCCCAAGACTTAGGAAATGAAATAAATTGTGTTCAATTTGCGCCCATCCCCCACTGCAACCAGCTACACCGCATGTTACAATAAAATAGATAAATAAAATGCTTATTTGATAATAAAATGAAAGAAACTAACCTCGTACTGTTATCATGTATTCACTTTTTTGTTCTTCATTTTATTAAAGGAAAATTATATCCACGAACTCTGTACAAGTAGCACATGCATCCATAGGGTTATCCCTTTCGTCAGATAACACAACACATTGGTCATTGATGTGAATAATGAGAAATGAATCATGTTTCGTTGCCCTCAAAGGTTTGAATGTCATAAGAATGAAAACTGGATCCTGCAAAATCACATACGAAAGAGAGAGAAAGAAAGAGAGTGAGAATTATCAACCCCATTGCTTGAAAGCACCTGCCATTCGTGCATGACACGGTGTAAGGTACAAAATAGCGAAGAGTGTATTCTATCCAGGGTAACAATATGACAATATCTCGCAAACTAAAATCATTATTAGAAATACATTCACTGTGAATACAAATGAAAATCTTTTTGATTCCATGGGTTACAAAAGTATTATTAAAGCAAGTTAATGCTGTGTATACTATTTACACTGAAGAACTCTAAACCTGTTTGTGTCGATTATGACTACAGAGGGCATATAAATGAAAGCCCAGGTGTTGAATAAATGCACCTTGTAACAGCCATAAACTCGTTGTTTGAACTTACCGGTAAGATATCAAATACAAAGTTAATCTATTACAAAGCAAGCCGACCCTGGAAGCAGACTTTGGCTTCCTTTTAGTGTGGAGATTTTTTTAGCTATACATATGTATACAAAGTCGGCCGACATGGGGAAACCAACTTTGATTTCTTTCTACTGGTTTTCACCTTGATTTTAATATAAATAGAATATAAATAAAAACAATGGAACACTTTGAAACGATAACTTCCCACCCATTTACACAAAAAGTGATTCCTCAGTCATTGTTATCATGTACATAGCATATATAAAGAGGAATAAAAATAAAACAAAATAAACCACATTATAGGTCTCTGCTATGATGGATAAGTTTGTAGTGCGATACTCAAGTAGTGAAGAGGCCTTGCCTCATGCATGGAAAGAAAATGCATTGCCTAAAGCTTCACCTAAGAGGCCCGTAGGTTGACAAAATAGGCGTGCTAAAGAGAGTGATGTAAAAGAAAATGAACCAGCTGCATAAAGACACAAAATTGGAGACCCGTCAGGAGCGAGATGATGCCTACAAAAATGATGTCAGGCGAGGGCATTACAAGCGTTTTACATTAAAGCAAAAAGAGGAAGTTGTAAATTTCTCAGAATTGCATGGAATTCAAGTAACAGCAAGACATTTCAAAATCCCCAAATCAACCATTGCAGATTGGTTAAAAATAGATTTTTCTCAGCAGCTGAATAAATTGGGACATGTAGCAAGGAGTGGGAGACCAGTATCATATGGCAATGAGTTACATGGAAAAATCACAAAGTGAGTTCTCATCCAACGCAGTCTGCAGATCCCTGTTAGTGTGGACACTATATGCACTTATGCCAAGGAATGTGTGTCACGTGAATGTCCAGAAATTGTTTCAAGCCAGTATTATGTGTCCCAGAACATACAGTGCACAAAAAAATTACTTTTAAAATAAATGTATGGTGTCCCAACATATACACTAAATATGGTAATGCTCTTACAAGCACTTTTATTAAGAGCTAATTTGGGGCTAAAATTGGCATTTATTGAACTTTGTCCTTTATTGGTTGATTTATTGCTTTTGTTTATGTATATAGACTATGCCAAACTGAAGAGTAGAGGCCCTAGATGTACCATCGTATCATGTGCCATAAGATTTGAGTTTCTGCTTTTTTTTGTCTGACATTAGATTTAACAAAATATTGTAGATTCTGACCAACCAATACTTAATTCAGTAGCAGATCATGGTCTCTGCTGCTTGTTCTATCTTTGATTTTAACTAAAATTGTAGATTCTTACTATCGGGCACCTAATTCAGTGGCAGATCTCTGCTATTTGTTGCACTTTTGATTTTGGCTAGATGTTAAAGATTCTGACCTCATGGCACCTAATTCATTGGTAGATCTGGGTCTCATCAGTTTGTTCTACTTCATATTTTAGCTAAATAGTGTACGTTCTGAGGACCCAGTACCTTATTCAGTGACAGAATAGGGTCTCTGCTATTTGTTCTAGTTTTAATTTTAACAAAATATTGTAGCTGTCTGTTCTATTCACAGGTGATTAAATTTCATGTTTGATATGCACAGTATTATTCTCATTAAACTTTGTATTTGTCTTCAGGCAATGACCATCACACAGTTAGCCAAGTTTAGTGATATTCAAACTGCCTCTGTCACCTTGGCTCAGAAATCTGCCATGTCTGCAGCAAAGCAAGCTGGGTTGCCTAACTTGAATGTAGCATATCTTAATTCCAAAGCTATGAGTGATTCAGGTGGGTTGACTTTTTTATGCCCTTTTGCAGTAGCAGAAGTTTGTATATTGTTTTGCTGCTGTCCATAACATCTGCCTCTGCTTCTCGAAATCTATATGACCATCTCTGAATTTTAGTGTGATTGCACAAAAGCTAATGGACTTGGAGGCATAGTTTTATATACTTTATTAAAGTCATGTGCAGATGTCATAATTTTCAGGCTATAACAGCAATTTTTTACAATATTTGTAAAACATTTATTAACTTCCTGAACTTGAGAATCTGTTTCCAAAACCTTGCTAGCACATTTGCACAGAAACCATTTGTGATAGGCAGATTAAATTGGTGCACAGATTTGTATTCAGATGATGATTAGTTCTTTAAATTATTACAGCAATATTTTTAATTGCTTTTACGCATTTTATAACTTTTGGGAAAGAAACCTAGTTAACTCAGTTTGGTTATACCATTTGACGTAGACAAATTAAATTTGATAGTTCATGTGGATAATGCAGTTATATTTTATTGGCAGTTATTGCAAATTTTCAAATATCTCTGCATGTTTTATATTGTTTCTTCAACTTTATTTTTTTGGTCTGCAGTGTTTTACAAACACATCTCGTTTCTTTTTACCCATTAATATGCGGAGAAAATCCACCTTGTTTAATGGCAGACTGAAACAATTCTACTGCTGGCCAAAAAAGAAATATATCGACTGTCAACAATTTTTGTTCATACTTAATAATAAAAATATTAATAATAAATGTTGAGTTTGGTAGGATCGGCAAATAACAAGTAGTAATACATTAATGCATTATATAACATTGACACATATTTTGGCAATTGTAATACAGATATATGTACAGAAAAAAGATACATGTAGAAAAGTGATCCACTTTGCTTTAATATTAAAAAAAATGAGGTCGTTATCAACTTTTAGTTTAAGCATTAGAGGGAAACAAGCCAAAGAGCTTACATTATTTATTGTAAACATGGCTACTTCCCTTGTATCTTCAGTACATTATAAGAACAAGAAGAGTGTTGGTACTCTTAACTTTTTACCTTCTGCAAGTACTTACTTCCCTGCCTACTAAGCTTGATAAGCAGCCTGCCTTCTGGCAGCTGTTTGTAGGACTCGCGGTACTAATTCAATTCCCATAGTAAACCTATGCAAACACCATGATATTAAAAATTCAATAGCTTAAAATGCTTGAGTGCTCATGATTAAAAATATATCAGTATAGATGAAACCTGGATGTCAGCTTCTGTGTTGAGGAAAGGCTATGAGCCGCAGACCTGCATGTGTTTGAAATGTGGTTTCAATTCCACACCAAAGAGTCGGGTGCTAATTTTAGTAATGAGTGTTCCAAACTCAAGACTGTTAAAGGACTGAAATTCCATCAGTAAAACAATGTCTATATTTTTCACTTACAAATAGGATAAGCTCTCAAAAGATTCTTTTACCTACAACATAACTTACATTATTAACCAGTCCTGGTCAGCCTAACCCATACATGCTCTATTTTATGTTCACCCATTTCCAGGCTGGTTCCCATTTTTCCATACCATTAGTACCGTGTGTCCTGTATGCTGAACCCCAGAGTATCATAATGGCTGCCTGAGTGAGAGCTTCTTGAGTTAGTGCACATGCTGTCTGTATTTTCTATATCGATTTTGTTCCATGTAAACTATGTAATTTAATGAAAACTAATATTTTAAACACTTACCAAAGTTTTGTGCCACTCATTTCCACCAACAAGTACTAATGGTCCTCAGGAATCAATGTTTATATTCACATATCCATAATAAAAAATATATCTAAAGATAGCTATTGTGTTTATAATACATACTTGACCACTTTTCTCACCACTATTTTGCACAACTGGAATATTTCTTTGGGGAAGAAAACTAAAAAGAAATCCATCTCCTTTGCATTTCATCTAAAATAAATGTTGGCCCTGAATCTACTATAAAGCTGTCTACACGTAACGATCCCATGTGTTCTGACCAGAAAAGGTCATGGCACGTTTCATCCTTGGATTCAGATAAAACTAAAATGTCAGGTGTTGAAACAGGACTTGTACTAATGTCTGATCCATCATCTTTAATCGGATCATTAAAGACAATGTCATTTGCAATGTCATCAATTTCAAATCCTTCAAAACTTTTGTCAAAATCGTGGTTGGAATACATGAAAGTTGCCATTTTGTTTTGCTTTGACAATTGACCTCGCTTTCATCGGAAATTCTGACCTATATGCTATAAAACTAATTAAACAGAATACTTTCATCATTTTACGTAAGGACTATTATCATTGGTTAAAAGTTAAAAAGACCTGATGTTTGCGATTTCATCTAATGCAAAGCTCTATTACAAAACGTTTATATGTGTCTTGGGGGTTTCTTCATCCTTGGTCGGACACGCATGTATGAGCCAGCCAGCACAGAGAGAGTATTATTAGCAGCTTGTATATGCATCTCTGGGGTTACAAAGCATTTTTTAGCCATGCATATATGCATTAGCAGAAGGTAAAGAGTTAATAATACCAAATAATAAATACTTGAAATAAAATAAGTTTGATTTCACAAATTTCTTGAAAGTACTATAAAGCTTTAATTCGTCTAGCAAGATGGGTTTGTATTCTTCCATAAGAAAAATACTTATCACATCCTCCTTGGAAAGATGTTTTCACAGGTAATTTGTTAATGTAATTATTATTGAATCATCAACAATAAAGCTACCAAGTCTTTTGGGCATCAGTGCTTTCTATGTACAGTTGCTGCTCAATTCAGGGTAAACAATAACCAAAAGATGTTTACTCAGATGTCCATCTGGCATATACAACCAAGCACCAGTGCCTGTTAAATTAGTCATACACACTCATAGAGAAAAGTGAATCAACCAAATCGTTAGGAGCAGTTTTGGTCATTGTACACCTTGCTTCCCCACACCGTGATCAGTCTTTTTTTATATTCAAATGCAGACAATAGCTTCAGATCACTCCAGTATACAAAGGCTATTTGCCAGCTAATATTAACTGGAACATAACCATCTAAGTTGTAGAGGGTGGAGGTTCTTGCTATTATGATCAAACATGTTACTCCTTGTTTTTACTCTGAGGTAGTGCTAAGTCATAGTGACAGACACAAGTTTTAATGAATAGGGTGTTTATTTTATATAGTTTTTCTTCTGTCCTTTCAATAATTACTTAACTGTTTTTATGAAGATCACTTTTGTACAAGAAATCAAAGGGTTTCTCCCACAATGGGTGCAGGTAGTTGTACAAACCAGTTGAATTGCTCATCACAAATGGATTATGAGGTCAATGCCATTGACCTCCTATGTGAATTTCATGTAAAATATTTTTCAATCCCAATCACAAGCTTCTTTTTAGAAAATCTCAATGTCTGATTTCTGCATTTTACCATCAAAAATCAGTCCCATTGGACCTGTCGAGCAGATGAAAATGTTTTTGGAAAATACAGTTTCCTAAGTTAATAAGTATATTAGCAAGAAATTCAATATTTGGATTCAAATGGAATTGAGCTGAAAAAATTATAGAAATTTTTTGTGTGCACATTTTCAATGGAATATTTGTTATGGTTACAATAAGATCTGGTGAGTACATGTACTCCAGCTATCAATGCTTTAGTTGGCCATTTTCTCATACATGCATATGTATGTACCAATGCATAGTTTTCAGTCATAAAATCAGTATTAAATATGTAACAATTGTTTCAGTAGCAGTAGTTACTTATCCTGCCATTATCACGTAGCTATTATTTTTGTGTCAAAAACTCGCAGTCATTTAATGTGAATATATTCTCCCAGAGTGGAGAAAAGTAAGAATGACCTTTGCACACCAAAATTTTTGTTGCATGGACATGGCACAGAAGGTAGATATTGTCTGTCATCTTTTTCACGGATGACATACTGTGTAGACACCTGCCAAACCTATCACCAGAGTAATTATGTATGTAGCAACTTGACTCAAAAAAGAGGTCTTCTGCAGTATTTAAGTAGTCTTGGTGTTACATCTATTTCATTTTATAAGCAACCATATTGTTGACTTTACCCCTTTAGAACTTAGTTCTTTAAAGAGCTTCTGAGACTTCCTGTGTTCCATCTTTTAGGTGGATACGAATCTCTTACATATATTAAAAACACTGTGGTACAGGTAAGTCTTTGTGTGCTGAGGAAAATAACAATAAGCCCTGCTAATGTTGAGGACATCATTTCCTGTATCTTCAATTTCATGTTGTATACTGTTTTTGTTTGCCCACACTGCACATTGACATTGCATATGTATTTGAATGTTGCTTTAATAAACGAAGTTCACAGATGAATTGTTATTTTTTTTATCAGAAAAACAACAGGTAATTTTCACTAGGAGGTCAACTCTTTTCATTATTTCATATATACAGTGTTCTCAGTGCATACACAGGTGTGCTCACAGGACAACACTGCATACAGCCAGGTGAATTTATTAATGCATATGGTACGACACTGCATACATCCAGGTGAGATTCAAGGCAACAGTTGATTTAAGATGACATTCATTATTTTGTTATTACAGGATAATGTCAGAAATGGAGGGGGGGGGGCAATTTGGCCACAAAAGGGCCCTAGGTATACTCTTACAGGCTGCATAAGTCCTCAACTGCACATGGAATTTTTTTGCACTTTTTGTGACTTAACGGTTTTGTATCAAGGCTGGAGGAACATTCCCTCCCCTTTTTAAAAGAATTTTCAGGAATCTAAAGCTTCCAGGTCTCACTTGTTGGGACAGACATCTTTGGTGGCCAGTGAAGCTCCTCCAGAATAGGTCTGGATGCTCAAGAAGTCAATTGACTTGTCCCTGTTGGGAGATTACAGACACTTCTCATGTCTCTACAAGCTTGCAAACCTCAGGTAGTGGGTTGTACCCTCCCATTGGGCAGGTAGAGCAGTGACAGCAGGTTGCACCTTCCTGTTAAGGAGGTAGTGCATTGCAATAGCTGGTAGCACCTTTCCATAAGGGAGGTGGAGCACCTCGATAGCTGATTGTACCCTCCTATTTGGTAGGTGGAGCACCATGATAACAGGTTGTATCCTTCCTTTGAAGGATGTGAAGCACTGCAATTGGGGGTTTCACCCTCCCTTTAGGGAGGCTGAGTCATCAGTAGGTTGCTTGCTCCCATCAGGGGGGTAGATCTCCACAATAATTTTTATGCATCTGGCAACATGTTGGCCCCCTTCTGTTAGGCTGGCAAAACACCACATCCATGATGCACACTGTGATAAATCAGTCTTCTCCATTTATCACTCATCAGCCTCATGGTACGGGACAAGAACCAAGCTTCACCCCACCCCCACCCCATCCCCCCTTTGCAGGATTTGCAGTCCATACACAATACTCAGGCTAGGGACAGGGACTGCATCAGTGTTCCCTGTTCCCAATTGTACTGTGACTACCATATTTACCGTATATGTTGGGACACCATAAATTAATTTTAAAAGTAATTTTTTTGTGCACAGTATGTTCTGGGACACATCGTTATTTTTGAGTCATAAGTTGTGGGACACCTTTTAAATCATTTGAAAATTACATGTCGGAAATTGCACTCCAGCTGAAATTTTATTTTAAAAAATAAAAAATTGTGTACTTGAGATAAAACTCTTTAATCCACTGCAGCAGCATCTCATCAACACATCCCTTCTCCTGCACACTTACGATCTATTCTTTTGGTACATTAATATTTGTTTCTCATACTGTGAAAAATTGTTAGAGGCAAGCACACCACCTGAAGCGGAAACTGCAAGGACAAAAGTCAGATTTTTTCAAATCGGCACTAGTCTTGCTAATTCTAACACTTCTGATGCCCATCTTATCATCAGTCCATCCAGGAATGCGATCAAAGTACACTAGAGTTTCATCCATGTTAATGATCATATTGTCAGCGAAATGATATGTTTCTCTTCTGGCCTTCACAAATTCATCACGTGATTTTATTTTCTCCAAATCTTCTGGATGATGCTGGGTCATCGATGTTAGCGCACGAAGCACTATATTGTGTAACTTTAAAAACTGTTCCATTGTTTCACTTTATTTTCAAAATTTTCGTGAATAGTGGTGAAAAGGAACCAAAGTTGGCTTCCATATCTCGGCTGTCTTTGTATATTCAAAACTAAAAAATAAAAAATCGGCACACTTAAAAGAATCCATAGTCAGCTTCCGAGGTCAGGTTGCTTTGCAATAAAATAACCTTTGTATTGATATCCTTTTTTTAAAAAACGGCTTCCGAGTCGAAAGTCGGCTTCTGATGTTGGCTTGCTTTGTAATAAAAATAACCTTTGTCTTTGATGTCCTGTCGGTAAGTTCAAAGAAGAAGTTTACTGCTGGCTGCTGGTTATGTTTATTTACCACCAGGGCATCTATGTGCTTGGCATCTGTAGTAATAATTAATACAAAGCTGCACTGATGTCTGCGGGTAAATAGTAATGATACTTTTGTAACCCGTGCCAGCAAAAAGATTGTCACTTGCACTCAAGTGAATGTATTTTCAAATAATGATTTTTATTTGTGAGATACTGTCATACAGTAGACCTGGATATAAATTAATCTTGGTTATTTGTACTTAACACCATGCCATGCGTGAATGGCAGTTGTCTTCAATATGTCGGTTGATTATTTACCTCTCGTTTGCGAAATCATTTGCTTCTCTTCTGGCCTTCACTAATTCATCACATGATTTTATTTTCTCCAAATATTGCTGGGTCATAGACATCTGTGCACAAAACACTATATTGTGTCACTTTAACTTGTTCCATTGTTTCAATTTATTTTCGAAACTTGCGTGAATACAGGTGAAAATGAACCAAGTTTACTTCATATCTCGTCCAGCTTTGTATATCTAAAAAAAAAATCGGCTCACTTCACAGAATCTATAGTCAGCTTCCCATGTCGGCTTGCTTTGCAATAAAATAACCTTTGTATTGATATCCTTTACAACAACAAAAAAAGTAACCAAAGTCGGCTTCTGAGATCGGCTTGCTTTGTAATTAAAAAAAAGCCTTTTGTCTTTGATGTCCTGTCGATAGGTTCAAAGAAGGAGTTAACTGCTAGCTGCCAGGCATGTTGATTCATCACCAGGGCTTCTATGTGCTTGGCATATGTGGTTACAATTAATACAAAGGAGCATTGATGTCTGCGGGTAAATAATAAGGATAATTTTGTAACCTGAGCTGGTGAAAAGATTGTCACTTGCACGTGAATGTGTTTTCAAATGACGATTTTTTTGCGACATACTGTCATACATGTAACTTGTGATGAACCAAGGACCAAGGCACAGAGTGCTTCTATACCCCTTCCACCAAGGTCAAGGGACATAGTGATGATGTTGCACTCCCTGTCCTCATTAACTCATGTGTTCTATACAAAAGCTGCAGCAATGATACCTCTTCTCAGGTGCACTCCATCATCTTAGATGGATGAGGAAGAGGTGGTCTTGTCCATTGGTAAAGCAGTAAATGAGATTTACTGTCTATCACCTACCCCCAGACTTGTGGCCCAAACCAGCGGGCACACAGTCCAAAAGATCCTTTCCTTTATTGGTAAAGATCTCTAAAGTGCCAACTCATCCAGACCTCTTACTTTTCCCACATTCATCCACAACTGAGGAAATATAATAGAGGTTTTCACAAGGTCAAAATATAGCTCAACAACCTGGAGCTAGGTCTTTTCATCTCTCAACATTGAGACCCCTTATTTATTCCAGCTACAATGTATATTCCCCAAAGTATTATTGGCCTATCAGCCTGCACCTTTGGATGCAAATGTGGCAAAGTGGGTATTTCTATGGGACCCTGGGCACACTTTCCCATCAGTACCATTGATGCCACGGAGCGAGAGACCCATTTACTTGTTACCATCACTTCGTATGCCAACCTATTCTCAGTTACTTCCTTTAGTATGCTGAGAGGCCCAGTTGAATCCCTCCACATTAAAACATATGCTGGATGTTGTGGCCAGATATCTCAGCATGCGCTCTCTGTTGCCATGACATTATTGGCAGACTTTTCTGCACATCCACTGTGACACTGCATTTGACTCATTTTGGTCTTGTTTAACCATAGTAAAGACTCTGTAAGGACTGCTTCTAGAGAAGCCAAGGTCTCATTTCTACCATTTCCTCTTAAGACATGCTGGATTACCAACAGTGATCTTTCATCTCCATTCCTGGTCCAGCTCAATCAACCAGGAACAAATTATCCTCTGGTCATCTGCAAAAATTTTCAAGTAGGCGCAACCCCCGTCAGTCTCCAAAGTCCTGTTAGACCAATTCTTCTCTTGTTAGGTCACCACAGCTGCAAGAGGAACTTCTGAAAATCTCCTTCCTTTCCTACTGCTGAAAGGGTGATTAACCCCTCTCCTGCGATGCATTTTCTTCTTGTTTGTCTTGATAGCTGCTCTCCTAAGCATCTTCTCTGTGGCTTGAGCAAGCATCACAGATGATGGGTCATTCATCTCATTTGTAACAAGGGTTTATGACTCTACTGTTGAGAGCAACCCCCACTATCAAGGACCCCACATTTTCTTTCCCAAGCCCAATCTGGTGAAATTGAGGTAATAGGTGCACAAAGTTTTGCAGAAAGGGGCAGTCAAGAGGGTCTTCAATGACCAGACCATTCTCAGACCCATCAACATTTATGATTTTGCTTACGTCTTAAGAAAGTGACCTTTATAATATGAACTTAAGGAATAAAAGCAAAACTACACAAAAATGATTTTTCCCAAAAAGATCTGCATAATGGGTTCATCCATGTTTGATTTGGATCCAGGTTTGATATAGATAGTTCCCAAATGACATCAGAAGCAGCCATGGTTGTGGTATGCAGACAGATTTACTTTCGAGTTTATATGGTGTTTGGAAGTTGAAATATATTCTTTGAATCAGAAATACTGTTACAAAACAGACATACTTCAATAGAATGTAAATCAGGCTTTCTTTTAGTATCAATATTAGTCATTTTTAGGTTGATTTTGCTTCGGTTTTGGCTTGTTAAAAATTTTCAGTTTTGGTGGTTGCATGTAGGAGAAACTGCCAGGTTGCCCATCTTCCAATTAAACTGGGCAAAATATTGTAAGCTAGTGACCTTATTGGGAAGCATCTATTAGAATTAGTGGAATTGGTCAGGAAACCAGACTATCTTTACAGCAGTACCTCAGATGCTTTTAACTGCATGTTTTCATGCAAAGCGATGGCATGATCAGACTGTTGATAATATAAAAAAATTTAAATGGTGTCCAGCAAGCGATGCATGTTGAAGATGAAATGGAAATTAAGACTCTTAATAAGGGAAAATACTCAGCACAGAGGAATAAAATGGAATATTCAAATTCTTCTGAATAAAAATAGGAAGGGACACAATTAAGTTAATTGGACATCACATGTCAATTTGAGTATGTCTTATTGCAGGAGGTTTGATTGCTGTCATCGTGTGATGGAAACAAATCCAAGAATTGCATCAAGTTGAGAGATGGCAACGGCCCATTGAGCTGCATAGAGTTTGGAACTGAAGTTTGTGCAACTGTGCTAGTGGTATATACAATCTACATGTACTTTACAAACTTTTCACTGCTCCAGTGGCCTAGTGGTTAGAGCATCCGCCTCGGAAACGGGAGGTCGTGGGTTCGAACCCTGGCATAGTCATACCAGAGACTTACAAAAATGGTACTAATAGCTGCCTCGCTAGATGCTCAGCATTAAGAGGTTAGTGTTAGGACTGGTCGGCCTGGTGTCAGGATAATGTGACTGGGTGGGACTTCATGCTACATGTCTGTGGCATGATGTCTCAATGCTAGACATCACTATAAACTGCCACACTACAGACATTAAAAATCCTAATCACACACACACACACACAGAGAGACTTTTCAGTTGAACATAATATTCTCCAATGCATGTATCAAATACCGAATTTTTAAATACATTTTCCAGCTTTACTATAGCAGTTTATACTTTGTTACAACTTACTGAAATCTTGTCAAACTTATGGAAAAAATATAAACTACCTTCTAAGATGGTCTCATCAGGGTTGGCAGGTCTTCAATCTGGTGAGATTGAGGTAAGAGGTGCACACCCTTTTGCAGAAAGGGGCAGTCAAGAAGGTTTTCAGTGATCGGTGTCTCTTCTACTCCTCAGTCTTCCTGGTCACAAAAAAAGCAGGAAATTTTAATTCATTTCAATCTCTCTTTTAACTCCACACCGAACTTATCTGTTTTTGCCTGGACCAGAAAGTTTTTCAAATCTGGGTTCTGCCATTCAGAATTTCTTCCGCAGCCAGTCTTCACCCAGATCATGGGAGTAGTCATGGCCTACCTCCCAATACTAGTAACATTGATTCTCAAGTATATCGACAACTGGCTGATTCACATTGTGCAAGTTCAATCTCTTTAGCTGGATTTGTTCTCCTCTTTGTCCACTGGAACTCGATAGGGTCTCTTGCCCAATCTGGAGAAGTCAGAACTTGTTCCATCTTAGGACTTTGTTGAGTGGGGATGAACATCCCCCCCGAATCAACATGGTCTGGGTTCTTCTGGATCAGGTAGATTGATTCCTGACTCTCCTAGAGACAATATGAGAATAATCCTGCTATCTGCTCACCTTTATCTTTCCCTACTCAAAACCTTTAATGCCACTGCCAAAACCTATGTATGTGTCCTCTACAGTTCCTCCTTCTTGCAAGGTGGAAACAACAGGTTTCTTTATCAACCCTGATCCCACTTGGACTGATTTTTTACCTTTTATCAGTTCAGTGATATGTTAGATTGTGGTTGGAGTACACAGTTAGAGCCAGAAGGCATAATTCTCTGTGGTTCCACTGTAACACCCTAGAAATGAAAGCATCATTTCTAGCCTTACAAAGGTGCATTGACAAAATAAGGGGCCAATGTGACATGGCCTCCTCAGACAACATGTTTGTCATGGCATATCTATGATGTCACGGAGGCACACATGCCCCTTCTCTTGCGTGCAGATTTGGGGCCTAATAATCTAGGCAGAATCAGAAAATTTTGCAATCCAAGTTCACCACATTCTGGGGGGTGAGATGAATGTACTTGCTGACCGCCTGTTCAAAACTGACTGAGCCGTCCTCACAGAATGGTCTTTTCACCACTCATTCACAGAGTCCCTGTTCTCCCGAAAGCCTGAAAGAACGCTTAATTCTCAGCGCATTTATTCTGAGAATAATGACCAGAATTTCACATTAATCTGGACAAAGCCAGATTCATCAAGCAGAACACGTCAACACAGAAGTCACTTGATACAGTCCTACCCATTTATATTGACATAACATATGTCAACAAGCCACCTTTGTCAGTGAAAATAAAAAGTCCCTGTCCCATGGTCTATTATCGAGATAAAATATGATTGTATATGCCAAAAGAAGCCCAAGGTCCCAAGCTGAACAAATCCTTTGTTTTAATTGTTTATGTTGATATGCTCATACCTGTCAACTTGAGTGGGTTACCCATAATTTGTACTGATTTTGGTCATTTTCGTGGTTATAAAAATTCACTTTTTTTAAAGTTTCAGATATATTTTTTTGTTGGTTTATCCCAGAAGTCTTGATGTAACTTTTTTTGTAAATACAGCACAATCCTTTAGATATTCACAAGCGATGTGGGGATAACTCTAATATGCTTTGGAAAGTGACGAAATCGAGTTGAGTTGAAGTACTGTATCTACCATGTTTTCAGAGTGCAACAAATAATTGCTTTTTTTTGTCTGAAGAACATATTGAATTCTTTAATTAGGTGTCCAAAAACAAACAGGTGAAGGTATATTTATTAACCACCCCCCACCCCCCATCTATAGTAAAGTTACCGTTAGCTCACATGACGATGTGCTGCTGTGAAGTAAAACAAGTATTTTGTCTAACACCATGGAATGGATAATGAATGAAAAACAGGCATTGCTTGCCTATTTTGTCTATCTGATACATGTTCATCCACCAGGAAACACATCCATACATGTATTGGAGCCATGATTGTGTGCATATTTTCCAAAAGAACCGCCAAATTAGCAATCTTGCAGTCCAGTTTAACCCTCTGCTAATCAGTGATCATTAAAATCTACATTACAAATGCACGCAAGCTTTATTTCTGTGTAATTAAGATATTAATACAAACTAAATATTGAACAGATTTTGGAATTATAAGATATTTATGAAAGAAACATTTTAGCATCAAAAGTAGAAATACCTATACATGTATGATGGCTAATCTTAGAGCATCACGTGTTTCACACTCCCTTATGAGAATGCAGATAAGAAAAATATCATTTTCAGTGTTTTAAAAATTCAAGATATTCAGACAGTTTTGAACAGTTATCATCAAGTCACAAACGAGTACAAAGATTAAATCAGATAAATCTTAATTTTGTGTTGCCTTCACTGCTTCAACAAAGTAATGAAAGAGATTTATATCAACAACTTAATCTTGTACTCAGCTGTCCAACAAATAGTGACAAATAGGAGCAACTCGTGACTAAATCATAAAGATCCTAACTGAATTTTAAATACAGTACTTTAGAAGGCACATAAATTTGGTATTTTTGTCCATCCATGCATCCGTCCATCACACTTTGATTTAATTTTGTGTTTAGGTAATTTCAAGCACCCTGCCTGTACGAAGACTTCCGCCCTGACTTTAACCAGATTCCAGGTGGAATTTTAAAGGGGATTTCACTTAAAGTCTCGATTCCACTTATAAATTTTAGGTGGGTTCAGGGCGGATTCAGGGTGGAATACAGCCCAAAATATGCAAATTAGTCCATCTATTACTAGGCGGAATTTGTTTATTCCGCCTACAACGCGGAATTAGTTTATTCCGCCTACTAGGCGGAATCTGTTTATTCCGTTTATTTAGCCTAGATTCCCCTTATTATCACTTTTAGGCAGATTCAGTGTGGAATATAGCTCGAAATATACAAATTACTGTTACTAGGCAGAATCTTTACTTCTGCCTAATTAGATGGAAATACCTGCAGAAACCCTACCCAATAATGAAAATGTCAAGGCGGATTTCAGACAGGTTTTTTTTAAAAGCAATTTCTGCCTAAACCATAAAAAATACACTTCAGATTTCTATTAAACTGCCTAATGATTTTTAGACATTATTGGGAATCAATGATAAATATTCACAGTAATATTTAAAATGGATCATAAATTTTATTTTGACAGACATCAAATAAGATTTAGGTTTTTCTTGTCCTAAGGGGCAATGCCATTTTCTTTCTTGCATACAAAATCTAATCCAACATGGCATCACTTAAGTATTTTTCATTTCACTTTAAAGTTTGGGGAGATTTCACACATATTTTGACCATACTTTCATTGAAATTATGTTGAGGTCTCACTCAAATTTCTTTGAAATATTTGTGAAGTTTCACAAAAAAAATTACTAAAACTTTTGTAAGATTATCACTACAATTTTGATCATTATATAGTATATTACTGAAGTTTTTTTTTAGTGTTTCAGACATTTCAGCAGGTTTCAAAGAAATAATGGATATGAATTAAACAGGACTTTATTAACCAAGGTGATATTTAAGTGTGTATGAAAACAATTATACTGATGTTGTAATTATGACATCCAAGGCAAGAGAAATGGGAGTTAATAATAATAAAAATAATAATAATAATAATAATAATGACTTTATTTAGAGAAGGTAATTCAATTAGTTACAGAACTATTCTACCTTGAGGCCTTCTATCTGTGATGTACAACATATACAGTATATACAACATGATATGAAGTATCTGACACTAAATAATTAATTGGTTTTAAAAATCAAAGTATCAAGCCTGGAACATATGCACAGGCATCTGTGAACACATAAACATATATAAAATATTAATCTGCATTGAAAAATTCAGCTGTGAAAAAATTGCAAAATTACAGAAAAGCATCCATTTGAGACAATTTGATTATGAGAAGAAGAAAAGCTAGGAGCCTGCCTTATGTCACTTGTACTGTAGACTGGATTTTTGATTGCACAAACTATGATGCTGTTGTGGTCTCTCGAATTAGTCCTTGTTCCAATAGCAGCCATGACAAATGTTTATCATGATATAATTACTTTTATTTTACACTGAATTCCAACACACGAAGAATATTTTGATAATATACACAATAATGCCTCACGAGATTGAAAGTAGATTCTACTTTTCAGCCAAGAAAATTCCACAAAGATATGACTATCTTTGATAGACATGGATATCTGGCAACAATTCCCACCAGTGATATACACGTTGTCCCTCCTTAAATTCTGAAGTTAATCAGTTTGGAGTTGTATAACTTTGAAATCATCCTGATTCAATTCCTTGTCCTATTTAGCACGTTAACCATTACTGTAAAGCTCTTTATGGCACAAAAAGCAAAATGCTTGTCCTGGCGTTCAGTTTTCATACAGATTGACCAATTAGGTTCCCATCAAATTTGCATTCAGGGTATTCTCATTGCCGCACATTTTTCAAATAGTTATTCAGTCTCTCGTCCCGCTCGAAAATTTGAATCGCCACATTTTGCAAACATGCTCTTCCATCAGTTTCTGTTACGCGACAATTCATTGGCCAATTACAAAATTTTGACCAATCAGAAAGCTTTATACAACGATCCTCTGTTAATAAACGGAACAAGTACTTGTTTGAAAGCTCGTTGTGGAATGGGACCGGATAGAGCATTATTTTAAAACAGTTTCAGAGACAATTTTAAAAAATGGGTCCATATCGAGGAAATTCAGGTCAGGAGAAAAGTGAAATTATGTTATAAAACGGAAAACATGATGCAAACTTGTTTGAGGGCAGTTAAATCCAACTGAAGTTAAACAAAAATACAACAACAACAACAACAACAAATTTGAAAAAGAAATTTAACAAGGAAAGCTGTGGAAAGAAGTTATAAATTGTGCCCAAAATAAACAATAAAATTACAGCTATCTGAAACATGAGTTATATAAGTGCTGCTGAAAATCATTCAAATTGTACAAGAAGGAATAAATGTTATTATATCTTATTGATATTTTTATTGAACTGTCAGTGATATTACAATCACAAAATATCACTATATTTTCAGTCATTTAACTTTACAGACACACAAAAGCCAAGTCCTAATTATGCCTTATTTAACTGATGTGAATGACTAAGTTCTTCATTCCGCCTAGATGTTGGTTAGAAAATAAACTAAGTCCATATTCCTCCTTTCATATAATAGATGCCAGTGACTAAGTTCCTAATTCCATCTAGATGGTGGGTGGAAAATCAATCAAGTCCAAAATTATGCCTAAAGATGTATTTATAGCAGGAATTTGACGAAAGTCCATCTTAGAGTTAGATGGACTCTAGATGGATTTATCTTTGATTTCTCAAATTTTCCATGTCCGCCTTTGTATTAACCAGATTTTTAACATTTTAGGCAGATTCTGCCTGGAGTCTGCTTAAGTTCCAGGTGGAATCTGCCTAATTATTTCGTACGGGTGGTCATCTATGTTCCATGAACACATTTATAGTTTAGTAGATCTTTTTTGGTCATAGGCCAAGCTTATGGAGTGGCCTGTTTTCCAATAGCACGAGTTTTGTTATTTCTATTCCTCCTAAACTACTTAGATTATTAACGTGAAACTTCACACACACGCATTCATCCAATGATCTACCCAAAATGGCCACAACAGCAACCTTGTTGTTGCTACTCCTCCTGAATGGCTGGTCATAATTCCATGGGGTGTTCAATAAAAGACTTCTGATAATGACTAGTTGATCATAAATGAAAACGGACTTGCATCTAAAAAATGTTATTATCATGAAGAATGGTTTCAACACTGGAATTAAAAGAAAGAAATGGTCTTGCATTCCTAGAAATTCTTTTCAGCCTGTATGTCAGTTTGTTTGATGGACTCTTCTGTATCGTTTTCTTTTATTTTAATAACAGTTTAAAGAATTTGAACTTTTATCTTTTATATTGTTTTGCAATTTTTAATTCTTAGAAGCAAACAGGTCTTTTATTATATTTTTATCTAGTTTGATTTTCCTATAAAGTTCTATAAGCTTACACTAACAGATCAAATTATTCTCAGCTGTACAAGATAGCTTAGTTGGGTCACATGCACTGCCTCACCTATGGGCAGCCGTCGCCGCCAAAATTACATTAATCAAATGATCTAGTATGAAATCAAATGATTTAACTTAGCAAATGAAATGATAAATCCAGATTTCAAATGATGTGGTGTCACATGAAATGATTTAACGAACAAAACTGAATGATGAATTTAGATTTCAAATGATGTGGTATTAAATGAAATGATGTAGAGTGAAATGAAATGATTTAACCCATCAAACGGAATGATGAATTCAGATTCCAAATGATGTTGTGTGATATGAAATGATGTAGCATGAAATGAAATGATTGAACCCCAAAAATGAAATAATGAATTCAGGTTCCAAATGATGTGGCGTTAAATGAAATGATCTAGTATTAAATAAAATGATTTAAAGAACAAAACAGAATGATGATATCTGCTTCCAAATGACATGCTATTAAATAAAATGATGTAGTCTAAAATGAAATGATTTAACTCGACAAATGAAATCATGAATTTAAATTCCAAATGATCTGATATTAAATAAAATGATTTAAAGAACAAAACGGATTGATGAAATCTGCTTCCAAATGACATATTATTGAATGAAATTATATAGTATGAAATGATTTAACTCAACAAATGAAAGGATGAATTCAGATTCCAAATGATGTGGTATTAAATTAAACGATTTAAAGAACAAAACTGATTGATGAAATCTGCTTCCAAATGACGTAATATTAAATGAATTATGTAGTCTAGAATTAAATGATTTAACCTAAAATATGAAATGATGTATTCAGATTCCAAATGATCTGGCATTAGTTGAAATGGTCTGAAGAACAGAATGGAATGATCAGCTCATATTCCAAATGATGTGGTATTAAATGAAACATATGGAAAGTAAATTTTAGCTTACATAGATAGAGCGTACATTGCTGAACAAAGGGAAATGAATTTCACTTCGATATCAGTTGATTTAGTGAAAATATTTCGCTTTTAAAATGATGCAAATTGACGAGAATTAGCCTCTAGGAGCAGACTTTTACTTGACGGATTCTGACGGAGAATTTTCTGGATTTTCATCAGACAAGATCGATAGTGACATTGAAATAGCTATTGGAGATAACAGCGGTAGTGATGAGAATGTTGAAGAGGATGGAGAAGAGGGTGGAGAAGAAGAAAATTAAAGAATAGCTGATCGGTGGATCGTAAACGATAGAACACGCATTGACAAGAGGAAATACACAGGACCAACACCCGGGCCAACAACGGATTTAGACCCTGATGCTAATGAATTTAAATGTTTTTGAGCTTTTTTTTTCCCAGCATTTTTATTTCAGTTGATTGTAGATGAGACCAATCTCTATGCAAGACGAAAGCAGGTAGAGAAAGAAGATCCAAACTGGAGAGATGTTACAGAGAGAGAAATCAAAGCATGGATGGGGATGAGAGTTTTTATGAGTATTCTTCAGCTCCCTGAGACAGCCATGTACTGGTCAACAGATGCCCTATTTGGAAACCTAAGTATTAGAAGAGTAATGAAGAGAGATAGGTTTGATAAAATATCACAATATTTTCATATAAATGATAGCGTAGAAATCCTCCCAGGCTTCGACAAGGTCATGACAAGCTACATCATGTGAGGCCAGTGTATGATGCCATTCAAAACAGCTGATTAGAAAACTACAGTCCTCATCAAAATGTAAGTGTAGATGAAGCCATGATAAAATTTCGAGGTAGGTTATCATTTCGCCAGTATCTACCAGCCAAGCCGACGAAGTGTGGAATCAAGGTCTGGATGAGGGCTGACCCAACGAATGGCTACACCAATGAATTTCAAGTCTATACAGGTAAGGACGCGGGTACCAGAGAAGTTGGATTAGCAACACGTGTAGTTATGGACCTAACAGAAAAGATTTGGGAAAGAAACCACATAGTAAATGTAGACAATTATTTCACCAGTCCCGATTTATTCGAGAAGCTTCTACAGAAAGGTACGTATGCACGTGGAACCATAAGATCAAACAGAAGAGGATATCCCATACAGCATCTTAATCAAAGAGACATTAAAGGAGACCAGAAACCAATGGAAATATTGGATAATAATAAAGGTACTATAGCAGTAAACCTTATTCTGAAGTATCATCTGCGACCAAAATGCCAATATTAAAATATTGGCCTATCTTCTAGGAGCTGAATTTCCGTGACCTCGTATGCAAAATTTCCGCGCCTATTCGGTTACTTTCGGGATGTGACGTCATAGTAGCGACTCCAGCAGCCCAAGTGGGAGTTGCCAGAGTGAAAGACAATACCGTTTTGCGTTGCTTACGGGTGTAATAAAACATTAAGAAAAGCCAGTGGACAACATTTTTTTTTCTTTTCCGAAAGATAAAGGCATACTGAAAGAATGGATACATTATTACAGACGAGTCGATTTCAAAGCAACACCATACAGCCCTATGTGCTCGTTACATTTCTCAAAGAACTGTTACGAGAGGGATTCTGAAAAAATGGCAGCTCAAGGATACGCAAATGCTAGGCTTAGACAAAAAGTTGGCTCAGTTCCAGACATAACGTTGAATATTTTAAATCCTGGGAAAAGTGTTGAACGTGCGAGTTACGAAAATAGGCAGAAGGCCGAGTAAGAGACCACAAAATGCAAGAATCAATTCACAGATCTTTTATCTACACCAGCAGTGCTAAAAATAAATCGGATAGCCCGACACCCTGGGTCCCTCTGGTTTTTGTTCCGTCCATCCTGTATTCAAAATGAGGTGCCTGTCAGGCTTGTCGAAACAAAAATTGTTTGCCTGAGGAAACTTTGATCGCGCTGGTGAAATTAGTAAATGTATTTTCAGGATGTTGACATGCATGCCTTAACACGGCACAATCTAAATCAAATCACTACTGTCCAAGGTGAAATTTAGATTTGATTTTAATCAAATGGAGGCTTTGCCAAAAATAATATTCTAAACCTGTCATGTTTCGAGAAAACACAATTTTCAGTAATCTTATAAAAATTACAAATTTAAGAAAAAAATCATTGTATACATGTAGTATGTATAAACGGTAATCTGTAATGATTGGAACTGATATAAAATTATTCCTTGGGCAGTTTAAATAACAGCGATTAAAAGAAAAGAGGTCAAAGTTTCACATTAAATGGCTGACAATAGAAACTGGGGGGGGGGGAGGAGTACTATTGACCCAACCCCTTGCCCCAGTGTGCGAGCGCCTATGGGACGTACCTTTTCTCCATGTGATACGCCTTATTATTCCCCCAGGACAAGCCCATTTTGCATATTCTGGTCAGCTCTGGCTAAATTGCAAAATAGCTAAAGTTTTGATTTAAGTACGCAAACAATAAAGCCGATGTGACCGTTCCGGTGGCCTAGTGGTTACAGCGTCCGCCTCGGATGCAGAAGTCCTGGGTTCGATCCCCGGCCGAGTCGTACGAAAGACTTTTAAAATGGTACTAACAGCTGACTCGCTTGGCGTTCAGCATTAAGAGGTTAGTGTTAGGACTGGTCGGCCTGGTGTCAGGATAATGTGACTGGGTGGGACATCATGCTACATGTCTGCGGCATGATGCCCAAGTGCTAGACATCACTATAAACTGCCACATTGCAGACATCGTAGCGATATGACTGAAAAATTGTTAAAGCTACGTTAAAAATCAAAATCACATCACATCACAATAAAGCCGATGTGACTGATGAACATATTCCATCCTTGCATTGATCTTGTGAAAAGGACTGCCCTTCGGACATACTTCAAAGAAACCCTGTTCGACAGGGTGTGTGTGTGTGTGTGTGTGTAAGCACCAGCAATTGATTGCCAAAATAAACGATGCCTATTTTGTTGTTACTTACGATGCCATGGACTTCAGGTTTAAGTCTTAATGCATGTAACACTGTTTGCTGAACAAAATATTTATTCAGAATTAGTTCTTTAGGGCCACATATACTGCATGGTATATTTTGTTTTATTCCTTTTAATTTAATTATGGTAATTAACCTTTACATATACGGTCGAGGAATGTCAGGTGTTAACTGGCCGAGTTTCTTTGGCGGAAATGGAGATGCGATTTTTGTTTGCAGAGAAAATTTCACAGTGAACATTCATTTAAGCTAATTGGTGACAATTGTATTCTTTTAATTTTGTTATGCTATAGTACTGTTGTAGTTGTTTAAAAACATCTGAAATTTACTTGAATAATGTTTAATTTTCATATTCTATTTACTGAAGAAGAAAAAAAAAAGAATAAAAAATGTTGTGTGATATTAATTATTTCATCCAGTGCCGGATTTAGACGTGTGTGCGTGTGATTTGAATTTTTAACGTGGCTTTAACAATTTTTCAGTCATATCACTACAGTGTCTGCAGTGTGGAAGTTTAGACTGTGGATTGCATACGTTATATCTATTTATAAATGGTTTGGGGTTGGTTTTTTCTTCTTCTGACAAATGAAAATTGACAGACATAATGTAATTATCGGGACTTCGCTGCGAAAAATTTAGAGATATTACGAGATTGAGATGTAGATGAGGAAATACCCCCAAAATCAGGAGGTTTTTCTCCCGGCTTGAGAGTTGACAGGTATGAACTGTCCGGGCTTGTGGAATTTCAGTCAGGGCTTGAGTTTATTTAAGTCACCTGCCCGGGGCCTATGCCTAAAAAAATTCTTTTAACACTGACCAGTACAGTACATAAACTATTATATCAGACTGCAGATTCAAGTTTTGAATGTGCAACCCAAATGTGGTCTCCTTCCGTCTGCCTCGCTCGCCAATGTTGATGTTTGTATTCGAGGACTGGCTAGTATTGCGTCACGGTACCATGTGATCTGTCGTCTCATTAAAACTCGGAAAAATTCGGCAATTTACGGAATCGTGGTATCTTCCATGCAATAAAATCACTACCCGCTTATGATATTTAATTTATAAACATGTCAGTCAAATTAAAATCTGTAGAGAATTACATACGTAGAAGGAAAATTTTGATTTCTAGTCTCCTTTAAGGTTCAAGGGGAATTTAAAAATGGTGTTGATGTGCCCATGGTGGCCTGTATTGTGTTGTTGTACCAACAGTCTTGTTTTAACAGTAATATAATTCGAGGTTTGAATTCACTAAATCCCAGTGAATGTCTGTGTCCAAGAATATTATTTTAATGAAGACTATATTTCCAGAGAAAATTCACTTGAATTGAACAATTGAAGAAATAAATTCTAGCCCAAAATGAACTGCTGAACACAACAATAATACAGATTGATTCTGCTACATTTTAATCAGGCATGAATAATCTTACATTACAGTAGCATATAATGAAATAATAAAACAAATATTTAGAAAAAACAACTAACCTTGCAAACTAATTATACACAACAATGCACATACCCATTGATGTTGCGAGGCCACAGAATTGTCAGATTCTTGCAAAACAGTTGAGGGTTATGCAACTTTAACCCAGTTTCTAATAGAGTGTAGAGTATGGCTTTTCAGCCCTTTGATATACATGTAGCAAAGTTACCCAGTGCATTGTGCTATAAATAGAACACCTGTTACCTATTTGACTGCATAAACATAAGGCCTGTCTATTGACTGTTAACACATTAACTCCTGAGCCAAACAGCTAGGAAGTCCCCTGAAGCATACTTGCAGAGATAACCTAGAGCAGTGTTAGCCTTTCCAGTGCCTGTACCCCTGCGACTAGTTGACAGCACTTGGCTTGCAGATTTTTATAGAGGGGGCTACTTGCAATAAAATTATTATTTTATTTGTATTTATTTAATTAATCTGAAATTTGGCACAGCAGTTCTCAATAAAATTACGCACATAATGGTATGAATTTCATGCTACATGCAGAAATAAAACTCATGCATAAAGGTGAAAACAAATGATGTACTTACCAATTTGCTTCTCTTGCCATAAATAATCCATTATGAATTCACACAGAATTATTAACACTATCAACACATGAAATAATTCTATTTTATATACACTGGTAATCCACTTGTCATCTCTCTTGTAAACCTAATATCCTGTGAATACTGTATACAGATGGACATATTTTCCTTGCTCTTTACTTACCTTTCTTCCTTAGAATTCTCACTGAAAATTTAAAAAAAACTAATAAAACATTTAACAAACCTTGAATTATGCACTCATGCTAATAAAATGTATTTCCTAAACATTTATTTAACGATTCTTCAAAAGATCTACATGATATGGTTTAAAACAATCCGCACACAAATGAACATTACAATAAATACGCATATTCAAAACTTCACGGCGTCGCTTCTGTTACTGCACTGTCGACATCTTCCCCTCTTTTCACCATTCTTAGGATAGTGGTCTCCTGTGTTTGTAGCTAGTGTTGCTATATCACTTTCCTGGTAGTCTCCAATAAGTAGTTTTGCCAGATTTATATTAAAATCAATCAATCGATGTGCCTTTATCCGTCTGTTCAAGCTCCGCTTGACATGATGTACTGATTCCCTCATTAGTATGAATCCGTTGGTTACTGCAATATCAAACAAAAACCAAAACAGGTACAACCACCATTTTTTTGCTGCTCTGTATGTACTGTACTGTGTTCTCAGCTGGTCTGCCGTGTCTACTCCCTTCATGTTACTGTTGTACTCTGGCACGATAGATGGCGCTCTGATGTCCCTGACTTGTCCATTTTTGGATTTGCACTGTACTGTCCTCTCTATGGCTGCTGGATCTTCTGCTGTTGATAGAGCGTAGATGTGCTTCTTGTTCATCCAAATACAGGCTGTTACTTCGCCACGCTGTACTGTTTTAAATTCCCCTTGAACCTTAATGTCTCTTTTATTAAGATGCTGTATGGAATATCCTCTTCTGTTAGATCTTATGGTTCCACATGCATATGTACCTTTCTGTAGAAGTTTCTCGAATAAATCGGGACTGGTGAAATAATTGTCTACATTTACTATGGTTTCTTTCCCAAATCTTTCCTGTTAGGTCCATAACGACATGTGTTGCTAATCCAACTTCTCTGGTACCTGCGTCCTTACCTGTATAGACTTGAAATTCATTGGTGTAGCCATTTGTTGGGTCAGCCCTCATCCAGACCTTGATTCCATACTTCGTCGGCTTGGCTGGTAGATACTGGCGAAAAGATAACCTACCTCGAAATTTTATCATGGCTTCATCTACACTTTCATTTTGATGAGGATTGTAGTTTTCTAATCAGCTGTTTTGAATGGCATCATACACTGGCCTCACATGATGTAGCTTGTCATGACCTTGTTGAAGCCTGGGAAGATTTCTACGGCTATCATTTATATGAAAATATTGTGATATTTTATCAAACCTATCTCTCTTCATTACTCTTCTAATACTTAGGTTTCCAAATAGGGCATCTGTTGACCAGTACATGGCTGTCTCAGGGAGCTGAAGAATACTCATAAAAACTCTCATCCCCATCCATGCTTTGATTTCTCTCTCTGTAACATCTCTCCAGTTTGGATCTTCTTTCTCCACCTGCTTTTGTCTTGCATAGAGATTGGTCTCATCTACAATCAACTGAAATAAAAATGCTGGGAAAAAAAGCTCAAAACAATCAAATTCATTAGCATCAGGGTCTAAATCCGTTGTTGGCCCGGGTGTTGGTCCTGTGTATTTCCTCTTGTCAATGTGTGTTCTATCGTTTACGATCCACCGATCAGCTATTCTTTCATTTTCTTCTTCTCCATCCTCTTCAACATTCTCATCACTACCGCTGTTATCTCCAATAGCTATTTCAATGTCACTATCGATCTCGTCTGATGAAAATCCAGAAAATTCTCCGCCAGAATCCATCAAGTCAAAGTCTGCTCCTAGAGGCTGATTCTCGTCAATTTGCATCATTTTAAAAGCGAAATATTTTCACTAAATCAACTGATATCAAAGTGAAATTTTTTTTCCCTTTGTTCAGCAATGTACGCTCTATCTATGTAAGCTAAAATTTGATTGGTTAAACTGCCTGCATTAGTAGGAAATGGCTTTAAATCAACCAATGGTTTATGCCGAGCTAACTCGTAGTGAGGGAGAAAGGCCTTGCTAAATGCTGCCTCTTAAACTCGGCGCTTGGGATACAAGCTATGCAAACTCAGCCACTTTAGCGAGGCACGCGGGAGATCAGGGATGTAAAGTACGACGAGTATACTCGTCGCCAGGGGTTAATGTGTTAAGCAGTATAGTACATGTTATGTAGTTGGGAGCCATATAACTCAACCATGTTATGGACGGAGCTGTGTTGTAAGCAACCAGGTCAGGTAGCTAAAGAAAATGATGCATATACCAAAACAAAATAATGGGGGGTGGGTAATAAATGTGGGTGCAAACATATGTGCTCCATTGGCACAGTTACTGTCTTAAGTCGATGCATATTAAATGAGCAATACACCTGTAGTGAAAACAGAAGGCATATATAACATTTTACTTTATTCAGATAACCACGTATTGGTACATGTACGTATATACTGTTCATATATACATGTCTAATTTATAGCATGAATAGAACATCAACACCATGTACTCACCCACGAATCTCATCAAATGCATTGAATCTACAATAAAAGTAATCCATTGAAATTATGCACACACACAGAATCAAAATATTCAATAATTTTGACACGGGTCATATAGGTCTGAATTCATTGAAAATAAATAGCACAATCATGTAATGAATACTGAAATATGTTTACTTTTTAGTAAATCCCAAGTTTGTAAAAGTTTGCGTTTAAAGCCACCGTTGGTAGCGTTTGTAAGCATAAACTTTTTTCCTGCAAAAAGGAAACTTTCACGGCACAGTCACATTGGAAAATGAAACAATCCATCAGGTTCCAATGCTTTTGTTTAAGTTTGTTAAAGACTTCTTTTGAAAAAAGGTAATCTTTGTTTTTATTGAAGATTGTAGTTGGCTTTCTTTGGTGAAGGATGCATGCATTATTGAAGTTACTGCTAAAGACCAGCTTTGGATAACCAGACACATGCCTGTTTCTTATTGTAGCAGCAACATTAACTCATAACCCCTTGAGGTTTTTGTCGTTTTCGCATGAAATGCGAGTAGGAAATACATGTTGTGGGCTATTTCTGAATACATCAACTTTCAGGTGATTTTCCAATAACCTAATGCCTAGTTGTGTTAGAAACATCGTTTTTCATTGGCTATTTCACTCTTGCATAAGGGTAAAAAAAAATTTTTTTTTTTTTTTTTTGCCTAATGGACCCAACATTTTCATATCGAGACCACTCTTTATCCCAAATGCCCACCGTATCCTACTTTTTGCAAATGTTCACCTGTCTTTGTGCAGTTCAGACTGGTCTGCCTTAGACCTGAGGCCAAAAAGTCTAAAATCTGGACACAAAATCGGATTCTGACTACGAGCTAATTTTGGGTGGGGAAAAAAAAGAGGGGTAAAAAAAATTAGGCTTTTCCCTCTGTATTTTGTAGTGCAACTAGAAGGTCCAGATTATTTGGTATCATTATAGAGCTACATCTATCTACCTTTCAATAATACCACCCAATTTAGTGTATGATACGTGACCTTGACGCTTCAGAGCTTGGTAGTAGGCTACTACCTCCTGCTACGTAAATGCTGTGCCAGGGGTTAATGAGTTAAATGGCTGTTGAGAACTATATCTGAAGTACACTGGGCATCAGGGTCTTTGAAAAAATTAGATAAAGTCCTTGAAATGTTTTTGAATTTTGTCACACCAAAGGGGTATGAACCCTGACCAGACATCCAATATGACCACCATGGCTGCCATTATGAAAATTTGTTATTGACACTGCTTCTGAATGGAAAGTCATATCATCATGAGATTTACACACTGAGACTTTTCATGATGTCTAGTTGGTCCATATTGAAAATGATGCTGATCTTACCTCCATTATGGCTGCTAAGATTTTCAAGAAGGCCTTGTTATTGTTATTTGCTGATCATACTGACTTGAACTTGTTATATCTAATTGGTTCTTAGAAAAAAGCAATAAGGCTGCCATCGTTAAAGACTGTAACTGCTCCAGAATATCAGAGATGGCATTCGTCACTCAGCAAGTGAAAAAGAAATGGTCTTATCTTCTGTTCCTTGTATTTCTATTCTGCCAGTAAAGTGTCAGTCCCTCTTTGGGACTCTTGTAAAAATCTTTTTATAGCTACTCCTCCTGAATAGATTGCCATATCAACATGGGGTATGTACCAAAAAGCTTGAGTCGTTGGTCCTAAATGAAAATGGTGCTGATCTTGTATCCAATATGCTGCCATAATGGCTATTTTGAAGATCTTGTAATAGGTACTCCTCAGCATGGGGTTTTCTCCCAAAACCTTTGTATGCTATTTAGTTGGCCATGAATGAAAATGGTGCCAATCTTACATCTTGAAAATTTTGTTCTTGCTAAGGAAAGATATTAACACTTGAGAATTTAAAGTAAGACATGGTCTTGTATTCCTAGAAATTCTTTTCAGTAAACATCTTTGATGAACATGCTTATGGACAATTTTGTACATTTGTATTTGTAAAACTTAACTCGTCATTGGCACTATATACATGTATATAGCATGTACTGTATTGTGCTGATGTTCCATTAAACCCTATATATATTGCTACATAAATGCCAGGCATTTTCCTTGTTGAGTAAGCCTTTTAAAGAAAAATTACCTCCTTTTTTTTTTCATATGTGCCTTGAATGAAAATACTATGTGGAAATGTATACCAAAATTTTACTGTTTGCTATAAAATGTATTTTGAAACTCTTTATAAAATCACAATCATCAATGTTATACTATATATTTAATACTAAAGATGAAGTCAGATTATGAAGACAAAAATAGAATATAAGTCTGTGGAATCGCCTCTGGAAACAACATACACTTTTGCTATTGCAAGGTGTGAATATAGGATTTGTTGAGGAATTCTGTATTTTCCATATTACATAAAAATTGTATCTAAACTTCTAACAACTGTTAAAATTTTGAGTCCCTTTTAGTCAACTGCCATTCTTGCATAACTGGAATTAACTGAAACATCACAGGTAAAGTCATTTGCTGCTTTTATAATGAAGAGCTTTCATTGTAATATGTGACAATATCCAGTGCATCAGGAAAGAAGTTGATTGCAGAAGCAACTAGATATAGTGCCCATTGCAAATAATGCTAAAATGCAAAACTTAAGGAAATACTGGATTTCCTATACTTTTTGCATTTAACAAAACTTGTCAGAAACAGGTTATTTTCCTTGAATAAATATAGTGTAATTTGGTCTTGTATTTGTGTTATGGAGCATCTAATTTCACCATTCAAAGTATTGTGTATTTCAACCTATTACATGACAATAAAAGATGGTAGCCACCATGCCCATGAAGTTCAATGGATTCAAGCCAAAAGCAATGGTTACCTCAGTTTCCTTAATATTAAGATTTGTACATTTTACACAATCTTTGATTGTCTTTTCTGCATTTAACATAAATTTAATGAGGCTGATAACTGATAGCAAGTTGCAGGGCTGCTTTCTTTCAAATATGACTGGGTATGAATCAGGATACGACACAATGAGTAAAGGCCACATGCCTTAAAATAGCTGACATGAGCTATATCTGAAATCAAACTATGAAAGATGGCAGCCAAGTTTCAAAATGTAGACTTAACTTAAGATAATGTTCCAAGAGTGAAATTACATTACAGCCTAAAAAAAAGTCACTCTGTTTATAACTCAGAGGGTTGTTACAATGTCATCTCCATTTAATTTAGGCTACCATCCTATAAAATATACAAAAAGGCCACTATATTGGAGTACTATGCACTTTTTATTGTAACTTGTCAGTCATAAATACAGGTATTTGTCTAGCTAATAAATGGTATATAAACTCTGCACATTGAGATAAAATCAAGCTTCACCATTTGTCTAAAGCTGGTTTGGCACACTAACATTTATCTTATAGTTTGTTTTTCTCTGATATATTGGAAAATTTAAACAAAAAAGGCAGTGTTTGTTGTGAACTGACTAAATTATTTCTGGAACAAAAGTTGCATCAAACTTTCTGAAACAATGACATCTTCATATCTATTTGCCTCAGTATTAAGTTTATGGCTAGAATATCTTGTCTAGAAGAGAGAGAGAACTACAGTGGTTCAGTGGTTGCAGGTTTGAATCCTACCATCAAACCAGTCTATGTTAGCTTCTTTGGTGTGTCCTTGGGGAAGACACTTCACTCCAATTGCCTTGGCACTAAATAACCTACTTGTATTGGTGTGCCATAAGGGGAAAACAGTTACTATACATTGCAGATTCACAAGGCAGCAGATACCCCCAACACACCTTTCTGTTGAACTTTATATTTAAAGGAAACCCCATATAAACCAATTGTGTGTCAGATATATTAGTATAATTTTGCTAAGCATTTCTAAATACTGTTTGTTCAACTTGAGAATTTGAATATTCCCATTGGACCAGTACTTTTGTATACTTGTAAGTCTGTGGAGAAAACTACTAGTCTCGGACTACCAGACTAATTTAAAAAATTGAATTCCCTTTTCATAATCCAGGATCTGAGTCTGTCAGTTATCTTAACATGGACAATAATAATTTCATTGCAGGCATCATATAAGATAGGAATCCAACCAAAAAGAGTTTGTATGGTTGTTTTACAAAAATATTATCTTAAAAGAGTGAGAAGCAACAAGCTTTGTAAAATTCAACAAATAATATATTTCTGTAAAATACAAAGTGAAAATGTAAAAATCAATTACAGCATTGTAAATCCCAAAGAATCCTTGAATTTCGAATGCAAGTCCTAATACCGGTAATTATTGTTCAGAATAAACTTTACTGGTATTCCAAAATAAATCCAATGCTGGAAGTATTGATGTACCTGTGATGGCCTGTTCTTTAGTGATGTGCCAAGTCTTTTATTGAATCACAATAATGCAATCCAAAAATATACCTTAACTGATTTTGTAGATGATTTTAGTAAAACAGGTTGTCCCTTGACAAAATATGTGATGACAAAAATGCTATATTTTGCACAGGATTTACAATCATACATTGCATTTTATAAATATTTGCAAACTTGCAGAATACAATTGAGGTGGAGGTGGACAGCATCTTGACAAGCAACAAAACTAATTATATGAATATAGTAATACATTATGCAAGTTAACAAGTTCTATTTGGTATAAAACATGCTTAACATCTCCAGTGGCATTAAAGACTGCTATAACTTGGTATTTGCTTCTTTTTTTTTTTTTTTTGCATGGATACAATCACTTTTGTGCATATACAAACAAGGTCTTTGTTCCTTGAAACTTTAATATTACTAACATGCCTTTCAATGAAAAAAGCATACAAACATTCTTGTTTAATTTTGTACCTTTGATTACTGAGGAGCCAAACTTTTTTGTTTCCTCTGCTAGATGGTCGTATATGTGATGGAAATTACTTTCTACTAATCTTTTTGAATTTCTAGTACCATTCCACATTTTTGGAAAGGCACAACACATCTTGAAATGTTAGATCATTTGGCAGCTGAATGTTAACATCACACTTAACACATTGACCCCTGGAGCTTTTTGTCATTTTTGCCTAAAAATCGAGTAGGAAACATTTTTAAAGCTATTTCTGAATAGACTCGAAAACACCAAATCCCTGGTGATCTTTCAATAACATACTGTCTAGTTGCATTAGAAACATTGTTTTTCATTGGCTGTTTGACTCGCGCATGAGCAGAAGGGTAAAAGCTGGACTTCATTTTATATTTTTTTGCTAAACGGAGCCATTATTTTTGTATGGAGACCACTCTTTATTCCAAATGCCCATCTTATCCTACTGTTTTGCAAAGGCGCATCTGTCTGTTTGCAGTTCATACCGGTTTGCCTTAGATCTGAGACCAAAAAGTCTAAAATCAGGACACAAAATCAGATTCTGACCATGGGCAAATTTAGGGTTAAAAAAAGTCGGGTCCAAAAAATGAGGTTTTTCTATCTGTATTTTGTAGTGCAACTAAATATTCCAGATTATTTGGTATCATTGTAGAGCTACATCTGTCTACCTTTCTATAATATCACCCACTTTAGTGTATCATGCATGACCATGACGCTACAGAGCTCGGCAGTAGGCTACTACCTCCTGCCCCGTAAAGTCGTCGCTAGGGGTTAATGTGTTAACAATCTTCTTATGACTGAGAAGTGTCATTTTCCCTACAAATTAAAGTGTAGGTGTGTGATGCTAGTGTGGCCATTTGTCCACTGACTCTTATTGATTAGACCTGAGACTTCTTTCAATTGTTTCATGGTTAAATGCTGTAATTCCTCCAGTTTATAATCAGTATACTTCTTACAATGATGTTTTGATTGTTTGTAAATCTCCCAGCAGTGAGCACCTCATTTTGGAATATTGAGATTTCATGAGATAACCTGAGAGTGTTATTTTCAGGTATTATGAAACTGGCATATTGGTCACCGTAAGCATAGTGGGTCAGTTATACACCTTGCGCATCTTACATGCAATATAGGTGACAGTCGATACATCCTCAACAGTTTTCATCCAGTGTTCATAAAATTTTCACCATATACTTAAGAGTTCTCAGCCAGTGACCACAATTGTTGATACCAGTATCTTTATTTTTATTGGGGGGGGAGGCTGTTTTGTTTTGTATTTTATTTGTGAACTTTTTGGATACTTTAACAAAGAACAATAAATTTTAAATATTCCACATTTTAACTTTAAAAACAACAGCATGCATAAACATTATCACTGAATGAAAAGAACGTATTTACAATTTTCCCAACCCATACTTAAAGCAAAATTCATGCAAACTGAGTAAAACAAGGTTCATACAGTTTTTTTCTTTGACCATTTGCAGTGTTTTGGTTATACACTGAAGTTCATATTTAGCCATGGTTATATACCTTCAGTTTTTTAAAGCCAACATTAGTTCAAGTAATAATAGATTTGGGTTTTTGTAAAACACTGCATCCCACTGAATCGAAAACAACACTTAAATGTTGAAAGAAAGAAATATAATAAAATATGCAAATTTAATTTAATTTACATAGCACCATAATTTAGTCATGTCATCTATATACCTGTATGCATATAAATGGTCTTATCAAATCTTATTTGCATGATATAAAAAAAATACTGGTATTCAAGTACAATGTATTTGAAAAGTGCTTAGCTAATAAGCTAATTTATCAACTTTTTGAAAAAGAGCTACTTGAATGGCATGAACTCATCTAAATATGCATGTAAACAAAACTTCTAAATTTCATTGCCATGGGACAAGCAGTTTCTGCCTAAATTTTCACAATCAGTGCCAAGTAAAAAACAATGAAGGGGGAGGGGAACAAAAATGGCTCAGGTGACTTAAGTTTAAATTGTTTATCTTCTTTTGGAAATAAACATGCTTATAAAATATAATGGGCTTGGGACTAGTTACTGCTTAGTGAAGCTAACAAAACGTATTTTTCACAACTACATTAAAGTCTCAAGTCTTTGTGGGTTTTTAAACTAATAAAAGTATAACAATATCTTCATTGCCTAAAATTGGTTCCGGTCATCAATGTTTGGTATTATTATATTATCATAATTTTGAATAGTCTACCTGGAACTTCACACAGTTTCAGTACAGTTATTATACCCAGTCTCTTCTACCCATAGTTACATAGTCATCAGGCTGTCCATTCTTTATCTGGCACTGATATATGTAACTAATCATGCAGTTTTTGATGGATTAACATGAAAATTTGAAACTATAATGGTAATTTTTTTAAATATATGCACATCAACAAATCACTGTCTTCCAGTTTTTGCTAATTAATTCGCTTTTTTAATTGTGGTAGGGCATGATGTGACTTTTGAAAGCAGTTTTTGAAAGATTGTTATGAAACTTGGTAAATATTATGGTCATCACAGAAGCTGTGGATACTGACAAATTACATTGTTTCTGCAATATTTGGTTAAGTTGTTGCCCATTTTGTCTTGTGTGTGTGTGTGTGTGTGTATATATATATATATATATATATATATATATATATATATATATATATATTAAATGCAATGTATTAACCACAGTGAAATTGGTACATATTAAGGTCATCATATAAGTTAAAGGTACACATTTAACAAATCTTGTCCCCTAGTAACTTCTTAAGAATTTAACATTCTGACTTGAGCAGTGAAACAGTATGTATTTTGGTTATCATCATACAGTATACATGTGGACAAATCAGTGTACATGTACTTGATCTTGTGAAGGTGTAGATGTTTAGCTATAGATTCATCTCCATGGTGGAGTTGAAGTTGGAAAAGCGTGAGTATATTTATGTGAGAAAATTGATGACCTGTCTTCCAGTTCTAGCAAGATTTAGGATGGTCAGAAGGATGTGCAGCAGGAATATTATGACACCCACTCACCCATTTTTTGTTATTGAGTGGGGGCACACCTAGCTAAGGACATAAACTTCATGTGGGTGGGGGTTGGGGAGTATAATAATAATAATAAACACTTTATTTAGAGAAGGTAACTCAATTAGTTACAGAACTAATCTACCTTGAGGCCTTCTATCTGTTATGTACAATATATACAGTATATACAACATGATGTGAAGAGTCTGGCTTGACACTAAATAAGTAAGTAATTTTAATATTCAAATTATCAAGCCTTGAACACATGCACAGGCATCTGTGAAAACATAAACATATATAAAACATAAAATATAATCCTGCATTGAAAAATTCAGCTATGAAAATGATGTAAAATTACAGAAAAGCAATCGGTATTTTTTGTACTAGAACTGTTCAATTTTCTCAAGATTTCAGCCATTTAAGACACTGATTGTGAAAAGATCAAATGCTAGGAGCCTGTCTTATGCCACTGGGAATGTTGTTCCGTACCACTGGAACAGTATATTGAAAACTTTGTTTAAACAATTCCTTCTTTGGCCTTGGTATAATGTAATTTTTTCTTCTTATGGACCTTAAATTTGGAGTGCCATCAACATCTCTTTGTAAAAGATATTGCTTAGATAGACAAGAATGTCTTTTCTGGATACTTTATACATCGAGTATGTGTGTGTGGTTGTGATATGTTTGCAGTTTGTGTGTGTATTTGTGTTCATAATATATAACAATGCTAAGTATGTAAGGAGTTTGGAAGAGTATTAAATGCCTAGAAAAAAAGTTTTATTTTATTTTTTTTTAGATTTGAAGTTTCAGTCACTTTCTGTTGGCTTATGTAAGTAGATAACTTAACTATAAAATGTACAGCTTTGCTTGCTTGGGGTAAACACACAGATCCCCACTGGGGCCACAAAATACTGAGTAACACACACATACACACACACCAGCACTGTCTGGAAGGTTGACAGATATGATGCCTGGAAGGTTGGCAAGTATGTTGGGTCATGATTGCATCAAACAGCTTTGTAAATATTATAAACTAAGTGAAAAAATGGAAATTTCTCTGTGTGACAAGTAGCTGTAAAATTAGAATTTGACTTTTCATGTTTTAAAATAAATATAGATTTGCTGTAAAATACTCTTCTCCTTGTCAGCTTGGTAATTTTGTCTTTATTGTACCAACTAAGCATGGCAGATCACCAAGACTTCACTTCATCATCATAGATATAGACAAACAGATACAAAAATAATGAATTTTGTTTAGCTTTAAAAGGATAGGTGTTAATCACCACACCAGGTGGTAAAGTTATTTTAACTCCAGTAATGTGCTTAGTCTATGAGGTATGATCTGAATTATTTTTACAGTTGTTTAGACAAGATATGTCTGATTTTGATTCAGGTCCTCATGGTTCATATTTAATACCATACATGTTCAAGACTTACAAGTCAAGTCCAACTGCAAAATGCACAGATGCAGATCTGCCATCACATAATTTACTGGCAGATCTGGAGCTTAGCATTTAGTTAGGAGTAATTCAAACAGCATAGACCCTGACCTGCCAGTTTATCATACAACAGCAGATCAGGGTCTCTGTTGTTTACAGTTGGACTCAACTTACCATTGAATATATGCTGTATTTTAAATTACAAATTCTCATTGTAGTATTTTGTATCATAGTGTCTGGGAAAATTTTAATAGAATGCTCAGCTTGTGTCCAGCTACTTCTACTCACAAAAATGTCTTGAGATTGTCAAGACATTGTCATCAGACTTCTATCTAGAAATAACTAGCTTTATTATATGCTTATATTTTTCTCCGTTAACTTTAGATTGTCAGAATCGTTCAGTATTTTAAAATACTGAACTCGCATGCACTTCATGTTGCACTCATAAAGGAACTACTTTCTATTGTAAACAAACAATGGACATAGATGCCAGCACTTTTGATTTGTAAACAAATCATGTGCACTCACATAGTAGGCACTTTACGTTTTGGTTGATTAAATTTGTTTCTGAATGAAGTAAAGCAAATGTTTCATGGACTGCCACGTACCAGCTGCTTTGCTCTATTTCACATTAACCTTTTTGATACAATGTTTCAGATAGATGCCAGATTTCATAAAATTGCTGGGTACCTACAAATGACATGCAAGTGACAAGGCATAAACTGTCTTTAGCTGGTAATAAAAATGGAAGAAAATATGCTTAGTTTTACATCCTGAATTTCCTCAAAATTTACTTTCTTAGTTCTGCACATCCGAATTACATGAGCCATGTCATGGGTTCTCAAGCTTGATTACACATTTCGAAATTGTACTGTAATTTTGACTACCGGTATATTCCAAATGCAGTTACACCCTCCTTACTGCACTCAAAATGAAATAAACAATAAATTCCATACGTCGTCTTGATAATTGCAGTTGAAAGACTTCATATTTTTCCCACATTATGATTTCAAACAATCAGTGACAGAACAGAAACACGCTTGCAGATGTCAGCAAGCTGCTCTCTCGTTGCTTCAATCCGATGTATTTCATGTATAATTGACACAGATAACTCAAGTCCATAATAACAAAATTTCGTAGCATCTGCAAAAATACCAAAATCTATTCATTTTATATCAAATTTAATAGTTGTTGCCATGAGCATTCATTCTCAGTGTGACTCCAAATTTCAATGTAAATAGATTAAAACACCATTTTCTTTTGAAAGTTATGTCTAGCACATGACTAAGTTCATATTTATCTGGGCAGAGTTATCTGTGCATTAATAATGTTGTTGTGTAATGATGAATCTTTTGTGTATATGGTTTGGAATATGGCATACATTCAGTTGCTTTGTTTTGTGTAGTGTATTTTTGTTTACCTAATTAAGCCTTAGGTAGAATAAGAAAATGAGCATATATTAAAATGGTTAAAAAAATATGAACTCGTTTTGTCAGATGGATATACTGCACTCCCAAGGTCGTGCAGTATTTCTGTCTGAAAAACTCATTCATATTTCCCCATACAAATGCAGTAACCTCTAAGTATTACTAAAACAGTGGCACAATGAGCAATGCAGTGTTGGGTCTTTATCTGTTTCTGCTTTGGGACAATTAAGAGTCTTGTAAGTGAATAGATGTGTAGAAGAGTTATATTTATATAATTATTTCTTTTTCTTACAGATTCTCAGAGAGATGTCTTTGGTGTAATCATCCTTTATCTGTTCGTGCTGCTGATGGAGATGTAATATGTTTTGTAGTTTGCATGTTTGCTTTGAATATTGACAATTTTTAGAATGTGTGCCACAGAAGATCATAGATATTACATTTTGTATTTGTTTAAGTGCATTCAAGAAAATGTCATTTTTAATTTCTTATTTACTGCTTACACTCATAATTTGCACAACATAACTTTTTTATTTTGTTTGTTACATTAAAGGCTATATTTTGTCAAGAAATTTATTGTCATTTCTCATTACTGCATGCATGTACAATTTATATTTCTTGCATTGTCTGTCACAAAACATGACCCTTTACTCCAGTACAAGTGAGAAGCAATGCACTTTCTATGCACATGTATATAACTGACTCTCTCTCTCTCTCTCTCTCTCTCTCTCTCTCTCTCTCTCTCTCATATTCTGGAGAGACAGTGCAATTGGGATATAAAGATGGCCTCTTTGAATACTTTGTATTTGTTCAAACTATTAAACTACATGTCACATGCACAAGGGTTTCACTAGAAGCTGGTAGCAAGCACTTTTTGCCATTTATTTTTACAAGAAGTTCCACCCTGCTTTCCAGTTTTGACTAAGCCTTTTTAACAAGAATTTTGGAATTTGTTTACAAATTGACAAGGAATGGCTAAATTCGTCATTTATGTGCAATGTCGATACACAAGTGATTAAAAACACAAGGAATATTCAGATTTGGTGACATCATCAAGATGCACCCATTAATCACAATTTATGCTCATTTGCTTATAATGAAGTGAGGAAGGCATATGCTTGACTTTCGGTTAAATAAAAAAAGTACCATATATACTCGCCTATAAGCCTGTTCGCATATAAGCTGACCCACACCCACACACACACCCCAGTCTAAATAGGTATAAACACTAAAAAGTGCTTGACCCATGTATAAGTTGACCCACAACTCCATGACATCACATGGTAAGTTCTAAATGCATTTATTTAGGCAACTTTTATTTAAAAAAATTATTAAAAAGAAATGGTATAAACTTGTTTAAAAAGTATTTTATTTAATTTTTTGTTTACTTATTGTTTCTTCCTAATTTAGATTTGTGTATAACTTGATTGAACAATGAGAAGAATTGAGCATTAGTGAGTTGCTGTAATACTGAGTCTCCCTTTTGACTCAATTATTGTTTGTTTATGCATAATTGCATTGGACATTTTATATCAGTGCACCAGTAATTACGTTTTTATTTTGCTTTGAAATTGTAAATGCAATATGATAACACAACAACAGTACAGTTTGATTCAACACTCGAAATTAGGCAACAGAACGTATTTACATAATGGCACCACCGCATGTACATTGTAGGTTTAAACATGTGCTGATTGAAGTACATACCTTGGAGTCGAATTATGGGTTCCACTGCACTCAACTTTAATGATGTCTCCAAAATACAATATGAAGTTTCAGAAATAATGCTTCAAAAATTATGCTAATGCCATAAAAGTTGAGGTGGAGTTTGCTTTGATGTAAGCGACCTTACACCATATGTATCAACTCTCACGCCAGGAGGGGAAAAAACTCCTGATTTTTAGAGTCGTTCCACACCTACCTCCCGATTTCATATTTCCCGATTTTTGCAGAGAACTCCTGATTATTACAATGTATCTTTGATTTTCATTTATCCTTAAAAAGAAAAGTCCTACATAAATAGATATATCGTATGGAATCCATGTTCTGTTGTATCACCTGTGAATATTGTTGTGACAAAATAATTACTTTACTAGAAAGAATTTGCTTCTTTAGTAAACAGAATGTTAAGTTTAAACATTACTCAAGTAAATTTACGATTGTTTTTCACCTCTACAAGAATACAAAAATCAGAAAATAAACCAGAACAAAAAATAAACCACAACAATAAAACTGTCGACAATTAATTTCAGTCCCAAGAATGATTACAATGAATGCTTAACTCCATATGCTGTAACAAAATTCCCACAAAAGAAACCTATACGACTGAACACCTGACATTTTCATACCGTATATACAAATGTTGATTACCATCATTAAATGAAAAGAAGGAATGAAAATACATAACATGCAGTATATGTGCTCTCAAAAGACTAATTCAGACTACATATGTTTATAGAAACAATACTAAATGCCATACGAGTTGATAATAAGGAAATAAGGTCATATATACAATGAGGGGAAAATGGTTACCACATGTACAGTACCGCAAGGCTGCCTATATAGGTACCTTTTAGGTCACCAAAATTGGGAATCCTTTATTTGCCAGTCAGTAGCTGATGCTTGCATAACGCAAAGTAGTGAAGAACATGGTTTCTGTGAATTGTGACGGAGGGCCAGTCATTTTCACAAAATAGTTGTATCGATAACCAGGATTAACTTTTAATTAGTCGCACTGGCTTTGCTTGTTTATTTAAGACTAACCTTTAGCTGTTGTGCTGTTTGCCCACAGCTGACCTGGGGTAAAATAAGGGGTGTCACAGGGAAAAACGGCGCATATTGGACCTGTAAGATTGGTCGATATTTAGTGATAACAAGGTGTTAAAAATGCAATGATAAACCTCCCATTTTTAGGTCACAATCTATTTTTGTATTCATCTTCCTACTTGGATTTTGAAAAGTTCATAGATATGCCTTACACCCCACTTTACAAAACTATGGTAATTGTGCTAATATTATGGAATGAAAGGCTATTACACATCAATGTACTGATAATCTTGATCGTCAAATTCCCTCGTAACGCAAGCCAGTTTCAAGGTTTTAATGATTAACTGGCCTATATTGCTGTCGGAAAACAAAAGACAAGTCAGGTCAACTATCAACAAAGGAGACATCAAAACATCAAGCTTTCCATTGTGTTGACAGTTATGATGTTGTTCAGCCAGAATACAAAACTATAGATTGATGATGATTGGTTGATTATAATGAGAATTTTAGACTTTATAATTACCATTCTTAGTGAACATGTAAGTTATGCTGGTTATGTGCCTTGTACAATTAATCATGCATTTTTACCTAAGTTTGTAGGATCACTTATCTCATTAAAAATTAGTAACTTTTGAGTGCGTGATTCAACATAAATGAAACAGCTGAAATGTTATCTGGAAGAATGCAATTTGGTCAAAACAATGGATAAAACAAAGTCTAATATGTTTGGGAATAAATAAGGATTTAAGTGACACTATGCATGCTTTGCACTGTGTAAATACTGTACATTATATTTCAGCCTGATCTCCAAGGTAAACTACCGGCCTGCGAATTATGAAGTCTGTATTTACCTTTATTTAATTTAGTGTTGGAGAAATCAGAAAATATGTACATGCAAAATAATAACAAAATCAATCATAATACTTTATAACAGTTTAATAATTATTGGGACACCAAAAGTGATTTTTTTTTTTCACATCCCAAGATTTACAGCCATTACAGTAATCAACAAAAAGATTTAAAAACTAAAGTTTAGACACTGGTCTGCGGATAATCTGACCCCTCTTCTTCCAGGGCTTTATTTTTTTCCTAAATTTTTTGGCTTATATGTGAGTATATACAGGTTGGTAACAATTCATCACCAGATCGACAAAATAACAGATGTTTCCTTGTTTTGTATATGAATGATACCAGTGATGATTAGGCAAGTGGATGCATCCTAATACAGTATACCTGTATTATTAATGGTACCAGTGACCATCAACATTATGAACATTTTGCATATGGTTTAACCTAAATAAAACATATTAAAGTTCATGATAAATGTTAGATAAAACATAAATACAGCACACTTGTTATGACATATTAAACAAGTACTGAAAGTGAGACTGCTTCCTCCAATTCTTTTAGAAATGAATCTGTAAATCTTTTATAATATGTAACAGCTTCCACCTGTAGAATATGTTGCAAAGTATAGTATCTTCTAGCTACACCTAGATACATAGATAAACCATGTAGTGATGTTCACCTCTCTGTTGTTGTTGTTTTAGGGTTTAACGCCATTTTTCAGCACACGATAGGCTATACATGGCGGCCAGTATTAATGGTGGAGGAAGAACCCGGAAAGAACCACTGACCCACGAGAAGCTACTGGCAAGCTTTCTCGCATACCCACACACCTCTGTAAATTAGTTGTATTTATTGCTGATTTCAGTTTGTGTATTATTATAAAACCCCAGTTTTGCTTTTAGTTTCTTATTACACGTGTTCTATTCACCTGACTTCATTTTCAGATACATGTACTTTTGTAATGATTATTTTACTAATTTTATCAATCAAGTTGACAAAAGAGATTTTAATTTTATCCAAACAAATACATTGGGAGAAGGTTAGTCCCCCTGCCTTTAAGAGGCAAAGAATGATGAGAAGAATTCTTGCTCCTCTGACCTGAAACACATTGAGATTGAGGACAGTTCTTTTATTCCCTGTGCCAAGTCACAACATATCCAGGACACACTGTACTAATTATACGGAAGAACTGTGAACCAGTCTAGAAATGGGTGAACAAATAATAGAGTATTTACGGGTTTGGTGGTCCATAATTGGCTAATAATGAAAATTAAAATTTTAGTAAAAATATCTTTTGAGAGCTTATCCTATATGTAATTTAAAAAAAATATATACAAATTTGTACTGATGCAATTTTAGTATTTTTACAGGCTTGACTCGGGAGTACTCGATAATGAAAGTAGCACCTGATTCATTTGGTGCAGAATCAATAACATGTTTCATGCACATGTAAATAAACAAAATACCGCGGCTCATATGGTGTTCTCCACACATAAGCTTGCACCAAGGTTAGATGTACATGGAGAATTATAGGTCTCATCTTCAGCACCCAGAAATTTTAAGTTATTGAATTTTGAATATGATGGTGTTTCCATATGTTTACTATTGGAGTTGAATTAGTACCATGGGTCCTATATGCGACCTATACCATAATAGGAGCTTGTTGTTTCCATGGTATCATTTTGGTGGCTTTTTCATATGACAATCATAATGGAGTCTTTTTTTTTCATGGTTTGCATGTGATTTTGGAGAAAAAATCTATGCAAAAGACAGATGGGAATGGTTTTATACACTGGACATTGGCAGTAGATAGCTCAGGCCATGGAGAAAAGAGCATAGTATGGCCTGATGGCAGAATTTCATATGTTGGTGCCCACAGATTGGCCTATATGATTAAATACCATTTAACACATGCAACAATTCCCCAAAAGGGGGTGGGGGAAGATTTTAAATGTAAACCACTTATGTCACAATTACTTATGTATTAATACTGATCATTTAACTTAGAGACACATTCAGCAGATCAAAGCAGAGAACATTGTAAAAATCAAGGACTGTGCACATGCTGCATTGCCTCAACCTGTAAATTGCATTATTATATGTTGAGTCACATTGAATATCAATTACATCTGTCTTATTTCTTATCACAGAATTAAACTCCTTGACACCTTTTCTATGTTCAGCATGTTTCTCATATTGGTACATTCAATTTTTTGGCAAACAGGATTGGAACTTTTCTGCATCCCTTTTATTGAGGGAGCAGGGAGGGACATTTTCACTTAAAAGAATAGTTTTCAACCCTTCATTCCCAATAGAAGTCTGCAAAAGTCCTATCTGTATTGCATTATTTACACAGGCAGTTTTTCTTCCCAAACCTCTCTTCTGCATCTCTTCATACAGTTGAAACATTCTTGATGTATAACTGCATGGTGAACATATTGCTCTCTCTCACCACACCAGACCTCTTTTCTCTTCATGTACCAAGTCCCATGATAGAAAACCTTTATAGTCAGGGTGTTGGAACTGGTGCTCTCGGAACACATTATTCCACATCTCAGCATTTTTTCCTGTGTGCACTAAGCAATATGTGTTTTGTTCACCAGATCTGTTGTTGTGAATAGATGAAAACAAGCTTCATGTCAGAAATATGGTTTCACATTTGAAACAAAAGCTATTTATAAAGCCAACATTGCTCTGCACTTAGTATCAAGTAATAGTAAGGAATCATTTAACTGTAAATTGGAGCTTGCTACTTGGTTTGCCAAATCAAGGTGTATTCCCTCCCCTTTGACTGTAATTGGGTGATTGCAAGGTTTGTTTTGTTTCTATTTTTTCAATAATTTATGCATTTTATTCAGCTTTATATTAAAAAGTAAGTAATTTAACACTGCTTATAGTGGAAAGTAGCCACAGTAATGATCTTGAGACTTTTTCTTAACTTTTTATGAGTTTTGGGTAATTGTAGGTATAGATTTATGTACATTTATTAAACAACTTTAATATGCAATTCAATTCTATTACTTAAATTTAACAAGTAGTTTATGCAGTGATAAGTTTATCAGTGTCTAAATATTGCATAGAAACATGGACTTGTCTTGGCATTGCAATGTTTTTCACATATTTCTCCACCTCCAGCTTACTTATTAGCTTGAGCTGCATCAGTTTGTACATAGGCTTTCTGTCTCCAACATCTATGTCAGCATTATAGGAACTTTGAATAGCTTTTTCAAATTTGTCTCTTGTTGTCCTTATGTGACAGACCTCAAGTGGCTGTGTCTTTTGGGTTGATGCACGTTTTTCCCCTTGTTGTGGGGGAACATTACCAGGCTTGAAAAAATTACTCTGTCTATTCTTTGCTTCCTCACCCTTCCCCATAGTTTTATACTAAAAAGTAGCACTCTGTTATTTAATTCTTCAGTATAATAAAGCTTAAGGAACTTTTCTTTGGCTTTTATACCTTTTTATTAAGATTTGGGTATGATCAATCACATGTGATGATAGTTTAAATAAGTTTGGAATGTCAGCATCTCTTGATGCTTCATGGGTGTGTGTATTTGTTTTAGTCACAAAAGGGCAATGGCCTCTTATCATTTCGACCTGTCATGTGGCACACTTATTTGTTTTGTTTGATTGATATGAATAGGAATGCACTGCATATTATTTATGTGAGAGTCAGCAAGAAAAGAAATGCAATTTTGAAATTTAAAACATTTAAAACTTGTCTTACAGCCAGTGAGAGATGAAAATACAATGCGTCATGTAATTTGATATGCTGTGATGTCATACTTGCTGATGTCAGCATGCTTGTGTTTCATTTGTGTAGCATGCATGCCATAGAAAGATAACATGAAGATACAAAGGCAGAAAACAATTATTTTAATAACAAGAATAAGTCACTAATAAGTATAATACAACACAGCAACATGTAATGTGGATGCAATTTAGCTATAGACATTGGTATCACATAAAATTCTATTGCACTATTATCTATGCACAAGCATGGCCAATTCTTTCTTACAATTATGCTCCAATATCAATGAGTAAAATACGTTTTCTAAAAGATTTAAATCTGGTTATAGGACACATAGTACTAATTATATGGAAGAACTGTGAACCAGTCTAGAAATGGGTGAACAAATAGAGTATTTACGGGTTTGGTGTTCCATAATTGGTTAATAATGAAAATTAAAATTTTAGTAAAAATATCTTTTGAGAGCTTATCCTATATATAATTTTTAAAAAATATAGACAAATTTGTACTGATGCAATTTTAGTATTTTTACAGGCTTGACTCGGGAGTACTCAATAATGAAAGTAGCACCTGATTCACTGGGTGCAGAATCAATAACGTGTTTCATGCACATGTAAATAAACAAAATGCCATGGCTCATATGGTGTTCTCCACACATAAGCTTGCACCAAGGTTAGATGTGCATGGAGAATTATAGGTCTCATCTTCAGCACCCAGAAATTTTAAGTTATTGAATTTTGAATATGATAGTGTTTCCATATGTTTACTGTTGGAGTTGAATTAGTACCGTGAGTCCTCCATGTGCCTACTTCTCAGCCTTCTGTGTGGGGATAACCTGGAATTCATTTCTTGCTTCCCACCAAACTTTGGAACAGGGAGATGTAGATGTTTTGTCATTTATTGTACATTCACAGGAATTTAATGAATTTTCTGAGGATAAGTTACATGCTCCCAATAAATTATCACCAAATCCTTCTTGCCAATTATCACAAGTGGTCAAAGAAACTTGGTCATTTGACATGGCTTCCAATGAAGTCTATCACCTTCACCCTGAAATGTGCCCTAAGCCCAAATGTTGAAGTGATACTGCCTGATGGTCAAAGAAGTTGCATAAGGAGCTCAGCAGTTGACCTTCGCAGAGGCCTGGTTGAACATCACAGAAAATTCGTGGATCCTTCAGTGAAGGAGTGTTCACATCTATGCTTCACAGAACTCGATCCCTGTTCTCACAATCAATCTTCTCTAACAAACACAGAAGTACTCTACTTCTCACCAATCCTTGGTTCATCTCTAGTGATCTCTCTGCCAGACAATTTTTTTTTATAGCAAAGTTTCCAACTGCATTGTGCATGCCTGGTGACATTCTATATCTAAGGTCTATGATGCTGAGTAGAAAATCTTTTGTGATTGATGCACTAGGAAGTGCATTAAGCCTTGCTGGTCCTCTCTTGCTGCAGTAGCAGATTTTCTTTCTTCCTCTTGCAAGAAAGATCTTGTTCAACAATAAAAGGTTATAGCACTGGATGAGATCCTCTCTTGTAAGATCTGATTGATTAAGTACTTACAGAAACCAGTGTCTCACTCGTTGACACCAAGGTGGAACCTTTCATGTGTTTTGTGAACATTGATAAAAACACTATATGAACTTTGAACCTTCTTCTCAAAGTCTTAAAATCTTTTTTCTTCTGGCCATTGTGTCAGCTCGGAGAATGGAGGAGTGGCGTTTATGCATAATTGGGAATTGCAGTTCAGTTTCTTCCTATGTTAGACAGGTTTCCTTACAAAAGACCAACTTCCATCAGTATTTCCATCCCAAATTGAAATCTCTTATCCCAGACACATCTGTGCTGGGGATGATTGAGACTGAATTCTTTGCCCAGTTAGGTCTTTATTTAGCAACTGCTAAAGAGAAAACAAAGGGTAGGAAGGAGCCTTTTCTCCCATTAGGTCTCAGTTAATATTTCAGCATCCATTATCTTGCAATCGACTTCAATCACCTGCAAGAGAGCTTAAATAAATGTCTCTCAGAAAGGGACTTGTCTTTCCTGAGGATAAAAGCCCATGAAGTCAGGGATATTGTTACTTCCTGGATATATTCAATCACTCATCTTAAGATGATATTATGAAGGATGTACTTATACATGTTCTCTTTGTACCTTTAGTCATTAGGAAACCAGAATCAAGGTATATTCTCTCTGGGTCCAATAGTCTCTTCATAGTGACCACACTTAATAGCTGCATAAACAGTTGACTGCATGGGGTACAAGATTAGTAATTTTTCAACATCTTACTCCATGCAGTGTACCAGCCACCCTTCTTACTGACAAATTCAGCTTATAAATAGTGACAGGTAGGTTATAACTGATATTAAATGTAGATTTTGAGGGGAGTAAAACTAATTTAATTATGTAATACATATCTGTTACTTTGTAAATGCTCTCATCCCATCTGCACTGATGTCCTTCATTAGCCAAACATCCTAAACAAGAATGAGGACTAGCTGGATTGATATACGTGTTGTAAGAAATCTCTAGAATGGTGCGTCTGGCATGTATAAGGAATTTCCATTTCAGAAAAGTTGAACTTTATGATAGTGACAGGTAGGCATTACACAATTAAAATTAGTTTTGCTACTTCAAAACGCTACATATTATTCTGTTAACATATAAGAAGCTGTTGAACTATGCTGACACAAAATTATGATATTCACATGAGCCATGAATTTATGAAATTGTACTCTTCTTATAACACTTAAACAGACATAAAAGTTCTGAAATTATAATATTGTACTTTTAATATGTAATAGACATGAATGCATATTAATATACTTTGCTGTTCATATAACTTACGTGAAGATAAGAAACTATGCTGTTCACTTGCCCAGTTGGATTGTATTAGGACCTAACATGAGGAATGAACCGTTATTTGGCATTCCATCCATTTAGCTAAAGAACCCTTGGATTGCATAATGCTTAGTTACCTGTCACACATGGTTTCCACGTCACAGCCAACACAATATTACTTGGCCAAGCACCCAGAAAATTAGCTCTACAGATCAAAGATAACTATTGCAAATAAGACTGCATCTTGACAAGGCATCAAACTCTGGACCACACTGAAAAATTCTAACTTTATATCTTAGTATGTGGTTGAAACCATGGATGGGAAACAAGATCAGTTCCTTTTGCCAACACTTGCATGTGCCACAGTCAATTAGTCAGACAAAGTAAGTGAAACTAAGCATGTCACAATCATCTAACAGAACTAAAACATACACTATGGGTAGTACTGTCCATGGCAACAGGACTGTACTATATTTACATTAGGATACCATTTGCATATACAACATCTCTACCATCCCAGGTTCATTCATGGTTTTTGTTTGGACTGGGTCACTGGTAATCTATAGATGGATGGATAAATAGCTCAATAGATACAATAGATTCTTTGATTAAAGGATCCACTGCTTCTTTATAATTATTGTACCTAGTAAGAAGATAATTATCTTTAAAGTTCTAAGTTTCAAGCACATCTCCACAGTGCCAAGCACTTTCATTAGCTATAGATGGACAAAGTTGCACTGGATTCTTTAAGTATGCAGTAAAACTGATGATGTAGGATGAAGAACATCAAGGATAATGTATGCAGAATGCTGTTGTATTGAGAACAATTTCCCCAAAACAATTGTACATTACTCAATGGTCTGCAACATGTAGATACTGTGGAAATATATTCTTATGTGCCTACTGAGGTACTAGTATATTTTATTCCTGTTTAATTAAATTTGGTTTTAGGAATTCTACAAGGTCTAAATGTTTTTCCAGTTTAAAATAATTGTCAATACACAGACCAGGAAGTTTTTCATTAGTAACATTGTCAATAGTTTTATCTCAAATTCAGGTTTAATTTTTTTCTACCAATCTATGATGGTTTGTTACCAAATAAACATTAATAGTGTTTTTGTTTTATTCATGATCATTTTATTATTAGTTTTCTGTCAACATCATTGCTGAAGGTTGACGGTGCTAAAATCATCATCAAACAAACCTGTCCTTGCACAGTTGGAGTTGGTGCAAAACAGAGATCATTAATAAAGATGTGAAAGAGAATTGATCCTAATATCGAAACTTGAGGGACACTAGATGCATGGTAATGGACATGTAACCAAAGATAAAAGAACCTTGCAAACACAGGTTTTCATTTATCTATCAAATATGACTGAAAATGGCTAAATGCAGGAGCATCAAATGTCTTAACATTTAAGTTAGTTTGGTTAAGATGAGAATGTCATGATTAAAGAGTATGAGCCTTTTCAGAGTCACATAGATTTCCTTTATGTATTTCATGTAGCCAGCTATACATTAGTCAGAGTGGTTGGGTTTGTAGAAAAGTGAATATCAAATTATTCATACACCTGTTAGGTCACATGCTTTTAAAAAAAAATCATAGGTTTGGTGGAAAAGGTATTGACTTGTAATTTTCAAGGTCTGATTTACTATATCATAGTTGCAGATTGGATAGCCTTTGTACTGTTAGGTATATCAGGGAAGACACTTGATTTTATACTTAAATTAATCTAGTGGGTTATAGACCTTGTAATTATTGGGTCCAAGATAATTCAGGTTTTTGGTCTTCATCTAAGCTAGTAGATCTCATAACATTCAGACTTCTCTCTGCTCGAGCAACTTGGGTATATGAGAAAGCTTGCAAGTAGCTTCCTGTGGGTAGGTCGATTTTCTGCTGAAAAGTGGCATGAAACCCTACAAAGCTAAACCATTTAAAATTTGACATTGAAAGAAAACATTGTACTCACTCACAAGATCAGTAAAAACATTTTCGTAGTTAGTACTTGATTTTACAGACTCGCTTAAGGTTTCTACATCAAGTTTATCATCGTCATCAGTCATGTATTTGGCTGCCATGCTGATAGAAAAAAAATCATTACTGCATTGGGTGACAGCAGATCTGGGTCTTTGCAGTTTGAAGTTAAATTCAGTTTATAAGAAAGATATACAGTAATACAGTAAAAGCTTCAGTAGAGTCCTGTATTGAAGATGTCACATGATTATCCTTTCTGCCTAATACCAAAGACTTTGAAGTATAATTTGTCATATTGTACTTGTTTACTTAATTTGTAAAATAGCTTCCCTATAGTTGTTTTTTTTTTTCTAGCTCGGTCCATTAGGATCTTGGTTCTCCTTCACCATTTTCTATACCCAGCCCAGTATTTTTATTTATGCATTGTGCTACTTTTTGTACATTGTCTTCTTTTTCTCGAGTTTGTCCACATTGGTTAGGTATAATATTTTACTCTTTTAATCACTGGTGGCAGCATATATGTCTAGGTCACTAGGAAAAGTCGATACCATATATCTAATGTAGTATTAACATCTTAGATATTCTCTGTACAGGAAATGGTCACTAATTGCACGTCGGTACTTGTACTTCACTTGCTACATATATGTAAATAAAGGTTGAATCTAACTGCAAACAACGTAGACCCAGATCTGCCATTGCTTAGTGTGCTGGCAGGTCAGTGTCTATGTTCTTTGTTTTACTGATTATTCCTAACAAACTGCAGTTGTAATCAACTTATAGGGAAGTATATATGGTAAGAGTCAATGTTTACATTGGGGAAAAAACTTGTTAAGGGAGTATATACATTATTGTCTGTCTATTTGTATTCTTTGGACCATCATAAACACTTTTAACTTTATCATTAGTTCAGTGAGACCATGATTGCCACTTAATTATAGCATGTTGTCTCAATTTGTGATTTAATTACCATTCAAATGCAGTATTCACTGATGCATTAACAGTTGTAAGAGGTCTTAAGAGATGTATATGTTTTGGAATCACATTTGGTTAGATAAATATTTTCTTACAACAAATTTAAAGTTCTTTCACAATTTAAATTGCGCACATTATTTCATTTTTAAATAATATTTTACTACTTCTGTTGATTTGGAGAGTGCATTTACAGATACTCTTGAAGGTTTCATGTGTCCTTTATCCATAGTTTGACTTATTTACACTGTCCATTAGAAACACTGTAGAGCTGGTGTTCCCATTATTGCCATCATCATATAAAGACGACTATTATTTTGGGGAGAAAGTATTGCTTGTCTCCTAATCTTCCACACTCAGTTAACAAAATTAATTTACAATGATTGCAACACCTGTTATTATGTCCAACTTCCCGACAGTACTGACTAAGTCATCACTTACCTTTTTGAGAATCCTGGTATATATATTTAAGATATGAAGTAGTTTTGCAGTTCCTTTTCTGTTCAAGTTAAATTTATCTTTATGATACATTTTGAGACTGACTTTGCGTCATTTATGGAGAAAAAAAAAGAAGAGTACTGCAGTACATAATACTGAAGTGTTCACATAAATCAGTTAGGATATTGTTGTCATCATATCTGAACCAATCTGGGTAGGTGCTAACCCTGATACATTTATGTTACAAGCCTAATTACTACGGAATTGTATTGCATATATCAGATTCTCAGTCTTCTTCACTTTGGAGTGTTGTATAATATCACTGCTGTCATTTCCTCCCACATTAACAATGATGGTCTTTTATGGTTAAAAAAAACCTGTTCTCACACTGGCAGAGGCAGCAGTATTGAGCTTTGCCACTAGTCTTTTCACATCATTTTTGTGAAGTTTTGGTTTGTCCCCTTCACAAATGATGAATCTGTGATGTGCTCTGTTTGGTTTACACAAATTTGAGGATCTAGTTTTAGTCTGTAATGCAGTGTTTATTTGGATGACAACAAAAACTGCAGATGCTTGTGTTCGGCGTTTAAATATGTCAGTTGTTATATACATGCACCAATTGTCCTGTATATAAACAGTAGGGCATGATTGACTCAAGAAAGTATTGATCATTGGGTCAAAGTGACCTTAACCTATGTTCAAGGTAATGAAATCTTGAATATTACTTACTGTGATTAAACCGTTATTATTAGACTTGCCTTGACCTTTAGACCCCAAAATCTCAAGTTTCTTTCTTAACCTAAGTCCAAGCGATCCACAAAGTTTGCTCCAGGTCTGTGATGAACAACTAGTTATTGTGTGAAAACCACTTTTCCTCATCTGGTCACAAGGCCAAGTACTGGTAAGCTTATGGTCTGGCCCCACATCCAGCATGCATTGTCCAAAGTGTGTCATCAGTCAACATTACCATTTTCAGCTTATCAAAAAAAGCTTTGGATTCACTAGAATATTCTTGCTTTCTGTAGCAACCAAACTGGAAAATCTAGTTTAGACTTCTCCAAAGCAGCGTAGTCAATTTCATTAAATTTTCTAAGGTTATTTATTAGGACATGCATTATTAAATATATACCTGGGGTGGCTCCCCTAAAAGCAACATGTGTAAAACCTATTTTTGACCTGTCAAGAATGGCTGACCCAGTTTTTATAAAACTAGTTTGGAATTTTTATTTGGAAATGCTCTATCATGTGTCCAGTGTGGCTCCCCTTGCAATGGCAATCACTTCCTCACCAACCTTGTAGAAATCCTGTTTTCAACTTTTCATCTACAGCAGTTGAGCCAGGTTTGATCAAACTTGGTAGGAATGTTTCTTAAAACATGCTCACTCAAAATAGTGTCCAGGGTGGCTACCATAGCAGTGGTGCAGCAGCTTTAACAACTGGGTGGAATAAAATCTTTCACTTTTTCTGTACAATGGCTGATCCAATTTGATTGGACTTGGTAGGAGTATTTTATCATAATTGTGTCTAAGGTGCACTCCCAAGAAATGGTGTAGTTTCCATAGTAAATGTATGGTAAACCTATTTTCAACTGGTTCCTTAGAACAGCCATGCTAATTTTATCAAACTTGGTATGACTGTTTCTCATAACGTGGCTTTTCAGGGTACCATTTCTGACATTCTTGAGCAATAAGATTTTTACACTAGCCACTAGGGCAGCCATATAGATGAAAGACCTGCACCGTTTTCATATAAGGCAAACTAATCACCATTACAAGACTAAGACCCCATGATATGACCATCCATTCATGAGAATTCTTGACACAATTTTCAGTTTGTTCATTGTGGCAGCCATGTTTGAGGTCAGATCAACTACATTTTATTTAGGACCAATGAGATATAATTATTCTTTGGTGAACACCTTCATTCCAATATGACTTCCATTTGGCATGAGTACTAAGATGTCAGCTTTGGTGGCCTTTCTGGATGTAAAATCGGCAGCATTTTTATATAGTACCAAGCAGATATCACAACAAATCTTCTGGTGAAAATGCAATATTCATATAGCTTTCCATCTAGGAAGAGTAGATACAAGCTGGCCACTGAGGCAGCCATATTGGATATCAAATTGGCACAGTTTTCATTTGAAACCAACTAGACACCATAAGGTGACTTCTGGTGAAAACCCAATGTTGATATGACAATCCATTCTGGTGGAGTAGCAACAAGATTTTCAAGATAGCTGTTCCGGTGGTCATGTTGGATGTCCAAGTGGAACCTTTTTCATTTAAGACCAACAAGACATCATAAGAAGTCTTCTGTTGAAAACACCCATGTCAATATGACCTTCCATTCTTGAGGAGTAGAGGTAACAAGAGTTTAAAGATGGCTGCCATTGTGGCCATATTGGATGTCATATCAGCACCATTTTCATTTTGGATCATGAAAGTCATTCCACTTAAGAGGAGTAGGAAAAAAGTTTTTTCAAGATGCCCACATATTGGTTGTCTGGTCAGCACCATTTTAATTTAGGATCAGCAAAACATTGTAAAACTTTTGGTAAAAACCCCATGCTAATATGACCATTCGCTCATGAATATTAGTGATAACATTTTGAAGCTGGCCACTGTGGCAGCCATATTAAACATCAGGTCAGTACCATTTTCATTTAAGACTAACTAGACATCATTAAGAAGACTTCTGGTGAATAAACCTTGTCCAAATGGCCATCAAATAAGCACCATTTTCACTGAAGACTAACTAGACATCTTAAGAAATCTTTTAGTGGAAACATTTTGTTGATTTAACTATCCAAAAAGGAGTTGTGACAAGATTTTCAGTTCTGTCCATAACCAACTAGTCCTACATTTCATCAAGAAGACAAAGTGTAGTCAATGATCGACTTGGTGTTATGTGCAGCTAGACATGAATATCAGCATTTAGCATGATGATTTAAACAAAGAATCATGGAAAATAAAGACAAACACAGAGTAAGATTTATATCACAGTTGAATTTGTTAAATTTATTAAATTCTGCTTAATATGATCACAGTTTACCATTGTGTATATTTAATCTGTATTTGTCAGGTTTTTTCTCTATGATTATATATTATGTATAATTGTATTTTGGACCTGACCTTGTCCAAAATCAAGCTCAATGTGTACCAGACCAGTTAACTTTTATCTTGTCAAAAATTATACATAGTTAACATTTTTCTGTGAGTGTGGGTTAAATATTAGGATCATTTAACAACGGAGGTAAATATATTTGGGTCAAGGACATTGGTTGTTGTTGTTGTGGGGTTTAACGCCATTTTTCAGCACACGATAGGCTATGCATGGCGGCCAGTATTAATGGTGGAGGAAGAACCCGGGAAAACCCTGGGAAGAACCACCGACGCACAAGAAGCTACTGGCAAGCTTTCTCACATATTCACATTGGCCGAAGGATGTTGGTATTTCTCATGGATAAACCTGTTGTATGCAATGTTTACCATCTTCTTTATTGTAAGTTTACTAACAGATTTTATTTTGTTGACAACTTAGAATTTTCTAGAAATGAACTTTTGACCCCCCCCCCATCCTGGTTCTATTTTTGTCTTTTAAGTTTTTTTTTAATCATATTTACTTGAAAAATTACTTATTCATACATTTAACATCTGAGGCAGAATCATTGTTAATGTTGTATTCATTATTTTAATTTGGGTGGAATTGTTTGTTCAAATTATTATTCACTGGAAATACAAAATGATCATCTGTAATATTCTTGGACTGAAACAGTTATTTAGAATTACAGATATTTCAGACAAGAACATTTTGGATTACATTAATGTGATTCATCAAAGGATGGTTGGCACATCTCCACATCACAGGCACAACAGGCATATCAATATGTTCAATATTGGAACTTATTTGGAATACCACTGGAATTCAGTTGAAACTTTATACATTTGAACTTGTGATAAAACTTTTTGGACAGTTTGGGATTTAATCTGCATTACTGTCAGGTTTGTTTTAAACTGTCACTTTTTATTCTAGGGAAATTAATTGTGTTGAATTTTAGAAAACTTGTTTTTCTCTTAATTTCTGTTATTTAGTTTAAGACTGCAATGTTGCAACATTATAACCATGACAATGCTCTTTACTAAGTGATCCATATCTAAATATAACTAAGCTGGGCATCAGATTATGTTACTATCATGGTTGACTAGTCTAAATAATAGTCAGAATAAGGATCAGGATCCTCATCCATTGATTTGTTGTCAATGATTGTATCAGAACCAGCCTATAAAAATGAGACTTTGATATAAAAAGTGCAGCTGCCCATGAAATTTGGTTCGCAGAAATACAAGTTCAAGCAGTGGATTGCTAGAACTGGACCACATCAGCAGAGTGCATCTAAACAGTTAAGAGCATTGTCGCTTAATGTGCATCTTGTTTCTATACTCCACATGAATTCTGTAATCCAACTATTTTTAAAACTCATTTTCATTTGATATGTCCTATTCCTTTTTGAATAATTCCATCTTTTTTGGCTGCGGCTGGTTTTTCACCGGTAGTGGTTTCGCAGCATCCAAATAACTCGACATGTTCACCTTGGGAATTAGAAGTAGCATGTGTCATCAGACATCGCATAGATATAAAAGAGTTTTTAAGAAAAGTTGGAAGCATCTATTGAATGCGGATGACATGCAAGTCATCTTGAAGATTCGTGACTGGTCATTCAAAACAACTTCCATTATTTGTTGCTTGGTTTCTATCTTTCAAAATACAATTGTAGATTAAATTTACTCAGTATACTTAAATATTCAACTGGTCAGATACTGGCTACTTAATTTTTCTGTGAAATTAGCTGGCACTGGACAGGCAGGTTGGCAGCAATTTCACATGCTGGTGCTGGACTGCAGTAGCCATATTGGGTATCACATCAGCATCATTTTCAACTGAGCATGATAAGAATTCTTGTGAAAACCCCATTTCAGGATGACTGCTCAAAAAGAGCTGTGATAATATTCATAAGAATGATGCCATATTGAATGTCAGAATGGCACCATTTTTATTAGGACCAATCAGATACGTCTTTTAGTGAAAATCCCATGTTGATATGACCACCCATGGAAAGAAGTGACAAGATTTCCACAATGGTGGCCATATTTTCATTTAAGACCAACTTAACATTATCTAAAGTCTTTAGTACAAACCCGATGTTGATAATAACCTTGCAGGTGGAGTAGCAATAACAAGATTTTTAAGAAGGCTGCCATGGTGGTCATATTCAATGTTGGATAGACATGATTTTCCTTAGGACAAACTAGATATTATGAGAAGTCTTTTAGTGAAATCCCTATGCTGATATGGCCTTCAGGAGTAGCAGTGATAACAAGATTTTCAAGATGGCTGCCATGGTATCCATACTGGATGTCTGAAAAGCACCATTTTAGGACCAACTTGACCATGGGAGGAATGTGCATGTAAAGTTTCTTGGCTAGTCTCAAAGTAGTTCAGAAGGAGTTCTGACAACAAACTTGTGCTAACAGACAACAGACTATTTCATAAGTAGAGATGTCAAAATTTTAGGAAACTTATACCAGGTTCCCATCGATTCTAACGATCGGTTATCTGATCAAGGGAAAATTGTATTAAATGTGAACCTGAACTGCTTTGTTAGGTTTACACATGCCAACTCCTGAGAGAAGTATAAGCATGATTATTACTAATATGTGGCAAAAAAGAACAATAGTGCATACCATTATTAAATAAAACGATGAAAAATGTACATTTATTTTTACTACTTACCTGGATCTGCAGTTAAAATTTTTGTCACATCAGCTAAATCAATGTGGATTACTAATTAGTACAAGAGTACAGACACACAAAAAATTGTAAATTATTTATGCATAACACTTTAACTAGTCGACATGTCTACAGTAACTTTCACAAATAATTGTAAAGACCACAAATGATGACTACTATATTACTTCACTGTTGAATTCTTATTTCACAATTTTTTAAGTGCTATTGATTTGTACTTTTCCAGATGGAACATGTTTTTAAGGTAAAATAAAATCCCACTCCTATAACATCTTTTCAGTCATACAACACCAACCAGTCACATTGATAAAGACCGTTTATTACAATATCTGGCACTATTTACTTCTATTTAGACTAGTTTGTTACATATGGTATCAAACAGAATGAATATGTGATGCATGATTTCACATTCAAGAAATCCACGTTTTCTTGGAACTGTCTTGTATGCATACCATAAAAAGAATATAAGGAAATTAGAGGTCTAATGATGAACACAGGGTTTCATACCATAATTTCCAATTTAATGATCAGTCATATATGTACTAAATAATAATACAAAAATAAACTATAAATAGGTGCAGTATGTCATTTTCCTTTGGCCAATGAGAGGGCAGTATTTGATTCAGCGAGTTTCACTCGCATATTAAGCGAGCACGATTGTAGCAATGTCAAGCAGTAGCTAGGGAAAATGGTCTGGCATTCCTCAACATACAGAGTCAAATGGCTGAGCTAAGCATTGGTGCCAAATATATTACATTATGCAAAATCTAGCTTGAAATACTGGCGTTAATTCTTATATAGGTAGCACGAGAATGGAGAGGTGTCCTCCCATTTATTATTATATAGCACATGTGTGACAAGTAAATTGTAAGCAATGATACGATCCCAAAATGCCTCAATAAATTTATGTAGGAAAATAATAAACAACAAAGGCAATAAAAGTTTTGCATTTTAATTATGATTTCATATGATACATTGGTATCTGGTGTTTTAAGATTAGAGCTTAGCTCTAGACAACAATAGTACACAACACTTATAAAGGACGCGAGTTAACAGACTTTTAACATCAGTATAGATGGCTTCAAAACAACAAAAGATCTTGAAACATTTATATTTAACCTAACGACACGTAAATGCATTCAGTATTTACAAGTATCACAGTTCCTTAACACAAATGAATTGTTCATTTCCTTTCAGATAAAAAGCTGCCATATAGAGCATTAACATATATATATATATATATATAGTTGCAGATAATTTTTCACCTGATAAAATGAATATGGGATGTTGCATATTTTCTTCACATTGTTAAATTCTTGGCTCCAAAAAAAGTTCAGACATATTAGAAATATAGTACACAAAAAACACAAAATTTAGCTGCACTATGACTAGGCACTAGGAAACTAAAAGTTTTTTTTAAAGACAATAAAAGGTCATGTATAAAATTCACACATTCACCAAAATAAACTATATACAGCTGGAAATACCTAACAGTACATGAACACATTTCACTAAAAGCCAATGCAAAAAACCGCACTGACAGTATTATTTTGAATAAATCTATTCTATGGCAGTATCATTGTCAGTCACATGGAAGATTCCAAGTTTTCAAAAAACCACTAAAGCTACCTTGATGGCATGAATCTGCTCATATATAATGTACACTTGGCACAATAACTTTGTCCTAATTCCACCCCTTTCTTATGACATAAGGAACAAGCTGCATCTCCTATAACCTCAACAGGTGACTCGGAGCTATCATCATCATCAAGCTCATTATCATGGTGAGCTCCCTTTAATGATGACAGTCTATGTACTTCTTCACCCTCCTCATCACTAACATAACCAGACGTCATCTGAGCAGCAATAGCTGATTCCCAAGAATCTGCTGCAGCGATCATTGCAATATCATCACTAAATGTCACTGACTTCCGAGGGCGATTTGCACACTTTTTGTTCCTTTTGGCCAGAACAGATTTAGGTTTTGGTTTTGCTGGAACATTTTCTGATTCAGATTTACTTCGCTGTCTGTAGGCAGTTAAACTGACCTTTGATATTTGTTCCTGCCCTGGAACATTTTCACAAGCCTCTACCAGCGGTATGTTACAATTATTTGTCTGCCTGCCACCATTTTCAGGCAAGTTTACATTTGTAGAGCTTTCAAATCTACATGCCAAATCACGAACACTAATCCTGGTTTCCAAAGCTGAGACATCACTGTTATCAGCACTACTAGAACCTGCTCCTTGTAGCTGTGCAGTACTGGAAGGATTGCAACCCAACTGTTGTGTACTAGATATGCTGGGATGATTCTGCAATGAAACAAGGTAATATTTTAATCAAATATTTTAGTGATTTTTATATGTGCTTTATCTAAATTTGATTGCCATCCAATATGAAACAATTATAACAAAGGGAGAAAAATGTAAAGCCCCCTTCTAATCAACTATAAATTAATACACTTTATTAAATGATTCAAAACCTGTTATGACTGCATCAATCTGTTCAAAATTTGTCAAGTAATGATACTTGGCAAAAAGAATTTCCATAAATTCAAGAGAAGATCATTTTTTCCAAGCACTACCAGTTTCTTTTGGACCAACCAGATCATGGGATGAAATTGTTTGCGATATTTCAAAGCAGTCCACCAAGTAGTGGAGCAGCAATAACAAGCTTGGACTTACAGACGGGTGATGTAGTAGCCATATTGGAGATCAGATAGGCACCATTTTCATTTGAGATCAGCTAGACAACATGGGAAGTCTTTTAGTGAAAACCCCATGTTGATACTGACCATTAATCAGGAGGACTATCAATAAGATTTTCAAAATGGCTGCTATAGTGGCCATATTGGACATAAAATCATCACCATTTTGATTTAGGACCAACTAGACCATGGGATGAATGTGTGTGTCAAGTTTCATGGCAATCAATTATCATCCAAGTAGTTTAGGAGGAGTAGCAATAACAAACTGTGCTAATTAAGGGTGGGATGACGGAGAAAACATTTAATACCAAAACCCGAGCAAAGGTGGCAGAATCCTCCCTTGCAAGTCACATGGTTCATACAACCGTTACAAATTGTTCAATTTTAGGAGTTACCTTGAAAATTACTTAAAGGTAAGAATGATGGTTTCTTTCTTTCCAATTTGTTGGAAAACCTTAACTTGCCTCCATGAAGGAATACCAAACATCAAAATATTTTTGCTTATATAAATGGTATATAACAGCTGAAATAAGCTGTCTCAGAAGTAACAGACCTAGACCATAACCAAAAGTTCACCTTTGTTCAAAGACTGGTGACACCTTAAATTGAAACAGTATTCCCATTGAGATCTTCTATGAAATGTGCATTAGTTTTTATCCTCTGTCCTGTGTTCTAGCAAAATTTGGTATGTCATTCCTTAAAAATTCTGAACCTAAAGAATGCATGTATGTTATATACCAAATTGTAGTGTTGGTCTGTTTTCTATAATTGATTAAAGAAAAAAAGGGTAACCTAATGATTAAATGTCTGTTTACATTTTCATCTCCAACATGGATTACTATTTCATGAAAATATGGAATGTAGCTGGGGTTTTGGGGGGTTTTGTTTGTTTTTTTCTTAAATAATACACCTATCCAACAGAAATGAGATAAGCAGTGTCTCAAAGCTGAATATTATTTTTTCCATATAAGAAATATGTATGAAAAGCTTATCATTACTTTGATCCCCAAACTATTAATTATGCTGTAAACACTGATAGAAACTTGAACAGATAAAACTTTGTTAACTGAAGCAAATTCAAGGTGAATAAATTCTCTTAATTTTATTTTGATGAATATTTTTAGTATAGATATCCACACACATCACAATCCCCAAAAATAATTGGGGGGGGGGCTACAAGAATTATGTAAGAAAGATTATTTACTTCCAAATACTAACTTCTAAGTAATATTTCAGCTTTAAAATCTAAAAATGACATTGGAGAGATCAGTCATTTCCAAGTTACACTGAATGACTGACTCAAGTAAAATGAACATAAACAAAACCTGATACTAATCAATGCACATGACATAATGCCTTTCTTTCAAAAGTGAATGCATCATCTACATGGTTAATTTGCTAAGGTGAATGCTTTAAGTAGTAAGAACCACTGGTTAGGAAACACCAATCCATCAACCACATTAAGCAGATGACCATTTAATACATCACATTTACAGAGAAATGGTGCTAAAATAAAGGTGTCCATAACAGCAGATTTGACTATATCACTTCTTTAAATTTAAAATTAAATTACTGGATCAAATGATACATTTCATCAATAGTTAACAGTCATCCCTTTCCTGTATAATGGTGCAGGAACATTTGCAAATGGATGACTAATCAAAATTAGACTAGTATTAGTTGCTCGTTTTTTTCCTTGTATATTTTTAACCTGTGTATCCAGTGACAAACAAAAAAAAACATGAATAAAATTGTTTTCTTTAAGAAAGATAGAAAGATGACTCTGAAAGAACTATTGGAAGCCCTTGAAAAGTGCGCTGAAATCTCCCTCCTTTTTGTTGGAACCACTGTAGTATGAATAGCAATTAGATGGCACTTCTGATCTTAGTTGGGAGGATAATGCAGTGCAAACTGGCATGTTTTTGTTACCAGTCACAGCTGACATTTATGTAGGTTTATATGGCAGTCAAAACATGCAGGCCCACCTGTGGACATTTCTGTACCTAATAAACTGCAAATCTAATTCTTGATTTATTGTCATGTGTACCAGTCAATAGACTTGATTGTGACTAATTGTCTGCATAGAGCAGACTTTATTTACAACCTTCTGTAACTGTAATTATCTACATATGACAGCAAACTTTTGTCATTGCACTCCATTTGTGCACGTAACTAAAGTTTAACACAATTTGTACTTTAACAATTTCAATACATAACACTGTGAATTCAGGTGTCTGTTTTTCATTGCCAATATTTCCTAAACTACTTGATTGTATTTATACTTGAGTTGCATCTGTATGACGCTATGACAATTTATTCCAATACATGCTCAGTCATATGATCTAGGTCAGTCAACGAAAATTGTCATTAGGTTTTGGTTCTTTTTTTTCTTCATTTTTTTTCTTCTCATTTTTTTCCTGTCTTATAATTCATTCATTCTATGCTTATTAGACATGGGCTAAGGTCACATGTTTTATGGCAATGCTTTCATCAAGCCTTGACATGCAGGCTCTGGCCTTCTTGTTTATTTTGTAGCTACATGTGGCAGATTGAGATAAAACAAGCAGTCTTTTGATGTTTCTTGGTTCTATGAAACTGGTTTGCAGTAACCATGACATTTATAAAATTGGTACCCTATAAATTAAGGTGAATTCATAGTGCATATATTGTCTCAAACTGAATGCATGGTCATTTCATACTAATAAAGTCATATTCACCCTTTTGTAAAAAAAATAACAACAAACTGTTTAATTCTAAGATGCTAGACAATCTCATTTTAGTTTAATTCATGTGTTAAAACAAGTAATGAAATTAAAATAGCAAAAATATTAATTGAGTAAACAAAACAGGCACATGCATGCAGACCAATGGGCATTGATTCAGGATAATTTTTAAAAGCACGGGGAAAAAATGCTGGTGCAGTAACACCTACTATTTTCTAAAGAATTATAAATTCTGGATATACTCTGAATACAGACTGAATTTTTGATGATGTAACTATTGTGTAAAACTTCCTGCCCATTGACATCAAATAAAGGCTTGTAGACATTATACCTCATTCTAAAACTGCAAGCTAGATTTTTTTTAATTGATTGGTATCCGAGTAGATTTTTTTAATTGATTGGTATCCAAGTAAAAAATCTATCACCAGTGTATCACTTAACAAATTTTATCAGTTAAATATAGTCCACCTTTTGTTATAGTCATGGTGCAGCATGCAATTTTTTACATGCTAACACGTTTTCTAAATTTCACTGCAACAGTACTTCCTAGTTCATATATTCAAGCAGATTATTGCAACAATACAAAAATAAATTAACAGTCCTTATGGAAAACCTAATATTTATTTCCTCTGGGTTTTCAGTTATCATTTAAATCTTTGCCTTGTGTTTGTCTGCCACTTTTTCTTTTTAAAAATATCTCCATATTGACAAAAAAACAAAAAAAAACAAATAAAAGCCTATTGCCACTGTACAGCAGACCAAATAAAAAGAACTAATTTACTGCATGCATCACAATCGGATCTAACAAGAGTCCCTTTTAGGGACTGACATTCTACTTTGCAAAAAGATTTTCCAGAAATCAAGATAAGACCATTTCTTCATTTCAGCTGCAGAGTATTAAAACGACTTTCCTGTTCAGAGTAGCAAAAGCTGATTTTCAAGATGTCACATATTGGACATCAGACTATCACCCATTTTAATTTAGGATCAACAAAATGTTCCAAAAAGCCCCATAATGATATGGTCATTTATTTTGGAAAAGTGTTGATAAGATTTTCCAGCTGGTGACTGGCTGTCAGATCAACAGAATTTTCATTTAGGACCAACCTGACATCCATAAGAAGTCTTTTGGTGAAAACCCAATGTCAATATGACTTTCTGTTCAGGAGGAGTAGTGGTAACATGATTTTGAAGATGGATGCTGTGGTGGTCATATTGGCACCATTTTGATTTTGGACCAACCAGACATTCTAAGAAGTCTTTTAATGAAAACCCCATGCTGACAATACTACCCACGTAGGAAGAACAGTGACAAGATTTTCAAGATGGATGCCATTACAGATATATTGGACATCTAAACTGGCACAATTTGCATTTAGGGCCAACTAGACATCATAAAAAGTCTGATACTGAAAACCCCATGTTGAGATAACCATCCATTCAAGATGCGTAGCAATAGCAAGATTTTCAAGATGGTCAATGAAGTGGCCATATTGGATGTTCAAGCAGTACCATTTTCATCTAGGACCAACTAGACCATGGCATGAGTGTGTCAAGTTTCATGGCAACCCTCCAAGTACATGTAGTTAAGTAGTAGCAGTGATAGCAAATTATGGACAACAGACCATTCCTTAACCCTTTACCTCATAGAGCATAGTGACAAAGTGCAGCTCGCTATACATAGAACACAGGTTACCTAGTCGACCGCATACGCATAGCTTGCCTGTGAACTATTAAGCAATGTAGTCTATGTTACGTTTAACAGCAATTTTAACCATTTTACATTTTTGGTACACATCTATTACATGTGGAACAGTTTAAGAGTAAAGTCCGATTGTTATAGCTGTGTAATTATTTATCACGGAAGACTTTGTTATGTGCTTTAAAATCTGGAGAGAATTCGTTCACCATCATGTCAGTGAGGCCGTGTGACCAACCGTAGAGCTGCCATTTCTCATACTCGAAATTTACAAGTTTTTCATCTGTGTCTACATCACTAAGTCATCTAAATTTGATAATTTATAAAAACTAATTGCAGCCTATATCAATATCAGAGCCTTTACCTAGGTTATTGAATCTTTCATAGTTGTGATTCTAATCATGAAAACTTCGTAAGTACTGAATGAAATCCGTGACTGCCATTTTGGAGAGTGGAGATTATGACCCAGTTACTTTAAATAGCAGATATCGACCAGTACATAAACAGTGACCACGTGATCTGACGTAATTATCATTCACAGAAATGAATGTAGTATCTAATAAGGGGTTTTCCCCGAAGGTGGCGCTACGAAAACCGGCTTAAAATGGCTGACGTTTACAGCAGACGTCAAAAGGCGCTTCTATGGGACTTTTGTAGAAGTGTCAAAAGTCGCTTCGATGCGACTTTTGTAGAGGCGTCCAAAGACGGTTGTATGAGGTAAAGGGTTAAGCTCTTCTGGATATGACCATTAGAGCTAACAATACCGTATTCCACATAGTACCTTCAAATGCCTTATTAAGTTTACATAATCTGTTGATCAAAATTCTCAAAATGTCTATTATGAGCATGTTTGTTTTGATCCTGTGATGCCATGCAAGAGAGAAGTAGCTTTAAAACTCATTAAGAACATTATATAATTTTTTTAAAACTTCATCCAGTTCTTATTTGATTGATTTTAAACATTAACTTTGATGGGTAAATCAACATTAAAAACAGATAGGGCCCCCAAGTGGCCAAGTTGTCTAAAGTGCTCTCCATTACAGATCACTGCCATCTCACCTCTGTCTGCGTGGGTTCGAGTCTCAGATTCGGCCAATGTGGGTATGTGAGAAAGCTTGCAAAAAGCTTCTCATGGGTCGGTGGTTCTTTCCAGGGTTTTCCCAGGTTCTTCCTCCACCATTAATACTGGCTGCCATGTATAGCCTATCGTGTGCTGAAAAATGGCGTTAAACACCACCACCACCACAACAAAACAGATCTTGTGTTTCATTCTGTGCAAAATGTTGGAAAAGACAATCCACCTCCAAACAGAGCTCACAACACAGTGAAAGGGGGCTGACTCTTCTCCCAAGTATATACACATGACTGGAACAATTGTTTTGGCAGTGTCTATATGTGCTTATTATAATGAGAATTAACCTCATGAAATGCACCCAAATATTTTTTTATACATGGTCAGTGCATGTCTTACATCTACTAACAAAGATCTTTAAAATGCTTCAACAAGTAACTATCACCATTTAGAGGATTCCAAAGGCAAAGCAACAGTAAGCAATGGGAGTATATGGAATTTTAGCTTCTGATAACATTAATAATAATAATTTTGCAAAATAAAAAGCTCTTTCAAACTCAGAAATGAAAGCAAAAGCAAAACACAGACATACAGAAATATATACTTTCAATTGTAATAAAGAATGCAAGAGGAGAAGATGTAATTGTTTTTGCAAAAACTTTGTGCCACCACAACACTTCACAATTGCCAATACCCACACATCACAATTCTGATATACTTACTGGTCCTGTTGAATACTGATGCATGGCATCACTACTGACTTCAGTCATACTGGAATTACTGCTAGTATCTAGGGAGCAAGATCATAGATAAATGGTATCAGTGGACAGTAAAGAAGTCTTTGTAGATAAAACCATATATCTTGGCAAAGAATATTAAGTTGAGAATGATGAAATGGTAGAGACTCAAGATGAATATATTTGTGCTTAGCAAGTATATTTATTTATTCCTTGTTCATAATTAGTTTATTTTCTTAAAGCAACTTTAACTTGAGATACCTTGTTAAAAAATAAAAGAAGCAAACAAATTTCAGTTTGATCAAATAAAGGATTCTTATGTCTCTGAATGATTGATAAAACAACAAGTTATTAAATTCACAAAGTAAGGATGAAACTGAATTTTTTTAAGATGCTTTTGAAATGTGCACTGCTTTTTAATACATCAAGGATAAAACGTATAGTTTTAATCTTCTTTACACATAAAAGCTATTAGCTTCATCATTAATATGCCCTTACAGCCTAAGGAGTTAGAATTAAGCAAAATATTAAACAGTGGTTGCTGCTGTAGACTAATGTCTACAAAATTCAATTTGATATCTTTGATGATATACGATTTAGCACAAGGTTAATTTATTACTTTCTAAATTGTTAGCTAAATAGTTTTTGCCTTTTTATGATGTAATACTCTTAAAATGTGCATTTAGTTTAAATATTGGTGAGAAACCTTGATGTCAGGCTACCCTGACATATGTGAATTAATTACACATGTAACATTTTAAAATGATCAAATCACAAAACAGGCATTCTCCATAAAATTATAACAGTAACAATGTGGCAGAACATGTTTATCTTTCTTTAAATACAATATGTCTATTACATATAGCCTTGATGTATTTAACTTTAAACTAACTGTACCACTTCTATGATCAGGATTCAACAAAGTGTGTTCTATTATCATCTTTCCTCAAATAGCCACATAGAGTATATATTTTCAATCGACTACATCAGGCATATAGTCTCTTTATCTCAGATACAAATTATAGGTATGCTATTTACACAAACAAATAAAGACATTCAATTGAGAGTACTGATGTTTGGTAGAGTAACAATAGTTTGACAGTTCAATAGAATTTGGCCTAATAATGTTCTTGCTGCTCTCTAAAGTCATGATTGAAAACACCTGTAAGATTATTAAATAAGTCAGCATTTGTATTGAACTGGAGCAATTTACAAAACAGCTAGCACTCTCAAATCCACCTTATTAAGTGCAAGTATAGATCTGCTCAAGCTTAGATAGAAATTAGGTCAAAAGCTTTTTTGTAAGTGAATGAAAATACTCCTTTAATACTGAGCACACTTCCAGCAGGGCTATAAAAAAATATGCTTAACAAGCTCTTGGTTTACAACCATTAGTCAATAACTCTATTAATTTTTTAGAAAGTAACATGAATACTTATATCTTTGATAGCCTCATGGTAGATTAGTTCTGTTTTGTAAGTAAATTGGTTACATTAAATAAACAAAGTCTTTATTATTATTATTATTATTTTTATTATTATCATTATTATTAGTCAAATTTTTCTTTATTGTTACCATGTGGAACATTATTATTATTATTATTATTATTATTATTATTATTCAAATGGATCATTATTATTATTGTGTGCCAAAATTTTCTTTAATATTACCATGTGGATAAATTGACAATATTTAAGGTAAAGCTCTATAAAAGCAAGCAGGTGATAGGGTTAAAGGTTTTAACCTGTGATTAGCCTTGACGGGTTGGAGCTACACAGAAACAATGCATGGTGTCAAAAATTAAGATGTCATATCTCAGATTTATTTTTTTCAATTAAAATTAAGTTAGGTTAATGGTTCTTTAGAAATTTCCCTTTTATATTAGTGAAAATGTTAATAGGTTGTTCAGATGTCTAAAGAAAAAAATGCAAATATTAGAAACTAGCAAGCTGTTTGTGGTAGCAACTGGAGCAGGAAGATAAAAGGCAAGTGGTTAGTACCTGGTTTACTATTATATACTGAAGCAGCAGTAATGCTGGGTACATTCTGATGGCAATCTAAAGCTGAGAAAGAAGCACTCCGTGCCAAGTGTGATCTCTGTGAGCCAGCAAAAGCATGGCTTGTGCTTTGCAGAGTATTTGCAGAATGTGTGGGTACTGGCATGCACTGACCGGCCTGCACACTGGTCTGTACATTTGCTGAGTGTGCTGTCTGCAATGCAGTGAATGTTGTGGTTGGCAGCTTTCGTACAATAAGCTGGCCCATTGTATGGTTCCCATGTCCTGAAGTTGCTTTGTCCCCTGGTTTCAGCCAGTCTGGTTTGGCTGGTGGAAATGGTACAGACTTTATATTTTTGCTACCAACCTCTGTCACTTGAAGCCTTGTTGAGTTTGGAGCTCTTCTCTCTGCTCCTTGCTGTGGTGTTGATCCTGAACCAGCTGCTTGAGTCACACTGCAAGACTGGGCAACAACACCACGGACTAAATCTTGTTGCATTGGATATGTGTTCATAGTTTGTTTTGCGACTAACTGTCGAACCTCGGCTTTGCCTGTCATATTATTTTGATTATTTACACTAGTTATCTGAAACTGTTCTGACACAACAGAACTATTCACATAATAGTCTTGAATATCCATGGGTATCGGTGTACTGGATCCTGATGTAACTGATGGTGTTTTCACATGATTTGATTGCACATCTGGATTTGAACTGGTCCTCTGTTTATTGCAGACATTTTGATACAAGTCAGCATCTTTTGCGGCACCACAACTTGTTTGTGAATTAAATTCAACAGGCCCCCTAAGATGCCTGTGCGGAAGAGATCTAAAAGTATCAACTGAATTCTGAATCGATCCAGTGGGACCATTGGCCTGAATGCAATTCACCCTATCCTGCAGTTCGGAAAACCTATTATTCTCTACACCTGGAGTCAACTTCTTATCTAGCAGTGCTGGCTGTTGCATGATCCGCTCCCCACCCACTGGTGTACTACTTCGCCCAGTGGAGCTGCCACTGGAACTGCGTCCATCCTTCAAGCTGTCAATTGAATTTTGAGAACTAGACCTTGATGGAGGTCTGTTGAGAAGAGTGGTAGCCTGAGGTTGTAGGTACTGGAAGGCACTGGCTCTCAAACATTTCTGGTAGGAATCATGGGGTGGGGAGTCTGGCTCTGTAGCAGTAGGAACTGGACTTCTTCCTCCCATGGGCCTACAAATAAAAAAAGACATGAAAAATATACAAAACACACACCAAAGAAGATATTATCTTTCATATATCCAAAAGTTTTATCTGTTAGCTTGTACAGATCACTGTTTACTCCCGAATGAAAAAAATTGTTTACGAATGAGACAATGATAAGAGTATTACCTTGGAAATGTCCTTCGATATGAACTAATTAATGCAAACTTGATTATCAAAGATCTCTGGAGTACATATGCTATTGTTTTAGATAAGCCAATAATTCTAATAATGCTTCAAGGACCTCTACTCTCTGATCTTTAACAGTTTTATAACTTTCATAGACGAGTTTTCTTATTTTCACATTACATTATCAATGTCTGGAGACTTGTGGACCTAAAGTTTAATTTTAATAATCCTACCTTTCACTGTCACTACTATTGGTAGAAGTGTTGGACTCCTGCCTCATCAAGGACTTCTTCTGGAGACTGCGGGATTTCAGCACACAGGAATTGTGCTTCATCTGAGCAAAAACATAGGACTGTTGCGAAATGTTGGGAAGCTTCATTGCTTGCTTCAGGCAATCTGGAATTCAAAGTAACATGAAGAATCAGTAATTCGCATAGAATCTCATTATTAACTGTTTACACATATGGTTTCTTTGGCTTGACATGAATGGTTTATTCAACTAAATTTTATTGGCACATTGGGCCCTGTAACAAGATTGTGTCGAAGTTTCAACCTTGAATAACTAATATGGCCAATTTACAGCATTGTTCATCTTTAGATGACAATTTAGTTCAGCAAATACATGCTGAACATCATTAATGAAGGAAATTTATTTTCAAAGTTAGGAAGTATGTCAGATTATAGGAGCTGGGAAAGTGTTAATGGAAAAAACGGTAAGTGATTTTGAACTAAAAAATGCCATTAAATATGAATCCACTGTGCATGCTGGATGGACAAAAATAGATTGCATTCTGGTCAAACCCTCATTTCAGCAGTATTTAAAAATGAAATGTAGAAAAGGCTGACAAACAATCCAAATTAAAATACAGATAATTTAAAAGGAGAGTGCATATTTGTTACTTTTCTAGTCACAATTTAGCCCTACTGGATCATGTGCTACAAAACCATTTAGCCTTAGCATAAAGGTTACTATAAATCTAATAATTAAGAACCTAAGAATGAAATTAAAAAGTAAAGACATTTATTTAATCAAAATACCTATCTGAACTATGGCACTAATGGACTTAAAATCCAAATACAGCATTATGGAGTAGTAAATCTGGCATCTTAGTCAGTAGTGTGCTAATTCAAGAAAGTTAAACTTTGGCGGAGCATATATTAGTGACAAATCTTATTTTAGAGCAAAATTATTCAAGACAATACCTGTGAACTGTGAAAAGGGGTTCTCAGTACAGAATAAAATTCACACACACAAATAAACAGATTAAACTGATAAACAATGCTTATACAACTAGAGGCAGCATCTTTTAAAGATTCTGATTTCAAAAGGGGTTTTGCAGGGTTGATCAGGAAGAGAGATGGCCGTTTCCTCCTCTCCCTCATTTATGTTCTAGTCCCCCAACATTTTTGAGACAAGGGAGGAAATCAACTCTTATGATACAATCCTAGGTGCATCTCTGCTTCTGTTTACTAAGCATTTTTATCTTCATGCAGAGGCTTATCATCAAAGAAGCAAATTACCTATTGCTTTCTGACAGTAGTTGAGAGCCTGCTGAAATTCCAGACTAGTCTCTGCCAGCACACACTGATCCATCAGGTCCTCTGCTTGTCGACACAACCCTAAAAAATCTTGGTCAGTCACTGCAAGAAATAGTTATTGTAAATTTGAACACTGTATCACTGTTATGACTGTTCACACACCTAATCACAATGAAGCATACAATCCACATCTGTATGTGATAAAAATAACTCCACTGCACCTTTTAGCAATATGTTCAAAGATAATTTAAATAAAATGTTAAATTTTTCCATAACATTGCCGAACTGTCCCTTTTGCTAACAAAGGTTTGCCAAAGGAAAATTCAATTAGTTTAATTGATCGTTCATGACATATTTTCTGTACCAATGCTTCAGCTAGTTAACCCAGCATGTCACATTTATGCATTATGAGGCTGTACTCTACTTCTAAGCTCTGTATCGTCATCATAATTTAGGATGCACCAAAGTGGGCAGTATTACAGAAAAGTAGACGAATGTAGCTCTACAATGATACCAAATAATTTAGACTTTCTATTTGCTTTACAAAATAGCCAATCAAAAATGTATGTTATACACTAATGAAAGTCACAGAAACAGATGTATTGAGAAGTAACCCCAAAAATGTGTTTAACTGTAACAAGTACAAACTTATTCCTAGTGCAATGACCATAATGAATAATAATAAAGATTTTATTTTCTGAGGGTAATGCAATTAGTTACAAATGAGAACTAATCTACCTTGAGGACCTCGAATATTATGTACATATAAAGTAATCTAATAACAATATGTTCAGAAACACATGCACACACAAGCAAATACACAGTCCCATTTATGATGTCCATCTCTTCTACCATAAAAATGCATGGTTTATTTGAGGGGTGGTCTCTTGTTATGTGGACAAAACAGTACTAAATGAACTACTCTCTTGCAGGGATGTGGTTTCTTTTGAAAGGAGCCTTATCAGATGACGTTTACTATACCTCCATTGTATCCAGGCAGTAGGCTGGGCCCAGTGGGACTGTGCTGCTCAATTCCTTGAGGTGTGGGGTTACCATCATCAAGATAGGAGTTTGACCCGAAATCCTGATACACTGGCAGTACTATAAAATAAATATATACATTTTTTTTATTAAAATGATTGAAAGTCACTGATTGGTCAACTCATTCATATTAAAAATGTTTACTTCAACAGTAAACAAAGAGTGCTATGAACAGTACATTAAATTCCCACCCCGTGTTTAATGAACCAATAGGTCGCAATCTTTTCCTTTGGTCAAGGTATGTGGTCTTGAAATAAACTTGCTTTGTGGAAACCATTATTTGCTTAATAGACTTTTCATAACTTTGACCTTGAGGCCCCAAAATCTATAGGTTCTTTCTTACCCTAAAAAGTAGCCAAAGCCAAATGATCACCATCCACAAAGTCTGCTCTCCAAACTTGATCTTAAACAAAAAATTTTGTGCAAAACCTATTCATCTTCAATACTGACCTTTTGATCCCAAAATCAACTGGACTCTTTTTTAAAAACCCAATTAAGTTCAAGCCCTCCATAAACTTCTGTCAAGGAATGTCATCTAAAACTAAAACCATTAAGCAAAAACACTTTTCTTCTTTCAGTCAGGACTCTTGAACTCTGAACTGTTTACCCAAAAATCAAAAGGCTTCTTTCTTATGCAAAGAGTAAGGCATCCACATACTCTGTTTAGGTATATGGTCATGAACCGAAGTTTTTGTGCAAAAACCATTTCTCATTTTTCAGACAGTAATCACGATTTTGGTACTTTTGACCAAAATTAGTAGGCTTCTCCCCTACTATAATTGTTGAGAAAGCTTGCCAGTAGCTTCTCGTGGGTTGGTGGTTCTTTCCGGGGTTTTCCGGGTTCTTCCTCCACCATTAATACTGGCCGCCATGTATAGCCTATCGTGCTGAAAAATGGCGTTAAACCCCACAACAACAACAACAACCATACTATAATTGTAAGCCATTCCCAAAGTTTAGTTGTTGTTGTGGGCTCAACACCATTTTTCAGCATCTTCTTTCAGTTACAGTGACCTTTACCAGTTACAGTGACCCTGACCAAACATTTATAGTCTTTTTCTTCTCTAAATGCAAGCCATCTCCTGGTCTGTAATGTTTAACTAATAGTAATGTCCTGCAATCACCTTTCTTCAGTAAGTCATAGTAAGTGTGCTTATTTGAAGTCGTAGTAAGTATGCTTATCAGACGTCATAGCAAGTATGCTTATCTGATGTCATAGTAAGTATGCTTATCTGATGTCACAGTAAGTATGCTTATTTGAAGTCGTAGTAAGTATGCTTATCTGAAGTCACAGTATGCTTATCTGATGTCACAGTAAGTATGCTTATCTGAAGTCACAGTAAGTATGCTTATCTGAAGTCACAGTAAGTATGCTTATCTGATGTCACAGTAAGTATGCTTACCTGATGTCACAGTAAGTATGCTTATCTGAAGTCACAGTAAGTATGCTTATCTGAAGTCGTAGTAAGTATGCTTATCTGATGTCACAGTAAGTATACTTATCTGATGTCATAGTAAGTATGCTTATCTGATGTCATAGTATGCTTATCTGATGTCACAGTAAGTATGCTTATCTGATGTCACAGTAAGTATGCTTATCTGAAGTCACAGTAAGTATGCTTATCTGATGTCACAGTAAGTATGCTTATCTGAAGTCGTAGTAAGTATGCTTATCTGATGTCATAGTAAGTATGCTTATCTGATGTCACAGTAAGTATGCTTATCTGATGTCACAGTAAGTATGCTTATCTGAAGTCACAGTAAGTATGCTTATCTGATGTCATAGAAAGTATGCTTATCTGATGTCACAGTAAGTATGCTTATCTGATGTCACAGTAAGTATGCTTATCTGAAGTCATAGTAAGTATGCTTATCTGATGTCATAGTAAGTATGCTTATCTGATGTCATAGTAAGTATGCTTATCTGATGTCACAGTAAGTATGCTTATCTGATGTCATAGTAAGTATGCTTATCTGATGTCATAGTAAGTATGCTTATCTGAAGTCAAAGTAAGTATGCTTATCTGAAGTCGTAGTAAGTATGCTTTTCTGATGAACACAATGCCTTTGAGAAAAGTGTTTTATGCAAGAAAACTGAAAGGGAAATTTTTTGTTCCTTGTTCCACAGCTGTAACTTATTTAATCTGAAAATTATCTGAACATTAATAAAAATAAAATTCACACCCAGAAGTGAAAATTATGACTTGTGATATCATGTTTATAAAATTGTGATTTAATGACTGATTAAGACTATATTTAAACTGATTATTAGCCCAAAAGAAGAATACAAAAGGATTTAAGAATTTTATGATTTAAAAATATATCTGCTTCACACTGTTTAAAATATGAAACTTTCTCAGTCTTAAAAGAGAGCAAGGGAAATTAAAATGTGTTACTTGCCATATACAAAAATGACCAAATTTTGTGGTATAATATATTCCATTCTAGAAAATATCAGTGATAATAAGCTATCTGGTAACTGATTTACTAATGAGTGATAAATGATGAATGATAAAAGGCTTTAACATGCAAAGAAACTATCTCTGACTGTTTTGTAGATAGCTGTAGTTACTAAAAGATAGTAATAATAACTTCTTGCCAAACAATATGAAACCAATGTTCCATGGGCAATTTTCTCACATTTGCTACATAAAGAATAGGTAAAGTTTCACAATCCAGCACCATTCAAACAAAAGAACTCACAAAAGACCAACATAAATAAAACAAACTAAAAGCCTTCTAGGGTCAGAAAAGGAATTTGTTGAATTTCTGGCATTATATGTAAGCCTTAACAAATTAGCAATGTAACTGAAACAGGTGTCTCATGTGGCAATCCCTTACAGTCACAATCTCCTAATCAAAGACCCATCCTTCCTTTTGTTACTCTATTGTGCTGCACGCAAAAATGATGATCCACTGAATCAATGTCAATGACCCACAACTTCTTAACTGTGTTTTACATACTGCCATCCAAGGGTCCTGAATTGCTGGAGCAAACACATGAATTCTTTTATAACTGTTTTGTTTCTATTTCCCTTACCCACTGTGGTCAGGTGGGGGAATGAGCTTGCAGATAAAAGAGATAAAATGAACCATCTTTATAGTAACACAGACAGTGAGCCCTGAATTTTTTTAATTTGTCTCTTTTCAATACAATTGCGTCCAGCAACAAGGTAGACTTCTTGTTCTAATATTAATCTTGATAATTGGCTGAAATGAGTCTAAATAGTCCAGGTAACGTGAGATTCACAATCATACTGATTTAAAACAATGAACCCTATTTTTACTGCAAAACATGACAAGATAAAAGAAGATTACAATCAAAGATACAGAAACCTGATTAGCTCAACAAAACAGGGGAACAAGACATCCTCAACAACATCTGAATAGAAATTCAATCCATGAAGATATTTGTTTTGAAGGAAGAGGAGTATTGGAGTCGTAAACTAACCTTAAAAATGTATCCTTTGTTCCCAAATTCAATTGGGTGTTCCTGTACTAAAAGTGGTCCCATACCATATAAACTCACTTATAAATCAAATCCAGCTGCAAACTGCAGTGACCCAGATTTATCATCACATAATGTGCTGGCCAATGTAGGTACAAGCAGTTTGTTAGGAGCAATCAGTAGAACAAACTACATAGGCCATAATGGCAGATCAGGGTCTATGTTTTGCAATTTGACTTGACTTATAAGTGAGTAAATGCAGTAATACTTAAAACACATCAAGACTACAAATGGAATGTTTACCCACTCCCTAAAACCATTTCTAAATTATCTCAAGACTCTATTATCAAAAAATGTAACAATTATGTCAATAATGCACAAGCTGAAGAATTCAAATGTCACTGACCTCGAAGGAACAAAAAATTTCCAAAACAGTCAAAACAAAAATATAATAGTTTGAATGACCTGGCAAAAAGTCCATTGTTTTTACAAAGAGCTGTTCAGACTGAGAAAAAATAGTTGTTTTACTTTTTAGACAAGTTATCATTCACAGATGACCGTGAAATAAGTTTGTGGCTTACATTATTTGGGAGCTACATTAAAGCATCATTCAAAAAGAAATGTTCATCATGTAAGAGTCTCAGTGAAAGAAAAGAAAGGCTTCAGCTAAATAAACTTACTTTTTTCTCCTGGTTTGATTTCTTGATTACCATCCTGTGTTGTTGTGATATTCATGTAGTTCCTGTCCTCATAACCATCTCTGTTTTGTTTGGACATGTCTCTCTGCCGACCATTAGTGTTTCTATGACCACTCCCTGTAGGGGGCTTTCCATCCAAAGACTGTGCCTGCTGCTGGTGTCCCTGATTCCCTGATGGAACCAATGGAGGCTGAACTGGTTTTGATCGAGATTTGAGAATCTCATAAATCTGAAGGTTCTTTGCATCCCGAGACATGTTGGACAGATCCAGCAGTGCAGACTGGGACTTGGTCAATTGAGGACTTGGTTGAGATACTTCAGTACAATGAAGAATACTTTGATTTTGTGGACAGGCTATTTCTGTGTTCTGATAAAGGGATTTTAAGTCCTGCTCCCTTAAATACCCTGGCCCAACTGGTGCGTTCCCAAGTCCTAAAACCTTCATCACATTTTCATTTGTGGCACTGGCACTGAATGTCTTAGGAGGGATCATGCTCCTGCTCATGAAATACTGTTCATATGGATTTAATGTTACACTGCCTGTGGAGCTGGAACTATTGCGATCACTGCTACCATAACCCGAGTCTTTGTGAGATCCAATAGATAAGTTATCAAAGGGAATTTCCCCAGAAAGATTTTCCTTCAATGCAACCTGCCCCTTCCCTTTCATAGTAAAATTATCAGAATCTAAACTGCTATTACTTGTTTGACTGACTGTGCTTTGAATTGAGCCCTGTCTCTGCAATTTCTGAAAACTCAAAACACTTTCAACCATCCTTCTGTCTATATAATATCTTTCATCATGAAAACCTTCATCAACATCATTTGCCTTCTTTTCTGAACCTTTGGAAGATTTGCCTGGATTCTGGGAAGCTGTTTTATTTTTCAACTTTGATCGCTTTTCCTCTTTCCGACTTTTACCAGAACTCTTTGTCTTTTCTTTAGTCTTCTCAGCTGTGGGCTCCTGGCCAACTAGAGATGACTGTCGTGAATGCTGGCTGGATGCTGGCTTGCTTATCTCTCCTTGTGGGAGCTCTACAACTGTGTTCTGGCTTTGGATACTGCTACTGGAGCTCTGTCTGGAGTGATCTGCCATCTGGATTTCAGAGGTTTGGCAGTTGTGAGCCATCAGTGCATCCTGGCTAAGTCTGCTGGCCTGATGGTCAGGAGGATAAAAACCCTGATGAAAGGAAGCATTGAAATTTGGAATACCATCTTTGAGGGATGACTGCCGAGGTTGCTTCATTTCTCCTGATTGGGAGTTCTGGCGTGCATGTATGTGCTGTGACTGAGGAATCATTTCTGACGTTTGCTTGCCATTCACAGTTTTCTTCTTTCTTGGAAGAGTTGCAAGTCCTGACTGAACTGGAGTGTGAGAACTATTGTTTATGTTCTCGTATCCTTGAGGGATTGTTGGTTTAGGTTTCACAACTTTGTGAGAATTGCTCGGAGTTTCTTGAGAATTTCCTCCTAACGAATCTTCAACACTTTGAGAGCGAGTTCTTGTATGATTAGGTGTGACTACTGGCTGTTTTGGACCCTCTGGGGCAGAATCAGTTTGGGTAGAACTGGGAAAGACTGGTGATCCTTCTGACTCTGAAGATGATGTAGAAGAATACCTTGATGGGTCAACTTGGTACCTTATAACATCTGCTGGAATTTTCCCCCTGCCTCTCCTGAAGCTATCCTTTTTCTGAACATCTGTGGCACGGGAGATGTTCAGTGCAAGAGGTGGAACTTTGCTGGTATCTACTTGATTTAGGGAAGGCCTGCGATACTGATCATTTGTAGATAATGTATAGCTATATGCATCAGGTACATCTTGCCCAGTAACTTCTTCTTCTGTGACTGGCCTTACAGCATTATTTCTTGCATAAAATTCCCGCCCACTTATCTGCTGATTACCACTGCTATAACCTGCTGACAGGTCTGATTGAGAGGAACCCTGACCAAAACCCTGCTGTAAAGTCTCTTTGCCTGAAACAGCAAAGAGAAAGCTTGTCTGTCGACGATGATCAAAACTTGATTTTCTTGTAAGTTCTGTTTCTCCTTCTGGTTTTGACTTGTCCTGGTTTGCAATATGAGATCTAGAAGATGAGGGTTGCTGGTATGCCTCAACACGTGGTGTAGCTGATCGGGAATTTGGAATGTCTTGACTTCGGCCAGATGTTTGATGGACAGAGTTAACAGATCCTTCCTTCTGTGTTTCCTGGTCATTAAGTCCTATGAAGAAATACAAAATGAAATGCAATCAACATCTCATACTTTACTAACATCAATCAGTCAATGTTTACAGCATTATAAAGCAAAAACTGTATATACCTGCATCTGGACTGCCACTACATAGCACCAGCAAGGGTCAGTATAAATTAAGCATGCCTTGAAATGTATAGTATTGTCTTGCAAACAGGAACAAGCTTCATGTTTTACTTGGAAAGAGATACTAACGAAGTAAGGTAATTACTCATTTATCATGCAATAAACCACAATGTACTTCCAACACTTTTGGGCATGGCTTATAAATGAAAAGATTCCAGGTATTCACGTACATAGAAGACACAGAAGTAAAAAATTCCAGGTATTCATTTACATAGAAGACACAGAAGTCATTTAAAGGTTCACATACTACTGAGTTTACCTGTGCACTTCGTATGAAAAAAATGACAGAATTTTTGTGGTTCGTTGCAATGTAATGTGCCTTGACAATCGAAAAAAGAACAGAATGTTAAAAGTATCAACAATTCATGGTGTCTGTAATTTTAAAAAATCCAGTTATGTTGTATTCTTCCATTAAGAAAACTGGTTATGTATATGCTTTGTTTCTAATAAATACTACTTTGTTTCCTGTGTTACACACACACACACACACACACACACACACACACACACACAAACATAAATTTTAAAAAATGCCAAGCATCTATTAAATTTTTTTACTGACTTTAATTTTATTAAAATATTATTGCAGTTGAAATGTGTACCTTAATAAAATAACAAATGAACTGACCTTGAACAGAGTACCCTGGAGCCATAATTCTCTTCTGTGGTGCAGTTTCCGTGCTGATTGGTGTAGCTGTTGGATTGGTGTAGATTAAAAGCAGTGGCTGGTATCGGCCTCTACAACACTTATCCACAACATTTTCCCAACGTGAGCCAATCTAATGAGCAAAGAAATGACTAATCTTTAATATTAAAGTCATGAAGCATACAAATATTAACAGGTAAGATCCACAACATTTTCCCAACGTGAGCCAATCTAATGAGCAAAGATATGACTAATCTTTAATATTAAAGTCATGAAGCATACAAATATTAACATGTAAGACAATAAATAATTCAGGTGAGATGACTGCCAGAGGAATGCTCAAAAATATAGACACTGATAATGTCTACATGGGACAAGGACAATTAAACCATAGCTTAGACTAGTTGTTTTAAACAAATCAGACTGGCCCAAAACAAACTGAATTAAATGCAATAGTTACCAATTTTAATCCCCACTGATAATTCTGTATTACCAAAAATAGGCCAGAAAATAATTCACTGATGACATTATAATGCTACTATAATAGAACTACTAATAAGTCTGAATGATGCACGTCATTTAAAACCTCTATTATGATTAATTCTGTTATGATTATTATGAGAACATAATGTGAATACTGAAGAAAATGAATGTAAAGTTTTCATCCTTGATCATCTATATGAAGACTGCACAATATTTTTTTTTCTTCAATGAAAACAAGTCCTATACTCAAAAACATACTAATACATGATAATTTTAAAGATTATCTTTTTGCACTACATATGATCATCATGTTTGTCATATATATATATATATATATATATATATATATATATATATATATATATATATATATACACACATACACACAGACAGAGAGAGAGGGGAAAAAACTGTTTTTACATTGCAGCAAAACAACACTGCTATGTATGTCAACTGAAAAAAAAACAATAAGAATTTATGTTCATGAATGTTTCTTTCCTTTTAAACTACTTTAAGAGCATTACACTTTTTCAAAGGCCCCTTCATGTGGTGTGCAGCTTGTGTTTTATAGCATACTGCAGCAGAAAATTAATCAATGACCTATGTAGCAAAACTTCCATGTACATCCTTTTATACATAAAGTGATAAACCCACTTTCCCATTAAAAAAGCTGGGCACTGTGATTTTATCATCAGGATCCATTGATCATACAGTCTCTATGACATGTCATGTGACTACACTTGAGCCCAAGGCTAACAGCCAGGTAATTATTAAGAACATAGTCAGTCAGTCATAAAAAAAAGTACTTAAAACACAAGCAGCTGACATGTAGGTCCTACAACAAAAATATATATATTATCCAGTACACATCTGATCTACAGCAATGGCAGTTTTAGGTGGAAAGATTACTGGCAGTGTATTGGAAAAAGGACTTGTTTCTACCTGGTCACAGGTAAAATGGCTCACCTGTGTACATGTAGTATCTACAGTAATTAGGCTTGGCATACATTTCCTAGCAATAGTCTTCTGTGTACAGGGCAGAAAATGTGTTACTTAGGTTTAGATTCATATGTGCAGTTAAACTATGTATGTTGTTTTACCAAGAACTCCTAGACTCTACAATAAGTCAAACACAATTTTTTAAAACGTATTACTCCTCTAAACCTCTAGAGGTACAGTAATTTATGTAACAAAACATGAAATTTAGAACAACTTCCATAATCCAATATAAAGCAAAATCCAACAGAGAGCATATATGTAAAGACAGGAAATTATGAAATTTACTTCTCTAAAGTCATGCTCGTGACTGTCCCCATTGCATGAAGTGAACCTGATCAAATCTGTGCTCTGGTTATGGCACGTTCACAAAATCTGTATCCCTAACTTGTACAAATTGTAAAATAAAACCACCAAAATGGATCTTAACAAATCCAAACTGCCATTATCAACCTGAATAATACTGAATATAAGATTAATTTAAATTATATACACCCCAAAAAAAGATATGGCGATGAAAATATAAATAGACCATTTTTCCACTTGAAAATTTGCACAGCAAATTCATTTTTTTATTAAAGAAATGTTCAGGTATTATAATTAATTTATTATAGGTTGGCAATGCAAATGACATAATGACCTGTTTACTATCAATATCTGCTTTCCGAATACTAGCTTTTTGTTTAATTTTGTTATTTTCCTCAATCAAGTCACACTTTTAGTGCTATGGATTATTCGATTCTTCCTATATTGTTAAAAAGTATGTCATAACTTCAAATCCTAAGTTTTAACTAGAATTTTGCTGCTAAATGATAATGTCATTTGACTAGTGCAGAGATGAGATTGCATGACATGAACACATCTCATACACAGATGGCTGAAGCCATGACAACCATGGAAGAAAATAAAGCACAAGTCCTGTAAATTGGGGTGTGTGTGTATGTAAGACAATAGCATGACCTCTCTCTCTCTTTATATATATATATATATATATATATATATATATATATATATATATATATATATATATATATATATATATATATATATGGAGAGAGAGACATAAATACAATTTATTTTCAGCTGATAATATAAAGCATTACAATTACTGTTACTAATTCTGGAAGGCAACTAATTCTAAATTTTCAATATGCACTCTTTTGTGCACAAATCTATCTTTTTATTAAAACAATGGAGACACACATGAAACATGAAGCGGCAATTACATTTTTTAATGCACAAGACTAATACCTGTGTATGTATGCACCAATATACGCCAACCTTTGCTGGAAGAAAGCATTTCCTTTGTCATGCAGTCATTTTTAATACTAACCTTAATTATCACTTTTAAAAAATATATTATTACTGTACATACTTGGCTACAAGTCCAGCTGCAAAATATCATGGACACCCATCTGCCATTGCATAATGTGTCAGCAGATCAGGGTCTATGTTGTTTGTTACACACTTTACTAATAACAGACTGCAAAGAGCCAGATATGCCAGCACATTTGGTTAGGACAGATCTGAGTCTGTGTAGTTTGCAATCCAAGAGCAGATGGCCAAGAAATCAGAGTCAATAAAATGCTTCTGCATAGAAATTTGTTCTGACCACCTATAAGTAAAGGCTTTTGCACCTGATAGTGTCTCATTTATTTTCACTCCATATGAAAAATGTACAACACAGTTTACAAGCATATTCTCATAAACACGTTACCCAATAAAAATCATCTGATCTGCTTAACTCTCAAAATGAAAAGACAATCTTTAAATGATGACCACAGATACAGATTATAACATGGTCAGATAGACTAAAAATAAATTGTGTGGATTAACACACACACACACACAAACAGAAACAATTAAACTTGAACAAAACAGGGTACCAGACAAGACCAAAAAATTATGTGACAGAACAGGTATCACTTCCTTTATAACAAGGCATTTCATTTACAAATGTTTCCTCTTCAAAATTAAATTGCAGTACTGTACGATTAGCAACATAAGAATAAATCATTACATATTACATTGGAATAAATCATTACAAAACTTTCATAAACGAAGAAATAATACTTTAGAAGAAAAAGTTAAAGTTATTTGACTTAATGGGGAGTGTGCACTTGCCGAAGTTTATGTTGGGAAGACTCAAATAAACATAACTGTAAAAACAAAAAGGACATTTTTATGCAGCAGTGGGAAAATGGAGTAAATGGAAAGAGAATTATTTTAAATATAAAACAAAGTTTGTACCAAAATTTAAATAACATTTATGAATGGTTTTGTAATGCACATGCCAACAATACCCCACTCACATTTCAAGCCTAAGAATACAAACTACCAATTTTTATGTTACCTTGTTTTTAAGACAAGAACAATTTAATAATTAATGCTTCTTTCAAATGAAGATATTAATTGCTTTAAGTAATATGTAGCTTTCCTATTATATACACATATACATACACGTCACAAATATAGCCCCCCTCTGGAAAGGCCACTTTCCCCATGCTGAAAGAGGTGGCCTTATAAGAAGGGGACCACTATAGTAGCTACTGTATTGTCTTAAACAGATAGTTTAAAAACAGAAGTCAGATGAGCAAGACAAGACTGTATGCAGCTGCACCACCTACCTGTCTGACTGTGGTGTCATCAAAGTAAATCCACTCCTGAAGCTTGGTGTGATACACAAAGGTGAAGTAATGTTTGCCATAATAACAAACCATGGCACTCAGGTGAAGCTTGGGCAATGAGGCTACATTGTCACACATAACGACATGGAATATCTGTAAAATAGAACAAATTAGATATTATATTTAATACATGCAAACAACATCGAAACATAATTTAAACTTCTGATGCTTTTAAAAGTCGACAGTTACAAAAGTTTTCTTTAAAATTTGCTCAAGTTAAATAGGCATGTGGGTAAATGAATTTTTACAATTAAAAATTTTGCTAAAGATCCTGGGATGTAGGCAATATTCTGGTTGACTGTACAGTACAATGACATAAATATAAATTAAAGATTGAATATAAACTGCTGTACTTAGTTAATTTTTATCTTTCACATATTAACAACATTAGTAACCTATAAATAAGTTGTTCAAAATTTAATCCTGCCCAAAGGCAGATATTTGAGCAAATACATGTATGACTAACCCCATGAGAACAAAAAAAAATTCTGTCCTGAATGTCACCAAAAGAATTCATGTCTGGATTTAAAATTAAGCCTAGAATCCAGTAATCATATTAGCTACCAAGTCCAACTTCAAAATGACCAAATGTTCTAAATCTGTATTGGTGAAACTGGGTTATATATTTTATAATAAATGTGAATGGTATGCATAATATATTTATCATTCACATACTGCAAGAATGGACATGGTGTTCCCAATTTCTTCATACTTTAATTAGTCAACTACATGATGCATGTGAAATATATGCCAAGATATGACTTACATCAGGCAATAAGAGAACAGTCCCGATACTCTGAGCCACCTCTGTTGTGAGGTCAGCATCCGGATGATCCGAGTCCCACACAAGTCCTATACTCACTGGAAAAGTCAAATGTAAAACATGTCACTGTCATGTGATACAGAACAGTAAAAACTGGAGAAGATATTTTATCAATTTAGTAACAATGGAAAACTTTGTTTTGCAATGTAATATTTAATGCACCTTGGATTAGATTGTTATGAAATTAAAGGAATTTTAAAGTTAGAAGTATCACTGTCACAAAATTAATAACAATACTATTACATAAACATGTTTAAATATTTTACTAGCTATTAATAAAAGATCATGAAATTTAAACAAGGTTAAAGTTATACTTGTGTATTTTGAGCTTAAAATTCTTTTAATTCCTTATCAAAACCATAAAAATATGTTAACCAAACCCCAAAAGTAGTTTTATTTTATTTGCTCTCAAGTCTGATGTGAAATAAAAACAACTGGAACTTCAATTTTTAAACTGGGAACTAGGAAGCCTAGAAGAGCAAGAATAGTTAGACACTCTGCTGACATAAAGCAACAATAAAACAAAACAAAAACACATGTGAAAATTATAATTTTGTTAATCCCTATGTGCTTCAAATAACTCACCAACATCAGGAGTATTGAGAAGGGTTCGCCTGATCTGAACTCTCCTGCCACAGTTTGCCTACAAGAAATGCATTATTGATTACAAGAAACCTTCATCACTTGTCTTTAATGATGTAAATAATCACCACCAAGTCAAAAAATGTTAATTAAATTAAAAACAGTCCTGGAAAAAGCAGTTCAACTGAGCAGCTTCCAAACCTGTTGTGTGACAACATAATCCAAACAAATGTTAAAAGACTGACAACATTTAAGTCCCTGCTGTATTAAAAAAAATAGGAATAATTTTCCTAAAATATTTTAAGATAAATTAAATCAACTTCACGCCTACTGAGCATTGTGGATCTCTTACAATGATATACACTACGTAAGAAATGGTTTATTTACATGAAATCTTTATAAGCATATGAGGCATAAATTTAACAGCTAGTTTTGGAGTACACGCACTTGGAGTAAATTTATGCTGGAATGTGAACTTCCTACATACCATCCCTTTGTACTGATACAACAGGAGACGATATGGTGAGAAAACAGCAATATTAGTATTGTTTCCCCAGCAGAATCTTGACAGCTTTGATGGAAAAATGATCAAATTCTACAGATTGGGTCAACGATATTAGTAAAACAAATCTTCAAGCACATGGGGCCAAAAATACTACCTCCAACTATAAATACAGTACTATGAAAGTAACTGAAGCATGGGACTATTTCACAGTGTAATTTACCTGTAATAAAAACTACTCTAGCAGAACAAATTTGTTCTCACCATTGTATAATCTGTACAAGTACCAGTAACACAAATTCAGCATGTGCTAACTTGAACAAAGGTTAAAATGAAATTTGACATTTAATGTGACAATAAAATGACTGTTGCCAAAATCACTTAAATTCATCAATACAATAACAGTGAACCAGAGCTACATGCCCTATGCAACAGAGCATATCCACTTTGAAGTTCCTTTTGTTTCTGTAAAACTCTGGCATGGTGATAGTGTGCATGGACTATTCATAAAACAATACTGGCAAGACAAAATATGTGGCACCAACTCAGTTTTCCCCCTCATCAAATCTACTTTAGAGTGGCAATTTGAAAACTATCCAGGATGTAGATTTAAAAACACTCTGAGCATGAATTAATAACTTATTTAATACACAATTCAGACTTCTGGATTTAGTTCATTACAAACAGAGATGTTGACCTACCGGACAATCTCTGATATCTCCACTTGTTCCTGCATTCCGAAGTAGCAACCCAAACCTGTCTGGGTGTAGGATGTCTCCATTTTCATGCATTGCTCTAGACTGGTTTCTGTTTTCAAGAAAAATTATGACTGTTTCATGTTAAAGAATATTTTATTCTGTAACGGACAGACCCTGTCAAAAGAAACTATTATCGAGATAAATACTAAAATAAACTCAGAAACAACACAGTCATTTTGGGACATGGCTGTCAACTAATTTCCTTTACCATTCTTTGTATACTGTACTTGGTTAAAGTAAATACGCAGCATCTTGTGCATTATTAAGTGCTTAATCCTCCAGTACTTATCTCCCAAAGGCAATCACACTGAGAGAAAAAAAACATGTCTAAAATCCTCATATATTTGCCATCATGTGTATAAAGGCAAAGTGGGTAACATACCAGCAGGTAACAGTAGTCACCTTTCACACTATTTTCCCCCTAAACTACACAATAAAGATAAATAAATAAACCACACATAAATCAAACCTTTCCTATCAACTCCTAATAGTTAAAATGATGAGCAGCCTGTCCAACTATCCCTCTTCAGGACATGAAAAGAAGCTAAAAAGTCATGCAAATATGGATATATAGCTTCATTTATGTATGTATGTATGTGTATGTGTTATTTACTGAGGCAAAACATTATTTATAGGCATATTTGCCCATGAACATGAACAGACTTAAAAACTGTTGCTCATTACCTTCAAATAACCCTCTTATACAATTTTCCTCATTGTTACTTTTATTTTTCTTCCAATCAGTTCTAATAGCCTGATGCTGAGTACATGCTGACTGTACTTTTATGAACCAATAAAAATTAATGTACTGCTCTAAGTGCTTTCACTTACACTAAAGCACTTGCTGAGACATAATGAACCATCTCTTGAAAAGTCAATGGATTGGAACTGGCACCACAGGGGCACACCAACTGAAAAACAATAAATACAAAGGCAATTGTTACATTGTTCCCAAAAATAAATTATGATGAAAATAAAACAAAGAATGTGTCGTAAAATAATGGGTGTGACCCTTTCCGGTTTAATCCAAGTTTTAATTGAACCTAAGCCTACTGAACACATTAATGAAAAAATAGCTCAACTATTTTGCTCTAAACAGCTAGTGTTAGGTTCAGAAATCTTTCACCCAAAATTTTGTATGCTGTGTACCTTGCCTTATTTCAGCTGCTTTTCAAAAGACTGCTGATCATAATATAAATTAGACTGCTTCTTTCGGTCAAAACTGATCATATGTGCTGATAATACTGAAAGTGTTTTGTTTTAAAAAGTACAGCAGTAAATACGATGGTGATTATGCATAATTTAATGGTAAAAATTACTGCATAAATACATATTACTAGGCGCAACAGAAATCATAATTGCCTATTTGGCATTATTAGTTCCATGTGAAACAAAATTGTTTACAAAACAATTTACAATAACAGTGATTTACAATGATCTACTTTTTTACAATCTGGATTCTGAGCCCTATCACTAACAGTGATTTACAATGATCTACTTTTTTACAATCTGGATTCTGAGCCCTATCATTAACTGAGCAAAATGAAGCATCTCTTAAATTTGCAATACTAACCCATTAACAAATTCTTTTTTAAATTTAGCAAAACTGGGTAAAAGACTAATACTAATATTCAAGCTCAAAAATATTACAGGCCACTCTGTTCACAACCAATGGCTATATTTGGTTTTTCAATTTGTCATATTTGGTCGCTAACTGTAGACCAATGGTCTCATTAACAGCAACATAATGGTCTGAGCCTAATCACTCCCACAAATATTTCTCTTTTCTGACCAACATATCTTGGTCACTTTAGTATGACTATCAACTTGTTGGGTTATACCTGTCAGGGGCAACTTGAAATGAATTTATTTTTGTTAGTAGAGAAAATACTCGTACATCATGTACATGCCAAACCAATTACCTGGTCTTGTGATAATTGCACCTTTTGTAATTTGTAGTAATAATCAATAAACAAGCAATGGCCAGTCAAGCAGCATGATTGCTGACAAAAACTGCTTTACTTAAAGATTCTGAAAAATTCATGGTGATTATTTATCTCAAATTTGCATCCATAAATCTGTCAAACAATGTGATATGACAGGTGCCCATTGTTTTGGAACCAGTCTGTACATAGTTAATGCAAACACATGGCTCAGGTAGTCTTCTACAATAAATTAGTTTTTCACTGGGTGGAGAACTAGAGCCAAAGTAATTACTGAACAATTGGAGGAGCTATCTTTTAAATACAGAACAGACAATAGAGAGTTTCTGTTTTTATTCAAAGTGTAATTAGACTCAAGGTGATGAGTTCACAAAACTGGGGGGGGGGGACATGGAATGCACATAAGAATTACACCAATTAAAGACATCCCATTTTGTTCTAACAAGACTATTTGGTACTAGATTTTTGAGAGGGAAAACCCTGGAACAGTAGAGTAATCTATTTACAAATGTATAATGGAGCTATGGTGTAAATTATCCTGTGGTAACTCAATCAAGTACTACAGAAACAGAAACACTATGAACAATCTTTAGCAACAAGTCAGGCCACTAAAATTGTGATAATTGGGAAACTGTACAAGTACTAGATGAACAACATTACAAACTCGAACTATATAGAAATTATCTAGTATCTTCCTTCAATTTTCCTTGACTGTTTTCTTTGTAAACTATTTTAAGTCAGATATAGTCTATACTATTCACTTGCCTATATAAATGGACACATTTATATTTAAGGTCTGAATGTTTGTTGATAGAAAAAATGGGTTTACAGAGGCTTTTCAATATCTTGTTTTAAAATTAGTGTTTAATTAAACTGTGGGCGTTTGCTAGCAATGAGTACATGATGATTCAATTTGAATGTAGAATGTAATAAATACATTTTTTAAAAATCAATCATATATTGATGTTTGTTTATAGGCACCCCAATACAATACTGAACCTTCATCAAAAAAGATGAAACACAAGTTTCTCTGTGATCATGCTAAACACCTGTGAAAAAGCAGCAATGTTGGCCCATTAAACATCTATTTCATCATTCAAAAGATTTATAAGTCAACCAGATGATGAGATTTTGACAAAGAATATCACATGAGACCATACAGTCATCATTTTTCAACATGTCAATGGCATTTTCCTGTGGGATAGTTGGCTTTCTTAACAGATAAATGGCATTTTCTTAAATATGTCAATGGTAATATGGGATTGTTGGCTTTTCTAAACATGTCAGTGGCATTTTCTAATAGGGTAGTTGGCTTTTTGAACATGTCAATGGCATCCTCCAATGGGATAGTTGGTTTTTGTAACATGTCTATGGCATTTTCCTATGGGATAATCAGCTTTTTTAACATATAAATGGCATTTTCCAATGGGAAACTTGGCTTTTTCAACATGTCAATAGTACTGTAATATGGGATTGTTGGTTTTTTGAACATGTCGATGGCATTTTCCAATGAGATAGATGGCTTTCTCCTAAACCTTATTATGTTTCAACAACCTGTTGTATTACAACACTAAAGGTGTTAATTAGCAAGCATTTGGAGACTTCATGGGAAATCTTCACGCTATTTGTCATGATATGATGCTGTGGCAGTCTTGAATTTCCTCAATCAGGCAATGGTAAATTTGTTTTCATGGGCTTCTTGCTTGCTAGTTAATCTTGGTGACTAAAATTGCTGCAAATTTTCAGCACCTAAGGAGCATTAAAGTTTGTCTCATTTTTCCTCACAATAGGAAATAATCTTTCACTGTCACTGTTGCTGATCTCCAAGTGAGAAAGACAGTCACAATGTATGTGTGAATCAAGAAAAGCTGCACATCATAAAATCAATTTTAGACTTTTTTAAAGGCATTGACCTATCATTGTCTAATTAACACTGCACTGAATGGACATATGTAAATTAACATACCTGATCAGAAACCTTCATTGCAAACTTCTGGTGTGGTAGACAGTGTGGTATGTTGCATGTATCCTCATTGTGGGAATTAGCAATGTGATAATGGATCCTCCGTAAAATATTCTCCTTCAAGGGAAAAAAATGTATTCAATATAAATATAGGTAAGTATTTACAATCGAGAAGCCTGAAACTTCAGTCAGCATTTTTGAATTTATTTTATTTAGTAATTATTACTTGCTGTCATTAGATGAACATCTCTTTTTCAGTTAATTGCTATTTATTGGGATATTTTAATGTTGCTGCTTTGTTAAGACATCAACAGATATATGCACACACAATCTAAATGGTGTATTTGCAGCTTTTGTGTGAATATCAAAGGTGTCATGGCGGGACTCTGCCTATCAGATTTTTGATAGAACATACCCTACAGAATCCTCCAATAAATATTAAAATTAGATCTTTGAGAAGTTATAAATAGCTTTTACATATAGTTATTTTTCTGGAAACCACACCATTGCTAAATGAGTAATCCTGGACAGAATTTTGACAGATCAAGTCCTATAAGCATATTCTATAAAGTCTAATAAAAATTGTCGTAGTGACTCTGATGAAAAGACCTACATTAGGATTTCCTTATGGTTGCTATGAAAGACACTGTTGATAGGACAGCCATCCTGAACACAATTTACATGAAGCATGTCCTGAGAAATATTGTTACCAAGTTTGAACAAAATTGGAAGTCATACTGAAAAAGAGATTGAAATATGTTTTAATATAACTGCTGTGGAAGCCACACACCACTGAATTTAACTTCTGAAGAGCACATCCTGCAAAATATTTATGCCAAGTTTGATCTAAACTGGCTGACTGGTTTCTGAGGAGACATAAAAAACAGCAATCTCATCAGATTAAAAATTACACAGTGCCATATCATAAGCACACTTGGCCTCAAGCCAGGTCAGTTAAAATCACAAAATCACCAGACTGAATGTGTACCAAACCTCAGGATTTTACCACATCTTTAAAGACATTTTTTTTAAAGTAGTTCATGACTAAAATGTTAACTTACAAAACATTCTGCTGCATCATCCATGTGTCCAAGCTGAAAACGCTCCTGCTTGGAGAAAGTCTCTGCAAGAGCTTTTCTCAGTGCATTGGGAGGAAGTGATGACTGGTCGCTGTATTGAAACTGGGTGAATATCACCTGTGAAAAAGAACAATTTACGTCTGTAACAAGTTTCCATAAGGAACATATTTTATTTTAGGCCAATGTGAAAAACTAAATATTTTCTATATTTTGGTATTATATGTGTGGCTGCTGCATTGCTAAAATCAACTGTGCAATTTTTAGTTGAATTCAAAATTTCCTACTTGATCAGAAGCATTGTTTTCTATTTTATAAAGATTAAACCTTTGTTTGCAAAGTTGGCCTCATTCATTCTCAATGAATTTGGACCGAGTTCAATCATCTTTACAACCAGAACTGAATAAACTTTCTTTCATGCCCACTATGTTACACAAATAAATGGTAATCAATAAAACTTTATACTTTTAATTCCTCTCAGAGAATATCATGCTGATTTTTCACTGTCTTCAATCTTTCGAATCTGATTAAATTTCAGAACAGTAAATTTACACCTTCCAACTCGACGAACATGCCCCAAAATACCAATTTTTGTGGTTTATGGCCCTTTTTCTTTTTTGAAAACTGATATTATTATTTTTCACTCCAATTCCTTTATGCTGCATTTGGCAAGTTGAAAAAAGCAATCTATTTTATTTCTTTTTGCATCTTACTGATGTCCAATATATCAATATCCATTTTCAGTTTATTAGACCCATTTTATTTTCTTTAATGTCCTCATTTTACAACATAACAGCTACCTCATATGGTTTTATTGTGTTTTCCTACATTCTTTTGTGCCTATGAACAATACCAATTTTACACAGAGTGAGATATCTATGTAAGTGGAGATATCTATGAAAGTCAGATCACACCTACAAACAAAATTAAGAGACACTATGGCCAAATTTAGTGCCAGGAGAAGGACTCACAAATTCATCCATTGTTCATCCAGTCTAAATGGTGACAAACTGGTCCCTGGTAATGTTCATTCCAGTAACATAAGAAATTGTAGTACATCTATTGTATATACTTGCTTATAAGTCTAGTTAAACTGCTAACAACAATGACCCTGATCTGCCATAGCATAATGTGCTTGTAGATCAGGGTTTATGTTATCTGTTCTACTGATTACTCCTAAGAAACTGCAGACCCAGATATGCTAGCACCTTATGCAGTTGGACTCATTTTGTAAGCGAATATATATATATGGTATACCTATCTCTTATAGTAACACATGGAATCCATTCAAATACCCTAGAATGTATGATCATTACTGAGAAGTAGAGCCAAGAATGAACAGTTACATCAACCAAGAACTAGTGTCACATCTTGTAAAAATGGTCCAAGTCAAAACTGATGGTTGAGTCTCCCTAATCCAATATAGATATCACCATAATAAAACCAACCAACCACCACAACATAAAGAAGTCAATTTCGATTCTCTTTTTGTAAATAATTGCCCTTCATGCCATATTTAAATAAATGATGTTGACTATTATAAAAGAAATAGCTACCCACTGATAGTAAGTAATGGTTTGGGTTTTTGTTGTTGGCTTTTTTCTTTTGTACTGTACCAGACAGCTAAAGAACCAAAATTCATAAACTATCAAATCTCTTGTATATTAAACCTAGGATCACGATAACCATATCTCTTCTCAGTAAAAACTGATTCATCTACTTCTTCATTTTTTTCAAACTAATCTGTCGCATCTTCTTATAGTTAGTTTCTTCTATTTACTAATTATTCTACTGATTCCAGTGTATTTGATGACATGAATTCCACACATTCCATATTTAAACAAAACCTACCCATATTCTATACCACTGCAATGTACTACTGTATTTGCAAGTCCAGTCCAAATGCAAACTGCACTAACCCAAATCTGCCCTCACACAATGCATGAACAGATCTGGGTCTATGCAAAATGTTAGGAATAATCTGTAGAACAACAAAACACAAGACCTGATATACTGCCCATTATGTGCCAGCAAATCAGTGTACAGTTTATGCTGTCTGCTGTTAAACTTTTAAACAAGAATATATGGTACTTGGGATATTGTTATAAAGTAAAATGGACAAGACAGTCCTTGATGACTGATTTTTTGTGTGGTCATCTTCACTATATGGCCATGGATTTTGTTTTATTGGTCAATACAATGGAGTAATATGCTAGGAAAATTGAAACTTATTCCTTTTCACACCTATGACAGGTGTAAAATGGCTGAATTAAACAATTATCTATTTATATTCAGAAAGTTTACTACTCCAAGGTGTCAAACAAGCAGTTCTCCAGCACTCAGACCAAGAGACACCTGGCAACTTGGCTTGTCCATTGCTGTTAGCTGTTATAATACAAAAATCTGTATAGCTAGTTTTGATAGGTAAAACCAACTGGTATTTGGTATCAGCAGGGTTTTGGTCCCATTTATCGATCAGTTTTACACTGGACTGTTAATGCCCCCCTGGCCAGTGAGATAGAAATTGCTTTTATGACCCTGATGATATTGTGCATATAAAATCAATACAGATTTTGACCAAACTGCTTTATCCTAGCACATTATGGAACTGAACCAATACTGAGGAGTGTTGGTCACTTCAAGCCCTCTCAAATTTCATAGGTAACATGCACAGGTGTGTGCTATGACTGATTTCAATTTTTGGGCACCATTTTGACATTAACAGACTGGCCAAGCCTGGACATCTAATACAAAATTAATTATCACTGTCCAGTGACCATTGTTGCTCTCTCTTGTACAGAGACAGAGTACAGAGACAGACAGAACCTGTCTGACACAGGACTGATGCTATCATACAAAAACAACATTTCCAATATTTACAAGCGTCTGTCTATAACAAATGAAGTTAGACCTTTTATCACTATGAGATGGCCAATGGCTACAATGGAGGGCACAAATGTGTGTGGCTACTGGTGTCTGCAATATGTTAGATTGCAGAAAATATCTGCCTTATTGGTCTGGTTAGTCATTTTACAGTTAAATTTTTTTTTTCTTTGTGGGAGGGTAATAAATAAGTGTCTATCATTTAGAGCATTTCTAATCGCATCATTTTGCTATAGCAATACATTCAGCATATTGAAACAGTGTACAGTGGAACCCTGCTATTACAATGATTGGGGTCCCAAAAACTTGGATTGCATTAATAGCAGCATCGCGTTAATGTGGGGTTCTGACAGTATTTTCTTCTTTCTTTCAGAGAACAACTCATTGGCACATATACGTTTATTCATGTCTAATGTATATCAAGAATAGGGTATCAAGACTGTTTACTATCATGCTGTCGTGGCATGCAGTTCATCCATAATGCATGTAATTCCATTGAAAAGCTGCACAGATTTAAAATATTCAATAATCTTGTCCCAGATCATTGTGTCTGAATTCAGTGTCTAATAATTAATGCTTGAATGCTTATTTGTTCGAATGACTACAGCAAGAATAATTAACAATCAACACATGCTTTCAGCATGCATATAACTTTTACTTCAGATTTTATGAATATCAAGAGAAATGTGTGAAAACTACTACACTAATCATTGCGTAAAGTGCAGAGAATGCCTTGGCATCTGTAAACTTGCTTTTCCATGATAGTAAATTATTTTTTAAAAAATAGGAAATTAATTACGAGTTCGTAAGCAAACACCATACACATGTAAAACCCAAGAACTAAGTGCAGTAGGCCTGCAATGGTCACAAGATACTTTTAAAAACTTTTTTAAGCTGAATGCATGCAAAATTTCATACTCAATCAGTTGACCAGCTAATAAAGCAGACATTATTTACTGGTCAACTGACTGCATCTAATAACACATCCAAGCCCAGCAAACATGCTGGCGGCTTTCGTTTTTTGATGTTTATTAAATTGTGAGAATCTTTTATGAACCACTGTATTGTCTGCTCCTTGGTTGTGTTATGCAGTTAAAGAAAAAACACACACTGGCTACTGTTTGAGCAACGATTGCATAAAGAATTAATTGAAGACAATCACATAGACAACTTACTGGCTTTACTCATGGATCAGTAACAAGAGACATTTCTGATAATGTTTATTTTGGCATAAGACTTCAAGAACCTGGTGAAATCATTAAATTTCAGAAGCCATGTCATGATCGTATTATATTCAAATTCATATGTGAACTCTTCCCCAAAATGATAATAAACGTTTTACACACTATTTCTCGTACTTTACACACAATTTGTTTTAAATGGGTATGAGAAAAATACATTTATATGTATTTCAAATTTCAGGAACCACACCACGTAAGTATTATATTCAAATTCATAAACAATCTCTTCCCCAAAAATGGTAATACATTTTCTGTACATTATTTCATGTACTTTGAACAAAAAATATATTTTCATGTGTGAATGAATATATACAATTTTGGTAGCCATGCCAAAACCGTGTTATATCCAAATTTGCATTATCGCAGGGTGCATTATATCGGGGTCACACTGTACTAGTATATTTTTTTTCCCCTTCAAATTTATGTATTATCTATTCCTTCTAAAACTCTATATCACAGTTTGATAAACTATTTTGCCTTTTGAAAAAAATCAATTTCTGAGCTTTATTCATATTTTGAAAGAGAGAGGACATATTACACATAAATATTTTAAATGCCCAGGAAATAGAAGAATAAAATTCCATTTCAATGATGGGAAACATTAACCAGTTGCAATTCAGGAATTTCGGAATTTAAAACAAACACTGATGACCATAGCTAATACATCATTGAGGTAATATAGGATGAAGGCATAATGTATCAAAAATTTCAAAATGTCTCATGTCTGATAGAGCAGACATCAGCTGTATACATGTCAATGTATCAATTAGTTAAATCAATGAATCAATTGGTGACTTCACTAGCCTTCCTTACATACAGACCATAAATGCCCTTTGGGCAAATCACACTAATAGCTTGAAATTCAAATAATTATGTGGATGCCTTCAGATATGATGGCAACATTTAGGCAACAATGAGTGGTTTCAGCATGATTCAGTAAATTCAAGGGCACTAAAGAATAGCAAAATGTTAGTATTGCAAACTGCACATGCAAAAAATTTTACAGATTTTTTTTTAATGGAAAAAAACCAACAAAACTGGCATCCACATTTGTAAACATTCTGTATGCATACTAAAGTGAACAATTTCTCTGAAGTCGATATAATATATAAACAACAGATAAGTTTTTTTTTAAAAATTGTCTTTACCTTCAAGGCACAAAAAATGCAAGAGTTATTTCCCATGCAGAGATGCCCTGTTAAACGTCTGTAACTGCGACGAAAAACATCAATGTGCCAGAACACCTGAAATGGAAGGGAAATGTAAACATAATTTTTTTCTATAATGAATGAACTATAGTAATTAAATGACTTTTAATTCTTTTACATTCTGTATACTTAATACAACAAAGAATATTTACAAACAAATTAAAAAGTAACACTAACCCAAAAGTACATACTAAAACAGAAGATACTTGTGGTACCCACAACTTACCGAGATTACTGAGGTGTAAACACAGATACACAGGACTTAATTTTATATATTTTAAAACAATCAAGAAAAGTGACTTCTTTGCATTATGTGCACAGAATGTACTTATTGAATTTACTAATTATTTATGCAGCAATTTCTATCTTATTCACAATGACTTTTATTGCTGAGCCCAAAACATAGGCAAGTCATCTTCTTCCAAAAAGTCAAGGACAGTGAAAAGAAATAAGTTAATCTTTTTTCACAATGCCAAGTTGACTTTTCAACATATGGCAATATCCCGTTGCTGGCAGTGAATTTGAATAAAGGTATTATCTACTTTAATTTAATAACAACATCCTTTTCTACATTAAATGGAGGATTTATCTAATTTTTTAAATAAGAGCTACTATTTTCAACCTAGCTCCAGGATGCCTGAATGTCTAGATGTAGTAATTTTGCCCATCACAGATTTTCTCACTTCCCTTACCTGCCCGCAGGCTGTCCTTCCTATTACAGGTAGTCATTATTACCTGTTAAAAAAACCTGTCTCCAAGATGGATTGACATGGAACAGAGGCATTGATTATGGAGTGCAGAAAGATACAGGCAGACTTAATGAGACCCTTCTGCAGACTTGATGAGAACCCAGAATGCTAATATCATGCTAATTGCCATACTAAATCTACCTTTATTCATCTCCTTCAGGTGCTGTCCAATATTTGTGTCAAAACTTTAGTTTCAATAACTGATGTAGCATGCATGCATCAAATATATCAAATACTAGTTACATTACTGGCCTTTAATCAGAATGGTTCCCTGAAATACAGCTTGCAGAGAACCAGTCATAATTTCACTCCTATGGATTATTTTATAAAATATGACACCAATTAAGTATTTATTATTGTTCAGTTAATTATGTTGCCATGGCTAAAATTATTCTTGCTGCTATTGAACATTTCCTTCCCTGAGAACATACTTGGTTAATGTATATCTTAAGTTCTGTCTAGTTAGTAAATGTGCTGAAACAGTATGAAATGTGGATGTCATTAAAGGTACATGCAACACACCTAACACCACCACACAATGACCATGTCATGTATTTGAATCACTCTAACCATGACAGAAGTCAGGACCGCTACTTGTTCTTGTAACAAACAAGAAAGAAGATTTGTTAGTCAAGCCTTTTACTTACTACAGCAGATGGGAACCAATTTACACATTTTATCAAAATTATTGATTTTTGCCCCATGCTAAAGTAAAATTGACAATTTTATTTGTATTTTACTTCATGATCATCATGTACTAAAAATGTTACAATATAGTTTTTAGTACAAATATTTAAATCATGCAATGGCTAAGATTAATTGAATCCAAGATTCTTCTAAACCCATGATAATCTGAATTTCAAAAACACATGCCAGTCTTTAAAAAAAAAAAACTTGAAAATTCCTTGATTACATGTATGTATTTTCAACAGAACTTTTCTCCTATAACATGACACTAAAATGAGATTCTGATGTGAAGGTATTCATAAAACTTTCCATTCGTCATCTTGCAGTTAATTCCCTTCTCTTGGGGGTCTGTTATCTTCCACGATACCTTGAGATAGCTGGTGCATTGTAGAAAGTAATAATTTGCCTATTGTTACCCTAAACATTGGCATTTCTTTGGCTGTCCTCAACTGTTTTAAAATGTGACAGTGTCAAACACCTCCCCCAGTTTTCCAAAAAATAACATGGTAATTATGAATGACTATGAGCTGCCACCCTCCTGTCAATTAAGTACTAATTACCTCCCCATGTGAGCATTATATCGAACTACAATCATGAAACAAGAACAAGAAAGATCAATACACAATAATTCATATTTAGAGCTCTCTATAAAGTGGACACAAATCCCAAAAATTGTCTGATCTTATAAGTAAAATCTGACATTTATTGCCTACTGTGGAAACGTATCTAACATGAGTACCATGAATGGTTCAATAAACACCCACCCAATATTCAACAGTGTCTGTGTAGGCATTAGCATGTTAAGACTAACTCTGGGGTTCACTGACCAATGGACGCATCACACTATAAACCTGGGTCTGACAAATGTTATGCCCACGAGTACAGGAGCCACTAAAATGCTGGATTTTGGGCAACTGTTGAATTTGGGTAGGCCTTAGCATTCTTATACATGGTATCATGACTTGTTTTACATTTGTTTTACGGGGCCCTGAGTGACCAAGTGGTCTAAAGCACTCTCTGTTACTGATCACTGCCATCTCATCTGTCTGTGTGGGTTCAAGTCTAGGATTCGGCCAATGTGGGTATGTGAGAAAGCTTGCCAGTAGCTTTTCATGGGTCAGCAGATCTTCCTGGGGTTTTCCAAGGTTCTTCCTCCACCATTAATACTGGCCGCCATGCAAAGCCTATCACGTGCTGAAAAATGGCGTTAAACCCCACAACATATTTTAAAACCAGGATTCAGAAAATAATTTCAGTCAACTATTTGTCCTGAAGGGCAAGTGACTTGTAACTTTTACTTGCCCTATATGTCACTTTTAGTCATTCTACTTTGTACATGCTACTGAATCTGCTTAAAATGACACTCTTCAAAATGGACAATGTAACAGTGATAAGCCCTCCATCAGCCTCTTCAAGTAAATACAGACTAGTGGAATTTTCTAACCCTGATAACTATAAAAATATTGCACAGAGCTGAATAATTATTACAGACTCGTAGCAAAAAGGGGTAGTTAAAAAACCTTTTAAGTACCTTCTCTGGGCGACTGAATTTGAGCTGGACTACAAATGATTATTTTCTTGGCAGCCTGCCTGGCCACCATCAGATTTTAATATTGTCCACACTCTGATCAACAATACCAACATTTATCACAAAATGGTGTGCAGGTGTAGAAAATTAATAATAGAGGGAGTTCATTTAATTAACTTACATAATTACTGTATAGATACATGCTGCAAAAAATGATTCTAACTTTTATGAGACATAATTTTGAAGATTAGTATTTCGCATATACAATTTATTCCTAAAGATATTACAATAATCATGGACGATAATGTAGTTGGGTTTAGTATTATTTAGCAGAGTCCATGGAACACTACAAAGAATGTTATAATACATGTATTCATATTCCTACTCCACGAGTATCCTTAATGCTTAGTAATTATCGTTTTTCTTTTTGTATTCGCCACACCCTGGTCACCTGACCATGAGTTTAATGTTCTAAATTTATTAATGACAGCTGCAGTCAGGGCTACAAAATCAATAAAACTGTCAATAGCAGCACCCTCCTCAGGTAAAATCTATGTCTTGAAGACTGATTTTTCATGCACAGAAAAGCTTAAACTGTGTAAGACTGGAATACATTATTTTACATAAATAGTTGTGGTCCAGCAACACATGAAGTTTATTTAGTTCCAAGGAAACTGAAGTAAAGTGCCTAGCCAGGTTTATACCATGGCAGCACACCTGTTCTGATCTGATGGTAGGATTAGAATCCCCCCAGTTTTTTCTCACGAATCTGGCAAGCTAACCACTAAGCCACTGTGGCTGTTGCATAACACCTTTAAAAACAATTCACTGGTCAATGACCCATATTATTTTGTTCCCCATTTCCTCAACATGATGTGGTGGGCTAAACAATTTATAAAGGTCAGCTTGCCCCATGCCAGAGCAAGCTGACTGAATAAATGAACCAGCCCTTGGGACATATGAACTTGGTCCAACAGATCACAAAAAATATCGCACAAGTGTTTTAAAAGTAAAAAAACTAAATTTGTGATGTGAGGTGGTCTTCAAATTGTATTGAATTTATCATACAAATAAATGGTTTATGCCCTGAATTCTAAATTTGTCAACCAAAAAAGTAGTAATGTATTCTCCTATTCAAGAAATAATTCACAGAAGTGTATTATTATCCATGTATTGTATGTTTCTATTCTATGTATATGTTATCATTTTATGGGTCTTAAAAATGACATTTAATGTGTGTTTTAAATGTGTATGTATATATCTGCATCATGTCTTTATGTATGATGTGTTATGTGTATGTATCAGTGTATGCAAATCTCTGTTTATGTGATGTGTGTATATGTATCAGTGTATGAAAATGTCCATACTTTATGTCTGATGTGTATTGTATCAGTGAATGGTAATGCCCATGCTTTATGTGATGTGTGTATATGTATCAGTGAATGGTAATGTCTATGCTTTATGTGATGTGTGTGTATGTATCAGTGAATGGTAATGCCCATGCTTAATGTGATGTGTATGTATCAGTGAATGGTAATTATGTGAGGTGTATGTATGTATCAGTGAATGGTAATGTCTATGCTTTATTGTGATATGCATGTATCATGCAAGAAAAATGGTAAAGCTAATCGATTTCAAAAGGACTGTTTAAATTGAAAGTATGCCTATGTAACAGAGAAAAGTCATTATGGGTGTATTTGAGTGAAAGGATGTATTTGTACAAATATGTACTGGCAGTGGAAAATTGTTTATTTCAGTCCATTCCAGTTTTTTATATATATATATATATATATATATATATATATATATATATATATATATATATATATATATATATATATATATATAATTACTATTTTTGTTAATATGAGTATATTTAATTTTTGCACACAAAATAAACTATTCAATCTGAAATGACGGAAATAATAATTACTTTTAAATAAGAAAATTAATAGTTTTGCCAGAAATAAATTTTACTGTCAAAGGTAAATTTAGTTGATTCCTTTTCACAAGTCTTATCAATCGAATTTTATCTTTGTCCCTTCATGTGACTAAATAGATACTTAAGTGCAGTCACTGAATGATTCATCATCTGACTAGGTCTAAAATGGTGACATCTATTGTGACTCAGAATTTCCGTTCAAAACCACAACACTGGCTATGTATGCAGGTGAATCAGGCTTTCATCCACTAGAGGTCACCACTGAAAGAAATACTATTAAATTAGGGGAATTAGATTATAAAGGTTCAGTGTTACCTGGACCTACAAACACTATTACCATGATCTGACCTCTCTTTGATCTCCAATTTTAAAGATATTAGCAAGTATTAAGCTTTTGCAGCAGATGGCACAGAATGATTTAATGGATTCCAAATAGTTATCTTAATATTTAACTATTTATTTGTCATGGTTACCTGATGGCCACAAGGTGACTATACACTGACAGTCATTAACCTAAAACTTGTAATCCTGAAAGTTAAAATCATGTTTATCTCCCTAATAAATCATCCTAAGGCATTATTAATTATTGAAAATCTGTTTTAAAAAATATAAACTATTAGCAATCTTACCTAAAGGCATCCACACTATTTATCTCTGAGAAACACTGTTGTCTGCATCACTTTACTCATATAAATGAGCTGTTAGCATCAGACTGTTTCAAGAATAATAAGAATGGAGAGAAAAAACAGGTGCTTTCAGGGCAAGACCTGCCTGTCTCTAGATATGCAAATGTCTTGTGGGCTACAAGGCATGGTTACTTAATTCCAAATCTTCAAGATATATTGCAGCAATGGATAAAAACCACCTGCACCATTAAACCTGTATCTTGCCCAGAGAAGTTAATGTAATTTATCCTGACGACAAATATTAAAACTATATAGGCTGTCATAATTTTCAAATAAAATAACTGAAACTGAATTTTCTTTCAATTACAAAAAAGGGTATTTGTGAATCTCAAGTATTTGCACCTCCTAAAAATCTGCATATGTTGGCCTCCTTGAGAGTGATATAGTTTTCGGCCATTCAAATATGGAAAACGACTACATCGAAAAAATTTCCTTTAGAAAGAGCTATCATATTAAAAATCTCGGGTAAAATAAAAATGTAGAAAAGAAGCACAATGCTAAGGTATATAAAATTTTCATACAGGAGAGAAATGTAGGAAAAAGGATTTTGGATAATATCTTACAAGAGAACAGTGAATGGCACATTATATGCCTGCCCTCTGTTTAATTGTCCACTATGTAGGCATGGTTGATTTCAGCAATTACTGACCAAGTCTCAATGACTTGGACCTTTGATAAAGGTATGCCATTTTGAACTAAACTTAATGTGCAAAAAAAACATTATTTTCTTTTTAGGCTAACCAAGATTGTGACCTTTGGTTGTACGATCCCAGAATCTATAGGTTTCTCTATTACCATAATCACAAGCCATCCACAAAGTATGGTCAAGGAAGTTAGTCTAAAACAAATGATATTCTGCAAAACATTCTTTCTCTTTGTGCCACAGTGACCTTGACCACTGATTTTGTAAACCTTAAAATCAAATGGCCTCATCTATACCACAAGTTACTGTGACGATGACTCTACCTTTTTGACCCCCCTAGATTATTAGGCTTCTTTCTTTCATCAAAAAGAACTTGCCTGTTAAGTTTGGCAAATGTAGGGCTGTAGAACTAAAGCTATCATGCAGAAATGGAAAGGTTCAGTGACAGACAGGGTCATGGCCAAATAAAAAAGATGTATAAAAATTAAATGGGATACCAAAAATTTAATGATTTTACCTTCTTTGCATTTATCTTTGTTTTGTATTCCTTCTGGTGGTGCCAACTCACACTACACTACACAGCCAGAATTGTGCTGATGAGTCATTAATTTTCTATCTACATGCATGCATACATACATACTACAACTAGCTACAACACAACACCCACTGACAGCTGCAAATATACTACACTTATGTTTACTTTCTGCTGCAAAGTGAACAAACTTTTCAAAAGCTCTTTCACAATCTCAGATTTCTTGATAAGTCTATAAAAGACGTTTGTATTTGCTCAGCTTTTGTATTTATTATTATAGCCCTTTGTAGCCACTCCTTTTGCCCATATTTTATCTTATCAACACCAGTAAACACAGAGACAAGCCCTCTGTGAGATGTACATTGATTTGTAACTTCAACAGTACACACAATTCTGTCTCATGAAGTCCTTGTTGGTGTGAAACTAGAGATAGTGTTGGTTCAAATTAAAAAACATGTTTCACTTCATTAAATTGGAGGGGGGGAATTACAGTACCCAAAGAATATGGAGGTGTTTGCCCTTTAATTAAACTGGTAATTGATCAGTATGACAGGAACTGTTAGTCTTGTTTTAATAAAAGGCCCTAGCAAACAAGACCTAATCATTGAAAAGTATTATACCTCACTCTGGGGAACCTCTCAAATCTACAAGTGTGTCTCAAGAAAGCTCTTCCACAACCATGGCATGCGGCCTTAATGACCCATTTTAGAGGCTGAAAACAGGGGTTAGACAATCACAAAAGTGACAAGACAGAATAATGTGACCAGCAGGGGATCTGACAGGGATGGATGGATGGATGGGTCAGTTGAGAAGGACAAGTGCTAATAGGAAGAAGAAACAGTGTCCTTCTAAATACACAGATGGGTTTATTGCTCAAGGGCAAAATCTTTGGTCTCACTTTCTTGATGCCCCAAGATTTTGTTGCATGCAGAAAAAAAACTGAATTTTAAAAGCATACAAGAAAATCAAAAGCTATTGGATATCAAAGCTGTAAATGAACATCAAAAGACTGTTTTTTAAATGTGAAATCTGTTTTACAGGAGTGAAAATGTGATAAAATCTTTAAAGTTAGACATAAACTGACAAAAGTATCTTCACAAATAGAAGAGGCAGAAATATGACTAAGCTTCTTGTCATTCACTTTTATTTTAAAATTTAATCAATACAATTATTCTTTAACTGTCAGTTGCTTAACAGGATCATTTTTGTTTGCTTTCAGTTTCCTGAATAGGAAAGCAAGCAATATGATACAGATGATACATACTCGCTTTCAAATCCAGCCAAACTGCAAACCAAAAAGATCATCCAGATATCCCATAACATAATGTGAATGCAGATGAGAGTCTATGTTGTTTATTTTACTGATTACTCCTAATTGCACAGATCCAGATCTGCTGGTGCATTATGTGAACGCAGATCTGTGAATCTATGCAGTTTGCAATTGGTCTTTGTCTTATAAGCAAGTAAATACAATATTCATGTTTATTTCTACTTGGACAGCTCATGACAACATACATGACCATAGGGACCAACCATTAAATTTCCAAGAGGGAAGTTTTTCTGACATAGCTTACAAAATTTCAGCACACAAAGAAACAATTATATCCATTATATTTGCTAATAAGTAGGAAAATCCTAGCCACCCTCACCCAAAAACTAACATGTTAGTCCCTTACCAATGTGACTGGTTAGCATGGACAAATAAACTCTTTTCTGTAGCCTACCAGCTGCCTCAGATGCAGGAGGTTGTGGGTTTGAACCCCAGATGAGTCATACACAAGACTTATAAAAATTGTAGTACTAGCAGTTGCCTCACTTGGTGCTCTGCATTGAAAGGTTAGAGTTGGGACATCCTGACCTGGTGTCAGGATAATGTGACTGGGTGGGACATGATGATACATGTCTGCAGCATGATGTGCCAGTGCTAGACATCACTATAAACTGTCACAATGCAGACATTGCAGCAATGTGACTGAAACACTGTTCAAGCTACATCAAAAATCCAAATCACACACACAAACTCCTTTCCTGCTGAGCTACATGTCTACAACAATGCCTTATTATTCATGCATATTTTTTATCTGTAGCCAATAATTATGAACAAAATGTACGAGAGGGCTCTCTTAGCAAATTTCTTTCTCGCTGTCATGGCAAAAACATTTACTTTTGTTGTTTCTTTATACAAAAATGCTATCACTCAAACTGTCTTATTTTAATGAAGCAAAAATAAAACATATGACACAATATATAAAAAAAAACAAGAAAAGCTACAAAAAGGAGGGATAGATGAAAACACTGTATTGGTTTCATTATGTTTAAAAACTGGTTAAGAAGCTTAAACTAGGCCAATCAATCCGATTATTTTCCTTGCTGTTACAATTTTGCAACTGTAAGACTTTTGGAAGATAAATTAATTTGTGATTACTAAGTCAAAAATGTTAAACTGTCATCCATCATACATACAGCCTAATGTCCTTCTCTTTATACTTACCCCCACCCTATCAGAGTACCTCAGTGAAAAACATAAAACTGTTTATATTCTGAAGATCTTACAGTAATTTGCCTGTTCATATCATTTGACCTTGGCAGTTAATGCAGAGTGCCTTGACTGAAAGTCATGAAACAGGAAATAAGGTAAAGCCTGTTGCCTATTTATTGGTTCTCATTATGCCTGAGCATGTCTACTGCAGGTAATTTGGTCTGCATGGGCTGGTAAACTTATTTAAATTCTGCATTATATTAATGCTAAGCCAACAAAAACTGGCCCAAGTTCATTACTTCAATCCAATGCCATATAAAAACCATGTCCATGACTGGGCCTCAAACAAAATTCAGTTATGTTCAGATTTATGGGGATTTGATTGCTGGTCAATTAGGTGTTGTGATTGGTTATTAATTGCCAACAAGTCTTCTGACTTGTGAGAGATAACACTGGTCAACAGTGAAATCATTACTGACTTGAAAAGGCCCTAATCTGTAGTATTTTGGTGTGCCGAACACGAATATAACCGTGAAAAATTTGTATTGGCTCTCGTTTTGAAGATATTCATATACCTCATTTTCTATGTTTCACTGTGTAAATTTCTCCAGTAGGACTGCAGCAACATCCGGAATAATGATGTAACATTGCATAATACCATCATGCTCACATCATCCACAGTTGATTGCATCATTTTCTGATGCAATGCAATACTAATGCCATGCGGCTGCTGAAGTAAGTTGACGTCAGCAGTGTACTATACATGTGTAGGCCTATTATACTAATGCCAGGCAGCTGCTGAAGCTGACGTAAGCAGTGTACTATATAAAGCCCAATCAGATAGGTTCAGCATTTAAAATATTTTAGACGTTGTGCGAGACAGTTCAAGCTACTGTTACGTAAAACTTATTATTTTATCCATTTACGTACAATAAAGAACAGTAATGCCTCGAAAGTGTGTTAATACCGCGGACAATTTTTGCTATATTTGTGGGGAAGTGACATTTGAAAACCAAAAGAAAAGTATCAATTCTCAAGTGAAGAAGGCATATCATCTTTACTTCGGATGCAAGGTTGGTGACCAAGACAAGCCTTGGGCTCCGCATATATGCTGTGCTACATGTACAACACAGCTTTCACAGTGGTTGAATTGCAAAAGGTCATCAATGCCGTTTGCAGTCCCAATGGTGTGGAGAGAGCCAAGCAACCACCTAAATGACTGTTACTTCTGCTTGGTTCCTCCTCTTTCCGGCGGAATAACGAAGCGAAAGAAGTCGAGAATAGTCTACCCAAACATTCCGTCTGCATTGAGACCAGTTCCACATGGTGAGGGACTTCCTATTCCAGAACCTCCAGCAGAATATTCTCTTGATTCATCTGACGAAGACAAAGGTGAGTCGACCTGTTCTTCTCCTGGTCCATCAGCATGCAGTGATCCAGATTTTCACTGTGGTGCATCATCAACCCCACACAGAATAACACAGGAAGAACTAAATGACCTGATTCGTGATTTGGACTTATCAAAGAACAAGGCAGAATTGCTAGGATCAAGACTCCAACAATGGAATCTTCTAGAAGAAGATGTCACAATTACTGCATATCGAAAGCGCCACCAGCAATTGGAGCCTTTCTTCAGAAAGGAAAGTAATCTGATATTCTGTTCCGATATTGAGGGCCTCATGAATGCTTTAAAAATCACTCATGACCCACAAGAATGGAGACTATTTGTGGACTCTTCGAAACTGAGTCTCAAGGCTGTGCTTTTGCACAATGGAAACATTCTTCCATCTATTCCAGTAGCGTATGCTGTCCACATGAAAGAGACATACGATAACTTAAGGCAGCTACTGAATTCCATTGAGTATAACAAGTACAGCTGGCACCTCTGTGGTGATTTGAAGGTAGTTGCCCTTTTAATGGGACTGCAGCAAGGATATACAAAATACATGTGTTTCTTATGCGAGTGGGATAGCCGAGCAAGGGAAATGCACTACATGAGGAAGGAATGGACTCACAGGTAGAATGTAGCCATTGGAGAGAAGAATATCCAACACCCAGCTCTGGTTGAGGCTCAGAAAATCTTGCTACCACTCCTTCACATCAAACTAGGTTTGATGAAGAACTTCGTGAAAGCCATTGACCGGACTTTGCCAGCATTCCGATACCTGCATGAAAAATTCCCTCGACTCAGCGAAGCAAAGATTAAAGAGGGAGTTTTTGTGGGTCCTCAGATTCGAGAGCTTTTCAAAGATGACCGGTTCAACAACTTGCTGGAAGGTGACGCGAAACAAGCATGGAATGCTTTTCGCCTAGTTTCTACAAACTTCCTCGGAAATGTTAGGGCAGAAAACTATAAGGAACTAGTAGAAGACATGTTGATGAAGTATAAGAAACTTGGCTGCAATATGTCTCTAAAGATTCACTTCCTTCATTCCCATTTGGATTTCTTTCCTAGCAACTGTGGTATTGTTAGTGATGAACACGGCGAACGTTTTCATCAGATATCGCAACAATGGAACAAAGATACCAGGGAAAATGGTCCACTACAATGCTGGCTGACTACTGCTGGACACTCCTCAGAGATGCTCCCGAACAGCTGTACAAGAGACAGGCGAAGAAATCTAAGATGTAGTCAATGACTTGATTTTTTATAGGTAGGCTATTACAGTTGACCTTTTACTATTGGAATGCATTTCGTTATGTAAACATTAATTTCTTGCAGATTACAAAAAAACTAGAGCCAATTTTGCAATTTGACTGTCATATTCGTGTTCAGCACATAAAAATTGATAAGAATTGACTAATTTTATTTCAGTAACATGACTTTTGTAAAAATTTGTTGTCCAGTGTAAGATACCATATATCTTGTGGTTTCTTTTCCTTGATGCTTTTGGGTTTAGTAGGTGTTTATTATTTTAATAGCAATAATATCAATACATTAAAACAGTAAATTATTTGTGACCAAAACCACAAAACACAAGTGTTGTCCAAATTTTAATTCAAAGATATGAAAAAGTTCAAAATATAAATTCTGAACAAGAAAAGCTCTAGACTGCTTAGTCTGAATGATCAATGTATCTAGATATCAATCTGTTGATAATTTTTTTCATTTTTGCATAAATTACATCATAAATCAACCAAATGGTATCTTAATTTTTTTTTTTTAAATACTGATACAAAATTTATTTTTTATTTTTAAAGATTAAAACTTGGAAGAAAGTCACATGCTGACATACAACCAATTCAGCCATTTATATGGCATCTTCTAAGGCATGATGGGGGCCCATGCTCCATGTCAGGAAGGACACCTGATGGCATTATAACATAAATCTTTGTTTTCAATAATTGATCTCACCTACAGGAAAGACAGACTATAAAAAGCATTTTATGTACAAGTCTGCATGTGTATACCGTGCAGTTACCAAGGTAACCCTCCACTGGACTCATGTAGAATGGACATCATTACACTAAAATGCATGACAAAAAAAAGGTTAATTAAAAAGGCTGGAGCTGCAGTTGCTCTGTGGTTAGCAATGTTGGACTTGCAAACAAAATGGTGCAGGTTCAACTTGTGCCATCTCAACACCACAGCTGTCAAGGTATTCAATACATACAAAGAGATGCTGGAGATCAGAAGTCCCAGAAATCATGGGAGAATTTTGTTTGCTGAGAGAGTTATATTTTGAGAGGAGATAATCTGCTTTGCTTGAATGGTGAGACTCAACTGAAGAAGTCTCTGAAACCCTCCGAATCTGAGACTATAATACTGCATTGCCAAAATTCATTAACTCCACTTTTAAGAGAATAAGATGTCCTTCAGGTCAATCAAATTTCCATTGTCACTATATTTTTTCACAAAAAAAACTGATATTTTTAATCGTAAAGAAAACAGAATCATTTTGACAAGATTACTAAACAGAACACTCACAACTCTGCAATTAATAAGATTACTTAAAAGGACATACATCGTTCAGGATCATGTTATAACTTCAATAAAAAATTTGTGTACTGTGTGAAATATTTGGGAACCCAAATTTCTTTTCCTTAATATGGTTTATATCATCTGAAATATGTTCCTGGGAAAAGAATATTGCTGTAACAAAAAACAACAACAACAACAAAAAATGATACAAATAAATCTTTCCAAGGTCTTTCTTTTAGATGTCATACCCAGGGGCACTATAATATTCTTAACCCAAGGAATATTTTACATATTGTTAATTCAAAGGAAGCATGCAGTAAAAAGGAAGTGAATATGGACAAGGAAGTTATGTGACACACTGTCATTCCGAAAAAAGCACTCATTAATCACTCATATCACAAATGACCTTGATTTCTACACACACTTAAATGGCAGATGTACAAAATTCTGAGTAATTTTGTCTCATTCAACAGGGCGATGATATTGTTCTGTTCGAGTAAAACAAATATCTTCCTTCTTGAATACATTGCTATACTTCTGTGTATGATTTTATTAAATATTTCAACTGCCTCTGAACTAATCTGACTACTCTATGTAATTAATCCTCATTATATTTCATGTCTTAATAATTGTTATTCGAATCTAAAAAGTTCTTCATGCAAAAATAATATCAATAATATCTAATATCAATGATGTCTCACTTTCATATATTTATCCTATCAATCCTAGAGAGTTATGGTGACTAACTTAATTTGTTCTATCAATCCTAGAAAGTCATGGTAACTTTAGCTTGTAATCAATTTTAACTGGTCTTGTCAATCCTAGAAGTCATGGACTGATTTATCCTATCAATCCCAGAAAGTTATGGTGACACTCAAGCTTTCAACTATTTTAATCTATCCTGTCAGTCCTAGAAAGTCATAGCGATTTTCTAACTTGTAATTGATTTTAATGTGTCCTGTCAGTCCTAGAAAGTCACGAAGACTCCCCATCTTGTAACTGATTTTAATGTGTTCTATCAATCCTAGAAAGCCATGGAGACTCCCAAAATTTTAACTAATTTCAATTTGTCCTATCAATCCTTGAAAGTCATGGAGACTTTCTATTTTGTAATTTATTTAAATTTCAGTTTATTTTACACAAAGACCTTTTTTGGGGCTGCTGGGATTATCTTTACAATATTTTTTTTCTTTTACTATATTTTTTCCCCAACTAATACTGTATAATGGATATAATTAGTTTCTTTTTTATACAAAGCAAACATTTTTTGAAAACTAGGTAGGGTGCTAATTTTATAATTAGAAAGATCGAAAGTCCCAGAGCATCAGTCCCTGATATCATCATTGGCTGTTTATCCAAGTCTATAATGTTACCATAACAACCAATTAGTTTCTAAACATAATACAAGCAAAAATCACTTTAAACCAAGCTGACTTGAAATCAGCTATACAAATCTATGCTAAATATTATAGATTTTTTTTTCTCTGCAAGAACTTTATTTACATTTTATATACCTTAATCTCTAAGCACATGTCATGCAAGGCTTACTTGCAAAGTATAATGCCACTTTTCATCTGTAATCAATACAAGATTTCACATCAGGTTTATAGAAAGAATAAATTAATTTTTAATATCACAAAATCAGTGAAATATATTTACACAATCATTTGCAAGGTCCTGCGCTGTGCTATTGAATTCACCAAGGCAAATTCAATGTCAAACAGCAAACCTTATCATCAAACAAACAACCGTAAAATGGAAGCTCAAACAGTGAAGTACTGATCTCATGAACCTTCTTTCTACAGAAGTAGTACCGGATATTAGGCATTTGAAAACTCTGGCTTACAACTGAAACTGGACAAGTCTGAACAAAACCCTTTTTACTGTAGAGGTTTATAAGTACTAGTTCTGTATTACCGGTAGATTTGTTTTGATTCAGTTTGATTCCTTCTTCAGTGGGGCCAAGTGGTTTTAGTGGGTTTCTCCACTTCATTAGAACAGACCACTTCATGCTTTAAGAAACTGCCATTCAAGACTTAATACCACCAAGTCTAAAACAACCAACAAGCTGCCAGTGTCAGCCATGACTGCCATGCAAAGACTGGTGATTCTAATCTAAGGGTTGCAAGAAAAAAAAACACATCATAGTTGAAACAATTTTCTGCTAAATGTTTTTCTTAAGTAACTTGGGTGCCAAAGTCTATTCTGAAACCTCAGGATTCCATTACTCTATTTTAGACTCATGGACTTGCATAAGGAATCTCTAGGTGCATGTAATGATTTCAGAGTTCTAAGGAATGATTTTTGCTTAGAAATGTTACAACTTTAGTAAACTTTATAAGCAGAAATCATTCACTCACACTCAACTGCTGGATAGAGTAATTGCTTAAATATGTAAATATCTTTAGTGACATCCTCAAACCTCTGGATTTCTCTTCAAAAGTACAATTTTAAAAACGTGGCAGGTATATTAAATGATGTTTGAAAACGTGGACACAAAGAAGAGGACTGGGAGACAAATTATGGCACTCTGTGAGTTTACTACAGTTGAAGGAGTCAAAAATAATCAGTTTTCAGTTCTAAGAGCTACCCCGCAGGTCTGTTTGTTGACATAGAAAACAAAACACGTAAGTTCAATAACACTTTTGTAATGCATGTGCAGGTTTTGTACCCAAAAGATTGATATCTACAACTGAAAACGGTTAAAACACCTTCAACAATAGAAGTGGGTTTTACACCTCCAACTTACTTGCAAACTATACATGTTGACAACTTAAGAACCAAATATAGGTAACACTTCTGATACCTGAAGAAAGCAAAAAACTAGTACAATGCTTATCTAGAACCTGGTCTTGAATGCTCTTCAACTATTTTATCAAACAACATGCTCGACTCAACCATAAAGTCTATAAACAGCACAGTAGAGAGATCCCAAACAATAGTCGCTCATGAATCCTGGTAGCTCAAATGGATAATTGTCACAATACTAGGATCTAAATGGTATGTACTGCATTCATGCTACCAAGTTTTTTTCTTGATGACTTAATAGTTCCCAAAAGGAACACAAAAAATTACAACCATGGCAGTTCCCTAATGGAGCAAAAATATTACAACCACAGCAAAATGGAGCAAAAAATAACTACAGCTATGACAATTCCCTAACAACACAAAAAATAACTACACTGATGGTAGATTGTCAACAAAACAATATTTACCATTATCAAAAAAAGACATGCTATTAAGTATATAAAGTGTTTTAATAAACACTGCTTTCGATTTACAGGTAGTCGTAGGTTTATTGGATGCATTTCACCTCACCTTTTGAACACAATATGGTTTTTTTCCATTTTCTCCAAGATAAACTCTAGAAAAGACACCAGAAGGCCAGAAGACCCCTAACAGTGGTTTTGTCCCATGCCATTTTGGTGCCCTTAAAGATCCAGCCTATAAAGCAAAATTCTTGCAACCTTTACTCAGTCCAATGAAAATACATACCAGTGTTGGCTGAAAAACTCAAACTAGTTTTTAAACGTAACAACTGCACTCCAATCTAAGTTAATGTAGCATTTGTAAAAGTTGCATCATAGAGTATTTCTACTGGGACTGACTTTTATCAGCTGTTATGGAAACAGATGTTATCAGCATAACAAATACTGATAATCAAGACAATGAAAATTTCATTAATGCTTCAAAAAAATATGAATATGAGCCAAGACTTGCATTAGTCATTAGTAATTTTCATTAAATTTTAGACGATGCCTTACTTTTGACTTCGGTATATTTTCAAGTTAAAATATCAGTAGATGGGGAAAATTGGTTTCAAGTGTCTACGAAAGAACTCATACTCTGCAAGAGTTTCTTTCTGTTCTCAACAAGTATACTTATATGTATTACTAAGTCAGGTGGCTTATTTTGCACATTGGCTTACTTTCTCGAGGCCAACTTCAATTCTAATTTCTCTTACACTTTTAACATAACCCCTCATTATTTCAGTGTGTGTTTTGAAATTTAATGCCAACATGTAAACACCAATAGTGCACTGTTCAAGCAATAGTTCTACACCTCTAACATCCCAGGTTTAACAAAGGGTCCTCTCTAAGCAACAGTTAGTGATTTCTAATTCATGATGTATTTTTTTCTTCTTTTTTTTCTTCTTCTCTTCCTTTAACCTGATTGTTTTCCTCCTTTGGGTACTAAAGTATTCTCACAGCTCTACAAGTCAGAAATATAATTTCAAGTTCAATTTTCTCCCTGATATCCTATAAAGCCCCTACTATCAATGTGTGTACTGACTGGTATCAGTAACAATGTAATGGGAGTAGTCCTCCAGCTCCTCTGTCACCTGTGATAAACACAAGACACTGACTCCTTTGCCCTGCTCTAAATCAACAGGTGCCCTCTGACCTTAGACCAACTAAATTGGATAGCTCAGATACAGTTACTTGACACAAAGTATCTTCCCTTGATAGGTGGCCATTGTTTTAGCCAGAAAAAATGATAAAGCAACAAACACGGTCAATTCACATGGGATCATTTACATGTTCTGTTAGTCATCTCTTTAATTGGTCCCATCAACCTCCTCCTTAAATTACAAGTATCAGCTACAAGAAAACCAGTACAGTCTGATTGACATACATTATATTTCTTACCATTGCCACCTCTGCACATGAAATGATGACAGATGTATTAATACATGAAAGGCCTGCTGCATATCCTGACTGATATATTGCTTTATATTGGTAAAAAATGCAAAACCCCATGATGATATATCTGACCATTAATTATAATGACAATAAGATTTACATCACAGCCATTGTGGCATCCATAATGGCTGTCTAAGCAGCACCATTTTCACTTTCAACCATCTAGAATAACAAGTCTTTTAATGAAGAAAAAAACATGTTCATCTCAGCATCCATTCAGAAGGTGTGGCAACGACATGATTTTCAAGCAACTAGAATGATAACAAGTCTTTTAGTGAAACAAAAACATACTGACCTCAGCACCCATTCAGAAGGTGTAGCAATGACATGATTTTCAACCTGGCCACCATGGCAGCCATACTGGATCTGAGTATGGTAGCAGTTTTATTAATGACCAAACAGATATGATAAGAGGTCATTTTGTGAAAGCCCAAGGGGGCGAAATGATACACCTATACCATGTATCATTATGAGTTCATGATACACAGCCCATGATACAATAAATTATCGATTCACATATGATTTGACGGTCTTTTCATCTTTAGAAGGTCCTTCAGTGGTAGATGGTGCCCTTTTATGTGATTTACTGGTTGTATTTCCAGTATGAAGATTACAGACATATACTTAGCATCTAATTATATGCAATTCTTGTCCACGACAAGATAACAAAAATGCTTTCAAACAGAATACCTGTTAGTTGTGAGTGATTTTTATTCAACATTCACGGAATTAAAGGCTGCTCCATTTGATCAGATGCAGGACTCACTTTTGCCACTGGACAGAGGATTTTGACTCCAAAAATATCTTAACTTTTTTTCATTTTTATTTATTTAGTTTATCTTAAGCCTAAAAGGAATATATAGCACATGATCCTGCAGGCCTAAACTGTTTTAGAAATGAAATGAAATTGCATTCCACTTTTAAATTGTTGGTATTTAATTCGGATTGGTGTTCTGCCTTTTCTATATTTGCTGAAAGGATGGTTGAATGCATGCTATTTTTTTCCATCCAGCATGTACATCGGACTCGTATTTAACTCCATTTTTGGGCTAAAAATCACCCGCTGCATCTCCATTAAAACTTTCTCAACTCAAATAATCTGATATGCCGTAACTTCAAAATTTATTATCAGCAAGTATTTGCCAAATGAAAATGCTGTCTGAAGAAGAACCACATTGGGAGTCAGCAGTTTGGATTTTCTAAGTAGTCTGTATTATAAACATGTATTTGTAAAACTTCACTGATGCAAAAGGTTTAAACCATGACATAATGCTTGTTCCCATGCACAATGTGGCAGTCAAATTTAGTTTAAAAACCATTCATGTCAAGAAGAGTCCAGATGGGTAAATAATTGCCTACCCCCAAAACGTCTCAACAAGCATTACATTTACTGGCACAACAAATGTGGTAAAAAGCACAAGGATTTTGGAATTCTTTTACAAATTATCAAGGAATTACTAAATTTGTAGTTTATGTGCAATGTCGATGCACAAGTGATTAAATACACAAGAAATATTCAAATTCAGTGATGTCATCAAATGCACCCACTAACTCATTAACCCATGGAGGTTTTTGTCGTTTTAGCCTTAAATGCAAGTAGGAAACACATTTTGGAGGCTATTTCTGAATACATCCTAATATGTCGACTTCCAAGAGATTTTCTATTAGCCTAATGCCTTGTTGTGTTAGAAACATCATTTTCCATTGGTTATTTTGCTTGCACATGAGCAGAAGTGTAAAAGTTGGAGTTCTTTTTTTTTTCTCGTATCAAGACCAATCTTTATTCCAAATTCACACCTTATCCTACTATTTGCAAAGGTTCACTTGTCTGTGTACAGTTCAGACTGGTCTGCCTTAGATCTGAGGCCAAAAAGTATAAAATCTGGACACAAAATCGGATTCCAACCACAGGCAAATTGTAGAGCTACATCTGTCTACCTTTCTATAATACCACCCACTTTAGTGCATCGTATGACCTTGACGTTACAGAGCTCAGCAGTAGGCTACTAACTCCTGCCACATAAATGCTAGCGCCTGGGGTTAATGAGATATGGGTGAACAGTTCACACAGACCACAACTCCAAATGCGCAAATTCATAAAAAAATTGCCACGGAAATGCGGCGTCAGGGGTTAATGAGATTAGAGTGAACAGTTCACACAGACCACAACTCCAAATGCGCAAATTCATAAAAAAAAATTGCCACGTAAATGCGGCGTCAGGGGCTAATGAGATATGGGTGAACAGTTCTCACAGACCACAACTCCAAATGCGCAAATTCATTTTAAAAAATTGCCACGTAAATGTGGCATCAGGGGTTAATGAGATATGGGTGAACAGTTCTCACACACAACTCCAAATGCGCAAATTCATAAAAAAAATTGCCACGTAAATGCGGCATCAGGGGTTAATGAGATATGGGCGAACAGTTCTCACACACCAGAACTCCAAATGCGCAAATTCATTAAAAAACACTGCCACGTAAATGCAGCGTCAGAGGTTAATGAGATATGGGTGAACAGTTCTCACACATCACAGCTCCAAATGTGCGAATTCATAATAATTTTGCGATTTGCTCAACCTGGCAGCATCTCTGTTTACTTACTTTCCAGAACAATTAATTATCAACTTTTGCACCAAGTTTCTCTGTAGCTTTGCCAATACTTCCCGATTGTCACTTAGCAAATAAGCTACCTCAAATGCTAATTGTGGTTAAGTTGTTTACCCTGGAGCACAACAAACAATAACCACCAAAATCAGAATTCAGTTTAACATATTTCAATGCATGACACATGAAGTGTAGCTTTCAAAATCTATCCAATGTAGACAAGATAAAAATCAACAAAGAAACTTCAGGTAAATATGCTTAATAAATGATGAGTAAAATACTAATTTACATGTGGAACACATGTTGAATGTCTCCTTTAAGCTTAAAAGCCTGGTATCATTTTGTATTGATTTTGCACTTCATGTATTGATATGTGTATTGGTACAGCAAAAGTATTAATGCATTGATACATATATCAATGAATCGTTTCATCCCCATGTTGATACGATATCTGCTCCGGTGGAGTAGTGATAAGATTTTCAAGATCACTACTGTGTTGGCTGGCTGAGCAGCACCACTGTCATATATGGCCAACCAGATCATGAGAAGAATGTACATGTAGGTGTACAGTTTCATGGCAATCCTCCAAGTAGTCCAGGAGGAGTACCTTTAACAAACATTTGCTAATGAATGGATGGATGACAGGTGATAACAGACAATCCAATATGTCTCCCAGTATATGACCAGTACAGCAGAAAATACCAAAGCAAGGCTGGAAAGCTGCATAACAGACCCAGGGTCTGTTCTGTGATGCATGAATACAGGATTCATGCTAATTTCTACTAAAAAATACATGCAGAAAATTCAACAGATACATGAAAATCACATATTTTCAAGCCCTGTAACTGTTAAAGTGAAATCCCCCCTTTTCCACAATACAATTTCATTTCTTGAAAAGATCATGTATTGCCTCAAGACAACAGGCAAAGTACAACCACCACTAGACTGACCCATGATGTGAACAATAAATGAAGACGAACAAATAAAATATATCCAGTTAATGTATTTTTTTAAATTGGTGTGAAAATGTGACTTTCTGTATTTCAAGATCCAAACTTTACATGCAGCATCTCAAGAGGGATGAGATAAACCATTCATATTACACTGACCCCTTGACCCAAGGGTGGTCACTTTCTGCAGCTTTCAAGAAAAGTGCTGATTTCTGACCAGGTATAATGACAAATCTAATCAATTGGTCACAAGGAAGGGACAAAGCATGAACTTCTTGACAGCCAGCCTGCAATTAAGCAATACCTTTTGTAACATAGCAGTTCAGTCCCTATACATTGACAATTGCCAGATCAAGCAAGTCAAAAAGCATGACAAGAGTTCAAGTTTACCTGATATAGCAGGCAGGTGCTGGAGGGGCTGGGGGGATAAAGGCTATATTGAAAAACTACACTGATTTGTCCAAACAAGTTGCTTACATTGAACAGAGGGCAAACAAGAAATAAATGTAACAGTATGACAGCTCTCCTATCAATTCAATGAGCCATAGCAAATACCTGCTCCCAAACCAATTAGCAGGATCTAAAATTACCCTTTGTGTCTTTTTAAAAAAATAAACTGTATGGACTTCAAATTGATGGCGCCAGTTCTGTAAACATACGCTGTGGACTAACCTGATTATAGTTATCAGTGGAAGACAATGGAACACCCATAAATGATTAATCATACATCTGTCAATGCCAGGAATCAAACCCAGGATAAATATGGCAAAAACAGGAAATGGCTAAACCAGTACACTAGACTCCTGTTATAATACAGACCATGCATTTGTGGTCTGATCAGTCATACCATTCCAGTTAAAATAACAGGAATTTTACCTGGCTCAATGGACCATACGAGAAATTAGTACTAAATGATCTACTAAGTATTTTGCTTGCAATGAAATGATAAGGACAAGAACCTATACTGTAAGGATATGGCTAGTTTGTTTACACATTCCTGATACAAAAAAAAAAACAAAAACAATAAGACTTCAGTCTTCCTTCAAGCATGATAACTGCCAATATTATTGTAACTTGTATCTGTGAATAATGACAAAACTTGACCATGGCAAAATCTTTTGGCTGATAAGTGATTAAGTTATCAAAAGAATGAAATATTTAATACAATGTGTATTTGTAAGGACAAAAGCCTGCAAGATTTCCCTTTTTAAGGGCATTAAAAGGACCACCCAGGAGTGGAAAAACTTCAAACTGAAATTGACAGCATAATAAACTGAAACAGACCACACAAAATATTAAGTTCTAATTTAATTTTTTGGGTTCCAGATTTTCAATGTGCGTGTCCTTCATTAGATCAGGTGAAGTGAAAGTACCTAATGTGAAGCACCTTTGATTGATATGCTTTCATCACATGATATTGTACTGCAATTCTATGAAATAAGAAGAAAATCATATGCTTGAATTTCAAAGATTCAGTGTCCTTCATTGGATCATGTTAAGAAAAGCTATTGGGCTGTCGGATGTCAATAAGTTTATGTGGCATACAATTACTGCAGTTTTATTGACAAGAAAACAAGGACTTTCTGTTGCATTTACCTTGATCCCAGTTTATGAAAAGACCTGATAACAGACAAAATGTTTTCATGTTTGTATTTCAATATTTCAATGTCTTTGCCTTTCTAAGTATTAGATGTCTTACCATAGGGCTTTCTTGTTCTTAAATGGGTTTTATGTTACTGCCAGAGTGGCCTTGTTAAATCTGTTCTGTCAAGATTCTCGTATACATAATGCCCCAAAACTTAAAAGTGTGTCATCTTTTTACAACCACAAGAAAAACCATGTACACCTTGATCAAATGGACATAAATTGAGCATGCAATGTCAGATCAGGGTAGTTCGTTTACTGTGGTTTTGCTCCCCCTTAAGCATGTTATTATGGAAGGATTCGCTTGATGGTCACAACACACCTGGTTTTTGTAAATCTGAACGTGACTTAGCATAATTATCAGGGTATTTACACAAGGTAAGGTCGTCCTTCAGTGCTACTACAAAATTTCTATGGTGGAATCATATTGATCTGAAACACAGGTAAAGTGTTGTTAGCAGGGACTGGTTTTGCAGCCAATCTCGGATACCTTTATCTTCAAAAGGTTACGTTTCTGAAAAACTAGCACCTACAATAGTGAGAATAGCCAAGTAATGCAAGTTTTGTCATGCTTCTCCTCCTGTCCCTGTCAAAGAAGAACAAAGTTTCAAAGTATTACAAAGAAAACATGCTTATAAAACAGCTAATCCTGTGTAGATTCTTCTTAAAATGGGACATAATAGCATGATTTGGCTGTAGTAACCTTCGAAGGTTATACAATGACCTGGAAAATCATCTGCCAGAAAACAGATCAAATAATCTTTCTCCCTCCCAAGGTAAACACCCCATCAATTATGTGTACACCTGAGATTTTGATGAAGCTGGAGATAATAAGCTGTTACTGTTAGCCGGGAGGATAGAGTTTAATATACAGTAGCAGAATCTCAAACTTTCACACGAGAAATTTTCAATCTGAACTGTGATCTGCAGTGTTTGAAAAACCTTTCTGCAGATCATTATAAAATTCAGTTGAAAAAAAACTTAAAAGACATGTACAAACATCCATCAGATATGTATAATAAAACAGATTAAAATGTAAATTAGCTATACATAAGTAGGGTCGACAGTATGCCTAAATCATCTACAAATATCTGTACTGTGTAACAATGACAAAAAAATTATATACATGTAATGTAATCCACATTAAATGTTTTTAAATCTTAATTATTGAAAATTACACATAGCATGTTTTTTCTTCTTCACCTCCTTAAGCTTCCTGCCTGCCCATACTGAACATTCATGTTATAATGCAAGGTTGGGGAGGGGGTAATTGGCTATTGTTTTCACTCTAGAATTTTTCTGCTCAAAGATTTATCAACACCATTGAAAAATGTTACAGACCAAAATATCCTTATTTCTTTGTATGTATTGTATGTTATAAGGAATGAAAAACAAAAAACAAAATCCTTTAACATTACCATACAGAACTACAACAGAAAAAGTAACATGAGTTTTTGAACATCTTTCCACTAGCAAGAAAAAATTCACTAAAATATTCAAAATATAATTGCTCACCTGAACAGCACTGTTGAGGAAACAGTTATTTTCCCCAGGTGCATTCTGAAGTCCTTTGGTTGTACTTGAAAATGATTGGCTGGCCTGTCTGTCCCAAGTGTCATACCAGTTAGCTGGTGGGTACTGAGGAGGATGCTGGGATTGGTTTGCATGCTGATAAAGATGCTGGGATGGCTGTGGCTGTTGATGGAGATTTTGACTTGGGCGTTGTAAACTCATGTTGTCCATTTTTTGTGGGGGGTGGAGATTCATGCAATATCAAATGGACATTCTATGATAATGCACAGCAGACACTGTAAAGAAAAGGTCCTTGTGTCAAAACAGTTTTCAAGTGATTAGAGATCAGCATAAAAAGTAGATTTTAAGTTGAGACTAAAATTAAATGGGATATAATGTTTCTGTTGCCTTGTATAAAATTAACTGTCCTAATCTGAATCTGCAAGGGACCAACCAATTGATGGGGGGGGGGGTAATTCATTTTCAAACCATTTTTTTTTTGTTTGCTGCAGGATAATTGTTAATCTTAAAAACTAATATACTGTAGTTCTTTATTCTACAAATCAAAGCAAGAATAGTTTTGAAGCTTAACTGGGACCACAAATTTACCTACCCCTCTGAATAATTAAATGGTTAGTCCTACTTAAGGCTTTAGGACACAATTTATGATAAGAAAAATTAACAAGCCATGACCTAATCAAAAGCAACTTTGATAACCAGTTTTAATATGCTTATATGGTAAATATAGTGGACCCTAGGAAGACAATGATGCAACATGTAAATAATCAAATACTTGGCATAAAAATATATATACTCTGGCATAATTAAGGAGACAGCATTTGTGGAACTATCCTTCTTTCCTTCCATATGCAGTCTTTAAATGGTATTGATATGTCTACATTATTAACATCAAAAGCTATTATTAAGTTGTTTTATTTATGCCATTTTGTTGTCAATTGCAAACCATTTCTGTAGGTAAGAAATTTCAATTTAAAACATACAACCTTAGAAATGTTAAATGGAGTCTGTTATTACTGATGGATTCACACTAACGTAATTTATAAATAAAAATTTGATGTACATTTTGATTTAATTATATATTTAAAACGTTTTAGGCCAACAGTCTACTTCTGTCACTAAATCAAAATAATCACAGTTGTGTTGCAAATACATTTAAATGTCATGACATCTGCTGTTCATTACTGTCTGAAGCAACTGTCCAACAGCAGATGTTAATGTGTCATCATCGCAACTGGCAGATTTTACACATATAGCTAATTACAAGGACGTAATCCAAATGAGTAAATTGCTGCCAAAAATCTCAGACTAATCCAGAAACTTGACTGCTTCCATCGAGTAACCTGTAATGTGCATTAAATGGTGTATACACATATCTCATAGAAGTAAAAATTATATGTGTACCAATTACTCATTATATAATTAAATCTTTAACACATAATACAATTACCTTAATGTTTTTTAAATTGGTAAATTCTGTATCCTAAATCATCTTGTTCAAACTTATTTAGAACTTGTTGTAGGTTTTGTTGCCTGACTGTATGAAATTAATTTCTTAGTCAATTTTCAGTAAAGCCACCAGGTACATTTCTTACCACAAGAACTCCTAATACAGAGATTACTTTGTCTGATACACCTTTAACTGTAGGAGCCAGCAGATTTACAAGTGTGGAGCAATGTTAATGGGTCTAATTGAAAAAAAACTAACTTAACCTGCTATTATGTAGTTTCACTTTGGTATTAAATTTCAGTTTGTAATGCTTTATACCTATTAAATGAACTGTAAGTATTATTTCTTCAACATGGTCTTTCAAGACTAAAATTGTGTTTCTTTGTTTATACAACACAAGCTATATGACCCATACTTGGCTATTCCTTATGGCAGGAGCTGTGTTAGTTCAGTGGTTAGTTTGCCAGGCAGAAATGGTAATGGTATAAATCTATAGATCAGCCAGAGTCAGAGCACACGTGTCTTTGTACATAGCACTATACTACAATAGGCTAGGCAATATATATAACCTGCATGTGTTGATGTGCTGTAAAACACCAAACCAAACCAAGACTGCTCCCCAATAGCAGACACATTTATCTGACCCATTCATTATGTACAAGGAGAAATGTATCCCCCAAAATTAGACCCTAGTTAAGTTCATTATGACTTATCCAGTAGGAGGTCTTTTTTTTTGGATATTGCATTGTGCTTCTGGATGTGTTTTTGAGATGCATTTCAATCTAGCAAATAAAATGCAGCAATGGTTGACATTTCTGTCATGTCAGCTGCTTGACAAGGCAATTGTTTTGGTCTCCATGTGCATGTCCATACATCCATTGATGAGGGTAGGACAAAGACCAACTCCTCCATCTGTCTACCCAGGATTAGGTGAATGGTTCATTTTAAAATAATGATCAATGTTAATTTTTTTTACTACTTTCAAACTAAATAAGCTGGTGCAATAGACAAAAATTGAGTCTCTTAAGGTTGATACAATGATAAGTACCTGTGTCATCCCTAGCAATTAGCTAATCTGGATTACTCCCCATAAGCTTACAATCTGCCTGTTGCAATGATGACACATTAACCAAACAAATCCCATAAAGCAACTATATCTCTACCATACATGTATTTTAAGTATGTAAAATGAGATGGCTTGGTACTCATTTTACGCAATCAACAAAGCACTTAAAAATATCCCTCAGCTTTGAAATATTTCAGAGATAATTTTACATGAAAGAAATTACACTCTTTAAATATTAGTTGTATTAGTTTTCCTTTTATGGATTTTGACAACATTAAAACTAACAAAAGTAAAAAGGCACCTTATTGGGCCACTTTAAAGTCAAATCCAACTAGAAACTGCACAAACCCAGATCTGCCATCATAAAATGTGCCAAATTTTATAAATTATTCAGTAATTTTTATACAATGAATTATATCTATCTCCCTATGGGTACTGCATAAATCTGCAAAGTAATGTTCAATTATCAATGCTTTTCATTTTGCTATGCACGTTTTCCGCTATATCACTTAATTTTTTTAAAAATTATCCTTGATTATACATTCAAAACCATAAAATATACACATATTTAATACATGAACACTGTAATGCCTACTGGCTACATGCCCACCTAATTACATGCATGGATATACCAGACCAATGTGTTATGACAATACATCGCCATTTTCCCATAATAATAATTGTTTGTTCTAATTGTTGAAAACATTACTATACCTCCCAGGTCTGCCCAAAGGTTGAAAATGTCATTAAAATTATGATCATAGCAATAACTTCTAAAAATACAAAATAATCATGCAAATGACTATCAGTTGTTCTGGCACAGGTCTAAAAGATCTACAACCTGTTATCACAACAGAAACTGGATCCACTTTGATCGTTACGCCTCTTTGCATACCAAATGAATTATCTTAGTTTAAATCCCTTCCAAGTATTTTTCAGCTCTGCATTATTTTAATTTTAAAAAACATGCATGTAATGATCAGATACATACACTGTACTTGCTCATCAATAAAGCCCCTCTAACTGCAAAATGTCAAAGACACAGACCTCTATCACATTATATGACAACAGATCAGGTTCTATGTTGTCAAATTAGAATCCTTGGTATAACAAATATTGTACATACATACATACAGTAAACCTAAATCTGCCTGAACATTGTGTTACTTCATATCTGAATCAGTACTGCTATTGCTGCATATACATACAGCATGCACAACACATATTTTGGTGGAAAGAAAGAGTTTGATTTGGCAAAGGTTATGTCAAGACTTTCAGGAAAGGTCATTCTTATGACATATCCAACAGCTCTTTCCCCCGAACCAAAAACTAATAATTATTCCATGTCCCTTTTTTACATTTTAAACAATATTTTTGGTAAGAATGGAATTTATAGCAAATTGGAATATATACAAGTTTTATTCTGTACATGAAATAAATACTTGTCCAACACAAGTGAAAACACCTAAATAATGTACAATACTCAAGTACAGATGGATCACCATATCAAACACCTAAATAATGTACAATACTCAAGTACAGATGGATCACCATATCAAACACCTAAATAATGTACAATACTCAAGTACAGATGGATCACCATATCAAACACCTAAATAATGTACAATACTCAAGTACAGATGGATCATCATATCAAACACCTAAATAATGTACAATACTCAAGTACAGATGGATCACCATATCAAACACCTAAATAATGTACAATACTCAAGTACAGATGGATCACCATATCAAACACCTAAATAATGTGCAATACTCAAGTACAGATGGATCATCCATATCAAACACCTAAATAATGTGCAATACTCAAGTACAGATGGATCACCATATCAAACACCTAAATAATGTGCAATACTCAAGTACAGATGGATCACCATATCAAACACCTAAATAATGTACAATACTCAAGTACAGATGGATCATCATATCAAACACCTAAATAATGTACAATACTCAAGTACAGATGGATCACCATATCAAACACCTAAATAATGTACAATACTCAAGTACAGATGGATCACCATATCAAACACCTAAATAATGTACAATACTCAAGTACAGATGGATCATCATATCAAACACCTAAATAATGTACAATACTCAAGTACAGATGGATCACGATATCAAACACCTAAATAATGTACAATACTCAAGTACAGATGGATCACCATATCAAACACCTAAATAATGAGCAATACTCAAGTACAGATGGATCATCCATATCAAACACCTAAATAATGTGCAATACTCAAGTACAGATGGATCACCATATCAAACACCTAAATAATGTGCAATACTCAAGTACAGATGGATCACCATATCAAACACCCAAATAATGTACAATACTCAAGTACAGATGGATCACCATATCAAACACCTAAATAATGTGCAATACTCAAGTACAGATGGATCATCCATATCAAACACCTAAATAATGTACAATACTCAAGTACAGATGGATCACCATATCAAACACCTAAATAATGTACAATACTCAAGTACAGATGGATCACCATATCAAACACCTAAATAATGTACAATACTCAAGTACAGATGGATCACCATATCAAACACCTAAATAATGTACAATACTCAAGTACAGATGGATCACCATATCAAACACCAGCTCAACCATTTACGATTTAATGGGTATGTAGTTAAACTAATTACATACCATAGTAAAACTAAAAACACCAATCTCAACTGTGTTCTGCACAATTCTGTAAGAAATCATATAGATAAACAATGTTCAGCAAGATGGCTGAGAGTGGAAATTTATTGGAACTATTTTCATTTAAGCTGAAAACACCAGTGTGCTAATCTGTGGTGGACAAGCTTACTAAAGAAAACTGTTATCAGTACTCTGATAGATAAGACAATAGATAACTCACTCACGTCGTTGTGGACATCCAGTGTGTAAATAGGTCAGCAATAATAAGAATATATTGTATAAAGGCAAACAGCCTTTTCATATGATTTTCCTTCTTTGTTTTGAACTTACTGTTCAGATATTTAAATCTTCATAAATGCATTTCATTTTTTCACCAATGAAAATGAAATGCATTTATAAAGATTTTTCTGCTTTATTACATATTTTCTGCAATGAATATATTCTTCACTGGGATAAAAAAAAATTGTGTTAGATGCAATATGTAGGTATAAAATAACTTTTAGGAAAAAAACAAAGAAAGACCCCCAAGTATACCCCCCAGTGTAGGCAATTCACAAGTCATACATTGTCCTGCTGTCAAAAGTCCAAGTTCACCTGATCTACTTGCACCCAAGTTTCACCAGGTAAGTGTGATTAGGTACTGACACTGTTCTGTATCAATATTAGCCCACCACTCCGGTTATCAAACAACTTGAAGGAATTGCTCCACCAAGCGTATACTCATAATAAGAAATATTGATCCTCTAGAAGTAAAAACTGATGACAGCTGTCTAATTCGATAAACATAAATATGATGAATTGTAACTTCGTGATCTACATAAGTGTTGCAGGAACAAATTGTATTAACTGTATGCAATGTAACTGTTTCCATAAGAACACAAGCAAACTTTGATAGAAACAGTCCTTGCATATTTATGGGCAAAACCCTTAGGATAAACTTAAGGAGAATTTTAGAGATTTTCCATAACAAGTAAAGCACTCTACAACAAGAAGGGGAAGAAGAAAGGAAAGGAATACTATGAGTTACCCAAGTTTTACTGCTTTAAAAATCTTAGTAACTATTTATGTTTAGTGGTCATTATATATTAATGTTTATGCCCCATGATCCACTTGTTCAACTGGCTTTTTTTAAAACAGGATAATCACCTTAAGTGTGATACATTAAGGGAATGACCATTTAATTTACATGGGAAAGACCCCGAGATTTCTGTAGAAAAGAAAGAGATTCTGACTTGCCAGAAACATGAAAAATATTTTTCCTCCAATTTAAACCAGCCTACTCCACCGCCCAAAAAACAACGAACCTCTTGTAATCATTATACTTGTGGGAAAATATTAACTATCTTGAGGAAAATGAAAAAAAAATATTGTCCCAACTCAAAATAAAGTGCCAGCCCCCACCCACAGACATTTAAATGGTCAGTCCCAAAAATGGATGCAAAACTGCTTATCAACCCTCCATGCAGAAACAGAATTTACAGTAGGGTCAGGCTTATTCAAGGTTTGCTGGCTGGTCAACCCAAACAGTTCTCAGAAGAAACAATTAGTTCAAGATGGAGTGTAATCAAATGGACTGGTTTGTTTCCACTCATAAATTGGGTATAAACAGCTTGAATAGAAATTTGATTTGAGCTGAAAATGAAGTTTACACATGCTTTTGCAACTCTAATAGCTTTTGCAAGAGCCAATACACAGTCTGCCAACCAGACCAAGGCCCTTAGGGCCAATTGGAAATCCAATAAACAACTTGAAATGCCCCATATGGCACCAAATGGGTCTTCAAGAGGGCATGAAATGAGGTGTTTGCAACAGTTATAAACTGCCCAGATCAATACTGTTCATGTCCAGTCCATGCATGTAAACTGTTAATTTGTAGACACAAAGCTTATGAGGTGGAGAATATCTATCTAGTTTCAACTTCGGTATCTTCTCTTCTGAAGATATAGTCTTAACCGATAGCTACACAACAATGTATACAATTCAATGTATCGTGCTGCATCAATTTTCGTTGGCAAAACTGTGTATACATTAAAATTTTCCACTGGCTATTAATTTTGTTATGAAGTGTAAGCTTTCATTAATCATAAATATAAACTGTTTACTTGCATTAATTGCAGCTTTCAACACTGGTTATGATTAAATAATGATATAGTTAAGTGCTTATTTCTTTAAAGTAAAACATTCTGTAAACCAAATGTAAACCTAAAATGGGACCAAAACCAATTAAAACTGAAAAAAATTAAAGCATCTATTGAATGCTTCATCAATGCAAAATCAAAAGGCAACACTTTCCTAATACCTGCAATTTCGAATCTAATTTATAAAATTCATGTGTAAACTTCTGTTTCCTTTTCTTGGCTAATCATTTTTTTTATTATATTGGACTGATGCCATCAATCATTAATGTCATTCTATAGCAAAAATGTAGTTACACTTTCAGACATGCAAGATTATCCCATTTCCAATTCGACAAAGTGTTCATATCATTATATATATATATATATATAGAGAGAGAGAGAGAGAGAGAGAGAGAGAGAGAGAGAGAGAATAAAAAGAAACTTCAAATTATCCTCACATATAATTAAAAAAATCCATTTTTGATGAAGGTACAAATGAAAACAAGAAAAAGACCCTATATTGAATAAGACGATCCGGGAAATAATATTATTATCTGAAAATGGAATGGTACTGAAACTATAACTGCATTTATTTATTTGAAGTTGATGACAACAATTAAAGTTTAGACGTTCTATTAAGTATGACTTAGTTTTAGTGCACTGACTCATCAAGCACACCTGTTCCTGTTTCGGGCTTCCCACAAGAACAAGTTCGTAAATGTAGATGAAACCAAAACACAAGTCCTAATTACCTCAGTGACAATATTGTGCATAAATACTGAAGAAGATAAAAAACCACACACGTCAGTCTAATTCAATGACTCTAAACAGCGTGAAAAGACAGGTCTGTAAGGCATGAACTACACTATCTTGATAAAATGTACATGATATGAAGTCATGCAATACTTGAGAATTTCCGATTGATTTAATTAAATCAATCTGATATTCTCAAATATTGTACAAAGAGATGTTTATTATTATAACAGACCCAAATCATAAAACTGACACCTTTTTCGTAAACGTCCAATTTGTTGTCCAATCATGTGTCACCTGAATTACTTGCTACAAGCACCAAAATTCATTAAATTGAGGTCAATGTGTACATTACAGTCTCTCGATATTAATCTGGGTCAAAGGATCCCTATTGAAGTCTGTCGAACGCACATCCTCCAAAACATGAAAAGACCGGATGTAATGTTCTCATACACTATTAATTTTCACGACCCAGACGAGAGTTTCCGCAAATGTCCAATCCTGTACAATTATTTCACCGAACAGGTTAGATCAGGTAAAGGATGTTTTTGGTTTAATTTTAGAACCAAGTACACTGGGTCAAGGTAAACAGCATACTCCCCCACAACTTCCAGTTTCAAATTCACTTGAGGTTGAAAGACGTTCAATCAAATTTTTCATTCACATTACAACTTTTAAAAAGTACCAGTAAAATACCACATTTTTATGACAAACTAGAACAGACATATACTTGCTTATCAAAACCTGTGTCCCACACACACACACACACCTTTTGATTAATTATCAATATATCAGTGAGTATTCATGTGCAGGTTGTTTATTATGTACCTTTTCCTGATACCATGTAAATAACATAAATTGTTCTATTTCATACTTTGGAATCCAAAAACACTTTACTTTTCTTTGGCATTTTTTTAAATATTTATTCTTACAGCATTAAAAATTAAATACCAATTTCTTTCTAAACAGCAGTATAATCCTAATATGATTGTTTTTAATAGTGATAAAAAGTTTGATATCTACAAATACAACAAGAATGAGCCAAAAGCATATGCATTGCTACCTATTTTACTTCACAAAGAAGTTGCAAACATAACGGCATTATATAAAAAAAAAAACTTTTTGTGTGTGCCGATAAGGCTTGAATTGACCATTAAATCTCGACAGAATCCAAGGCCACCGTAGTTTCTACTAAATTATGTATGAAAATAGAAAACCTTGATAAAAAATACATTGTTTGGACCTAATGGATACTTTTAACACAAATACTCTACAGATAATCCTATCTCTTGCATATTGTTGTGAACATTTTATAACAAACCCACCATTTAATTGTCAGAGTGAATTTCCTTCTGACCAAAATATTTTTTTTCATTGATCACAAGAATTTTTTTCTCAATTAAACTGATGGATACAGGGCAAGATAATATTTTTTGTTCAAGTTTGGAGGATGGAAATTTGTCTTTACAAAATTTCAGCCCACTTACCCACCCCTTAAATGGTCCATCCCTAGAAGCTACATAGACTGCTTCCTGATATGATGAGTATATGTTTGTTTTCAAATTATATGACTCAACGTTAATAATTTTAATTATTTAAAAAGTACAAGGGAATGTAACAATGAAGTTTAATGACCTTCATATATAAACTGCTGGGTATTGGGGCCCCACAAGTGGATGAGTGGTCTAAAGCGCTTGCCCTTACTAATCACTGCTATCTCACCACTGTTTGTATGGGTTAAGGTCTCAGGCCCAGCCAACATGGGTATGTGAGATAGCTTTCAAGTGGCTTCCCACGAATTCGTTTTTCTTCCTGGGGTTTGCTGAAAAATTGTCTTAAACCTAAGCCAACAAAACTTAAATAAGAAAATGCATGGAAACAACTTTTAAAAAATCAACTGCCAGACTCAAATTGGCTAAATGACACCATAAAAACTCAAAACAATAAAAACAGCACATCAACCATGATGCCTGCATCTTGAGTGGATCATGTAAAAGGATATTTCAATAGCTGCATTGTCATGGAAAACTTAAGCCAATTTGTCATGTCAATGGTATATGAATTGTTAGCCAAAAAAAGATGTGGTCATGACAACTGTGAAACAAATAGCAAGGAAGATCAGTACATACGTACATGCTTATAAATCAAGTCCAACTGCAAACAATCAAGATCCAGATCTGCATTTGTTTAAGGTTCAATTCATATGTTTAATGTGCTTGCAGGTCAAGGTCCACATCATATGTTTAATGTGCTTGCAGGTCAAGGTCCACATCATATGTTTAATGTGCTTGCAGGTCAAGGTCCACATCATATGTTTAATGTGCTTGCAGGTCAAGGTCCACATCATATGTTTAATGTGCTTGCAGGTCAAGGTCCACATATGTTTAATGTGCTTGCAGGCCAAGGTCCACATATGTTTAATGTGCTTGCAGGTCAAGGTCGATATCATATGTTTAATGTGCTTGCAGGTTAAGGTCCACATCATATGTTTAATGTGCTTGCAGGCCAAGGTCCACATCATATGTTTAATGTGCTTGCAGGTCAAGGTCCACATCATGTTTAATGTGCTTGCAGGTCAAGGTCCACATCATGTTTAATGTGCTTGCAGGTCAAGGTCCACATATGTTTAATGTGCTTGCAGGCCAAGGTCCACATCATATGTTTAATGTGCTTGCAGGTCAAGGTCCACATCATGTTTAATGTGCTTGCAGGTCAAGGTCCACATATGTTTAATGTGCTTGCAGGCCAAGGTCCACATCATATGTTTAATGTGCTTGCAGGTCAAGGTCCACATCATGTTTAATGTGCTTGCAGGTCAAAGTCCACACCATATGTTTGATGTGCTTGCAGGTCAAGGTCAACATCATATGTTTAATATGCTTGCAGGTTAAGGTCAACATCATATGTTTAATGTGCTTGTAGGTCAAGGTCCACATATGTTTAATGTGCTTGCAGGTCAAGGTCGATATCATATGTTTAATGTGCTTGCAGATCAAGGTCCACATCATATATTCTATTCATTACTCCAAACAAACTTCAAAACCTGCTGGTGCCTTATGTGATGGCAGATCTGGTTCTGTGCTGTTTACTGTTGGACTCGTCTTCTACGCAAGTTCATACGATACTAATTCTTTTTTAACCCAGCCTGTTCATGTGACAGTTTCCAATATAATGTTACCACTTCAGCCAAGAAAATCTGATTAGAATGGGTACCCTATTTTGTTTGTGCATATGAGGTAAACATATACAAGGATGTGGCTAATAGGATGCATCACCAGACCCACATATTTTGGGGTAAGATGCTTATCAATTTGGTTTGATAGACATGTATAGGACTTTCATGTGGCTGCTGTATAAAGCGTAATCATATTATTTACCATTCTACAAATTTCTGGTTTTTATACTTAACTAAGTAAGGTATCTAAAGAAATAAAAAGTAAATATTGATGAAAATGAACTTTAACAACTGTAATACATTGGCATTTTTCAATATTGCTGTAATGACCACAGTAAATGAACTGTAATGATTCACACAACTGCTTACATGCATGTGGAAAATAATTACTGCTAAGGGACATATGTCCTTGTCTACAAGTCTCACCCCACCAGGTGGAATGATGCAGATGTCATAAAATATCAGATGTACACACAGGTAACATGTGGGTTAACTGTTACATGTACCATACAATGTGAAGGCAGAATGTAGGTTAACTGTTACATGTACCATACAATGTGAAGGCAGAATGTAGGTTAACTGTTACATGTTACCATGGATGTGCACCTACGATTAAAATGGCTGTCTGTCTGACAGTCTTCCGCCTTAATAATCACTATTCCCTTATAATCTGCTGATAAAGACTAATAACAAGCACAATAGTTGTCCTAAAATCTGTAATTACCCTAATGATAACTTGCAATTTGTTTTGCATCCTATGTTTAATAATAATAATAATAATAATAGTAATATAGGAATATAATGGAAACCTGCTTTCAGAAGGTGTAATTTATTTCTCAGTCACTCAAATTTCTCATATCATAATAGTTTGTAGTCATTTTTTCTGTAAGTTATGAAGCATACTGTGCTTGCCAACTAAATCCCAAGAAAAAATGAATAACCTTCTAATCCTTACATAATGAATTCAAAGGTTAATCAAAATTTCAATATTGTGTGTAACAAAGATTTAAGTCTGTAGATGTACTGAAACAAATTATTATATTTTTTATGAGTGAGGCAAAGCACTTTTAATCATTTCTCATTAAACTGTAGAATTAATAACTTTTTTAAAACTATTTACAAAGTATTCATTTAAAGTAACTAAGCTTCATAAAAACTGAAAAAGGCAAATACTAGGAACATTCTCAAATTGTGTTTCATAGTTAAAAGGCTACATGTGCCTAAAATATTCCCTTTTTTATATCTAATTAGGCAGCAGATAATGTCGAGGCAAATCAGTAAATATTAGCCCCAATTAACAGCACCGATATCAATAGAAAGATACACCAATATCAATAGAAAGATACACACTAGTGCAGGAGGCAGAGCAACTGAAGGATGTCATCAGTGTGTCACTACTGCATGAGGTACAACAACACAATGATCCTCATCAGTGTACATCACTACTGCAGGAGCATGGGAACACTCCACCAAGACATTAGCACAGCAATCAATGTAAAACCCATTGTTCTTTCAAATGGCATTTATACATGCTTCCCAACAAGGTCACTAGCAATGATCTTCTGCCTATTTTACCTGGACGATGGACAACCTAGTAGTATTTCCTATACGCAATCACCAAACTGACCATTCTGAAGAAGGTACACTGAAGCAAAATCAACCTATAAAGTATAAATATAGAGACAAAGAGAAAGCCTTATTTGCATTCTGTTTACGCATGTATTTTTTTGTAACAGTATCTTGAGATCCAATGAATTTATTTCAACTTGCAAACACCGTATAAACTCAACAGTATATCTGCCAGCATACCACAAATATGGCTGCTGATGACGTCATTCGGGAATTATCTATATAGTAACAAGAATAATGTTGTTGGTCCTGTTCGTAGGTAACATGCACATGCCTAGCCAGAGATCATATCCACCACTCTGGTGGCCTAGTGGTTAGAGCATCTGCATCAGATGCAGGAGGTTGTGGGTTCGATCCTCAGCCAAGTCATACCAAAGACTTATAAAAAATGTACTAACAGCTGCTTCGCTTGGTGCTAAGTATTAAGAGGTTAATGTTTAGGACTGGTTTCACCTGGTGTCAGGATAATGTGACTGGGTGGGACATCATGCTACATGTCTACGACATGATGCCCCAGTGCTAGGCATCACTGTAAACTGCCACACTGCAGACAGCGTAGCAAAATGACTGATAAATTGTTAAAGATACGTTAAAAATCCAAATCACACACAATGGTCAGCTGGCTACCTTAACTTTCTAATGTAAAAATGACAGGTGAGCAATTCATCAATTTACATGTTTTACTTAAGACTAATCTCCAGAATTTCACAAAATAATGATGTTACAGTACAGCTGTGAATAAGATGGCCTGAGCAACCATAACTAATCACAGTCAATATCTAATATCCTTACTGCAACTTGCTGCATCCTCAATCCCCATTTGCAAAACATCACTTAGCAGCTGTGTCACATCTAAAACTAACCTGTTCTAAATCAAGAACCAACTGTCTATTAGTCACTGCCTATAACATGCATATAATATTTAATGTTGGGAGGGGGGACAGATTTTCCAGCAATATCTATCTTCAATAAGCATTTCTAATACATGAGCATTGAGCAGTGTACTCGATATCTTGACCCTATAAAGCCAACAGCTGCCATCAATCTCTAAAATTAGTGTTGTGTCTTGCACCAAGCAATCAACTGTCTTGATCAGACCTGCCTAAATTTAACTTATTCCTACTCTCAAATCAGTTTGCAGTTTGACAAAAACCTACATGCAAAATTAATCTATTAATTGCAAGTTTTTTTAAACCTAGTTTACCCCAATATAAATACAATAATACTGAACTTCAAAGAAGAACAATAATCTAATGTCAGTTATAACTATCAGTTTTAATTAACTTGCATTCTGGGAGTGTTAAATGCTAAATTCAAGCTCTAAATCAGACATGTGCAACATATGGCCCAAGATCCCCTGCAGTCAGGTTTTTATTGGCAGCATAGGGTGTAGATTTAAAAATCACTTATCCAGCCCATGCCCTGGGGGAAGCTGCACCTGCCTGACCTAAATTATACAACATTGCCAGTAAAGAATTTGGACCTAATTACTATCTCTACTGACTTTACTGACCAGTCTTCATGTATGTTTATCAATTGTCACTCCACCACAATTTATTCTGCATAAATTGTACAAGTTAATCAATGAGATGAAGCAATCTTGAAAAGGTCAGTGAATTATGAATCTTACATAACACCAAAATTATGACCTAAATAAATGACGTTAAAAGGACAGCCTAACCTGTAACTTGGCATTATTCCATGATTCATAAATTTGGCCAGAGTTAAGAAAATATTTTGGAAACTATTCAAGATCTTTTTATTCCAAATTAACTTGTCATATTCTTTTCAAGCTATTTTCTTAAGATTGCTAATGAAGATACAATTGTTTTATCCCCACCTAGCTTAACATGACAACATGAAAAGCTAAACTTTTGTTGTGATGGATGTTGCCATAGAGGAAACAGTACAGTTGGAGAAAGAGAGCAAAATCAATATTTGTAATGCAAATTCTCCACACACAAATATTAACAATAATTTTAATGTAATCGATAAACCAAAGTGGAATAAGTTACAACTGTTTGTCTGACAACAAATGTATTATATCAACCATAATCATTAGCCCTACTACTCAAAGCTATAGTGCAAAGTGATCATTGGGATCGAACTAGTCAATTAGGACTTCCCTATTGTACTGCATTGGGGTGGCATAGAGAATCAATTACCAGTTATAACAAAAATGATGGAAAAACATAAAGCTTTGATAAATGAAGTAAGTGTTAGTATTGTGGGTGGAAAGACTTTAATTCCACCTACAGAGTATGCTGTGATCTATATTTCTGTATGATCTTGTAATTTTGAAGACATGCACACAATATCAGTGACTTATTTACTTATTGTTTCAAATTAAAGAAATACTATCAAATAAAATAAAACTATTTTGTAATACCATGACGATAAACATGAAAAACAATGTTATGATCATATATAACAGTTTAATAAATATCTATATATTTTAGCAAGAAATTTTTAAAATCGCTATTGATCTGAATTCAATTAAACTTCAACAAAGATACAACTTTTTTCCAGCTGCATTACTTTGTGTCCATGTTTGTATATCTAATTTAATGCCTTTCATAAATGCATAAAATGACCACCATTTCTAAGAAACTTTCATTAAAATAACATGATGGAAATATGTTTTTCTATTTCTGCCATCAAAACCAACCCTTTCCAGCATTAAGATATGAAAATTTCCATCTAATAGATCAGTAGCACTGGACAAAGTAGTAAAATAAAACTAAAGAAATTCACAGGTGTAATCTTTGATCTCAGGAATTTACAATCTGTGTGGACATTACAATGAATTCAGTTAAGGTACAAGCTTGAAACCCACATTTTCATTGGGTCATTTGCTTTCCTTGTAGTATGGGGTAGCCCAAAGTCTTTGTTCCCCATTAGATATGGGGTAGCCCAGAGGGTGTTACCTATCCAGCCAGTAGATCCAGTAATTAACTTCAGTATGTGCAATTCTTATTTCCAGATTGCCATCTGTGCCTTTGAGATACATTCCATGAAGATCAACACAATAAATATCTTATGCAATGGTGTTAAATAAGGTGTTTTGAGAAGAAAGACAAATAAACAAAATGGCAAACAAATACATCTTAATAGACCCTCTCTGATATAAATTGTTTGATATATACATTGTATTGTGAGTAACAAATCACTATAGCAACACCAAAGCTGCAAACTGAAAGGACTATTGGAAAGAAATAACTGCCATTTCTAAATTGTTTAAGGTACACGCATTGCAATGTTCATCTAAATTGCTACATTTGCATAGCTACTAGCTTTGCAAATGAATACAAGGAAACTGCTTTATTTTGTATATATCATTGATAGCATTAACTCAGTAACTCAGACCACGTCCTCTGACAGAAGAACAGTTGAAAGTTAACAAAAGTGGCATATACAGCCTGGCAATGTGGAGACGGATTCTTCTTGCTTTGGTTGCCTTTTTAAAAATGTGTTGAAACCTTATAAACGTAATTTCTGAACGGACTGGGTGTTAAGCCAAAATGATTATGATCAAGATGACAGCTACAAATATGTACTTGAGCTTTGCTGCAATAAGCATGAAATTTGAACACTTTGTGCCTAAGTAGACATTTATGCCATACAATAATATGGAAGTGCTATCTGTAAATTGGTACCAAGAGACCTAAATACCACCCCCTGATTTTCTATTTCACCTGATGCCACATAGCCCAGAAGGATGCATAATCATAATTGTTTTCTCTCCCTTGGGACAATGGTCATCAATCAATATATGCAATCAAAGTGTGACAACCATTAACTGTTGCCATGATAACAAACAGGGTTTAAAACAAAAGTATTTGTTTTCATAGAATGACATGATTAATAGGGTAATAAACTTGCACTCTAATGTCAAAATCATAATTATAAACCAATCCTTGACCAACTAAATGATGGACAATTCTAGTTCAGATTTTATCATGGAAAGTGCATTAACATGAAGCAACAACTTTTGGTCTATGATGTGGATTTTTTATCACGGAAAGTACATCAAAATCAAGCAAAAATGTTTTGGTCTATGATGTTACTATAAAACAACTCTTTCCCGGTTATAAACAAAATTTTATAAACTAATGCAAGGACAAGGGCAAGTTAAGAAAACCAGGAAAATTAGAGAACCCTGACTATAAATGCAAACAAATGCAGTGACATCTCTTTCTGTCCTTTCCATACTGTAAACATACAGCCATGCAGAAACAGTTTATCTGTACACAGTGAACATATGATTACAGTGAGACCAATTTCACTGATTTCTCATAATTCAATACCAACATCAACAAGTTTAAATAAAATGTTATAATCACCACCAAAAAAACCTCTATTTAAAATAATTTTGTTATTCATTGGTAATTTCTTAATAAAGCTTCTCTAAAACTTGAAATGTGCACAAAAAACTTGATGTGATTGATTGGATAATGTTATTTTAATTGTACAAAAACAGGATGTGATTGATTGGATCATGTTATTTTAATTGTACAAAACTTGATGTGATTGATCGGATAATGTTATTTTAATTGTACAAAAACTTGATGTGATTGATTGGATAATGTTATTTTAATTGTACAAAAACGTGATGTGATTGATTGGATAATGTTATTTTAGTTGTACAAAACCTTCAGCATTGGAAACCAAACCTGAGATGGATGGATCAATTGGTGTAAGATGCTCATCCAGGCAACAAACCTTTGATATATCATTATTACATGTGATAAGCTAACTCCTTGAGACCAAAAGCAAAGTAATGCATTATTGTATTAATCTGTGTTTCTAAACAAGTAATATGATTCACAACAAGCCGTACATTAGGTCTTAAAGCATCCTTGATGGATTTCATCAACACTGCAATTCAATAGTACAGCTATCAGTGTCCTTTAACACCCCTATTACTGAATGACAAAGCAAATTTCAAAATTTAACTAATAGCTTTAATTCTACCTTTTGCAAATATTTTTAACAGAAATGAAGTACAATTTTAATGTAGAATTAAATATAAATTGTAATTCCTATTAGCATAATTTATTTTATTACTTTTAACAATACAAATCAAATATTTAATTTTAAATTTAAACTTTATAAAATCAGATTTTCATGCATCACATGATACATTTGCTCATAAAAGGAAATTTAATTTGTGCACCTTATGAAAATTTAAAATTATTTTTTTCTGTTGAAAAAATTTACACATTGGGGACCCATGATAGCTCATAGGTCAGACTCTTAATCCTGAAGGTTGCAGGTTTTAATACCCACTTAATTAGACCATCATGGGTTGACTTTTTGTGTGTCTTTGGAAAAGGCACTTGTCTCTCAATTCCTTGGTATGGTATAATAACCAATACTGCATTAAAAGTATAATAACCAATATTGCATTAAAAGTGCCATTAAAACCAACCAACCAAAAAGACATAATCACTGAATTTACTTGTCAATTTCAGCAAATGTATCCCCTTTAAATGTCCAAAATAATTATCATGATGCTGATAGTTAATAACATTTTAGTAATGAAAATAAAAGTATTTTCATTTTGTTATTGTTAAATCATTTCATATCTGTCTTCCTCATCTGTGATATTAAAATTGAGAGAAGGTAGTTATTTATCAAGAGTTACCTCACTTAAAAATAATTAAATGCTTCTAACTCTTAAACCTCTTTACCAAATTTGTTAAATTTTCTTTTCTGTGTATAATTTCATGCCTTCAATCCATATAGCATATAAATTGTCAGACATCAGCGTCACTTCAAATCGATACATTTAAGGTGAAAAAATTGAGTATGGTAACAGCTGTACATAAACTTTAACCTACTCTCCTTATCCAACCTATTCACTATTTTGTCTGATTTTTTTAATTGTATTCCATTCATTTATGAGTCAGTGCTTGCATTATTATCATTCTAACTGCATAATCACTAAATTTCTGACAGACACCTAAATGTTTAGTTTTGTTCCATGCCTCCTCAATTACTCTGCTTTCTGGCTAACATAAAATAATAGTGTACAATAGGAACATAAGTATCTCTAACATTGTATTTTGCAACTATGTATTTTTTTTTACATTATTTGGGTGTATTACCATAAGACAAAAGTAATATATATATATATATATATATATATATATATATATATATATATATATATATATATATATATATATGTGTGTGTGTGTGTGTGTGTGTGTGTGTGTTCCTAGGGGAAGAATATTACGAAAAATGTACATGACAAACCTGAAACGGACCATAACAAGATACGTTCAATTTGATGTTAAAATTCGTAAATGATCCAACTTGCATCTGAATACATGTGAAGTAGAAAGAAAAACAACGTTTTGCATGCAAAACAAGTATGTTACATAGAGAAAATAATAAAGCAACCCGACGTTGATTTAGAACATCAAAGAGTCGGAGCGGACACATCGCACCTGACCAACGCAGGTAATGTACGTCGACGACTCCTGGGACTCCATAGCGGTATCGTGTCTGTCTCGCTCCAGGTAAGAGCACACAAGAGGACGATACTTTCAGCACGTAAAAATTAAAAACAACTTACCAAATGTTCCTTATATCCTTCTCCTTTGGAAAACACGCTATGTTTTTCAGTACGGTTAAATTTTACGTACAGTCAGACAGTGAATATACATTGCACATGCAAACGGCAGACGATTTAGCGGTAAACACTGGTCGCCATTGCTCACTCGCATGTCAATAGAGCGAAATGATATCATAGGTGGGCGACGCTTTGATTAGAATAACAAGTGAAAAGTAGTGCGTGGGAAGGAGCGATGCGGTTGTTGACTCACCTTTTGTGCATTCGCTACTATTACCTGGCAGGTGTAGTAAGAAATAGTCCATTGATTATTTCATGACTCAGGGCAGGTTTAACTGGACAATCATGCTTAAGTGAATAACGGTATAATGGCTGGGGCGTAAAGTTAGAGATACTACAACAAAACAACACGTGACACCTGACCACTCAATGGGTAGATATTCTGATAACGTGATGGACAGCTACTCAAGGTGAATGTCTGAATAGATCAAAGACTGATGCAGACGAGAAAATTAATTAACAATGACGCTTTTGTTATCAAACTGCATCTAAGGATTAAACCTGCACAAATGATCAAAAAGAAAAAGCTTCTATCTAACTAATGTCATAGTATGGAAATAGCAATAAAATCTTGAAACCGACGAGCACCCAACCTTGCCTCGACACGGATATTGACAGATTTTTCCAGGAATAAGCAATACAGACACTTAGACATATACATGTATCTTGATTGTTTAAGAGTTGATATTTGGGTGGTTTTAAAACAAACAAACAAAATCAAATTTCTTCCTTGTTTCTGTACCTACACAATAACTAAATGAAGATGAATCTTTAAATAGTATAGATTTTGCGACTTTTAAAGAGTAATCTTTTTTAGGCCGATCACTTGTGTACCGGGATGTAAAAGAACAAACATAAAAAATCGATGTTAGAGTTCAAATGAGTAGCTTTTTTTACACACACTCACCAAGAAATAATATTTAAACTTTAGTGAAAGCATAATTTGTTTTACACCAACCCACTTTTATAGGCATACAACAATAAAGTGTTACTGCGCACTGGAATATGGTCTTATTTCGAAAGTACAAGCCTTACCGTGCACCAATGATGATGCACGTTCTCTGACCCAGACCGACCACTATGCGACAAAGTCGCTCAGCAACAATGGCTAAGGAAATATAAGTCATTTGCTGTTGCTATTTTTACATATTTTTTTGTTTGTTACTACAACACAAAGCTGCACTGTATTAAACTCAACAGATTTTTAGAGGGTGGATATAATTTTTTTTATAAGTTTAACAAAAAAAGCAAAATTGTCTACACCAAGAGACAGTGTATGTTTACCAGTTTGGATGTGATACAATTGCAACCAAAGCTACTTGAGGTTGAAGAATAAAGAAAATAAGAGTTAATTTGTTGATTTCAAACACAAAAACAGTTATCCTTCAATCCTTTAGGAAATTAACAGATTTACAAATTACGTTGAATAAAGATACCACCAAGATACAAGTGGTATCAGCCATTATAGCAGAATTATGACAGTACTGTATGAACAAGAACAAGAATAATAGCAATAACTTTTTGGTCTTTCGTACAGAAACATTGAGCCAAGTATGAAATTATTATTGGGGGCGGAAACACGTAGGTATTTTCAAAGTCTACAGTATCGTAATAAGTTAATCACATACACACCATAGACGATGCATAATTTCGTACTGTTTTCAAAGCTTGGATGCAAAATATATAAATAATGTTTTTCTATTTATTACCTCATTAGATTTATTACAAATTAAATTTCAAAATTCATAAGAAGGTATTAGTAATATTATTTTAGAAGGAACTTAAATCTTAATTCTGAATATTTTTAGCATTTTAATAAAAAACAGAATTAAAAAAAATTTAAGAAAATAAAATCTCAGCCCAAACTGGTCACAACAACTCAACTTAAAGTGTCAAAAGTTTAAAGCCCACTGGCTACTTCTATATAAAACATTAGGTATAAGGGTAACTTAATACGCAAAACAGATTCCCAGATGAGGGTCAACCTTCTATAAATGGAAGTTTGTTACGTGACAAATATCATGTCGTCCAGGTATGGCCTTGACTTAACATAATAATTCTTACTCTGAGAAAGAGTAAAAAATTTTTTTTAAATGTTATTTACCAAAAGTCACTGGTTCTTAATCAAGGTCAGAAACTAGATAGTGTTTCTATTATTAGGTGTTTACCAATGAAAATTTTAAAAAGTCTGGTGAAATAGAACTGAACTTCATTCTAAAATAACTCAAGTCCAATAAACAATATTACATTACAATAGCACCTTAACGGAATAAAATAATAAAATTAAAACATCAAACAAACAATTGATTATATATAACTTCAAATTTTCTTCCATCGCTTAAATTACTTTCTCTTGCTGGCCCTACTCACCCCTCCCCGTTAATACATTCTCGAGTTGTTTACATAGCAACCATAGAATGTACAAACTTGCCATAGATCCGAAATCACTTGTACGTTTAAGAAAAGTTAAGAAAGAAACAATGCATATTGTTGAAAATGAAAATACATGATGCAGACGGTCATCCTTTTGATAGCAACTAAGAACAATTTATCAAGCATGAAGTGTTTTCTTGTTGTTTTTGAAATAACCAACAACGAATAGTATTCAAGGCATATTTACTCAAAACCTGAGAGTCGGTTGCATATACAAATATCAGTCAGACGTGAAAACAAACTTAACATGATCAGAATGAAATAAAATACATTGTACTGAAAGAATAGCTAACTGAACAATATATTTTTACATTATGCAACCTAGCACAAAGGAATTTATCAGTCACATGGATGACCAATGTCAGGCAGACATAGTTGACTTGCAGTAATATGAAAAATACTTTTTGACAGTGATAAACATTTTCTCAAAATTCCTAAAAAAGTGAAACAAAAATAATCCAAGAATTAAAGACACAAGTCCTAGTAATAAAAAGTCCTAAATGAAACTTAGTTCAAGTCCTGAAGAGATCCAAAATTGAAGGCAATGCCGTGTCTGTTACAGCCTACGAAGTACTGACATGTCAACAGTCTCTTGTTGAATCACATAAATATTATTCCAGATTTTAATTCAGAATAAATTCCAATGAATGTTTCTATCCAAGAATTTTGTTGGAGCACTTCTGTATTTCCAAAGAAAATAATTAATTGAATTCAATAATTTGAAGAAAAAAATAACATTCATCCCAAACTGGTCACAACATAATACCACTTATATAGTGCTAGATGTTAAAGCATGACTGATAAAATCCTCACAGTCACAAGATAATAAAGTTCTGTTTGAGCTCAGGTCACAATTAGCATTTTCTAAAAACAACCATTACCTAATGGAAAATAACTTTCTAGAATGATCTGATGAGTCTTGTTTATTTAAAACACAATAGCCTACAAAAAAATTCACTCAGAAAACTCCAAAGTCCTGATTCTGATCAACATATTTACACCTTCTTGTTTACCTGAATAATAATCCTGATAATAAGCTCATACACATGGAGAATAATGAAGCTATTATTAGCTGTTTACATAAATGATTTTTTTTTATAAAAAAGTCAACCAGGTCAAGCGGAAATGAACTCAGTTTTGGACAAGGTCAAGTCCAGCAAACAATGTTACATTACAATAACATGTAATGAAATTTAAAAAATCTAAAACTAACGGACAAACAATTAAATTAAATATACATAACAGAATATTAATGAAAATGTATACTACTGAAGTGGAAAGGATATGATCGATTGTTTAACATTTGTGAACCAGCTGAAAACATTGTGCAAAGAAATAAATGAAACCACCATTGGCAAATACTAGTATTAAGAGGCCTGAAGACTTGAAAGATAATAATTTTTTTGAATGTACCAGTAAACATATATCAATAAAAATACAACGGTGCATTTGAGCATTATGTAGCTTAAAAAACAAACAACCAAACCAAAAAATTTCAAGCATGCAAAATTGTGTTAGTTACTGCCCCAGGGGGCATGCAAAAATATTATTGGTAAGTAACAAAATGGTACACATGAAAAACGTGATAATGTCCTAGCATGTAACAAATAATAGTAATGTAACAAATGGCACAACTATAACTGGCTAAAAAAAAAAGAACAAGATAAGATTCAAAATAATGGAAATATTAGTTGTAAACAATATACATGCAACGGAGAAATAATGATGGGGGGAATAAAAAACTGAAATAATAAATCAAGAGATGCAATGATTGTGCAAGATCAACTAGATTCAAATGCTGTTAAAGTGGACATGGAAAAACATAATATATCTTACTAAGATTAGAATGCTGTTACAGTGGAATAAATGAAGATATTAGAGAAAATGTTAGCAAAAAATTCATCTGAATGTGAAATACACAGTCAACAGCTGTTTGATGTATTTGCAGAAGAAAAGATAATTTACACGTTGTTTTAAAATGTAATTATTGAGCTCAAACTATAACTGCTGAGTGTTTGCAAATAGCTATGCCAATGGCAGATTTGAAGCACATGGACAATATTGCTGGACTCCAGTCCTAAAGCAATAGCCTCTGTTTCTAAAGAAATATGTTCTATTATAATATGATCATGCCATTGACATGTTTCTGGCAAGACTTAAGATTTAAACAACTAGGATACACTGCACCTTATCACTGTTCAGCAACACAGTTTAATGTCATGCTTAACCAGTAATTTAAAAGTATATTTTATGAGATGAAAAAGAATGTACTATGCCATGGATAAATTTGTCACACACACACCATTTAAAATTTCTTATAACTATGCTCTAAACTTTGATATCAAAGGTTCAACGAATAGATACAGAGCACAGTGTATCATGAGACTTTTACAGAATCATTTATAAAGGACAGTGTAGATTCCAAAAGTGGGCTGTGATATATCATGTTGGCATTATGTGAATAAATGTGTTCCTGAGCTGGGTAAATAAGTTTACAGGTTTTGTATACACTTTTAGACACTTAAACTATTGTTAGAGTGTGCAGTACACATACCTAGTGAAGATATATTTAAACCAACTAGCAATTAAATAAATCAAACTAATTTACCATAGTATGTTACAATTGCATTATTGTTGGAGATTTATACAGACACAAAAGAAAGGTCTTGAGTGATGATAAGTACTATTGGAAACTAATTCATGATTGAGCTGAATTTTTAAGCAGGGTCAAGCCTGGTAGACAACATGGAAAATGTTCCACAGCAAAATGTAAGAAGTCAAAGATTAACATTCAAAGACAGAAAAATTAAGTCCATGATATTGCCTACGGAAAGAAAAGAAGAAAACTCAGAATTGCAGCTTGGATAAACATGTATAGCGTGGTCTATCTTTTATTGATGGTGGTGTACTATTTGTGGAATTTTTTTGAGTTTTGTTTTATCAACTAAAAGTAAAGTTGTTTCTTTATAGTTACCATCCAGTTGTAAACGATGTTGGATTTGCAATTAATCAATCAATGTAAGCACAACAGCAAGATAAAATGTCTGAGACTGGACAAACTCCAATCTTGTCTACATCATAAAACCCATTCCCATTAATTTTTCATTATTATTTTTAAGTTAATAAATAACAAAGAAAAATATCAACAGACCCCCAAAATAAATAAATATTAACTATACACACTGTGTAGCACTAAACTCTTCTATCACAGCTGTAATCAGTGGGCTTTTGAATAAGCCCATTTAAGATGTCAATAATTCCACCATCAAACATGGACGTTTGAGAAATTGCCAAATTAATTATTCCAGTTTTCAATAAATGAGTTCACATGCTATCAGTACCAGAGAGCATATGGAGTTTTACCAGAGAAAAGTGTTGACACTGTAGAGGTAAAAGAAAAATGTAATTTACATTGCTCAATGCTGTAACATTTTTAGTTAATATATAACAAATATTTTTTTGCAGATAAATGTTGACTTAAAGAAATCAGAGAAAATATCAATGCAATTTAGTATGCAAGATGAAACTCTTGTCATATTGTTACCTACTGAGAATTCTTTTGGAAAAGACATTTAGGTAGTTCTGACAAGCAGGGAGATTGAAATTTATAATAACGAAATGCAATCATATTTTAAGGACAAATATATAAAGTATAAAGTAAATCTGATTATAAAATCAAGATAAATAATGTGTCACTTGACTGTTGACATGATTCTTTCCAATGCAAAAGCCATGTATTATTGGTCTGAAAGGCTCTAGAATGTGACAAGTACATGTAATTCTTTTGAAATATGCTCTTTTGTTTAACTCCACTTTTTTCAAACTTCATTACTGTATTTTTTTTTTCTCCAAGATCAGCTTTGAAAATTGCCAATCAAGAAAGTTTGAGTTAAAAAAAATAGACTGTCCTAAAAATGACACAAAAATTAAATACTGAAGACACATACAAGTTTTATGTGTTAGTCAACTGCAAGATTTTGAAGAAATGTTTGCTGCAGATTGCATCTATAATGGAACTGCATGTATACTGTTTTGGTGATATACATGTCAGATCAGAGTAACATATGGGGCTTCCATTTATTTAATCTGTCCAACCAGTCTAGGTTATAAAATAAATAAAAATCACTCCCCAGAATCATTCAGAGTTGCCTGATAAAGGATCCTCAGAATTATTCAGAGTTGCCTGATAAAGGATCCTCAGAATTATTCAGAGTTGCCTGATAAAGGATCCTCAGAATTATTCAGAGTTGCCTGATAGAGGATCCTCAGAATTATTCAGAGTTGCCTGATAGAGGATCCTCAGAATTATTCAGAGTTTCCTGATAGAGGATCCTCAGAATTATTTAGAGTTTCCTGATAGAGGATCCTCAGAATCATTCAGAGTTTCCTGATAGAGGATCCTCAGAATTATTCAGAGTTTCCTGATAGAGGATCATCAAAATCATTACAAGTAGCCAACAGCCCAATAGAGGATCACCAAATTCCTTTCCTTAAAGTATCTTCTAAAACAGAACCCTTGCACTAAGGTGTGAAAAAGAAAACTTGAAGCAAAATGGTAATGTTGATGATCCAGACTGCAGAAGAATCAAGTGACTTCTAGAACTAAGATACATTTGACATACATTTTATTTATACACATATACATAAGAAAAACAACAATAATAATGATGGTTTGTGATAAAATATCTTAATATTCTGCCAGATCATTTTGAATTAATTAGGTAAATCTTTACATTTTCTTCATTTTGTGCCTTTTCCTTGCTTTTAAAGTTGTTTTTGCTGGAAGAAAAAAGTAACATACATACCTGTATAATGTTGATGATGCCAGTATAAACTTTGACATAGTAAATATCAACTAAAATCAAACTACTATACAAAGTTTAGAAAATACTTTTCCATTTAAAGTTTGTATTATCCTTTTATAAAAATCTCAAATGTAAGTCACTTATAATATGAAGTTTGGCTAAGATATTGTTAAGTTTTTGAATGTTTTCCTTGTTCCAGTCTGTGACCTTGACATTTTGAGCTTGGGATTGGTTTCTTCCTTGCCCCCAGTGCAAGTTACAGAGTTTGACACTTGGCATGTGGTGGAGAACCCAGGTTACTGTGCAGAAATGAAACAGTGAACAGATGGATTAATGTACAGACAGACAGATGAGCAGACATCATAATATATGATATACTTTCTTCACTAGAGCCTATAACAAAGGGAAAACATTAGCCCTATTTGTTTTCTGATAAAAAATTGTGATCATATGCTGTATAATTTTTTTATAAAATTATTTTTATAAAAATTGTGATCATATGCTGTATAATTTTTTTATAAAATTATTTTTATTTGATATGATCATTCTTCTAATACACTTACACAGTAATGGATGGTCAGTTCATTCTGGAATGATGTCACACAATAGCCATTCAAAAGTACAAGGGAGGTAGGTCAAACATATATCAGGGGAGGTAATAAGTCAGTAATTTTGACAATCTAACTTGTTCAAAATTCTCAAACTAAACTGGAAATCAGTAAAGAAACTTGTATTTTTAACTTGCATGCATTGTTCTACTGAAAAAATGAGCAATGTACTCACTGAAGACTTTCTCCATATTTAACTGAAATGACAAAACAATGAAAGGTCAAAATCATTTCTTGGGGGTAATTACAAAGTATATTTAGAATAATATAAATGTCCCAATCACTAATATGATATCAGTTCCATTTTTTCATGAATTACAGACAATTGCATTTTATCAATCTTAAATGGTTCATGAACAACGTTAAACAAGCAGCATAAGTGGGTTTGAGAGTGTTCACCAGTCTAGCATCAACCTAAAAGCCAAAGGCTGGGCAATGGTCATAAATTCTTGGTTAGGATGAAACTTGCCAACATTTACAGATTTTCCTATTTGAAAGAAAAGTTTACTTATTTGACAACTGATTAGAATCATCCACACATTGAGAGGCTTTGATACATGCATACTTTGTCAAATTTGATAGAATTATGGTTGCTTCTTTTTTAGATAGATTTTACTACTTTAGGAATGTCAACAATGTGTCAGACTGCTGTTTAATTTGGCACAGTTGTGTTCAGCAATTTTTAAGTAACCCCAAGTATTCTACTTTAAGTAACAGTATTTGATGACAGATCATAGTTTGTTAACAAGAGTTCCTTGAAGGGTTTGGCACTCTGCTGGGCAAAAATAATTTCCAAAATTCAAAAATAAGACCATGTATTCCTTTTAACAGTTAATATTGAAAGGTTCTCCAATATTATCAGTGATAATTTAAAAAAAAAATAAGCTCCTGTGATACACATATTGGTACTATTTTCTTTTGAGACAAAGTAGACATAATGAAGAGCCTTTATGTGACAACTCTATGCCATAATGGCGTAGTGACAATAAGATTTTTAAGAAAGTCATCATGGCAGCATGACTGGGATGGCACCATCTTTGTTTAGGACTTTGTGAAAACCCAATCATAATGATCATATATTCATGGGGGGTGCTTAGTAATGATCTTCTATTCAAGGGGGTGTTAGTAATGATCATCTATTCAAGGGGTAATCAAGGAGGGTTAGTAATGATCATCTATTCAAGGGTGTAATAATGATCATCTATTCAAGGGGGTTAGTAATGATCATCTATTCAAGGGGGTAATAATGATCATCTATTCAAGGGTGTAATAATGATCATCTATTCAAGGGGGTAATAATGATCATCTATTCAAGGGGGGGTAGTAATGATCATCTATTCAAGGAGGGTTAGTAGTGATCATCTATTCAAGGAGGGTTAGTAGTGATCATCTATTCAAGGAGGGTTAGTAGTGATCATCTATTCAAGGGGTAGTAATGATCATCTATTCAGGGGGGTTGTAATGATCATCTATACAGTTTGCAGTGTGACTCAACTTGTAAGTGAATGCATATGTATATTAATTATGGACATTTTTAATTCTTAAACTCATCTGAATTTCAACTTTCAAAACTGCCACTCCTGCACAGACCTGTTTTGACAAAGCACTTGTCCAGAGCAACATATTTTGTTGGCAGAATGGGTGCTCTTTTAACACACGCTTTACTGCTGAAGCAAATCAGAACCTGAAATCTCTTCCCATTGGACCTGTACACCTCAGATGGCTCATACACAGTAGAATCTAGCTGATTTGGACATAGGATGACTCAAGCTTGTGTTTAAAACACCATAGAAATTTTTAATTATATTTAACCTTGTTCAGTTGAATGACTGATCTCTCCAAATTTATTTGCATGTTCACTTATATGTTTGTGCTACTGAGATTCTCCCAAACTTGTATAATATATTCACAAGCAAAACATGGTACTTTCAACATGATTTAATGAACAGTATTTCCATAATAGTAAGCATTAACAATAAATGATTACTTACTTAAATAATACATTTCTTACACTCCTAAGAAAAGAAACATGAGTAAATGTTCTATTCATATAAGTTGCAGTTCTACTCTTGGTCTTTGAAAAACAAAAGGTTGATGCTATTTTCATCTGCCATAAGATTCTACCAAACATTTCAACAACTTCTACAGTGAACTTCATTAATTCTTGAGTAACAACAATGCAACAACCTTTTCTAGTAGAAAATTAGCCCCATATAAGATGAACAGACAGAAATATTTAACTTTAGTATAATTCCACAAAGTCATAAATTAGAATAATCTGCACCCTAAAGCTGAGACATTTCATCACAACAATGTATTTTACATTGTTAACAGTGACTTGTACATTCCTAACAATGACCTGTATTGTTAACAATAACTTGTACAGTGTTAATAATGACTTGTAGTGTTAACAATGATGTACAGTGTTAACAATGACTTGTACTGTGTTAATAATAACTTGTACAGTGTTAATAATGACTTGTACTGTGTTAACAATGGTTTGTACATTGCTAACAATGACTTGTACAGTATTAACAATGACTTGTACATTGCTAACAGTGAGTTGTACATCACCAACAATGACTTGTACACTGCTAACAATAACTTGTATAGTGTTAACAATGACTTGTATAGTGCTAACAATGGTTATAAATTAATGGAAAGTGACTTTGGTTTTAACATGTACATGAAATACATACATTCTTCTTTCTTTACTTAATACATAATAAAACTCTGTTTCATTTCATAACCAGCTCAGTAAATTTACAACTGTTTCCTAACTCAATTTATGAATTCTAGATTAACATCCCCTCATCTAATTAACATTATACATAGAAAGTCCCACCAGCTGGCTGTATCATATATCAGCAATCCAGATAAATTATGCTTAACAATGTTTTTAAACCAAATTTTACACAAAGTGCCATTTTATTTATGTTGAATTATTATGCATTTAGAAGAAAAACAAACTGAGATTGGCAGGGTTGAGCATCTTGAGATGGTCAGCAAGAAATGTGCCAAATTTCATCGTGATCTATCATAAAGTTTATAACTAGTTACATTCTGTCATACACTGCATTCAGTTACAAAACAAGATGAACAACTCCAGCAACGGAAGGAACAATCTGCTAAAATAACACATCCATGCATCTCCAACATCCTACCCCTATCCTATGATGGAGATGATTCTGAAGTTTAAAAAAGGGTATAACTCTTTTGAAAATAGAGTCAGTAAAATGAACGATCAACACACATATCCTCTAATGATGACCATAACATTTACCACCATAACATTTACCAAGTTTCACTGCAGTCAATTAAAAACTACAATAGTATTTGCATTCATAACATTCTGTCCTATACTGCATCTGGCTACAAGACAAAAGTTTCATGGAAATCCATTGAAAACTGTAAGACTAATTGTGTTCACAAGATTCTGCAACTCACTGCAAGTCAACAGGTACAAAGTCAAAGTACATATCTTAAAACAACTGTAATTATTAGAATGTTTCAAGGTCACTGACTGAAAACTTGGAGACTGGTTGTGTTCACAAGACTGTGTCACAGACTACATATGGCTCCAAGTCAAAAAGGTCAACAAGTATCAAATAACACACAGAAGCATAATGAATATGTCGATATGTACATATTCAGATGATCATTGAAGCATTTCCCAAGTTCCACAGTGATCTACTGAAACCTGTGAGATTAGTTGTGCTATATACTACATTCTGGAAAATATGATACACTAATTCTGGGAGCATGGTACACTACATTCTGGAAGCATGATACACTAATTCTGAGAGCATAGTACACTACATTCTGGGAGCAAGGTACACTACATTCTGTGAGTCAGTAATTAGTTCGGGGAGCATGGTACACTAATTCTGGGAGCATGGTACACTACACTCTGGGAGCATGGAACACTAATTCTGGGAGCTCAGTACATTAGTTCTAGAAGCATGATACACTACATTCTGGGATAATGATACACTATTTGTGGGAGCATGATACACTAATTCTGGGTGCACAGTACATTAATTCTGGGAGGACAGTACACTACATTATGGGAGAATTATACACTAATTCTGGGAGCACAGTACACTACATTCTAGGAGAATGATACACTAATTCTGGGAGCACAGTACATTAATTCTGGGAGCATGGTACACTACATTGTAGGAGCACATTACACTATATTCTGGGCACATAGTACAATGAATTCAGGGAGCACAGTGCTTTTGTGGAGGTGATGGTAAGATTTACCAAGTTTCATAGCAACCCATCAAAAACTGCTGACTCATGGAACTGCATTAGGCTACAAGACTACAAGGCCAACAATTTTTATACAAATTCTGGGAGCAAAGTGATTATGCGCATTTTCAGATGACTATAAAATTTAAGTTTTCTTTGGCAATCCATAAAAAGTCCATGGGATTAGAGATGGGCTAACAAGAATGTGTGCCTAACAGATGGATAGATGGTTGGACCTGAGGACTCCTAGGCGCCGCTGCCTCTCTAAACGTGTGATATAGAAACAAATAATTATTAGTAGAACAATTATACCATGATGAGTAAAATTTTGTCATGATTCTCATCTAATAAGCCCAAACATAATTATCATACATCTTTATTCAAACACAAAACTCACAAAGTTCCTTAGAAAATTGGAATATGTGTGTAATTAATAATATTAAAGCAATCAATACTTTTCAGTCAGCACTTCTGGAACAATGTATGGTTTTTCATTTGACTAGGATTTCATCTTCATACATTCTGTTCCTGATAAGTACATCACAGTGACCTAGTTTCTATTTATTATAATGAATTTATAATAATGACAATCATCATGATATCTCCAATTCAGGATTAAACAGGAAATAACCACAGCTAGGTTAGGTGTGTACTTCAAGGTTTTCATATAAAGTGTTTCCAATATTAATAAAGTAGGACACATGGATTAATAATCCCTGTAATTAAATGCTGACAATTCTTTAAAAAACTGACTTGCCCCAAAAACACATATAATTAATCAAGTAATATTTAATGGGAGACAACCTTGATAAAAACCATAAAGTTTCATGCAATATCTGATGCCAAGAAAATGCTATGTCTCTTATTACTTGTAAGTGATTTCAAATAAAATAATATGCTATCAATGAAACTAAAAAAGAATTTTAAAAAATTGCACACAATGGACTTTGATAAATTATTATTTTCTGACATGATGATGGCTTCTTGATGATTAGAACTTCAGGTTGCCAATGTTGGGGAGGTCAGGCAGCTTAATGTCTTTGATCTTCTGAGGAATGTTCATCTCCTTCACAGCAGAAACTGCACGAGCTGGAGCTGCGGCAAAGCCAGCCTAAAATAGAGAAGATGATGTTATTACATTTGCTTGTGTACAGTATGATGGACACCAACCTGTGATGAGAGTTCATCCAGATCTACTGTCACATGATGTATCTTATTTGGATATTTTGTAACAAATACATGTATATAGCAATGTACAAGTTTTGTAAAACTGCTGATGTTAGCAATATTACTGCCTTCAACTAGACTTTAGCTGACATAATAAACATATGAACAATATAAATATGTAAGTAACTTTCTCTGTCAATTATATTGTTTCTCATTTTCTTTGCTAAGTAATAAAGTTCTTCCCCTGTCTTAATCTGTTGTTCTGTCTAAACCCCTTTAGCCAAAATTGCAAATGGCCATTTGTTCTGAGCAACAGTTTACAACTTATATAGATGACATTGCAAATTATAAAAAGCCATCTATTTTGTCTTTTCAAACAATTAAAGGTGTATAATACTTACAGCTTGTATGGGAATATATGAACAAGTTTTTCTGAGTAGCTCTGGACAACCTTGGGAGTGCAGTATTAGTACAAAAAAAACAAGTTCATATTTTCCCATAAAACGTTTTTATTATATACTCATTTGTTTCTTTGCCAAAGGCTTAATATGAAAAATACACTACAAGAAACAAAGAAATTGAATTTATGTTGTATTCCAAAAGTAAATACACAACCATAGATTCATTTATATCCAGTACCAATATTAATGTGCTAATAACATCGCCCAGTGACATTTGAACTTCATCATGTGCATGCCATTAATAAAAAAAAATTATTATTATTTTTGTCTACTTAAAATTTAAATTTAGAGTCATACTGTGAATGACTGCACACTGAAACAACTTTTTGAGTTGGTCTGGAACGGATATATTTGGTTTTCTGCTGATCCAACTCAATTCTGCTTTTCTGCTTGTGATGGACTAGATTTTTTAAATTTTATAACTGAATCAGTTCTGTACAATGTAAATGTGATTTGAGCTGAGAACTGGCACTGAATGAAGGTCCTGTTTCTGTTCTGTCATTGATTAATTGGAATCATAATGTGCAAAACATTCTTTAACTGAAATTATCAAAAGGATCCTATGGAATACAACATTCATTTCATTATGAGTGAAATAAGGAGAATGTGATTTCTGTTGTAAATGTAGCTGCAATTACAGTACAATTTTGCTGTGTGTATCAAGTGTTAGAACACATGGCATGGGCCATGTAATTTGGATTTGCGGAACTAAGAAAGTACATTTTGAGGAAATTCATGATGCAAAAATGTATGTACATTTTTTGACATTTTTTTTACCAGCTGAAGAAGACATGATTATGCCCTGTCACTTGCATGCTCTCTGTTGGAAGGACTCCTGCTAATTATATGATCTGAATGGCTTCTATCAATTGCCTACATCCAAAATACTGTATAAAAGAAAGTACAACTGGGATATCTGCCAAGCAGCTCTTGTGTGACAGGTAGCGGAATTAAGACTTCTCTGTCATTTTTGCTTATTGGCTCTGAGGCTAATTGTTTTCTACCAAAACCTTTAGTTAAATTTTTTCACAAATTTAGTATTTTGACTGACTTGTAAAATGGTACCTGTCTGATATATATGTGATAGCCCTTAGCCTCAATATGCTTTCCTATGTTATTTATATAGACCCTAGTGAGCACTAGTCATAGTCTGAACTATTCTATTTGTGAAAAGATAAAACAATTCTCCTAAATAACTGTGTAAGGGTGCAAATTTATGTTGATCTATAAAGAGCACATTAATTTGGGCCAGAGAATGATTAATTAGATTTATGGGGACAGGTGCTTGTTAAATCGCTATACTGCAATGATTTCTATAGTCTGTGTCAGAAAAGGATGTGATTCTTAATTAAGCCTTTGTTTATTTAACCGTCAGATGACTAGAAAAAGGATGGTTAACTTCAATTTTATATTGGAACTATCAGAGCAGAGTTTTTCCACAATCAGGTTTGGAAATCTAGAAGTTAGGCTGACCACAATATTGGCACCTAGTTAAGGAGGTAGATATATTTAATCCTGAATGGTTATGCTAAATAACGGGTGTGTTTCACACACATAATTTCCAAGCTTTAAAATTTTAATCATCAAAAAATCTAATTAGTCTGCATTTTTCCTGCAAGAATGAAAATATAAGGGATTCCGAGACTGAATTTAGAAGAAATTCTCCCATAAAACATTTGTCAAAGGAACTGGATGACAGAAAAATCAATGGACACAATTGGCAGTAGAAGTGAACAAAGTTTGAAAGCACAAGGTTGTTGTTGTTGGGTTTAACACCATTTTTAGCACACAATAGGCTATACATGGTGGCCAGTATTAATGGTGGAGGAAGAACCACTGACCCACGAGAAGCTACTGGCATGCTTTCTCACATACCCACATTGGCTGAATTTGAGACTCGAACCAATGCAGACACAGGTGAGATGGCAGTGATCCGTAACGGAAAGCGCTTTAGACCACTCGGGCACTTGAGGGGAAAGCACAAGGTATCTGCATTAATCTTATGTAATTCGCTGATACCAATATTATGATTTGCTTGAATTTATTAGCTTATATTTCATGAATTTATTTGTTTAAATTCATAGATCAATATTCTGTCCAACAATCTGCCTGACCCCTTTCCTTGGAACCCTTTACTCATATGCATTTATTATATACCAACCAATTTTCTACCACAGAATGGTGCAGCATGTTAGATCAGCACCATGTTCATTCAGGACTAAGTACACCTTATGAAGTCTCTTAACGTCAAAATGACCTTCCATTTAGGAGACAGGCTAATAACAAGATTTTAAATCTTTTGATATCTTGCCATGATGGGCATACTGGGTGTCTATTTTTTTCTTTCTGGACCAACTAGACCTCAGGATGAAACTGTATGCCAACTTCAATGACCTTCCAACAAGTTGTTTAGAAGAAGTAGCAATAAGAAACAACTGATAATGGACGATGGATGGATGGACAACAGATATAGGCCCATTACATACAATCGTCTGGTCTAAAATAAAATAACTACTACTTTAATATTGAAAACACTTCTTGTTTTTATTGATATTGTTCTAAAAGACATATTTTTGAAAAGAAGAGTAAATAATTCATTAATGAAAACAGAAGAAAGTGCAAATAATGCAAGTTAACTGTAATTGATACATTTGAGAGCAATATGTTTCATTAAGAAATATTCCTGCTGTGTTTTTATATGATGACTCCAGTTTAGTGGAATTAATAAGTGACATTTATTTGCATCATATTTGAAAAATATGTAAGATACATTAATCTAATAATTATTTTAAGAATTTAGTTATAATGTATTTATGACAAATGGAGAAGTATTTTATTTTTTCTTTCAATAAAAGCTATTACAAGGGAAGTAACTTTTTTTGACAAGAGCAGTAACTCTTAAATTATTAAAACATAGCAACAGTAAACTTACTAAACAAGGTCAGTTCCTAAAATTATGAATAATCGGTATTTGTTTTGAAAATTCAATTCTTATAATTTTTACTAAGCAGTGACATCAAACTACACACAAAAAGCAGTGAATATACAAGTTATTTGGAGGAGAAAAGCATCTGTAAGTCTTTCAAAAGTAATTACATTAAATGAATAGCAGGAAACATACACACATGAACTGGGTAAAATTACAGATTATCCTAAGATACTATACGATCATATACTAGATTGCTAAAATGTTCAATTTAAAGCAGCTAGATGAATGCTTGAGAATAACTTAGTAAGCCCCAACTTTACAGAGAAAATATGTCATTCAATGTATTGAAAGATCAAGGTTAAATTCCACAGTCTGCAATGCAAATAAAAATGCCATTCTTAACATTTGTCAGGGATGCCAGTGTACTCCAAGTTCAAATATCCTATATAGAAGGAAAACTCAAGATCCAAAGCCTATTGATGAAGAAATGGTTATTTAAAAGATTTACATAGCAGAGGCATTTTGAAATAAAGCAAAGAACTGATGCATAGTTTGATACTCTACACAATGCAAAGGTAAAGGTTATACATATATGCAGAAATTTGTGCATGAAAACGTATTTACTGTAAAGAGTTATTTCCCCTGAATTAGTTGAGATTGATTAGCAAAGCTGAGTGTGAAAATTGCAAACAAGGACTCAGATTGGATATATGTCAGTATACATGCAAAAATTCAATTCCTGAAAAGACGTTTTCAACATTCAAAGCAATTTGCATCCCTATGCGAATATGTAAGTTTTATAAAAAATATAACATAAAACTTAGGAAACTGGTTCATTCATGGGTGAAGGTCAGACATCATGCAGAAATTTTGTTTATCAATGGCATAAATGTTTTTCCATGCCATAATCCCTCCAATGAAAAGATAAGAAACTTCTTTCATCATAAGCATTCAATAATTCTTGTTGATATGTTCACATGCAATGCGAATCATGCCCTTGGTATGCATCAAGTTTTAAAACTCTTTAGAATCTAAAGAGACTGCCTATCTGATGCATTCCACTCACCATTGACTGAATTTTCTGCAAGATATAAGTTTTATAATAACTGAGTATGAACATCCATAGCTGCAGAGATGTTTAAATCGAATACATATACAAAATATGTCTGACACAGTGGTGTCTCAATTATTAAAACTTGATGATCCAAATTTATGGTCCATTGGAAGCACCATTATGTCCCTCAAGCAGTTATAACACACTGAATTGTCTATTATGTTTTGTACACTGAATTGTCTGTTATGTTTTGTACACTGAACTGTCTGTTATGTTTATGTACACTGAATTGTCTCTAATGTTTTGTACACTGAATTATCTGTTTTGTACACTGAACTGCCATATGCTGAGTAAATGGAATTGTATGTTTTGTTCACTAAAGTGTCTGTTATATTTTGTACACTAAATGGTCTGTTTCATTCACTAAAGTGTCTGTTATATTTTGTACACTGAATGGTCTATTTCGTTCACTAAAGTGGCTGTTATATTTTGTACAATGAATGGTCTGTTTCGTTCATTAAAGTGTCTTATATTTTGTACACTAAATGGTCTGTTTCGTTCACTAAAGTGTCTTATATTTTGTACACTAAATGGTCTGTTTTGTTCATTAAAGTGTCTGTTATATTTTATACAGTGAATTGTCTGTTTTGTTCACTAAAGTGTCCTATATTTTGTACACTGAATGGTCTGTTTCGTTCAATAAAGTGGCTGTTATATTTTGTACAGTGAATGTTCTGTTTTGTTCACTAAAGTGTCTTATATTTTGTACAATGAATGGCCTGTTTCATTCACTAAAGTGTCTGTTATATTTTGTACACTGAATGGTCTGTTTTGTTCACTAAAGTGTCTTATATTTTGTACAATGAATGGTCTGTTTCATTCACTAAATTGTCTGTTATATTTTGTACACTGAATGGTCTGTTTTGTTCACTAAAGTGTCTTATATTTTGTACAATGAATGGTCTGTTTCATTCACTAAAGTGTCTGTTATATTTTGTACAATGAATGGTCTGTTTCATTCACTAAAGTGTCTGTTATATTTTGTACACTGAATGGTCTGTTTCATTCACTAAAGTGTCTGTTATATTTTGTACAATGAATGGTATGTTTCATTCACTAAAGTGTCTGTTATATTTTGTACAATGAATGGTATTTTTTTTCACTAAAGTGTCTGTTATATTTTGTACACTGAATGGTCTGTTTCATTCACTAAAGTGTCTGTTATATTTTGTACACTGAATGGTCTGTTTTGTTCACTAAAGTGTCTGATATTTTATACAATGAATGGTCTGTTTCATTCACTAAAGTGTTATATTTTGTACAATGAATGGTATGTTTTGTTCACTAAAGTGTCTTATATTTTGTACAATGAATGGTCTGTTTCATTCACTAAAGTGTCTGTTATATTTTGTACACTGAATGGTCTGTTTCATTCACTAAAGTGTCTTATATTTTGTACAGTGAATGGTTTGTTTTGTTCACTAAAGTGTCTGTTATATTTTGTACAATGAAAGGTATGTTTCGTTCACTAAAGTGTCTGTTATATTTTGTACAGTGAATGGTCTGTTTCGTTCACTAAAGTGTCTGTTATATTTTGTACAATGAATGGTATGTTTCGTTCACTAAAGTGTCTGCTATATTTTCCATTCTGAATTGTCTGTTATGTTTTGTACACTGAAATGTCTGTTGTTATGTATGCTGAATTGTCTTATGTTGTGTACACTGGATTGTCTTATGTTGTGTACACTGAATTGTCCGTGATGTTTTGTACACTGAATTGTCCCTGATGGTTTGTCAATTTTGCCAATTCATCTTTTCAGTCAACAAAAAAATTCTTTGTACAAAACTTGTTATTGTGTATGCAAATTTTTTGGACAAAATATAATTACAATATATTTTCACTTACTATTCAAGGTCAAATGTAAAGAACATAGACCCACTTATAAGTCAGGCTCAAACTGCAAATTTCAAAGACCCAGATTTGCCACTGCACAATGTGCTGGAAGATAAGGGTTGTCGCTGCATGTTATATTATTTCTAACAAAGTGCATAGACCCACATCTGCCAGTGCCTTATAAAACAGCAGATCTTATTCTGTGCTATTTGCATTTTGAATGTGACCTATAAGCAAGTACATATGGTATAATACATGAAAATTGACAGACCATGCAGTCAACTGTGAAAGCTGCCTATGAAGGACTTCAAAGGACCAAAAAACTGTCCTTTATAGACTGTGTGTGTCTTTTAACATATATGTTAAAATGACCATGAAAATATGAAGAAGGGAAAAAAATCCTTTATGGATAGTTCTCCTATATATTTTAGTTACAAATGCTCATGAAAATAAGTAAAGGAAAACCCCAAACTGTCATCCTTCATAAACAGATTTTGGACTTGCCATGTGTTATACATTCTTGATTATCAACATTCACAAAAATTCACACCAGTCATCATTAGCAGCCAGCAACCAACAAAAAACCTACTTTTACAAATTCTGACATCATAAAATGCATTGGTGATATCAATGCACGGTGTTTTATATTTCTGCTTTTGCTTATTTGGATAGGGTCCATAGCCACAAAGAGTACTGCATATACTCTCTTATAAGTCAAGCCCTACTGCAAAATGCACAGACCCTTATCTTCTATTGCAAAATGTCCCCAGCAGATCATGGTCTGTACTTTTTGTTCTACTGATTACTTCAAGCAAACTGCAGAAATCAAGATCAGCCAACCACTTAAGCATCAACAGATCTGAGCCTGTGCAGTTTCAAGTTAGACTAATAAGTGACCATATACAGTAGGCTGGTTCTACACTCAAAGTGAAAATCATGCAAATCTGACAGTAACATATGTGGACAATAAAGCCATGAAAAGCACAATTAACTTTAGTAGTATCCACTCTTGATATTTATCACCTGTTCATTGATGTGATGAATACATTATACCTATCTACCTTTAAGATACAGTAACATTCTGTAACAGCTTAAATGGATGTTGCCTTGTAGGTCTGATTTTGAGCCAGCTATTTTGAATGGTAAGAAGGTTGCAAACCATTTTAAAGTCCTAATGACTGATTTGGATACTCTGGGTTCTGATACATGTGCATTACAATGAATGTTGTCTCATACAGTTCCTATTTATGTCAATCAATCAACTTTTGATGTGCATATTTCTCTAAGTAAAAAAAAACCCACTTGATCATCATAAGAGGTCAGTGGCCCATGTAACTATATGAAAATCAACATATCCCATCTAAAACTATTAGAGGCCATAAAACTTAATTTTCTTTTTTTTTGCACATGGAGTAAAAGAGCATTCAGGGACCTACATTCTGAAAGAATTCAGTCTTACAGTACTTATGGGGGGCAAAATAACAATGGCCCATTCCAGTGTATCCCAAACTTACTGTATATTCCCTAACTAATGCTCCCATGGGGTTACATTTTCCAGGGGGGGGGGGGCATTTAATAGAGCACAATAGTGAAAGCTAAAGTTGTTCTTTTCATGTATTTTTATGATTACATATACATCTGGGTGTATTTCTGCCAATGAATTCAGTCACTGAAAATATATATAAGCACAGTTAAAATGATCAATCGATCAACACATTTCTACACTCACTGGTAAGTCTTTGAACTTGCTGACCAGCTACTGCATCATGTTAAACACTACATGTGTGCCTTGAGTAACTGATACGTCGATATATACATTGTAACAGTGTGATCAACTGAGACTGCTGTAGCATCTTGCTGTACCTATAGATCTGAAGCAGACAGGTATTGAAAAGCACAGGTCTTACACTGCATCTTTTAAATTGTCTGTTCTTAATATATAAAAAGGGGGGGGGTAGTGTGCGGCCAAAAAAGAAATGGTTAATGGAGTAATTAAGACACACAATTTAGTAATTTATTTGTTTGATATACAGTTCCAATACCATAATATTACAGGGATAAAGAAAAACGTGTAAAAGACAATCAGGAATCTATCCTTTTAAAATAAACTGTCAAACTCTCAACCAAAGTATAAGATATAAATAAATAAAACAGACAAAAGTAAACAAAACAAAGAGCAAGGAAACCAAATGTGAAAGATTAAAACAAACAAATCAGTTTAAAGGTCTAAAATTTTTTTTGGTTAAGAGGATAACATTGAAATATGCCACTTCAGCTAATGTGCCATTTTCTTTATTACAGCCTGTATTCGATTTTACAATATTACTTACTTTTTCTTAACGCTGAAATACAAGAATTGAACTTGTCAGCAGCCATAAATGTTGAACCTTATGACCTTGACTTTCAAATTTTGAGTCAAGTGATCAAATAAGAAAATCTTGTTCTATTAAACTTGTGTTATAAGATTTCTTTAATGAGCAACATATGCAAATTAGAACCGTTTGAAAACGTTCTGACTAATGGTTCATAATACAAGGATTGATTGATGTAGGATTTTGTTGTGAACTATCATATATACTCACTTTTAAGTCCAACAGCAAACTTAACAGACTGAGATCTGCCACAGCATTACATGCTGGCAGATCTGGGTCTGTGCAGTTTATTAAGAGTAATCAGTAGAACAAAGAAAATAAAACCCTGATCTGTCAGCACATTATGCAACAGAAGATTCAGGTCTATGTTGTTTGCAATTGGACTGGACTTAAAAGCTAGCACATGTGTATATATGTAGTCTGATAAATCAAGCTCCCAAATCTGTGTTGATACTGATGGACGATATATGAGTCTTATGTCACCTGTTCATTAAATGTGCAATTCTGCTGCATGCAAATCTTTCCGGAACACACCTGTATACACTTCAGACACTTACCAGTATTTGGTAACAGCCATATCTAGGGCAAAATTCAAAATGGCCACCAGACAGAGGGTGGTATTATTCAGCATAGATTTACAAATCTCGAAACAAAGGATTTGCACTGGAAATATAATGTATATGTCAACGTAAGATGGTAGTTCCACAGCGATGAAAATACTGGTAAGTGTATAAAATGTACACCGATGTATGCAGACAAAATTGGCTGCTGATTTTTGCTGGTTTTAATAAATAGGTGCTATCAGCTCCTAAACTGCCAGTCAATATCATCATGGGTGAGGGGCTGATTTATCAGCCTAGTATATATAATACTATGTACCAATAATTTTTAAATAAAAATTAAGTTGTTACAGAATTTCTCTTTTAATTTTATTTTAAATACATGGATTTATATGTATAGATACTGTGGCATTTAACTGTCCAAATAAACATCATGCCTTCAGTTTATATTACTGTAGTTCAAGCAGATAGAACAGTGAAAAATTCTGGATTAAATGTAATATACATTAAGAATGTGGAAGCAGCTTTCCTAGTCAGTAAAAATATTCTGCAAGAAATAAGACTTATTAGCATGAGAGTATAATAACTTATGCTATTTATTGTGTAGAGTTCAGACTGGATTACCTCCCCATTTCCACTCAGCAAAAGCACAAGATTGTAGTTCTACATAAGGTAAAAAAAATCATAAGTTTAGATTAAACTCCAAATTTTGTAAGCACTATTAATAATATTTTTAAAGATCAATCTGCATTAAAAAAGACCAGTATTTCAAGTAAGTAATGAAATGCTTTTTTTCAACATGACAAATGTTGACAAAAATACAAGTTACAGTATTTGAAGAAGTTTCAATCTGTCTAATAAATGTCCAGACTCCTTGCTGACAAATACAAGCTGGCATGATATATTGCTGTGTGTGTTTGTCTTCTGTTCCATTCACTCCCACCCACCCCTTTCTATACTAACTTTCTTCCCTGGAAAAAATGATTGCCCAGCATAAATTTTCACTGTTCTGTGATCTTGGCAAATGGAATTTTCTATCTCAAGAGCACTTTTGCAAGCATGAGTTCATACAGAGTGTAATCACCAGAACAAGCCACCACAACGAAGCATAATACAAAATGCATGCAATCCCCTGCTCTACCGATACTCCTTCACATTTACATAAACAGTTAGCACAAACCTTAAACAAACTGGAGTCAATAATATGGAATTTTTAACACAACTCAAAGATTTTATTTGTACATGTACTTTCAACTACACTAGTAAGTATATATCATTCAGAAATCTATGTGGTCATGTGCTAAATACATATACTTAACTAAAGTCAGTAAAGAATACAATATAGTTTGCAGTGACCTTTTAGTTGAAACAGTATAGTCATACAAGTTATGATTCCATGTATTAAATTTCAGGATTCTGACATGAACAGTACCAACAGACACAAAAATTAAAAAAGTCAATGATGCATGAATTGCAAAAACAAGTAAAATTATCAAGTACTGTGTGTACTAAAGCAAGTTCTCTGGCTCCCATCCTCTTGGGCTAGGTTCTACGAAACCCATTCCAAACTGTATTGTCTAGGACAAAGGCAGAAAGAATGGCTGAGATTCAATGAGGCTGTCTGTAGATGCCAATGCCACTATAGATGCAGTAAAAATCATGCAATTTTCAAAATTCTTGCAATATGTTCTTATGAATTTATTCCTGAAATTTGATTTCAATTGATTAATTTTCCCATAAAATGATGAAACAAGGCACCATTCATAAATAATTCATGCCCCTTTTAGAAATGCTGTTTCCAATGTAACTACAAAGAAGTGTGTGTGTGTGTGTGTGCACACGCCAGACATGTACCGGTATATAGCAATGACTGGACCAAGTGACTAGCAAAGCAAAGAGCAACTAGAAATGTAATTAAAACGAAAAATAACCAATGCCCCATGAAAAAGTGCCTGAAAACTGACACAAATGCAAATTTCACCAAGGTCTCACGAAGGAATGTCAGGAAATAATTGAACGAAAATCATCAGATGTTACCAAGGTTTGCAGTGATCAATTATAAAACAAACTACAAGACAAATGGCATTCATATGATGCTCTCTTACTCTGTATTCAAAAGCAAGATAAAAAGGAAGTAACTCAAACAAAACCACAACAGCCAAGTGATATGTTGAAACTTGCATCTTCAGATAATGGCCATAATGTGTGCTAAGGTTCAATGTAACTGACTAAAAACAGTGAGATCAGTTATGTTAAATGATTGTCATATACAAACATCTAGCTCCAAGAAAAGAATAGCAATAACTGTTTTAAAAAAATTGTGGTAGAACAGTAATTTATCAAAATATGCATCTTCAAATGATGACCATGACATGTACAAAGTTTCATGACAATCCATTCAAAACCATGTTACTAGTTGTGTTCAGAAAATTCTGCCATACATTAAAATAGGTGCCAAGTCAAAAAAAATAAATAGAAGTGATCTGTCAGTACTTTATGTGCATTTTCAGATGATGGGCATAACATTTACCAAATTTTATGGCAATCCATTGAAAGCTATTAGACCAGTTACATTCATTTGGGTCTGTCACGCTGCATTCTGCAGCAATTCAAAAAGGGCAATAACTCTTACAAAAATTGTGGAAGCAAAGTGATTTGTCTATATTTCCAGGAAATGAGCATACAAAACATTTACCAAATTTCATTGTAATCCATACAAAAATGGGAGACTATATGGGCTAACAAGACTAAGTACTGGACAGACAGGCAATGGACAGAATGATTTCTATATAACCATGCCTCTTTTTCAGGGGATCTATACCTGCATTATATGAAGTTATAAGAGATTAAGGGATTTAAAATAGGGGCTTATTGTATCTGGTGGTGTTATTAAGGTTTATGTTGGAACAAAAATGGTTCTTTATTGAGAAGTGGGACTTAGTAAGAAATTAAGCAGGCTGGTGACACCATTGCACCATTGTTATTTTAAATATTTCTAAAATGAAATGGACAAAACTGTAGTTTTAACTGTCTTTTTAAAATAGTACATGTATAGTCAAATTCTGGAAGTCAGTAAATCTGTCTCAGCAAACATCAAATGTAAACAAAGGTCATTCCAACAGATGGCGGTAAAATTTGATTATTTATGAAGTGTTTCACAAATAAAATCTTCTAGGCTAGCTGAATTATTTCTTAAGTATTTATGAAAGTACACCACAGAAACACAAAAATCCAAAGTCAAAGATATGAAGGGGTTCATATCAAATTAGTTAACCTGTACATGAGACATTCTGAAATGACCAGATGAAATAAAACCCTTGTTTGTCCCACATTTTCATACTGAAAAAAATACTGATATTTTTCATGACTGTGTTAGTCATTTTTCATATATATTTCAAACAACAACAAAAATGGTTAAGCATCAACTTATACACTAGATACTGCTGAATAAATGCTATGTTCAGCAAGTGAAAATTTCAAATCATTATGGAGGGCCAAATCAGCACCATCTTCAATTGGGACCAATTAGACATCATGAGGTCTTCCCACGAAAATACCATGATGATATGACTTTTCATTTAGGAGTATTGATAACAACATCCTTAAGATGACTGCCATGGTGGCCATATTTGATGTCACATTCATACCATTTTTTTAAATAACCAACCAGACATCATCTGATATCTTCTGGTCAATACCCCATGTTGATTTAACTTTCAGTTCAAGTAGAAAGGTGATAATAAAATTTTCAGGATGCCTGAAATGGAAGCCATAGTGGACATCAGATCATTTATGACCAACTGGACATCGTAAGAAGTCTTTTAGTGAAATCTCCATACTGATATGGCCATTCATTCAGTAGGAGTATCAATAACAAGATTTTCAAGATGGCCTGTGTGTCTGCCATACTGGATGGTCAAGTTGCACCATTTTCATTTCAGACAAATGAGACATCATTACCCCGGTAAGTCTTGTTGAAACCCGCTTGTTGATATTACTCTCCGTTCAGAAGGAGAAACAATAACAAGGTTTTCAAGATGGCTAACATGTTGGTCACACTGGAGACAAAATTGGACCAACTAGATGTCTTTAAGTGAAAACCCCATGCTGATGCATCCATTCATGAGGAGCTGTCATAAGTTTTTCAAACTTGCCACTCTATTGGCCATATTTGATGTCATTGCAGCATCATTTTCATTTAGACCCAAGCAGAAATTATACAAAGTCTTTTGTCGAAAACCCCATGCTTATATGTCCATCCATTTGAGTAGAGTAGTGCTAACAAGATTTTCAAGATATCTGCCATGGAAGCCATACCCCAAAGGTCATGTGAGAGGTGGAATGTATGCTGTTTGCTATTTAAAGAAAAATAAGTTTAGAAACAACTGCCTAAGTACACAATATGCATGTCTGTAACTGCCAATATTATCTACTTTTGAATGCAGCTTATCAGCGGCACTTTGGAGGCTATGAATCTGCACAAATAATAATGAGTGCTTTCCACTCCATGTAGCTATCATTGTAAATGCCATAGTTTTTCTGACTACATTTTCAAGTGGTGTAAAAAAGCTTACCAATCACATGCACTAATTTAATTTGTACCTACTTTCATAATATGACCATCTGATAACAAATGACTAATTTAAAGGGATATAAAAAAGATCATCATTAATCAATTTCATGTCAAAATGAAAGATGTGACTACTTATTTCCTTTTGTTGTGATGTCACTGGACTCTAAAATTTGGTCGCAGTGGCTAATCTCACATTAATAATCTGCTAAGTCTAATTGCACAGATAATTGTCTTCTGGTCCTAATAGTACACAATAAGACATTCAAGTTAAACATATGCACAAGCAAATCTAAGTCTATGCACTTTGTTAAGAGTAATCAGCAGAAGAAACAAACAGACTCTAATCTGCTGGTGCATTATACATTGGTGGATCAAGGTCTATTGTTCAGTTGGACCCGACTTAAAACTAGGGATGGACGGATACCTGTTCCAGCCACTCTGACCTGGCTGGCTTTTGCACTACCCAGTAAAAACTGACCCAGCTGGGTAGATCCATGCCAGGCACCTGGACCCAGCATAATTTCCCTATCTGTCCATCCTAACTTAAAATCAAGTTTATATTGTCTACTGCACTCATAACTTAACATTTCATGACGACATTGGTGGCAACATTAAAGAACAAACTAGAGAGAATTTTCTGCTACACTTCCTACAGGATTTGACCAAATCGAGTTATGCGGATTGCTTTTAAAGTCATGTATTTTGCACTAGTCTAAGTTGTAATTTTCATAAGCAATGATTTTTGCCATGGTCAATTATCCCTAAACATGTTGTCAGCTTTTTGTGTGTATTTGCCTTGTCTGTTTTTGTAAAATCAAGTCAAGACTGCTAGTATTTTTAAATTGCTTTTCATAAATAACACATACTGATCTCTGGTTTGTAGGGGCATTCCCCTCTCAACCACCACACCATCCCCTGGCAAATACATTATGGATAATTCATCAGTATCAAACAACAATGCACAAAACGGAATACTTACTGAAACTAGTCAAGATAAATACCGAAATGCCCATCATATCATTGTGAAGTGATGACTACTTGAAAAAGTAAATATAGCTTACTTTCAAAAACTTAAAGTTTTGGCAAGTAATTATTTCATCATGTGCAGTAAGTGCTGTGCCCTGCTGTGTCACCAAAAATATATGGATGCTGATCAGCACTGAAGAATAATTACTCCTCTATATATATTAATGTGCTGGTACAGAAGTATATTAAACTACATGCATCTATACTAAACAACAACAAAAACTGCCACTAAATGGACTGTTTATTCCATAAAATTTAATTTTATGCTCAAATATAATCTAATAACATTTTAAATTAATAGGTATGAAAGTTTTTTTTATAATCTTACTGTTTGCGTGACCATTTATGCAATTTACATAGTGATAGGTGTAATGCTAAGGACTCCACTGATGTCAGAGTCAAGGGAAGTAAGCAATGCAAAAGGAGTGGGAGCATAGTGTTTGGAATGCATCACAGTTTTGCTTTATAAAATACATATTTTAAAGTTTCTGACTACAAAAAAAGTTATTTTTCTCATTCAGTGAAAGATACTTATTAAAATAAAAATCTCACAAAGTAAAATACCTGTCTGGTACCTGTATCTTCAAATCTAAACAATGTCTGTCTAAAACACAACAGCATATTTTTAGTTTGTTAATTACCATTTTATCTGAGTGGCACCAATCAGATGCACAGCTGTCATCAATCAGTTTCATTGTGATATGATCAAGATTTTGATCAGAGGCAAGTACAGTAGCAGCAACTGCAAAAATAACTGACTGAACAACGGTTGCATACAAATGCAACTTATTTTTAAATAAGAGAAATAACAGTGACCCTAGAATGGAACACTGTGGTACTGAAACTGCAACTCAATCCATGGCATTATATCAAAGAGTGAGTCATGGTGTCACAAATAGCATCAAAATTACCAACATAATATACTTGGTTTCACATTTAACCAATCTGAAAACATTTTACCTGCACTGGTGTACTACAAAAGTCAAAATTTAATTTCTTTGAGGAAAGATCTGAGGAGTGAACTCCTTTTGATGCTGTATTGATTGAGGTATATGCATGTTCATGGAAATGGGACAAATCTGTTTAATAGGATATCTTGTTATTATCATTGCATCAGGAGAAAATTGTTGACTGGATGGTGATCTATGGCCATCTATAGAAGTGAGAAACCCTCTAAGTTCTATGGTACAACAACAAAATGCATTTATGCAATGGTGCTTATAAGTCCACATATTCAAAACTCAGACATCTATATGTTCATGTTTGTTTGGAGACATAGAAAACCGATTTTTGGAATAATATATATATCTCTGATAATACTTATTTAAATATAATACATTAGGAATAAGTCCACTACCTTGCTTGTTTTCTAGCAACAAAAAGTGCAAAAAGTCATCACCAAGGTGGCAGACAGATAAGAGTGGCCTCCCCTTGGATATAAAGTGTAGCATCAAATCTCATCCATTCAGTTACTACTGGGATAGATATGCACTTCTACTTGGGAAAGGCTAGGGAGGGTATGTCCATATTATGATCAGTAAGTATTACTGAAGAAACATATTTTGCCAAAAAATTAGTTCTTCAACTACGTCACCCAATCATAATATATTTAGAGAATGGCTAAGAGAAGGAGATAGTTATATCCCATTACTCCAGTCCCCTAATGCACAGGAAGCAGCATTGAATTTTGTGTGAGATGAGGGCTATATTAAGCACATTATTATGTATGAAGGTGACTTGGTAAAAAATTATGTCCAGTAGAAGCAGAGTAACCATAGTCCCACCAGGTCAACAGAGCTCTTTGGGATCAAAAGTCTCTGAAAATAAAGATAGATGACATGGATGATGTCAGAAAGGGAATAGTTTCTCTCAGTTGCTATGGTAGTGGCAACCACCCTAACCCTGTTAACTGATACATGCCAGAAATGCACTGGACGTCGGTCAGTTCCTTATAAGCTGAATGGATATATCATCATATTCAGGATATAACAGCCTCAGCAGAAAGCTTGTATCTCACTGATCCTAACCACTGTAGTTAGGATGACTTGAAAGCAGGTTTTCTACAAGAGTTAAGGAAGCTCTAGAAATTGGTTCAAAAAGTTGCTTTATTCAAATATGTCAGAACCTACAGCCTTTGATCAAGAAAAGTCAAACTTCATAAAAAGATCCAAGAGATCTTTCTTTTGGCCTATATCATTCTGGCCAAGATCTTGAAATGCATATAAGATTGTGAAATGGTAGCTCTTGTCAGCAGTGGGAGCTAACCTCTTCTTCTCAAAGTGCTCGGAGAAACATTAGCTACCTGTGGAATGAAGGCTTTTAAGGAAATGTGTTTCCAGTCACACCATTGAAAAGAAAACTCTCCATATTCCTAGCTATACTTTTAAACTGGTGTGCCTTCTTGCCCAGGCAATTCTGTCAACTTATTTTAAGAACCAGTTTCCTCTGAAGGCTTGCCTGATACCACACAAGCATTTTTTGCACTTTTTGGTACAGATGGTGGATCTGCATTCACTTTTGTTTGAGCGGGGGTGCGGGGGGGGGGGGGGAGGGGGGGGAAGGGGGGCAAGATTTTTCTGGGACTCTCTAATATTTATGTCCTGAAGCTGAGAATGAATATACCAGGAAAAATAAAGTAACCAGTCTGTGAAGTTGAAGGTGTAGGTCAAAAATGTGCAATACCTGGTGTGGTCAGCAGCAAGTTGGTGCCTGGAGCCAAAATTCAGGACTGGCTATCCCAAAAAGAAGAACAATGTAGCTGGTACCAGGTTTGTCTGTCATGAAAGTATATCTACTACTGGTCCAGATGGATCATCATACCATGCTGGTAGTGGCTGAGCAGGTAAAGTCAAGATGATTTGTTCTATTTGTGGTGGCAACTGTACTGGTATTCATTATGGTCAGGATTGCTGACAAGACTATTGATCATAAACTTCATAACTATCCTTCATCTGAGATGGATGCTTGACAGTGATAGATACACATTCATACATAGACCAGTGTAAGTACATGTAACAGGCATGGCCTGAATTGCACACCATACAATCTATGCCTGTAAAGTAACTGTCTTCAGCCAAGTTGAACTACTTGCATCCCACATACATAATCCTGTACACTGTGGTAATACCTGTCACATATCTTGCTACTGAGACAGGGATGCTATGAATGCCAATGAAACTTACAGGAATGATCTTACAAATGTAATAACAAATCAATTATTGCCAAAATTCATAAAAAGTCTAAGTAATGGATTAAAATGAAAGTACCAGAGACCATAGTGTAGGTAACTAAGAGGATGCTGATAAGCCTATTATAAGATGCAATTAGACCACTGAAGTGCAAAATATCATGTCTGATGAAAATAAGGTGATATACAGGCATAAAAATAACTGGATTATACTTCCCAAAGGTAATAAAATGCAATTTTGTATGTAAACAGTAGTGTTGTTTAATGGCACTTCAGCACAACAGTACCTATATGGTGCCAACCAATAGTAAAGTTTAAAAACTTAAAAATGAAGAACTGCACATAAGCTAAACCTTTCCAAATAAATGTAAACATGAAATGCAAGATAAAATATAAAAATTCTAAAATTCTGTAAAAGGTACATAAAACAAAAGATGAAGGTAACATATATAAAATCCTTAAAACATATGGTCAAAATCTGTTACATAAACTTCATTTCCAACAAAACTCCAAAGAATCACTCAAAGGATGAAATGGCTCAAATGAATTCAGCATTTGCAAAGCCTAGAGAAAGAGCATGCTTTCACACACAAGTGAATGTATGCATGTATTCAGAAGTGTTTAACAGCACCTCACAGTAGCATGCATGTATACAGAAGTGTTTAACAGCCCCTCAGCACAATACTAAAAGTAATATTTAAAAAATGCAAAAATTCAACTGCACAGAAACTTTAGGAAGATAAACCCTTCTATATAAATGTTAAGTACAAAATAATTAAAGGTAAAGATGTTAAACTTATGTAAAGAGGTATCTAAAATAAAAAAATAAAGGTAACAACACAAACTGCAGCAGTAAATAATGACTGATGGTATGTGGTGCTAATTTCTCTAAGGGGAGAACACTCTAGTTTGTCTTCCACATTGGCAAGCAGAACTTTCAAGACTTCTTTTGCTAAAACAAGTTAAAATGTGCTGTAAATGTAGTTCAATATGTGAGTCAGTGGATGTACTCCTAATATATTTATGATCTGGTAACATAAAAAAGAACAACGCTCACAAATATAAGAACTTGTTTATTACATCATAAAAACTTATTTTATTTGATGAAACTGCAGAATAATGTACTGAAATGATGCTTAAACACATCTGGATAACCACATCATTGTACATTTGGTCAAATGACATTATGTAGTTATTTATGATATTATAAGTGTTCTTATGCATGTTACATATGCATCTTGAGTCCCTCGATGGGACTAACACTCTAATGGCCAAAGAAAAAAAATTCATTTTTTAAACTGCTGAATGTAGAAACCATCCCTGATATTGAGAGATAACAAGATTTTCAAGATGGCCACCAATGAACATAAAATTGGTTCCTTTTTTTAATTAGAACAACTACACACAATAAGAAGTCAAATGGTGACAACCCCAATGATACAAATTTCTATTTATTTAGCAGTAGTGATAAAAAAGATTTTCAAGATAACTATTATATGGGAAGTCAGATTAGCACCAATTTCATTTACGACCAACCAGGCACCATAAAACCCCATGCTGAAATGACTTTCTGTTCCAAAGGAGTAGTGATAACAAGATTTTCAAGATGGCTATGATGTTAGTCACAATGGATGTTATATGGACAACATTTTCATTAGGGCCAACTAGACAGCATAAGAAGTCTTTCAGTAAATACCATATGCTGACAAGACTATCCATTCACATCTCAAGTTTCATGGCAACCCTCAAAGAAGGAGAAGTAGCAATAACAAATTTGTGCAAACAGACAGATGGATGGTCAATTGACTACAAGCCATCCCAGAAAAATAAGCTGGTATATGACCAGTAAAGAGTATACTAACATAAATAACAAAGTTATCGGATGATAAAGTGGTCTGAGCTACATGAAACTGGTGAACCCCAAGAAAACCAATTATGTGGAGAGTAAACCAGCTATTCAATTTACAAATCTGTGGTCTTCGGTTTGAAACCTGATTCCAGTTTATTCAATGGTAACTGATTACCATCCAAGATTGGTGGTGATAGTGGGGTTTGGTAAGTGATTGCCATCCAAGATTGGTGAGGTTTTTGGTAAGTGATTACCATCCAAGATTGGTGGGGTTTTTTTGGTAAGTGATTACCATCCAAGACTGGTGGGGTTTTTGGTAAGTGATTGCCATCCAAGATAGGTGGGCATTTGGTAAGTGATTGGCATCCAAGATTGATGGTGTTTTTGGTAAATGATTACCATCCAAGATTGGTTGGGTTTTCAGTAAGTGATTACCATCTAATATTGGTGGGTTTTTTGGTAAGTGATTGCCATCTAATATTAGTGGGTTTTTTGGTAAATGATTACAATCCAAGATTGGTGTGGTTTTCAGTAAGTGACTGCCATTCAAGACTGGTGAGGGTTTTGGATTGTTGAGTATCCTCCATCTCCAAGACCACATAAAGCAAACCTTGAAGTGTATATGGTATAAGCTGTTGGACTCTGCTGCACAACAAACTTGAATAAAGTTTAAACCATTAACCACGAACAGTCAAGTACTAACCCTAATACATAACGAAACTGTGAATGTAACTTTGTACAAGCTCTTTCTCTGAAAAAGTACTTTGATCCCAAGCCAAACAGATTTTAGGTCCCTGTTCATTTCCAAATGTTAATCTTCTCTCCATCTGGCCAAATGGACTAGGCAGCTGAAAGGACTCTGAGCAATATAGTTTGGGGTTAGTAAATCAATAGTTATTTTATATGCAATCAATAGGGAGAATAAAGATTTAGTGATCACAACTCTGACTCACCTCTGACTTCTCTAATTTATTTTGCTCCTCTACTCGTGTTAAGATCTCTGTCATATTGGTCTCCAGCACCATCCCTCCCATCACCAGCTCAGCCAATATGTGATGTACCTGTAAATACATATAAACAAATATCATCACAATGTAATCAATTCACATCTAGAACAAAAAATTATATGCAAACAATTCTAGTTTTCTCCAAGACCCTCTGCAGCTTCTCCCTGTATATTTGCTTATATAATGAGTCCAACTGCAATCTCCAAGACCCTCTGCAACTTCTCCCCATATACTTGCTTATAAAATGAGTCCAACTGCACAGACCAGGTTTTGCAGTTGCATAATGCACTGGCAGATCTGGGTCCATGCAGTTTGTTGGGAGTAATCAGTAGAACAAACATGATAGACCCTGATATGCAAGTACATAAGTTAAGGCAGATCAGGATCTTTGTTGTTTGCAGTTTGACTCAACTTATAAGCAAGTATATATGGTATATTAAAAGCTCATTATTCTGAAAACTTGATTTAAATGATTTCTTTTACCTATTTTCATATTATCCTTCCATATCTCAATGACAAGAATATCATATCTACTTCCACTCAGTGTGATAGGCTTTTGCAATGATACTGTGTGCCATTCAAGAGGAACCTGACTTACTGGTTGGTGCCATGTCTAGTTTCATTCAAATGCATCGTGGGCTGTCAACTGTACAAAAGGGGTGATCTATACATTAAAGCCACAAATAAACCGTCACTTACAATAAAACTGCCAAACAGCATGAAGAAACTGATTCCTGCATTCACACAATGTTTAACATTGTCCAAATTCATACTGAACACTGTGAGGATCTCTGTGAACAACAAATGTTCATGAAAACAAGATTTAGATGGCATGGAATTAATATTTTCACTTCACTTGGAAATGGATATGATGAAACAAACTGATCCATTTTCATCCAAATTTTAGCAATATTCTGCTTTTATTTAGTTAGTCCAAGCTGTGGACCCTCCTGTATAAAATAGTACATTAAGTCATCTTAAATTGATACCAGCTTCAACAAAATAATGGTCTGAAGTTCTTTAAACTGATTCCAGCATATATTTGTCAGATCAGAATCTATGCTGTCCATTCTACTCATGATTTCAACTTAACACATTAACCCCTACCGACGAGTTAACGTGGCAGGAGGTAGTAGCCTGCTGCTGAGCTCTGTAACGTCATGATCATGCATGATACACTAAAGTGGGTGGTATTATAGAAAGGTAGACAGATGTAGCTCTACAATGATACCACATAATCTGGAATATCTAGTTGCACTACAAAATACAGATACAAAACTTCATTTTTTGGACCTGATATTTTTATACCCACTATTCGCCCATGGTCCGAATCCGATTTTGTGTCCGGATTTTAGACTTTTTGGTCTCAGATCTAAGGCAAACCAGTATGAACTGCAAACAGACAGATGAACCTTTGGAAAAAGCAGGATAAGATGGGCATTTGGAATAAAGAGTGGTCTCGATACAAAAATAATGGCTCCTTTTAGCAAAAAATAAAATATAAAAAAATTAAAAATCAAACTTTTACCCTTCTGCTCATGCATGAGCCAAATACCATATGAAAAACGATGTTTCTAACACAACTAGGCAGTATGTTATTGAAAGATCACCTGGGATTTGGTGTTTTTGGATCTATTCAGAAATAGCTTTCAAATTGTGTTTCCTACTCAATTTTCAGGTGAAAATGACAAAAACCTCCAGGGGTTAATGTGTTAATAATAGCACATATTGTCAGATCAGGGTCCATGCTGTCCATTCTGCTCAAGATTTCAAGTGAAAAGCTTAGACCAAGCTCTGCCACCACATTTTTATCTGATCAGAGTCAACAATATCCATTCTACTCATGACTTTCCCAAGCTGATCCAATGGTAGGATTCAAACCCACACCTTTTTCATCACCAATCTTTAATACGTTTCTAAACCTTTAATCTGGGTGAAGCACAATTCATTCTGAGCCTCATGAACTACCTTCTATGAAGTGAAGCAAAAATTTTACTCACAAATTAGCAAATATTTTCTATCAACTCTAAATATCTAATTCTAAATATTCGAAAAGCCTAGCAAGTAACATGTTTTTTTATTTCTTATTTAAACTTGATAAGCAATGTATCTTATTGTTTGATTCTTTGAGTTATACATGATACCTTCTTTTCTGCTGCAAACAATTTCTGAAACCACTGAATATTTATTGTAATAATATATCATGAATAATTATATCTGTAACTTAAAAGTTAAAGACAGCCTTTAAAGAACTTAAAACAAAGTAAGGGAGCAAGTTAGGGGGAACTAGGACCTTTCTTTGTCTTGACATTAATTAGCACATATCGCCTTATTTCCCCACGTGAACACAGAGATATTCTGAATAATTTAGCAAATTTGTGTAGTTTTAGGTTTGTAATCTTTTGCTTATAGGCACAAAACAGCAAAAACACACTTGAAAAATAAATCTGTTCAATAATTTAGTACCTTCTAGTGTCCTAAAATATGCAGAGCAAGGATTTTACTGCAAGCCATACAATTGTTAAACTAAGAAATGAGTGAGATACGGTGATCAGTTGAACCAATATGTTAACCAGAACTTTTCCCTCAGATGAGATACAAGGAAAACAAAAATGGAGAGGAACTGGGGCTGACTTCACCACCCCAGCAGATAGAAGGGAATACCTCCACATACCTTCATGCATTACCTTCTTTTATGAAGGGAGTGAAAAACTGAATTTGTGAAATCCTCAAACCAAGTACCATATCATTAAAGCAGTTAAGAGACAGAGACCATAAAGAAACTAATCAATTATGAAATATTTCAACCAGCAATTTGGAAAGATGAACATTAGTCATCTATTTTTTGGAACAGATATATAATTTTTGCAGTTACTGTCTAAAGTTATTAAGGAAGTTATGCATCAATTTTTCAGATTCATGTTAGAAAGTTTTAATATTATCATAACTGTAATGTGTCCATTTTCAAACTCTTTTACTTCCAGAGCCAATAAATCAAAAGTTCTTGACAAAACTCACTTTTGCCAAACTTACTTCTCTCTATTTTCCTATCACTGTGCTCTATTTTGATAAAATGGAGAAGTCACTTCACTTGAAATTTTGAGTCCAGCATTCCCCCAAAATGTTAAAAATAAATTTATATAGCAACTTGCCACAATGATCCTGCTTGGATTATTTAAATTACTTTCTGATTTTAATTACTTTAATTGGCACTTTTCTTTTTAATACTGTATAAGTGTTTAATTATATAAAAAGACTATTTTGTACCCATATCATGTAAAAAGAAACTTCATTTAACCTTACATTACCTTATCTACATGGAAAATGAGGTCCAATTCACACACATTCTCGAAACATTTATCCAATGTCTCCACAAAAACCTGCAAAAGTTGAAGAAATATCTGAGACATATATGTCAAAATTGAAGAAGAAAATACATGGGTAACTTTCAAATTGATACACGTTTAGTAAATAACTGATACTTCCTGGCTAATTAAAATGTTAATGAATTTCAGAAAAACTGTTTTTCCAGTCTTTGTTGATTTCATTTCCAGTTCTGTCATTATTGATAACAAAAATATACCACTAGGCAGAATAAATAAATAAATAAATAAATAAACACAAATGCCTTTCTGTCTGTTACCTGTAAGTTCTGATACTAACCTGAATTAAGTCCAGAATTCCCAACTCACTCTCGGAGGAGTCAACACAGAAGACAAAGTAAAGAGTTGCATAATGCCTGTAAATCAGCTTGTAGTCAGAACCTCCTATCAGACTGTGGGAAGACAAAAATGTCTGTGTCAATAAAAATGTATGGAAAGAATGTCCTCCAAAAGAGAATAAAAAGACCATTAAGAGGGAGGGGATATAACAAATTAGACATGTCCAATTAGAACTGGATTATATGTATTTTGTAAAGTTTCTTCTCATAAACTTAATTGTGAAGAATATCACCAACATGAAGGGCTTAATAGAGTCAAACACTTGTATAGAATTAACACCCCTCTTTTATTAGCTCAATGTGCTTTGCATTCAATTCCTCCTGGGGTGAGATAAATGAAATATTACAAAAATAAATAAAGAACTATAAAGTAATATACTGATAATATTCTACTCTTGCATGGGATCAGGTTGTCTAGGTTGCCTCCAATTAATTAAGTTTACAGACAGACAAAAGGACAGACATTGAAGGAATGAACAGAAAGAGCTGGAGCATCTACACGAGTTGCTTGTGTATATAAAGTTAATAACTACTTGGAGTCTCTAAGAGGTAAGAATTTTTAACAGTACTTACGTGCCACCTTCAAGAAAGTTACAGACATTATCATCTCTTTTTGAGACTAAATGGAATGTCTCTCTGACAATCTGCTGCTGAATATCTTCTGCCTGAAATGGAAATCAATGTAAGTATTCTCAAATTATATATATATATATATATATATATATATATATATATATATATATATATATATATATATATATATATATATATATACGAAGAGATAAAGTTTAATTAATATTTTTTATGCATAATGCATATTTAATATATATATACAGTGGAGCCTCGTTAATCTGGACACATTCGTTCCCAGTGAATATGTCCAGATTAACGAGCTTTCCGGATAATTGGATCATGCACATTTTTATTTTACGATGTCATCACACTGTATACATGTACATGTATATGCTAGCTGTAATTGTACTGTATATTCAATAATGGTTGAAATAAATTAATGAATACTTCTACTGACATGTGTTTATTTCATATTATTATAACATGCGATTGTACATACATGTACAGTAAATATAAGTTTAGACAATGAACACTTTGTTCATGTCGACACTCTCTGCTTCTCCCTCATACAATTTGCCTTTGATGCACCGACCATTCTTGGAATTTTGTAGCCAACCACGAGAATAGGCAAAGTCAGTGATGCCAAGTTGGTCTCCGAGTATCTTTGCCTTGGCAATGAGCATTTCATCGGTGACGGCGGCGTGGTGGGTCCACATGACTGAGAACCACAAGAAGACGGGCATCATCAAGTTGTTGATATTTGGCGTGGCGAGCGCGAGTTAGGTCTGCTGAGTCGGCAGGTATGGAAAATCATTTGCCCGTGTTTTTTTTATGATGTCCGCAACTGTCGACATGCCAATGAGTAAAGATGAATAAGCCATAATATGCTGGTGTGTATCTTGAATGGTAGCTTTTGGGTGATCTTTGTGCTGGCAAATCTTTTTTATGCTGGCCGGTACCTCTACTCATCTACGCTTGCTTGATGGTGTCGCCATAATATATGTAAAATGTACAACGAATACAAACTGATATCTCACGTTATGGTAAACTAATGAAATGCAGTCATTTCTATTAGTCATATTTTACAGCTGTTATTGTTGCTAATAAGCTGATAATTGACGTCCACATTTTATTCTGACATGAAGCCCTATACTGTCCACAGCTTAAATCAATTAACTGTATTTGTACAGCCATCAATAAACTATGATTGTTACATACAATTGGTAAACAACAAAGAGGCTTAATAAACACACTTAATTTATTTACCATATGTTATGTCAAAAAGCATGGACAACTTGATCCCAGTGTGATTATTTAATTATTAACACCCCTGTTGGCCACTAGCTAAAACAGACATTGTTTATACAATCGCTGGTTACAACATGGTCACACTACCTAGTTTTTCCACACACATGATCACCTGAATAATGGATAACTTTAACATACCACTAGAATTTTAACAATCAGAGATTGATACATTGGCACACCTCCAAATTTGCGTAGGTGAATCTGTATTATCCGACTGACTGTATTTTCATATACGATTTTTCTATTTTTCTTATTTTTGGACATATTATTTCCAGATTATCAATACAAGTTTTAAAGTAATTTTATACTTTGGTCCCCGATTTTGATTTCCAGACCCGGAACGTGGATTTCTTGTAACGGAGCAAATTAACGTTTAGGAATTCCGTTCCCGTTGAATTATGTCCGGATAGCGAGGTTTCCAGATAAACGGAGTCCGGATTAATGAGGCTCCACTGTGTATATATATATATATATATATATATATATATATATATATATATATATATATATATATTAAGATTGTCTTCCATTTTTCCATTTTTCATCTGTTTCTCTGCTAATTTTTCCATTGTTGTTTTTAAATACATCATTCTATTGTTAATACATGGATCATATGTTGATGCCATGGTGTTATCCATGTTTTCTTGATAAATGATACAATAAACAACACCAACACATAGAATGTGTGACCGATTTCGCTTTATTGCTTCATCAGACTGAATTCAAAATCATTGCTTATGTCATTAAATATATTCTGTTTCTAAGTGATCAATGATATAAACAGCATGACATAAACAAGATAACATCATAGCTTAAATTTTTAACCGAACATAATTGTTTTATTCTTTAATGAAAAATTGACATTGACATGGACAATTGCATATGCAGTACAGATAAATGTGTGTGTGTGTGTGTGTGATTTGGTTTTTTAACGTAGCTTTAACAATATCACCACGATGTCTGCAGTGTGGCAGTTATAGTGAGTCTAGCATTGGGGCATCATGCCTCAGACATGTAGCATGATGTCCCACCCAGTCACATTATCCTGACACCAGGCCAACCAGTCCCAACACTAACCTCTTAATGCTGAGCGCCAAGCGAGGCAGGTGTTAGTACCATTTTTGTAAGTCTTTGGTATGACTCAACCGGGGATTGAACCCACAACCTCCTGCATCCAAGGCAGATGCTCTAACCATTAGGCCACCAGAGCGGTCAGATAAATGAGATTTTAAAACATAAAAATGAATCTTACACATACATATATCTCTATTGATAACTATATAAAAATTTATGAATAGATACAGTTTTATTATTATTTTTATTATGTATAATGAAAATTTTAAAAAAATAATATATTAAGATTGTCTTCCAGACAATGTTCAAGAAAGCGTGCATGTAATCCATTTTTCACCTGTTTCTCCACTCATTCATCCAGGGTACCAAGCTAGTTTGGCATGTGTGCTTTTTTGACAATCAGCACCTGTATTTACTTGCTGCATGGAAAAACTGTATAGACATTTCCACTGCAGGCATTCATTCAACTTAAATGTAGGTCAACAGAACTTGAAAACATGTCCATTTGCTTGTCTGCAAATTTATATATATCTATAAATACTATGATGCAGTCGCACTTGACTATTAAGCAACAGGTGGTGCGTGGTCAAATATAAAGTAAAGATGGAAGTTATAGGACAGTCAGAAGAATTATGATAGAAAAGTATACATTTTTGTCCCTTCATACCCAGACCAATCCGGCTACCGTAGCAGCAATGAGACAAGAACCTCAACCAGCATAGCCCTGAGAATCAATAGGTCTTACCTGTAGCTGACTAGTTCATTAGAATGTGATTTTGGAAAGCTCCCTCTTGTAAGATACCAAGTTAGGAGCTTCTAAAATTATTGATGGTAATTAGTTCAAATTCCCTACTGTACATGGGAAGAAGCTGAACTTGAAACCATTTGTCAATGCTGACTTTAACTGGAACTTTTTCCAATGGTTTGCCCTAGTTTGGCTATATGCTAGGGTTACTTATTTGTCTGCTGGTATGTCCACTAGGTTGTTTGCTATCTGTTACAACATGGTCAGCTGGACTTTGGTTCACCTGGATTCAAGTGATTCCCACTGGAGATGGTTCAACATTGCACTGAAACTGCTAGTGTTACAATATTTATTTATGGTGAATCTAGCAGCTCTCCTCTGAACCATCTCTATCTTATTTGTTAGATCTTTATTATGTGGGTTCCATACAATCAAGCATTACTCAAGACCTGGTCGAACCAGAGTGAAATATGCTGCACTTTTTACTTCATTGTAATTTGAAGGTTATGACACAGGAAACCAAGGTTACTGTTCCCTTTTTTCACTTTCTTGTCTACGTGCCTTTTCCAAGAGAGATCTTGGGACAATTCAACCCCAAGCTATTTTGTTGTCTGCTCATTGGCTAACTTCTGCCTGTAAGAGTATATTCTGAGAAGATTGATGATTTCTTCCTGTAAATTCTTAGATGCTGCATTTTTCTGGATGGAACATCATACCCCAAGTTTTTCCCCAGAGGTCTTGCTATGATTTTAAAACTAGGAGTCCAGGGCTCCCATTCTGGTGAAAATAGAGTCCCACCAGCAAAAGTTGCAGTCAGGGGTAAAGCAAGACTGTCCACTGTTCATACTGACAAACCACCCTAACATGGCACTGTTAATATCATAATCCACTTATGCTGATGTCTGGCCTGAGTACACTGTGCTGTAATATAAAACAGTGATGCTACCTGCCTAACTATAATCTACCACCTCTGAAGGCAGGAACAAGAAAAATGTATCAGAAAAAATAGTTTTGCTGAAACTTCAACAAAAACTGATTACCTCTGAAGCATCGGTCATTCTGTATATAAACTAAGCAAATGAAGAAGAAGAAGAAAATTCTGTCTCCGTCAATGTTTTACAATTATTTGACGTTGCTGCAGCAATAACAAATGGGCATTTGTTTGGTCCTTCAAACAGCACCTTTAGAAGCACCTTCAATAGCACATGAACCTTCATCAAAGCAAGCCAAAGACCTCTGATCGAAGAAAGTCATCAACAAACTTAAAAAAGAGCATTGCTTCATATTTCATAGTGATTGGAACATATTTATTGTGCCATGAAAGTTTCCTGTTTGCAACAAAAAACTTCACGCTTACAATGCTACCAATTGCAGTTTAAAACATAATTAAAATTCCAATATTTTGGAAATATAGATATCTGGTCATCAATTTAAATGAAGTTGGGACATGTCGCAAGATTGTGAAACTTTTTCATTTGTTCTGATGTTTTCATTTCCTGATGAATAGCCTCATCCCCTTGGTAGCCTCGGCATCATGGTAGCAGCCTCTGGCTAACCAAACTCTAGGCCAATTTAAGTATACATACATAAAGCATATAAACAACTACACAACCATATGCTACTAGGATAATGAATATCAGAGTGAATTGTTTCAGAAAACATATTTGTTGAAAATGGGATAGAAAACAAACGAGGACTACCATTTTTTTGTACATGTATATGTTTTAGTTGTTTTCTAACTGGATTTGACTGATACATGAATTTTCTAACATGATGGAATACTCAAATTCATCTACCAGATGATGGAAGTTTTTTCTTTTTTGAAAAATGTACCAGAAAAAATAGTCAACATCAAAACAAGTAGTCAAAGTTTCAGAAATATCTCACACTTGGCAGCCTATATTGACACTCTTCCACTAATTTATGTGTAATTAATATACTTACTGTGTTGTCTTTATCCTGTCAGAATGAAAATATGACTCACAAATGGACACATTTGAATTTGTTGCAATTCAAAAATAGTCGAGGTATGCCAAAGTATGTTTAAATAGGTTCATGTGGAGGAAATGTTTTTTTAACAAACTTAAACGTTGCTTACAGTTCCAATAAGCATAATACATGTATATTTTTATTCATTTCCTTAAAGAATAATATTTCAAATTAACCTGATTTTGGCATTCTCTGCTTTCATCGCTTTCCAGCCATATGAATTGTATGCCAACAATACTTGAAAACTGGTCCATATCTTCTGTGAGAATTTTAATTTATTAGAGAAAAGATATCAGGGTAAGTAAAGTGTGACAAAAACATAACTTTACTTTGTATAAAAGAGTCGTTATTGGTTGCCAGTTGTGTGATATTTCTGAAAAATTGACATTCGTTACACTGTTAGTCGACATCAAAACATGCTACACAGCACCGTTAGTTAGGCAGTAAGACCCATCACCCCGAAGAACAAAAATATCGGTGAAGTGTCTTACGTTGTAGTACTACCCACCCATTACTCATCTAACATCCACTTATTTCGACAATATTATCTTGGTCCCGAGGATGCTGAGGTGAACAGATAGTACTGCATTATGAAAATTACATTTTGTGAAAATTTGCAACAAAATATTGAGGTTAGTGATTTTTGGGGCGACAACTTTTTTAAAGCCAGTCCCATCCATACTATAACAATGAAAACTATAGTTACTTACACTAGGTTAGGCTACATAAACATTTAATGCAGAAAACAAACGTTTTATATAAAATAAACCAGCATTTTCTTTGACCCCAAAAAGTAGAGACTAAGCCCTGTCTAGTTGGCACAGATAGTGAACAACAGTTGCTCGCTATCGAATACAGTAGTACTAAAATGTAAGACATAGCAAATGTTTTTGTTTTAGTGCTATGTCTTACTATCCAAATAACAGCCTTCTATAGTGTGTTCCGGTGTCTTTGACATCGGAATGAGTAATCAAAGTTTCAGGAACATCTCACACACTTGGCAGACTATATCTACACTCTTCCACTAATTTATGTGTAATTAATGTCCTTAATGTGCTGTCTTTATCCTGGCGGAATGAAAATATGATACTAGCAAAAAGACACATTTTCACGTTCCATTGGTAGACATTTGAATTTGTTGCAATGCGACGGCAGTTGAGGTATGCCGAAGTTCAAGTAGGTTCATGTTAAGGATATGTTTGTTGAATAAAACAAACCGTTGCTTAAAGTTTCAATAGGAATAATATACTTTTATTTGTTTCGTTAAAGAATAATATTTCAACTTAATTCGATTTCGGCATTCCTGGCTTTCGTTACTTTCCAGCCAACTGAAATGTAGGCCAACGAAACTTGAAAACAGGTCCATTTTTTTGTGAGAATTTGAATTTATTATAGAAAAGAGATCAGAGTAAGTAAAGTCTGACTAAAACATTATGACTTTACTTTGTAGAAAAGTGTCGTTATTTGTCAGCTGTGTTAAATATTCCTGAAAGTTTGACTTTCATAACGATGTTAGTCGACATCAAAACACGCTACACAGCGCCGTTAGTTAGGCCGTAAGACCCTGACGCCCACAACATAAATATCAGCGTCGAGGTCTTACATGTAGGACTATCGAATACAGGTGATACTGAAGATATCAGCATTCTTATGCCCAAAACTCACATAGTACTGATAAAATCTTGTCAGTCTCGGTTTGCCGTGATTATTGAAAACAAGAATTGCTTTAATCATTTTTAAAACTGGATCCTGTTCAAATTATGGCATCTATCGTCATTTATTTATCGTCCGATATCTGCCTCTTCCTCCTCAAACTGTCAGTCTTTCATTCGGAGCAGCATACGCGTTTCCGTTCACACAGATTCTTTCCGGTCTCTCTAAACAGGATCATGGCCAAAACGGACCGGACCGGTCCAAAAAGGCCCGACCCGAAAAGGTCCATTTATGTCCACAATTACTAACTACTATTATCATGTATACTAAAAATAACTAATACGTAAATATCAATACTTGTTTTATTGTGAAATATCTTAAATAATTGGCAGTAGATAATAATTGTACAGTGTGTCACAATCGTACGTGAGAGATTTCGTTGCGTCACGCTACTACTTGTTCTATGTAAAATAAAACAAAGAAGAATATATCGCAAGTTACTGAATGTGAGAAAAGTTCAAATAAGACAAAGGCTAATTGTGAACGAAAACATTCGAAGTCAAGTGAATCAATACTATTTTTGGTTATAATATATATATAAAGACTGACTGAATACGAGTTAGTGTAACCCACGTGTGGCTTATGCATGCCAGCTTTGATATGGTAATGCCTTAATTAAGTAATTACGATTCCATTGATGACGGATAAATATTTTCATTTGCAAAGACCATTGACTCTTTTCCTGTTTCATATATATATATATATATATATATATATATATATATATATATATATATATATATATATATATATATATATTTTAATATTGTTAATAGATGTGTATGTGTACTTTATTTGTATGGATATAATTTAGGCTTTAAATACACGTTTGCTATATATTGTGTCTTGTAGGTACCGTTATTGCATTGTGGTTACAATGAAGGTAAAGTCAAAATTAGAACAGAATTAAGGGGTTATTTTTTCACAAGCAAATTTTTACAGTAAGATAGACAGACAAGAAGGAAATGTATAATGTCTAACTAACGTTAGCAATTAATGACAAAATAGCGCTAACACAATTCCAGTTGATAAATCGATTAAAAACAACAATTAGTGATAATACATGAATATTAAATTCTAATATCAAATTATACACATATACATTACACTACAACAATAGTAGTGAAGTGGGGCACTATAGGGTCTATGGGAATTAGCATTAAAAACACCCCTGGGTCGATATAGGGTCTATGTAAATTTAACATGGAGAAAAATCGTGGGTCGATATAGGGTCTATGGGAATTAGCATTACAGACTTAACCTGGGTCTGTATAGGGTCTATGTAAATTTAACATTAATCACCCTGGGTCTGTATAGGGTCTATGTAAATTTAACATGGACAAAAAACCCCTGGGTCTGTATCGGGTCTATGTAAAATTGAAACAGGGAGGGTCTCTATTTTTTTTTTAAAAAAAACTAAATAAAAAAAGGGGTAGGCAATGGTAAGGCTATCTCTTTTCGAGATATATGGCTGGCCCTGAAAAGGGCCTTTGGTTTATGTTAATATGCCCTTAACATAAAGGGCATTTGCGACATCTTCTTGTCCTCAAACTTCGTCTTACAGCAGGGCCATACATCAGAGTTCTCTTGAGGCAACCTTGTCTCTCTATATAGACTCTTCTTATCCACAGGCTGCTGCTGGTCATGTGGACAACGGTCCACTTGGATCGGACATACATGAGCATGTCCGTCCTGAACATCATTGTTGACACAAGGGTTGAAGATTCAACGTCTGTCCACATGTTGAGGCTCCGACAATAGGTGAATCAATGCAGTGAACTGCGCTTATTTATAGGGACAGAAAGGATTGAAACGGATTGAGTTCATTCACCAATCTGAACACGCGTTACAGAATTCAGTCAGCCCGCATCCAATCTGAAGAGAGCAGTCTGTGACGTCACGTAGTCTATATAGATTCGCTAGCGCTTGTGTGCAGTCAATCTATGCGACAGTGATTCAACATGACGGAAACTCAGAAAACGATCCAATGGGGTGCACCAACAGGGGAGACCGCCCAAGGGAACCCGGACTTACTTTCAGAAGAGGTGAATTGGGATTTTGTGGATTTTCTCTCCTCGCAAGAATTTGTTCCGGAACCTTCGTTACCTTCTTCATTACCGCAAGTGGAAAATTTTAGACAGAGACAGAAAGAAGAATTGGAGAAATTTATACAACGACAAAAGGAAGCGGAACAGGCTTTTCTCCTACAGCAACAGCAACAAGAAGAAGAGGTAAGAAAAAAACAACAGCAAGAAGAAGTAGCAGCAAAGAAACAAGAGGGTGAAAATCAAACGGTCACGGTACTGTTGGACATTTTAGCGGAGTTAAGAAGTCTGAAACAAATGTATCAGACTTCTTTATCACGACCGAAGAGAATACGACCTTCCCGAGCTAAACACGTCAACCCTGTGACTAAGCCTACCGTACCACCCTTAGTGATTTCAACCCAATCATTATCATCATCATCAACATTACGCAGTCCAGAAGTAGGCCTTGGCCGTGGCAAAGGCATAAGGCAGTTAAAGTTGATTGCTTAAACTCACCACTACACCATAAATAAAAAAAGGCCCTTTTCAGGGCCACCCACATTTCTCGAAAAGAAATACAATTTCAATTTGCCAATAACTCAAAAAAAACCCCACCCATTTTACCCTTATAGTACGTGTCTGTGTATGAGTGCGTGAGTGTAGCTTCTTATTTTAAAATCAAAACTCAAAGACACTTACCTTATATCATTCATTTATTCTTTTATCCATTGTTACAATCCAATTCACAATTCTCAACACAACACTTTAATTAAAAGTTCATTGACTTCTTCTGTCTCCTTGTTTAGTCTCTCTGTTTTTTGAATTTCTTCACTGTCACACTCTTTTCCTCTTCTTCCTCCTCACTTTCTTCCCTTCTTCTTTTCTTCTCCTGTTTCTTTTTCTTCACCTGTCTGCTTTCTTCCTCTGAAGAATCCCTCTCTTCCTCTGAAGAACCCCTCTCTTCTTCTGAAGAATCCCTCTTTTCTTCTGACTCCTCTTGTTTCTTTTTTGGGCAATCTGGAGACCAATGTCCTTTTTCTTTACAATAATAACAGGTATCTTGACTTTTGTCTTTTTTAGTCCCTGTTTTTGTTCTTTTTTGACGGTCTGGACACTCTGAAGACCAATGCCCTTTCTTCTGACAGATATAGCAAGTATCTTGACTTTTATCTCGAAAGGAAGGAGAGTAGTCCGTAGGCTGGTCTGAAGAGAATTTTCTAATGACCCCTCGCAAAGCTCTGACGAAACGTTCCATCTGGTTAGTCTCTTCCATCGTTGTGCTCGGCTTGAGAGTGAAATGAATAGTGAAAGGACAAGACACACACCCTTTTATATACGCTGGTCTGCTATGACTATAAAGAAGCTCATGGTGTTTGAACTTGAGTCATTTGACTTTTTGCTTTCAAGATGAAACGATCTAATTCATTCGAGAAGAAAGAAGAAGAAAGTAAGAGGCAGAAACGTGATCTATCGCCTCGAACCAGGGCTGAAATCTTGGCACAAATTCATGCCAGTGATTTTGAAGAGGACATGAGTGAACCAGAATCCGAACCCTCTAAACCAAGTTCACCACCCTTAGTCAACCCTGAAAAATACTATTCCATTCGAGAGACGGAAAAGCGTTCCTCTAGAAAATTTAGAACCACGGCTTACAAATACACGGTGAAGTTTAAAGATTTCAAGTCCGAAGTACCGTTAGAGAAAGCAGAAGGGTTCATCACCGGAGTGTGGGATTCTCTGCTCACTGCACTCAAGCGACAATGTCAACCCAAAGAAGACGACCGCTTGAGACTTTCTATACAACACGACGGTTTGAAATCCCCTGTTTGGATCGAGTTTAGCACCCCTGCAGAATTGACCGTTTCCAAAGTCATGGACAAGATTCAACACGTGCAACAATCTAATGACCAGTTTGACATCACCGATGGAAAAGCCACATTGGACATGACCCACGTCTCTCCTCCTCAAGGGACCGGACGCAAAAAGATGTTATTGGTGAACGACCTTCGCAGCATTAAGCGTAGCCTTGTCCAAATTCACAATCCTCATGACCAGATGTGTTTAGCCCGTGCCATCGTGGTGGGACGAACCTATGCCAACAAGAACGACACGGTAGAATGGAAAAGAGACTGGGAGAACATTCGACAATCGGACCGAGCCAAACAACGAAGTGAAGCAGAACTCCTGTTACGACAAGCTGGCATGTCCAAAGACACACCCTGTGGCATTCCTGAGATGCAAAAATTGCAAGATGCCCTAGCTCCACGATACACCTTGAAAGTGCACCCTCAAGAAGTGCGCGGGCCTCTGTTGTTTCGAGGGCAAGATTTTAAGGACGGAAAATACATTCATGTTTATCATCACGATGACCATTTCGATACCATTACCAGTATCACTGGATTCCTGGGATATGTTTATTATTGTGAGAAATGTGACTATGGTTATAATAATCGAGAGCAGCACAAACATTGTGGATGGAAATGCTCAGGATGTTTGGCCTCTCCACCCTGTCTGAGCGAAGAACCAGTGCCTTGTTCAACTTGTCTGCGCACGTTTGTCAGCCCTACCTGTTACCAACAACATTTGAAGACGCAAGGTTCACAGAAGAAATGCGCTTGTCAACTGCTGAGATTGTGCCCCGCGTGTGGACAAGGCATACGTACCAACAATGCCAAGGCACACGTATGTCGAGGAAAGAAAAAATGTCACATTTGTCACCACATCGTGGACTTGGAACACGAATGCTACGTGCAAAAATACCATCCCCCACCAGAGAAAGAGGACGGTCACAAGAAGAAAGGCAATTTCATCTTTTTCGATTTCGAATGCATGCAAGAGACTGGCATTCACATTCCTAATTTCTGCGTGGCTCATCGAGCGTGCGAGAAGTGCATTCAAGAACCTATCTTCAGTCATTGCCCTCACTGCAGCAAGATTCCCGGAGGGCGTGAAAAAATCTTTCGGGGACCAAACACGTTAGCCGATTTTGCCCAATGGGTTTTAGACCCCATCGACAAGACGTGGAGCCAAGAGGACATCGAACGTTACGGAGATTGTCATCGTCATGCCACGGTGATGGCTCACAATTTTTCCGGATACGATGGACAGTTTCTTCTCAGATACTATACGGAACAAGGCACCGAGCGTCCTAAAGTGACTTTGAACGGGGCCAAAATCATTTTCATGCAAGTGGGACAAGTACAGTTTAAAGATTCGATGAGCTATTTGGCCATGCCTTTGAGTCGAATGCCTAAAACGTTTGGAATGACAGAAATGGCTAAAGGGTACTTTCCACACTTTTTCAATACGGAAGCCAATCAACACGCCGTTTTACCCCATTTGCCTGAGGCTCACTATTACGACCCCGACAACATGCGTACCGAACAACGAGAAGATTTCTACGCTTGGTACCAGGCTCACGCCTCGGACCCTTTCGACTTTCAGGAAGAAATGCTAAAGTATTGTCGTTCCGACGTGGACATTTTACGACGTTGCTGTGGAAAATTTCGAGAACTGTTCATGGAACACGGAGGGGTCGATCCTTTGAAAGAAGCTTGCACCATTGCCAAAGCGTGTTCCTTAGTGTATCGACAACGATTCATGCCTGAAAAGACCGTGGCTGTCATCAGTCCTCAAACGACCAACTATGTCAAACGTCAATACTCGGTCAAAGCCCTACGTTGGTTACATTACTTGTGCGACAAGGAAGACAAGTGGATTCAGCATGCCCGCAACGGAGGGGGTGAAAAGACCATCGGAACGTATTCGGTCGATGGTTGGGACTTAGAAAACCCCAAGATCGTGTACGAGTTTAACGGCTGCTTATTTCACGGATGTCCCGTCTGTTACCCTGACCGTGGCAGCAAAAATCAGTTTCTGCAACGAACCATGGAAGACTTGTACCAGGACACTTGTCAGCGGCGCCTAAAGTTAGAACAGCAAGGATACCAAGTGGTGGAAATGTGGGAACACGAGTACGATCACCGTTTGAAAACCGATCCCGAGTTTAAACACCTCGTGGAAAGTTACCAGTTCATGGACCCGCTGAACCCGAGGGATAGTTTGTACGGAGGAAGGACCAATGCCACCTGTTTGCTGTACCAAGCCGACGAAGAGAAAGGAGAAGAAATCAAATACTTGGACGTGTGTTCGCTGTATCCCTACGTGTGCAAATATTGTCGCTTTCCTGTAGGGCACCCGCAATTGCTGACGGAACACATCGACCTGAAAAACATTCGACAATACGAAGGCTTGATCAAGTGCAAAGTTTTGCCTCCCACGAACCTATACCATCCCGTCTTACCTCACCATTGTCAAGGCAAACTGATGTTTCCCTTGTGCCGTACTTGTGCCGAAACGTGCAACCAAGACCAGCCTTGTCAGCACACCCAGGAAGAACGTGCCTTGACGGGAACCTGGGTCAGCGTAGAATTGTTCAAAGCTCTGGACATGGGATACCAACTGTTAGAAGTGTACGAAATTTGCCACTTTCCCAAGACACAACAATACCACAAGGGTGATCCCAGTCAGAAAGGCATTTTCGCTGACTACGTGGATGCCTTTTTGAAACTGAAACAAGAAGCCAGCGGCTATCCTTCCTGGTGTCACACTCCCGAAGACCAAATACAATTCAAAGAGAAATACTATGAACAAGAAGGCATCTCTTTAGACCACATCGAGAAAAACGAAGGCAGGCGATCGTTTGCCAAAGTGATGTTAAATTGCTTGTGGGGTAAAATGGCACAACGACCGTGTTTACCCAAGACGGAATATTTGACAGAACCTTCCCGCTACTTCCAGATGATTCACGACAAAACCAAATACATGAAACACGTGGACGTCGTTCGAGAGAATTTGATCTTGGTCAATTACGAAGAAGATCTGGACTTTGTACAAGACGACCCTTTTGGAAATGTCATCATTGCGGCTTACGTGACAGCTCATGCTCGCTTAAAATTGTACGAAGCTTTAGAACTGTTAGGGGAACGCGTCCTGTACTTTGACACGGACAGCTGCATTTACATCCATCACCCGATTCAACATCACCCTAACATCGAAGGAGACCGTTTAGGAGCCTGGACAGACGAGCATCCCGACGACAAGATTCTAAGTTTCGTCAGTGGCGGTCCCAAAAATTACGGCTACGAATACCGGGACAAACAAGGAGAAGTGCACACGACGTGCAAAGTGAAAGGACTGACTCTGAATTATCGTACCAGTCGAGTGGTCAACTTTGGGGTATTGAAAGAAGCCTTGCAATCGGGAGAGGATGGAAACTTTAAAGTGACCACCTATCAACCGAACAAGATTGTACGTTTACCCACTCACCACATCGTCAGTCGACCCTTGGAAAAAGTCTATCAAATTGTATACCAGAAGCGAGTGCGACTTCCCAATCACTTTACCTTACCGTATGGACACGTCGGTATTGGTCTGTATATAAAAAGGAACCCTAGGCAAGATCGATAGTTCATTGGGACTACCAAGACCGAGCGAACAAGATGAATACTTTGAAAGAGACATCGTTCCAGTTTGGGGATTGTAAAAAAGTTGTATCTTCCTCTAGTGTGACTAATACTGGATGGATAAGACCCAGGCATTGCGACGGAAAATGTCCGGAAGGAAACTGCGATTGTCCATGTGGTTACCATTGTAATTGCGTAACGGAGTTTGCAGACGAGTGCGATTGTGAGCCTTGCGATGTGTACGATGCTGTACGTTGTGACCTGAGCGATGCCGTAAAGCATCATGGGAACTTTAGTGTCCCTACCCCTATCATGGAAAGCGATGCTGTGCGTGTCAAACCTGAGGGATGCGAAAGCGATGCCGCTCGTCCTCTTAGACATTTTACCGGGTTTAAAGGGGAATGTTCACCTTCACGTCTACCCCCCTACGGATGTCATCCAGCCCTGAGCAAACTCCTGTTCCTGTCACCCAACCCTCATCGAAACGAACCTGTGAAAAACGAATATTCGTTTCCTGTGCGTTTGTCGGAATACTGCGACTTTGAAAATCGTCTTCAATCGTTCAAAGGAAAATGGCCTAAGTATCTGGGAGGACCGACCCCCGAAGAATTAGCCAGAGCCGGATTTTTCTACTTGGGCGAAGGAGATAAAGTCAAGTGCTTCAGTTGCGGTGTGTCACTTCACCACTGGGAACCGCAAGATTTGGCCTACGTTGAACATGCTCGATGGTCACCGAATTGTCATTACTTACCCTTAGTGGGACCGAGACATTGAAGTAACTTCTTACCATAATAATCTGTTCATGGATACTTTACAAGAGAACATTCGTGCTTTGCCTGTGGAGTTGAGAGAACGCATTTACCGAGAGCTGGTCAAAATACAAGTGAAACGTAAAGAACAATTGCATCCGTTACGTCACCGGTGTTTGAACCACTGGTACCTGAAGGCTATACAAGGATTGATTCAATTGAAAGTGTTCCATCGGACAGACATTGATCAACGATCCTCTAGTTTTAAAAAGGATTGGTTTGGTATGGACGATTGCAGTTACATCATTGTAAACGTACTGCATCGAATTCCAGAGGAAGAGTTAACGAATTACCAACATCTTGAACACAATGTCAACTTAGTGAAAGAGGAAACTTCTGAACGAATTGTAATGTGTAGATTAGTGACTCAACGATTTAAATTCGACACTGAAGTGAAACCATGTTTGTGCAAAGAGTACATTTCTTGTGTCAGACCAAAGAGGATTTAGTATGACCTATTCATGGATACTTTGCTAGAGAACATTCGTGCTTTGCCTGTGGAGTTGAGAGAACGCATTTACCGAGAGCTGGTCAAAATACAAGTGAAACGTAAAGAACAATTGCATCCGTTACGTCACCAGATCTTTAACCACTGGTACCTGAAGGGTATAAGAGAACTGATTCGTCAGAAATTGTTTCAGTGGTCAGACCTTGTTCAATACTTCCAGGCCCCCGATGATTCACGTGTTGATCATTTTGGTTACTTCGAGATTCACCTAGAGCAACCCATTGAGGAAGACGAGGTAAAGGATTACCAACATATTTTCCGTGGAATCTACTTAGCGGAAGAGGAAACTTCTAATCGAACTCTGACGTTTCGGTTACAGTATGCAAGATTTACATTACCAACTGGAGAACGAAGATCACTGGCTAGAAAGTACGTGTATTCTTTTCGAAACAAAGAGACTATAAAAACAGGCAGCTATGCCACGACTTATGTCGTATGTCATCCAACAGATTCCGTGGAAGGAACTCAATGACCATATTCAAACCGTGGATCATTACCATCGATTATTACAAGAACTGTATCCATTCAATTTGGGACGACAAGTGGTGTGTGTCTTAGTGACTTGTTTTCTGGGATTTCGTTTACCAGCCGATTCTTTGTGGACTCTTTACGATCAGTACTTACCACCTCCATGGCCTTAAATGGTCACGAAAAACTCCTTTTGCTCAAAGCCTTGCGGTTTCATCTGGATACTTCTCGACCTCAACAGGAAAAAAAGATTCGTCAACTTTTAGCTACCCAAGACGTGTATGACGATGTGTGTGTAGCTTGTGACTTACACCCTCATTGGACAGATGTTCGTGACTTTAAAAAGGGGGGTTTTGAGGCTTGGACCCAAGAAGTGGCCCAGTATGCACAAGAGTTGTTCAAGGAAAAAAGTTACTTTTCAACCTGTGTTAGTGACGGTGCCAGAAGAACCCGTCACCGAGAACAACCACTCGCTTCAGGACAGGACTGTCATGGACATTCCTGAAAGGTCATTCCGGGAGGACACTTGTGTGACAATACCTCATGTAGAGACTGTAAGAACATTACACACTGTCCCTAGGACATCTTGGTTACCCAAAACATGTTGTACAGACACTTGTTTATATTCCACTTTGATCGCTTTGCTGTGTTTTATATTCCTGTACATCACTATTTGGGTTGTATGTATTTTTGTCTTTCGTGTTCATATTTGAAACATTCAATAAACGTGTTCTGAAAAAGTATATAAACTCTTGTCTTGTTTGTTTTTCGTGTCACAAGTGACATTTCTCATACCATGGCTACCTCTGCTGTCTCTGCTCCCTCTTCCTCTACTGTCAAAGTCATCGACGAACACTTAGATCGTGCCAGTTGGGAGGCTTTGTATCTTCGCCATCCCTTTAACATGCTCATTGCTGGACCTAGCGGTTCAGGCAAAACCGAATTCGTCAAACGTTTGATCGAACATAAACATCATTTGATCGATCGACCCCCTCAACGGATCGTGTGGTGTTACAAAGAGTGGCAATCGGCGTACAGCCTCTTGCGAGAAAGTCAAGGCGATTCCATCGTGTTTGTGGAAGGCATTCCTAAAGAAGACGACGGCATCGTCTCTGACTCCCGTCAAACCCATTTGGTCATTTTCGACGACATGTTAGGAGAAGACGAAGAAGAAATTAAATTGTGGTTCACGCGCAAAGGGCATCACCGTAATGCCAGTGTCGTTTACATCACCCAAAATTTGTTTCAACAAAGTAAAGCCCATCGCACCATCAGTCTCAATGCACATTACGTGGTCTTGTTTAAAAGCCCTCGAGATAAATCGCAAGTGCAAGTCTTAGCCAAACAGTTAGGAACGCCTTGGCTGACTCAGGCGTACGACGATGCCACTCAAACGCCACACGCCTATTTACTCATCGATTTGAAACCTACCACTCCCGAGGATTTGCGATTTCGTACCCACTTGTTTCACCACTGGTGCCAAGACGGAGGGCCTGTCCTGTACACGTCTCCGTCCTCGACTTCATTTCACTCCCTATCAAAAAATCTATAAAAACCTCAGACCCTTTTTCGTCTGTCTCACACTCAGTGCGAACATGACGTCCCTTCAGTCGCATCTTCCCGTCAAATTGATTCGTGCCTTGTATGGCATCAGTCGAGAAAAAGATCCACAAACACGAGCTCGTGTCTTAGAAGCTAGTCTCAAAGAAGTCTTACGATGGTTCACGGTGACGGCACGTCAATTACTCCAAGGAATCATTCAGATTCCTCATCAAACCAAACGCTTTTTCGATCGAAACAAAGTCGCTTTGGTCCAACTGGCCGATCCCCGCATCGACACTCAAACCAAAAAACAAATCATTTTGAAACCTGGAGGGAGCGGTACTCTAGGAGGGGTCATCATTCGCTCACTCTTAAGATGGGATCCTAATGCCCCCAAAGTTATCCCTAAGACAAAAGTTCAACGAAGCCCCAAGAAGAAAAAGACCAGGTCCCCAAAGAGAAGAACTTCTCCAGTGGCGGGACCCTCCTCTTACCAGACACCACCCCGAAAAAAGAAAAGAAGCCCCCAGAAAAAGAAACAGAGAAAAAGTCCTCAGAAAAAGAAAAGTCCACAGAAGAAAACTAGTCGCAAGAGAGGCACTGCGGCCAGGACGCAGCCTTACACTCGCAAACCACGACCTGCCACAACGTCTCCGGCAGCCTCACGTTTGTCCACTTCTCCGTTGATGTCACCAGGAACTGAAGAGTACTTGGAGACGTTGATTACACCAAGAACTTCTCCGTTGATGACCCCCAAAAGAACTTCCCCAGTGGCAGGACCCTCCAATTTAGTGGCAGTGGCTGCTGCTCACAAAGTACCTTCTCCCAAAATCAAAGTCCAAGAAAGATCGGGCATGTTACAAAGTTTACTGGATTTGTCCAAGCAAGAACTGGCTCGATTTAGTCCGTTGCGTACCCCTGCACGACGTGTCATGCCTGTCCTCAAACTGATAAAACGTAAAGACAATCAGTGGCGACGCGTTCCAGTATAAAAAGAGCCTGTGACCAAGTCGGGGTATCAGTGAACTTGTAAAAGATGTCACCTCCAAGAAGCCACAAAAGAAAGAGACAAAGGCAGACGCGTCATCCGACAAAGCGCTTAGCCAAGCATCGACATTACCCTAAGAAAAGACACAGTCGTTCCAAGAAAAAGAGGCGTCAACAAAGGGGAGGATTCCTTGGCGATTTTGGGAAAAACATTGTCACCTTTATGACAAAGCGATAGTCCCAAAAAAAAGATAAAAGGGTGTGCGTTAAGTCATCGACGTTAGTGTCTGTTCGGTGAATGTCCCGGAACCCACAAGCAAAAATGTCACCCTCCAGAAAACCCCAAGGAAAGAAAAGGAAAGGACTGCCACCACGTTTAGCTAAACATGGGGACATGTTATCTGTCCTGTCCAAAGCTTCTTCACCCCTACGAAAAAAACTCATTCAAACGGCCTCCAAAGAGGTCATCGATACCGTGTGCGAATGTTGTTTGAACGTTTTGAAAGGCACGATCCCTTTGTCCAAACACCAGAAACAATGCTTAGGCAAACATCGTCACGTTCTTCGCCAAATGGTTCGAAAGAAAATTCCCATTCGTCAAAAAAAGAAGATGTTGGTCCAACGTGGAGGCATTTTACCTCTCTTGTTAGGCCCCATACTGAAAGGAGTCTTGGGAACCATGTTGGGAGGACTGGTGGGAGCAAGATAAAAAGGCCTCGGAAGTTCCAAGATCTCAGAATCGACCCCTGACAACCCCATGGAAGGACGAAAACTAGCTTTAGTGCCTTACAAACGATGGATGGAATACCATCGGTGGCAAGAACAACGCACTCCGCATTTACCTCCCAATCCCAATTTGAGCGAGATGTCCCAGTTACAACACGAATTGCAATCCTTGATGGATCGCCAAGATTTGTCCGAAACAGAAAAATCGCAAAAGTACGGTCAACTCTTGCAAAGACTGCAACTCTTTCACCAGAAAGCTTTAGACGAAACAGCTTTACCCACTCTAAAAGATTTTAAGACCTTGATGAAAAGTCCAGCACCATCATCATCATTACCACCACCACTACCATCCCCATGGGTCATCAGAGATCTACCCCACAAAGACCTGAGGAAGAAGAGATGCGCGAAGTGTTTCAAACACCGTCAGCAGCTCCCATTTCGAGTAAGATTGCAGCATCCTTGTTGACCCCGTCCCCCACACCCCAACGAGAAGAAATGAAAGCTTGGGTTAAAAAGATGATGTCCACGCCTCCTTCGACAGAAGTGAAAAAGAAAGAAGGGAAACCAGAAGCGAAAAAAGAAAAGAAAACCAAAGCCATTCCATTGCCACCTCCACCTCCACCACCACTACCTTCGACTTCTACTCCCGTAGCCCATCGGACACGTAAATCCGTTTCCAAACCACCCTTTCGTCCCACCCAAAGTAGCATCACCGAAGAGTGGGTGACTTATTAACACACAAAAAAAATGGAAAAAGTCTTAGCCAGCATTTACTACGATCCCTCGCATCCTGCAGGTTACGCAGGAGTTCAAAAATTGTATCGTGCTGCCAAAACGCGACTGAAAAGTCTCCGTTTACCTCAAGTGCAACGATGGTTACAAGAACAAGCTACCTACACTTTACACAAACCCATTCGACGCAAGTTTGCCAGAAGTCGCACCCGAGTGGAAGGCATCGATCATCAATGGCAAGCCGATTTAGCCGATGTCTCTCATTTGGCCAGCTACAATCGTGGCTACAAATATTTGTTTTGTGTCATCGACGTCTTTTCCAAATTTGCCTGGGTCGTGCCCTTGACTTCCAAATCGAGCAGCGAGTTAGTGCGAGCCCTGCAACGGGTGTTAAAACAAAGCGGTCGTCACCCTCTTCGATGGCAAACGGACAAAGGCACCGAATTTCTGAACCAAGCTTTCCAAAAAGAATTAAAGAAACGTGACATTCATTTTTTTACCACCGAGAATCCCGAAACCAAAGCCAGCATCGTGGAACGTTTTCAACGCACTTTGAAAGAACGCATGTGGAAATATTTTACTCATCACCACACTCTCAAGTACATCGACATCTTACCGCACCTGGTGCAAGCGTACAACCAATCTTACCATCGAAGCATCGGACGTGCCCCGCAAGACGTGACTCCCGACAACGAAGTGTTGGTGTTTGAGCGTCTGTTCGGTACGTCCCCGACGAGGGCTGTCCCCAAGAAAAGTGGAGAGTTGGCCGTAGGAGATTGGGTGCGCATTGGCAAAACCAAACGCACTTTCGACAAAGGTTACTTACCTAACTGGACGACCGAACTGTTTCGCGTCACTGGACGAGTGCATGGCCGTCATCCTGCCGTCTATAAATTGGAAGACATGAACGGAGAAGTACTCAAAGGAACGTTTTATTTGCCCGAGTTACAACGTGTCACCAAAAAAGAAGACGACGTGTACGACATCGAAAGCATTCTCGAACGCAGAACCCGTAAAGTGGGCAAACGACGTGTCAAAGAAGTCAAAGTACGTTGGAAAGGATATCCACCCAGTTTCGATTCTTGGATCGACGCTTCGCAAGTCATCGACTATAAAAAGAAGAAGTGACCATCATGCCCTTTCACACAGCAGACGCAGCTACGTCGACCAGTCCTTCTTCACCCAGTTCTTCTGTGCAAGATTTACAAAAACAACCCTTGTGGGTGTGGTGTGGAGAACGTGTGCCTAAAACGCAAATCGTCTTTTTCTGCCAAATCTTCGTGGTGTATTGTGTCATCGGGGCAGCCATTGCCAATTTGAGTTTGCAGCAAGGAGACAAACAATTGTGGACCATTTTATTGAGCAGTTGCATCGGTTACCTGCTTCCCAATCCCTCCCTGAAATTCTCCTCGAACGGGAACGTTGTGTCCAGTGCCAGTGCCAGTCACCACTCCAACCACAATCAGAACCCCATTTTGGGCGGAGACACGCCTCTGACGTCCATTAATAACCCCTCGGACAGCCACAGAACTCTGGAATTATGAGTCACCAAAACCAATTTTACTTAACCTTACCCAGTGACAGTTCCATGGAGGTGTTTCCCCACAACACGTTGTGCTGTTACACGGCCAAATTACCTCAGACCATCCCCTTAGATCACGAAGCCCATTGGGAAGTGGCTTTAGTGGAAATGATTCACCCGACCCAAGTCCTCAATGTCCTTCCCAATCAAAATGTTTTTGATGTGGAAGTTCATGACGAACAATTGCAACAGTACTTGGATACCTATGGCAAATATGACAAGAAAACCCCTGGCACAAAAAATCAAAAGTACACCACCTATCACTTGTTCATTCCCCCAGGGTATTATTTTAGTGGTCAACATTTGGTGAGCACCATTACCTCCAGGTTTAATGTCGTGTTTCTGAAAGCTTTGGAAAGTGTCAAAAAAAGTGTCACCATGGAATACCACAAAACAGCTCGTCGCTTCTTGATGAAATTTGACGGGAGTAAAATCCTGTCCATTTTATTTTGTCCTGAATTGTTTGACATGTTGGGCGGAGACATGGACATGAGAATGGCGATGATGAAGAAAAACGAATCACCCATCGTTTACGACAACGAGTCTTTTAGCAAGTTATTTCGTGCCCCGGTAGAACTGAACCAAGGACTGAATTTGATGTTTGTGTACTCCGATGTGGTGGAGTATAACGTGGTGGGACACACCTCTGTACCGTTACTGCGTGTCATTCCTTTCAAAGTGGATTCTGCCACGAACGCTGACAAGGAAGGTGGAAACACTTATCACGTCCACCGCGAATTTGTCCATCCTCACTATTTGCCTGTCAGCAAGTCGTATTTGGACACGGTCAACATTACTATAAAAGGAGATTTGGGACAAAATATTCCATTCACCAAAGGAAAAGTCACGGTGAAACTCCATTTTCGAAAACGGTTCTCTCACGATTCGTAAGTAAGTCATGTATCCAGTGTACCGAGGGGTTGCTCGACAGCGAGGACACGGTTTAGGAGACATGCTGAAATCGGCCTTTCGTTCGGTGGCTCCGGTGTTGAAACCGATGGTGACACGCGGATTGCACGCCTTGAAAGATGCGGCACTGACGCAAGGCAAAGAATTTCTCCAAAATGTCATCATCGACAAACAAAACCCTAAAGGAGCCTTCATGAGGGCAGGCAAAAATGTCTTGCTGCAAACGGGTAAAGACATTTTGGGCCGACGAGACACACCTATAAATGCCCTGCACGCTACCGAGTCAGGCATTCAGCAAGGACAAGGCAGAAAGAGACGACGAAGAAAACACCCTTTCACCAGACTTCAAGCGAGAAAGGCCAAGAAAAGAAGAACCGTTCGAGACTTAGACGTTTTCGATTATTGAGAAAGAGAAAAAAAATGATGCACCGAGAGTCTTGCGCTTGTTCCAAGACGGAACTGGACCTGTTTGCCATGCCCCCCACCATGATGACCATGCAAGAGTCCCAGTGGGTGGAATTTCATCCCGTCTCCTCTTTGACGAAATCAGCTCCCATCGAGTTTGAAATCAAAGGACAACCCGAAGATTACATCGATCTGAATAGCAGTTACCTGTATTTGAAAGTGAAAGTGATCAAAACGGACAACACCAATCCAGGAGGCGATGCTAGAGTAGCTCCTGTCAACAATTTCATGCATTCCTTATTTAGCGAAGTGGACTTGTACTTGAATAACAAACTGGTCAGCAGCAGCATGGATACTTACCCATATCGTGCCTACTTGGAAAATCTCTTGACGTACGGAAAAGAAGCCAAGAATACTCATCTGGATGCTTGCGTGGTATGGAAACCTGACACAGCAGGTGTAGGCACGTTTAGCGACACAGTCCTGACAGAAGATGACAATCCTCACAATGTGGGGTTTAACGACCGTCGTAAGAAAATTCTGCAAGGGCGAAGTTTAGAACTGATGGATCGTTTGCATTTGGACATGTGGTTACAAGAAAAGTATTTGCTCAACGGGGTGGATATCCGTCTGAGACTGAATCGTAGCAGTGCCACTTTCCATTTGATGGCCCATGCCAACGAATACAAAACTATCATTCAAGAAGCCCGACTTTACGTGCGTCGTGTGGAAGTGTTACCTAAAGTGGGAAACGACGTCAGTCAGACGTTGAGCAGAACGACTGCCAAGTATCCGATACGACGCGTAGAAGTGAAAACGTTCACCATTCCTGCTGGACAGCGATCTATAATCGAAGATCATCTGTTTCAAAGACAGTTACCCAAACGTTTGATTGTTGGTATCGTCAGGAATTCAGCCTTCAACGGAACCCACGATCAAAATCCTTTTGAGTTTCAACATTACAATGTGTCCAAGATCGAAGTCAGTCGCGACGGCAAGACCTTGTGTACCCGACCCTTTGAGCCCAACTTTGGTGTCGCAAAGAATTATTTGAGATCGTACTTGTCCCTGTACGAAGCCACGGGGCAGTTAGGAACCAACACCAGTCACGGTATTTCGTACGACGATTATGCAGGAGGCTATGCTTTGTGGGGTTTTGATTTCACTCCAGACCAAGGCAGCGACGAGGGACATTTCCACCCTATAAAATCAGGCCAGATTCGTGTGGAACTTCAGTTTGCAAATCCACCTCCAGATCACACAGTGAACGTCATCCTGTATGCAGAATTTGACAATACCATAGAAATCAACAGTTTGAGAGAAGTTATTCTAGATTACTAGAAGTCATGGAAGACTGTTATCCCTCTTTACCTAGTGGAGAAACTTTGGACATGAAATGTGAGGAGACTGTGGAAGAAGAAGAAGTGATCATAATGAAGTCGAGATGGCCAGAACAAGAAGCACATTTAGTCTCCTGTTTTGCCAAACACTTGGTCGATAAAATGACGGAATTGATCAAGAAAAATTGCTATGGATGTCAAAACGATCATCCCAGTCAAATTCAACACGATAAATGCCTGATGTTAAGTCAAGAAGAAAAATTGGACGAGTATCTGGACGAAGCTTGGAGTCTCATCTCGAACAAAGACGTGTTGCACCAGTGGTATAAAGACTTGCGTGAACATTCTTGTCCACCATTAACCAGTCAAGAGATCCATCGTATCGAAGCTCTCCTAAATCAGAGTGAGGAAACAGAACGAATAACCGTTTATTCGTCAGACATTTTCAAGCAAAAAGTCAGGATCGAATTGACAACTTATTATTACCTGTGAAGAAGAAGAAAAAAACAACACAGAAAACAATGGATACCTGGGAACTTTATTACCTTTTGAACCACAGTTCGTATACGGCTTCTTGGAATCCTGTCGTCTGTGCTAAAGATGAACTCCCTCATCGCAAACCTAAAGACCATCAAGCTTACGTGATCAACACGGACGACAGTCATCTCCCAGGAACCCACTGGGTAGCCGTCTACTTTCCTCAAGAAGGATGTGTGGAATATTTCGATTCGTACGGATTGCCCCCTTTGGAAAACGATATCATTGACTTTATGAGAAGAAATGCTGAAACCACCCGATTCAATAATGTGAAATTACAAGGCACAGATTCCTTGGTGTGTGGACAGTACTGTGTGTATTTTCTGCATCATCGCAGCCTGGGCTATTCCTTAGAACATTTAGTGACTCATTTCGATCCTCGTTCTTCTGCTAGAAACGATGTGAAAGTAGATCGATGGTTTTGTGACCATTATGCTTATCTTTTGTCTCAAGCTAGGAAACGTAGTGTCCATCAATGGCCTAATGATTTCCAACAGTGGAAATCACAATTTCATTCACAACGTTGTCAGCCCTGTTTAAAGTAGATTGTCCATTGAGATAAAAATGTTTGTGATTTGAAAAAAATTGTTTGATGTTATAGTGTTGGATTATTGTTAAAAATGTTAGAGTTGTTGTTTAGTGTTAAGTGATTTTTGAATAAAAAATGTTGTGCTTTGAAAAAAATGTCTTTGTCTTTTGTTTAGCTATAAGAATGTTGGATTGATGCTCTTTCATTTCTTACTATCCCTCTCAAGACACTTAGTTAGTTAGTTAGTTGGATTATAGTGATGACACTCACTAAACGTTGCGACTCGAAAACCGTGTGGGGGATGTTTTCCTTCACGTCCGCGCTTTGACTTTAAGAACCGGGGTTGTTCCCAGTCTAACCATCCATTGTCGACTCATCCTCTTAAGAAGATGTGCTCCAAACTAGCTAAACTCAACGAAGCCTACGTGAATTTGCATAGGGTCAGACACAGTCTGATACCGAAGCCAGAAGAAATAGAGAATGTGAGAATGTTAAAAATCACTGAAGACCTGATAGAAGAGCTCTTCAGAGAAGAAATGAACAGGGAAAAAGAAGAATGGACAGAGAAGTACAGACTTCAAAAACAGCAGCAACAACAGCAGCAGCAACCTGAAGCTGACAGAGGCTTTGTCGATTGTCGTATCGACACTAAAGAGTTCTTCTTCTCTTTCCGAAGAAGCAGACCTATCGCCAGAAAGTCTATCCTCAGAGGACATCGCATTCTTAGAAACTAAAAAGAATGCCATAGCAAACAAAAAAAACAGCCCTTTTCAGGGCTACCCAATACTCTAGAAAAGAAATAACGATCCATTTGCCAATGTGTGTAGGTAGAGTAGTGTGAAAATAAACACTGACTCTTTTCAAAAAATGTGAGGGTATGTGTTTGTGTATAGGATTGTGTGTTTGTGTGTTAGTAAATGATCAAGTAGGTTGGTGTGGATAGTAGATTAAAATTATATCTTTTCTTAGTGTTTGAGGTGTATATTTGGGGTTAGATTGGATTGATTTGAGTATGTGGATAGTCTATTGAAGTGATTTATAAAAAATTTTAAAATAGTAATGGGTAGAATAAAAAGTGAGTGAGTGTTTCTTTTAGGTCCGCGCGTTGTTGTTTTTTTTGGTCATGATCTAGGTAAGATGAATTTTATGTTATTAGGGGATGTTTTCCATCACGTCCGCGCTTTCAGTATAACTTGAAACCCGTTCGGAAGTCCAGTTACCCTTGTTGATTGATCAACACCAAAAAATGAACACGAGACTTGAGAAACTGTTGGAGCTTCATGTGCATCTGGAATATGCCAGGCGCATATTAAATGAACTGGCCGCGGAAGCCATTGTCGAGGAGGGAAGGATAAGAGAGGAGGAAAGAAGAAACAAAGAAGAGGAGGAGAGAAGATATAAAGAAGAAGAAGAAAGAAGATATAAAGAGGAAAGAAGAAACAAAGAAGAGGAGGAGGAGGAAAAGGAGAGAAGAAAAAATTTCAAAATCCCAGAGAGCGAAAATTGGGATTCTGAAGCGACATATCCTGCCTCTGCTCTCTCCCCCCAAAAGGTAAAAAGTAACTGGGGGATAAGATGCGTATGTGGCGCCAGGCCTGGAAGGTGCCACCATTAACCAGGTGCCCATGAAGTTCCAAACAAAACAGCCCTTTTCAGGGCTACCCAATACTCTAGAAAAGATATAACGATTAATTTGCCAATGTGTGTAGGTAGAGTAGTGTGTATATAAACACTAACTCTTTTTTAAAAAAATGTGAGGGTATGTGTTAGTGTGTTTGTGTTTGTAAGAGTAAAGGTATGTTTGTGCGAATAGTAGATTATGGGTTTCTTTATTGTTTCTTAGCAAATGTGGAGAGTATAGTTTGGGTTATATTATATGAAATGAAAAAGTAGGGGATGTTTTCCTTCACGTCCGCGCGTTGTTCGGTCATGATCTAGGTAAGATCCATTTTATGTTTTTAGGGGGATGTTTTCCTTCACGTACGCGCTTTAAGTATAAGAACCCACAGTATTCGTCGTTCAAACCATTCTGCAAAGAATAAAAAGAAGATGGCGTCAAACCAAATGGACAAAATACAAACCTTGCAAGACGTTTTAGACAACTTAGGAATAATGGAACAGATGCTAATAAGACTCGTTGAAGACCATTATTCCTATAGTCCCCATCGTGTGAAGATGGAAATTAATAACGTAAGGAAAGCAAAGGACAAGATTAGTAGTGTCATGAAAGAGATCAAGGAGGAGAAGGAGGATGAAGAGGAAAGAATAAGAATACGCAAATGGAACGAAAAAATTGAAAAAGAAGAAGAAAATGAAAAGAGGAAGAAAGAAGAGGAGGAAGAGAAGAAGAAAGAAGAGGAGGAGAAGAAAAAAAAGAAAGAGAAGAAGAGTGTAGGAGATAAAATAAGAACTTGGTGGAGGAAAAGAAGAAATTAGAAGAAGAAGAAGAAGAAAACCCAAAGGCCCTTTTCAGGGCCAGCCATATATCTCGAAAAGAGATAGCCTTACCATTGCCTACCCCTTTTTTTATTTAGTTTTTTTTAAAAAAAAAAATAGAGACCCTCCCTGTTTCAATTTTACATAGACCCGATACAGACCCAGGGGTTTTTTGTCCATGTTAAATTTACATAGACCCTATACAGACCCAGGGTGATTAATGTTAAATTTACATAGACCCTATACAGACCCAGGTTAAGTCTGTAATGCTAATTCCCATAGACCCTATATCGACCCACGATTTTTCTCCATGTTAAATTTACATAGACCCTATATCGACCCAGGGGTGTTTTTAATGCTAATTCCCATAGACCCTATAGTGCCCCACTTCACTACTAACAATATTGCACGTAATGGCTGTCAAATAAATTTAATAGCACAATATCGTATGCAATTCTAAAATAACAGCTGTAAATAAGCACCGAGCTATAAAAACACGCATACATAGATATTCACTTTTTAATAAAAAACCTTACAACACTACACAATTACACACAATGGCTGTTTTATGTATACCAATTTAATTGTTTGTATGTTAGTTTTAACAATTTTTTTTATTATTTCATCACATACTATTGTAATATTATATGCTGGACTTGACCTTGTCCACAACTGAGTTCATTTTTGCTTGACCTGACTGATCTTTTTAATTATTTCATTTTATGTAAACAACTGATACATAGCTAAAGTATTCTTTATGTATATGCTTAATATTGTGATCTTTATTAACAGAAGAAGTATGGGTGAAGGGCTAATTTCTCGGCATATACCCCCCCCCCCAAAAAAAAACAACATTAGACATGAGTAATGGTTGAAACACCAATGACATATTTTTAAACAAAATCTAAATGATATCATTGTATAAGTACGTAATTTATGGTTAGTATTTCAAAATCTTTATCCTTAGGTACAAAAATTTGTAATGTAGAAGATATTGAAAAATAACGGAAAATAAGGAAAGTTAACTAAAAGATACATGCAGTGGCAAAAAGTAAAATGAGGATGGGTAAAACGTTATGAGTGACGAGAAGAGGAACAAGTACCATATAGCTGAATTTGACCGACAATCGCCTGGGGTAGTTCAGTCAGTATTGTATCAGTAATCGCTACAAAAACTGTTAAAATCGTATGACACAACAGGCTCTGTTGAGAATGGAGGCATAGTAACGATTTGTGATTGCAGAGACTTGTATTCGCGTCTCAATTGTGATTATCAAAGTTTCCTAACCCATTAAATAAATCTGAGTCAGAAAACACGTAAAGGAAGTGTGAAAAGTACAATGCGATCGCTGATTCTTTCTTGATACCGATACTGCAAGCTGTATAATCTGTAAAGGTCTGCTGTTTGCTATCAGTGCTTTATTTGTGTCTTGGTGTTAATTCTCACTGACCGTTGCTTCATTTTTTGCAGGGAAACTATATGGAGGAACTAGGAAGTAAAAGTCGATGACATCATGGGGCTAAGTCACATGGCGCTACGCGAAGTGGACAGGCCCATGAAAAAGTCTTTGAAAACACCCCATGCAGAACATAAACAGACAAAACAGAGACACAAATACATACTGGATACTTCTTCTATATCTTAAAAACCATACAGCTCCCGCACTGTATGATTGACCACTACACGATAATGTGGTCTTATAAACAATTTTGGATCCTTCAATAAAGAATAATCAGATAAATTAAATAAAGGAGGCTTAACTCGACCCAGGAGAAACACATAGAGAATAAAGAAGTGTGGACCTTGGATCTGGCTTAACCTACCTATCAACATCTTTAAAAACTATTACGAGGAACGACACATATTATCACTCAAATAATACAATAGGAATTTCTTTTATATATATAAACAAAATCTAAATAGTACACCGTTCCATCGTCAAAATTCGAAAACCATAAAACAAATTAAAAGATAAAATATAACATAGCATAACGGATCTTAAATCCAAAATTAGGAAGAAATACAACTGGGGAAGATATTTGATCTATACTTGCTGTCTCAAACATACAGAAAATGTAGCATACATACAATACAGCACCACTACATATAGCAAACACTGAGACCTAGGCGACCTCTAGCAAATGTCACAAAACTTTTAAAGGAAGGAACTTCGAGCAAGGTGAGGGAAACCAGGTTCGGACGAACACTAAGGAAACATAAATAACCCATAAAAAATTCTAAAAACTAAATTTTTGATATAAAATTTTGTTTTAAATAAAACATACAACACATCTGTGGGGTGGAACACACAAACATCCTTTTTATTTTTTGGGAAATGGTGGTAGTGGGGCATCTTCTGGTGCCCCCCAAACCTCCCCATGTTTTAGCAAAATATGTAAAAATATAATTGACTAAGAAGTGAATATATATGGGTATTGTAGAAAAGCTGTCATAAAATGATAAGTGCACGTACTTCTTCTTATTCTTATTAATCAAGCTTTTAAAAGTCCTTTTTAACCCGGGCTTTTCCGTTCTGGTCCTTTCTGACCCGTCACCGACCTTTCTGGACAGAGCCTCTTTAACTCGGGCCTTTTCCGTACCGGTCCTTTCTGACCCGTTATCCTCTAAAATCAGAAATGTACACTTATATACGGTGGCAAGGCCAGCCTTAGCGTTAGTAATTTTTATAAAAAATATTTATAGAGAGAAAGTCATTTTAAGGTGTTGGAATAAAATGTTAAGTTCAATATCATATAAACTTGTTTAAAAGTTTATTTCTAAATGTTGTGTTCACAAGGGGCCCAGCGCGTACATTCAACAGGCCCTGCCCATAGGGGCTCGTATCGGCTTACAATTTACCTGTCATTCCATGTATTATAGTTATTATATAGTACATGTATGACAGGTAAATTGTAAGCAACGATACGAGCCCCTGTGGCCCCGCCAAGATGCTCCAAATCGGGGCCGCGTTTGCTAAGGCCGTTGCTGGCATCTGGCAGTAATGTACAAGTAACGGAGATAAAAAAATAAAGTAAAAGAAAGCAAAGTTACGAAGCACGAAATTATAAATAATTTTTTGTTGTTGTCGAGTTTTGTTGCTGTTGATATTAATGGATATGATGGCGCTTGTGTACTGTACTGGTACACTAATACTATTCAGAACGGTACGTAATATTTTAAGACAGCAAATAAAACATGTAGCCATATAGTACTAATATTAGTACCCTTACTCGCACCTCGTGGACAACCACAACAAATCAAGTTGAGGCTACGACATCGTAGCTAGCAGCCATATAGACCAGCAAGTTGTTCTCCACCTTTTTTTTTTTTGACTGGCCGCCAGTCAAAAAAAAAAAAAAAAAAAAAAAAAAAAGGTGGAGAATGACTTGCTGGTCTAGTAGCCATATAGTTGTATAGCTATGGGACTTAATATACATTTATTGTTATTTATTCGTTTATTTTTATCCCCGTTTAAGATACTCATTTTATGTTTTCATTTCTCCAAGTTTTCATCTAAAAGTTCTTGACCTGACATTTCAGAACCTTGGCTAAAACACCATCAATAAGTTTATAGCTATCGTTATTTTATTTTTGTTAAAAATATTGATAAAAAAGACAAAACAGACTTCAATTGCATAACCAATTAAATCTAGCAGATGGTGTTTTCATCAAATGCTGCATATTCACACCTGTTTCACATGCCTTTGATGTCCACATTAATTACACAGATAAGACAATAAGCAGAGTAGGTATTGTCATTTATAACCAGACATAAGTATCATTTAATATGTAACATTCAAAAACATACATTAAGGAAACTGATGAAAAATACATATTGGCAACAGTGATATAACAGAATTTAAACAGTGTTTGAACAGTGATTTTAAATGCAAGCAATTTGATTTAAGATGGAAAGAATGCAATGTCTTAAATGTGTGTGTGCAATTTGCATTTCACCATGCAAAAATTCTTGATTAGTGTGTTGTTTTGTGATATTATGGATAATATCGGAATGGTAAAAATAATGGTAACAAGAAAAAGCAAGAAACAGTTTCCATGTGGTGACTGTAAGAAAGACTGTGAGTTGGGCTATCTTCTGTGTGAGATACATCACTTTATTTGTATTTCTTTTTCCCAGGTTATATTTTGTTTAGGTTCTGTTGTGCATTTTTATTATTATGATTATTTGAATCTCTCTGCAATTTCTTTGAGTTGACAGTATGACCTTTCATTTTAAGTTACAAGCATAAATGTGTTGCGCTATTCCTCCAGAAGAACAGTTTTAATGAATAGACAGTTATTCCAACTCTTTGCAACAGGAGAAATGTGCCTTCAAGTTTAGTAAAATTTTACAATTAATTTATTTCCTAGAATACAAAGTGAATGTTTAAAAGGAGCTTACATTATTGTAAATTAAATCCCAGATATTCTTAAATGTTCTATCACAAGTCTAACAATATAGTGTTCCAAATGAATGCTAGTATTTAATGTGCTGATGGTCCAGTAACCTTGAATGATTTAATGTGATAACAATCTTGATGTATCACAGTGATATAATCCAGAGTGTCCTTGAATGAATTCACAATAATCCCACATTGGCATTATTCTAAATATGTTGTTAAGATAGGAATACATTATTTTGATGTATATGTCCCCACTTGTAGCAATAACCTTTTTAAAAAAAATCCATTATCTTAAACATTTAACAAATTCCTTTCTTGAACCTCCTAAGGTCATAATCTAGACTGGGTCTGGAACTCGGACTCAGATAAACAAAGCTTACTAAAAAGACAGAGAAGGTACACACCATCATTCTACCCTCAGTCATCAACAAAGGTCAAGGACTAAAAATAAATTTAGTATATATAACATTGTAATTTCTCAGATTCCATTCTAAAAATGTGTATAATTTATTTGTTTATAGTTACACCATAAGCAGGAATCTAATCTTCATGTGCCTAATTCCAAATGACTCTATACAAAACATCTTTTATATATTCTGCATCAGTGTTGTGAAATATCATTTCCTAAATATATTAAACAAACATCAAGACTTTTTTCTATATTAACAGAGCTTGCATCAAAAATGTCTTCTTTCTGCTGAAGCCAAATCTAAAACTGAGATATCTAATTTTGATACACCCACCACCTTCATATCTCCCAAATAAACACTTATATCTCACTTGTGGTTTAATTTAATTTATGTATGTATAATTTATGATTATGTGTCAGACACTGTAATAAGTATTGTATATTTTGTACATATATAATGCATTCATAGTTGTAATATTCTATTTTTGGAGACTACATAAAATCTTTAACATCACATTTATCATTTTAATCCTAAAAGTTTATTTCTTGCATTTTCTCAGCACCCATACAAATCTTTCATTTTTGTTTAATTTGAGAAATATGGAACTTTAGTTATACTTATCACAATTGGGTTTTAATAAATATATTTTAATTTACTTTAAAAAAAATTCAAATTATTGCTGAATATATATTATATAGGGTATGTTATACATATTTAATTTGTATTGTTTGTTGGTGTTTGTACATGATTATAGATTATAGATTGTAAGGGTAATTTTTTTTGGTAATAGCTAATTTTTGTCTATAACTGTAGATTATATTTTGAGATAATTATTTCTTGTAGGGAAATATGCTTATTTGGATTTGAGTTCAGGACATTGGTTTTCCCCTCAGGAATTACTGGCCTACCTAATATTTGACATGTTCTTTACTAAAATTTAAGTGAAATTACCTGTTCTTGTTTACAAATTAGAATGTTCTGGAAATTAACTTTTGACCCTCACCCTGGTCCTTGTTTTATGTCTTAGGTTTTTATATTTTGGTTGCTTACATGAGAATTATTTGTTCCTATCTTAACACCTGAAGTGGAATCAGTCTTTTAGTTGTGTTAAGTTTTCATTTGAGGGGATTTATTTATTTCTGACTAAATCATTATTTTGGGATCATTGTGAATTCATTCTGAGACATTTTGGATCATATTAGTGTGATATATCAAGACTGTTAACACTATTCCAGGCTATTTGTACATTAGCACTTACAATACTTGAGTTCATTCAGAATACCACTGGAATTCATTCAGAATACTCTATACTGTTGGACTTGTGATTGAACTTTTAGGACTATTTGGGATTTAATTCACAATATTGTAAGTTCTTTTTAAGTTTTCACATTTTTATTCTAGGGTAATAAATTATTTATTGAATTTTACTAAACTTGTTGGGTTTTGTTCTTTTCTGTTACGAAGCATAAGAACATAGAGGCATTAAAGGTGGATATTAAACATTTAATTTATAACAGCTTATCTATTTAGTCTCATTTTCATTTGATAAAAATTTATCCTCTCCTAATAAAATTATGATTGAAAATCTATGTTTGAAGTTAATATTCTACAAATGTATAAATGTTTATGGCATTATTTTGTGAATGTCTCATCACAACAGGCTGCTAAGGGGGTCTTGAAAAACTAAAAGCTTTTGTTCAGCGCTGGACTTTGTTGATTGATGAGAGGTACTGTTTTTGTGTACATCCCATAATACCTGTAAATCAGATTGCTGCCAATATCTTGTTCTTGTACATGTAGAGAAAAGGGTACATTTAAGAACAACTGGGGACAGCCTTTTCGACAGTGTATCTGTCCTTATATGTGGTAATGAATCCAAGACCATTGAACTGTACTAACAATACTACTTTAATGATTATGCCTGAGAGGTCTGTGATATCAAGGCATTCTAACAAATAAGTATTCAGATTTCGCTGCCAGATTATTATTATGACATATTGGAAAGGAATCAGATTGGGAAATTTTCCTTGACATGGACTGTGATTAACTGGCCATGATCACAATGCATCCATCACACAGCATCTATCCAGATGTAAATGGGTAAAGAAACTGGCATTTAGGACAATGACTGGGAGACTTTGAAACAATGCCGTTGTTTCTTTGGGTCATTCAAGAACAGTGCTTCAACATCAGTGTGTTCAATAGATATACCAGCCTTTTCAGCAAACATTATGCCAATGATTCTTAACTTGACTCAGTAATGAAAAACAAGGTCAGCTGGAATAATGTTTCTGTTACAATGAATTAATTGGCTTCAATGGCTGTCAGCTCTGGTAATGTTCTCATTGACAGGCCTCACACGTTTTTTTTGAAGAAAGAGAAGTTTACAATCATAACAGATAGGTTGGGACTTTTCAAAATAAATGAAAATCACAATGCATTACTGTGTGTACCACCTGGCATAAAGGAAAACATGTTCTTTGTAGTTGACAACAAACAAAAGGATGAGAGAACAAAAACTAGTAAGAGGAAAGAGTTTGAGGATGACTGTGGCTTATGGTGAAAGGTACTTCAACAAATTTTTGTCACACCAAACAAAAATCTGTCAACCTCATTAAGCGAGATCAATAATATTGCGTTGAGAAATAAATAAACGCATCTACAAGCAACTTGTACTGCAACCTGATACTTCTGACCTGTTATTAGTGCAGAGGGCATATAACAAAAATAAGAACTCTCAAGAATACAAGGGATGTGTAACTTGGATAGGAAATACACCAGACTCTAGGGCACTCCATCTATCTCAATTATGTAGTATGTTGGTGCATTTCCTGGAAGTAAAATTCATGGAAATATAATAAAACCTGAAGTACACAAAGAATACACAAGAATGAAACAATATGCAAAGGTGGTGGTTGCAAGTATGGTAAAGCATGACTCTGCCAAAAACATGTACAATAAACTAAATCTAAGTTATTTACAATATTTTCAAAAAGATCAAGGTTGTTCAAAACATTAAACACAAATATATAAAAAAAGACAAGAACACCAACCTGCCTAAGTTATAAAACAAAAGAATTCTTGTAGACCACATTCTAAATGTAGAAATTAAAGCTTATTCTCAGACCCATTCATTTATGTTGTCTGACCCATTGATTCCAGTTTGTTCATCATACTGTACACGTACAGAGCAAAACAAATCGCTAGTTCACTTCACATAAAGACAAATGTGACTCATTATTTAGAAAATAAGGTTGATGTCAATGTACAAATTAGAAAGACTTTTGCCCACACCATTATTTATTGACAAAAGAATCTTGCAGGCCACTAATTCTGTAATATTAAAAGAAACAGCATAACATGCCACAGATGGTATTTTGGAAAAAGCATTGGGTTTCAAGATATACTTCAAAAGATGAATGTTACCAATTCTAAAAGATCATGTTAACTTAACTGAAGGGTAAAAAATGTAGAAACCCACTGGACAAATAATAATACAGAATCATAGGTTTAACATGGGATTACATAATGGAGTCAGAAGTGTTTAGAGGGTCAAAAGTATTCATGGGGTCACAAATGTTTGTAGGTTAAAAAGTGTTTACTTTGTTGTTTCATCCACTTCTCAAACAATCACTGACATTCTATTAGACGCTAATAAAAGTAGGGAACAAAATGTGTATAGGGTTGAAAGTTGTATGGGGTCAAATGGGAATAGTAATGTTAATGTTTTTATCTACAATCCAAACACATCATATATACAATCCAGCACTTTTTTTTATTATTATGATTCAAACACACAGCAGGGCCCCTAGTGGCCGAGTGGTCTAAAGCGCTTACCGTTACGGATCACTGCCATCTCACCTCTGTCTGCATGGGTTAAAGTCTCGGGTTCAACCTATGTGGGTATGTGTGAAAGCTTGCCAGTAGCTTCTTGTGGGTCGGTGGTTCTTTCTGGGGTTTTCCTGGGTTCTTCCTCTACCATTAATACTGGCCACCATGTATAGCCTATCTTGTGCTGAAAAATGGTGTTAAACACCACAACAACAACAACAACAAGAAACACACAGCCTTACAATCTAACACCCAATTTTAATATTATCCAAAGACCATCTTTCTAAGTACTATCTAACACCATAGGTACTATTCAAAACACCTTGTGCAGTGCCTAAATTGTCACATCTACAATCCAACTAAACTGGTATGCATACCTGCCAACTTTTCAAAAGCCATGGAGGGAGACTGAATAAAAATTAGGGAGATTGCGACCTAAAATTGGAGGTTTTTTGCTGCATTTTTTAAGCCTCATTTTCACTAAATATTGACTGATCTTCTGGGTCCATTGTGAAATTCTCAAAGGATGCTCAGTTTCTCCCTGTGATGTCACTGATGTGCCTTATTTTCCCACAGGAAATTCCCTCTTTACATATTCTGGTGAGCTGTGGCCAAACTGCTAAAGGTTAGTCTCAAGTAAACAAGCACGAAAGCCAGTGTGACTAATTAACAGTTAATCCTTAGCAATGCAATTATCATTGTAATTCAAAGAAACCATATTCTACAGTGCGTTATGTAAGCACCAGCAATTGACTGGCAAATAATGCCCTATTTTGTAGGACTTTGGACTTGCACTATTTGTTAACGTAGCTTTAACAATTTTTCAGTCATATTGCTACAATTTCTGCAGCGTGGCAGTTTATAGTGATGTCTAGCACTGGGGCATCATGCTGCAGACATGTAGTATGATGTCCCACCCAGTCACATTATCCTGACACCAGGCCAACCAGTCCTAACACTAACCTCATAATGCTGAGCGCCAAGCAGCTGTTAGTATCATTTTTGTAAGTCTCTGATATGACTTGGCCGGAAATCAAACCCATGACCTCCCGCATCCAAGGCAGATGCTCTAACCACTAGGCCACTAGAGCAGTTATATTTATTTTTTTCTTGTTTCTGTTTTTGTAGAAACTAGTGGCTTCTAAATATACATTCTCAAGCTACCATACATGTGGCAACTATTTATTCCCATTGTTTTATATCCCACCTTATTTCCTTATTTTCAACTCAAAAGGCATATAACATTGTTTACTAATATATTTATTCTGAATTAGTGTTTGAGGGTACATAAGCTGCATGGTATGTTTTTTCCTTCCTTCTTTTAATTTAATGATGGTAATTAATGTTTTTATATATGGTATGGTAATGCCAGGTGTTCACTGGTGGGAATGGAGATGATACAGCATTCACAGTAATCATTCTTGAAATTTAAACTAATTGCTGACAATTCTATTGTTGTGGTTTATTTTTGTTGTTTATTTTCTGATTTTTGTATTGTTGTAACCTTAAAAAAAAATCAAGTGATAATAATAATAATAATAAAGACTTTATTTTGAGAAGGTAATTCAATTATTTGCAGAACCAATCTAGCTTGAAGCCTTCTATGTTATGTACAATATATACAGTATATACATGATGTGAAGAATCTGGCTTGACACTAAATAATTAAGTGATTTTAAAAATCAAAGTATCAAGCCTGGAACATATGCACAGGCATCTGTGAATGCATAAACATATATAAAATATCATCCTGTATTAAAAAATTCAATAGTGAAAACTATGCAAAATTAGGTGGCATTTATTGTACTAGAACTGTTCAATTGTCTAAAGATTTCATCCATTCTAGACATTATGAAAAGAAGAAATGCTAGGAGCCTGCGTTATGTCATTGGGAATGTTGTTCCATACCAGTGGAACAGTATATTGAAAACCTTTTTAAAAAATTCCTTCTTTGGCCTTGGTATAATGTAATTTTTACTTCTTATGGACCTTAAATTTGGAATACCATCAGCATCATGTTGGTGAAATATATTGCTTAGATAAACAGGAATGGCTTTTCTGGATACTTTATACATCAGTTTGGCCTTTATATTATTCATTGCATCCTGGAAATTGTCTATACATTGATTTAGAATTAAATGACAAGCCCTCTTTTGGAGTCTTAAAAGTGTTGTTATCTTTGAATTAGAGCTATTACCCCAAATTACATTACAATAGTCCAGATATGGCTGAATATAATTTTTATAAAAGATGACCTTATACTGAAGAAGACTATGTTTTGATTTTCCTCAGTAGCCAAAGATTAGAATTAATTTTTTAAAAACATGTTTAATGTGAATAAACCATGTAAGATTGTGAATACACCAAGAATTTTAACACGAGTCATATTAAGGCCCACATTGTCCAATAGAACCTGGAGTTTGTCGCTATCTATCCTTGCTCGTTTTTGTTGCATTGTAACAAGTTGGGCTTTCATTTTTTCTGTATTTATGATCTGTTGAGAGCATCTTGTAAGTTATTTTTTTCAAGTACTCTTTTGGTTTTACCCATCTCAGACAGTGCAGTATCATCTGCATGGAAGTCAGTGGAAGAAATTGAAGTTCCTATCTTAAGAGGTAAGTCATTGATAAATAGAATGAATAACAGAAATCCAAGGATAGAGTCCTGTGGTACTCCACAATTAAAATTTTACTTTCATAAAGTTGACCATTTTAAGATACTTTTTGCACTCTATCGGTAAAGTAAGAAGTAAACCATTTTGGTGAGTTTTCACTGTATTGATAGATTTTTAGTTTTTCAAGTAAAATTTCATGGTCTACAAGATAAAAAGCTTTATAAAAATCAACCATAATAGTGCCTACCATTTCTCCTGGATCTAATGCTTTCAGCCTTTTATCAATTTATTTATCAATGATATAAGTGCAGTTGATGTGAATAATGTTTGAACAATCTATTTACTGAAGAAAAAATTGTTTGTGGTGTGATAATAGTTATCTCATCACAATACTATTCACAGGTAATAGATCAAGGCTTCTGTATATTACATAAAATTGTCTAATTATGTAAGATTTTTTTAAAGAAGAGAAATGAAAATCGACAGACGTACCATAATAACCAGCATTTCTATGCCAAAATCAGGAGATATTATGAAATCGGGGAGGTAGGCGTAGAACTATTCCCAAAATCAGGATTTTTTTTTCCCAGGATAAGAGTTGACAGGTAGGGTACTATGTGAAATCACTCATACTATCCAGCTCCCACTTTTTGATTACTATCTAAAACCTGCTTTTTAATTATAAACACACGCTCCCCTACAATCCATTACCCTCTTTTAGATTATGTCTTCAAAAATGAGGTAGTAGCCAGTCCAATAATAAAAGGGGGCAGGGTTAATGCTGAATCCAGATGTGATCAATGTATGACCCTAATTAGTTGTGTTTCAAATGTCATTTTGCTGGCATTTTTATCAAAGATTAATGAATCAATTACATGGATAAAATTAGTGATTCTCACTTTGGATTTAAGAAAGGGTTGTAAACTGTTAATACAATCTTTAAGCTCCATAGTCTTATAAATATGTACGTCAGCAGTCATGATTTACTTTGCTTTTGAAAACTTTCAAAGGGTTTGTGTTAATTTTTAATAATGGTTTACTGTACGAGTTATTTAAATCCGGAGTGAGGGAGAAGTATTGAAAGTAAACATGTATGTGGCTGGTTTTTTAACACTATTAAAATAATTGGATGGTAGTGTGTTTAAGAAATCCACCTTCTTAAAGGCACACCTACTGTCTGTACTTTATATTCGGATTTCTGAAACATGAATTGTTGTTCTTGATAACTTGTTTTTACTGAATTATTGTATGACTTTGTAAAGCTCACAAACATCTGAACTGTAAATTTAAGCAAAAGCAAATCGGTGCATTTTATCAATCTTAAAATTGTAATTTATTTCTTCTTTGTACTGCACTGTTATAACCATGTATCTGTCATGGCTGATGCTACTTATTTCTGTTTTATCATCATTGAAAATATAAATTTCAATCTACAGATCTACTTAAATTAACTTTTATTTCCATAACTGTTATTATTCAACGCGACAAAACTGACAATACTTTTAACACATCTATACAGGAAAACAAACCGTGATTTTCTCTTGATATATGCATTGATGCTTTGATGTTAATTGAAGTTCATCAAAAACATGGGCCACTTTTGTTTAGTGAGGTTTCAAAACTGAAATATTCCAATAAATTTAGAACTTCAAAAGATAAAGACTGTGATGGTATGTCACAGATAAACATGTTTATAGGCTAAAGCAAAGATGACTGAATTAAAATGTTGCCCTTGGTAAGTCCAACAACATGAAGCATCACACAATATTTTGAATTTATGAATAATCAAGAAGAAAAAGATAAATTTCATAATAATAATAATTAAAAAGTACATAGAAGCCTTATTAGTGGTGATTGATACACTTTGTATTCCTTTCATCCTGACAGTTTTTTTATTCCTTTTCTTTCAGATCATGAATTAAAATTTGGTCATGGGACATTTCATCATGTAACATCTTTCAATAATTTTTTAAAAATTCTCAGGTGTTACCACAATTTTGTGTGTGCTGGAGGTCTGAACTAATTGCTGACTCCACTTGCCTGTCAGTGAAACTTAAACATATCCCACCAGCCATCCATACATCACTGGCATATTGTGAGCCAGTTAGTAATCAGGACTATGTGTAGAGCAAAACATACCGATAGGAATGCTGATCTGACATCTGATTGTCTCCAGGTAACATAAACAATGTCATATAGTCAGATTCACTGGTTCTTGTTCAATTTTTAAAACAAATCATTGAAGATGAACCTTTGATTTTAACTAAATGCAGTACTGATGTGTAAATGGCCATCAGCCAATTAGCCACAGGCAAGTACAGAATATAAGTTGTTCATTCTATTGCACTATGAGAGACATAAGGGGGCGCTCACCAGTTATTATGTACTTTTTTGAGAGTCATGTATGTAAGGTGGAGTTGTTTGCATTTAAAACATGCACAGTGGAGAGAATGTTGGCATACCTCATTGTTACAATAATGTAATGTGGATGCTATTTTTTGGTATATTGTACTTTTGGAAATTGTACATGATCTAAGCACACTTCTGACTAAAATGACTGCTCCCTTGTGCTAAAAAAACAGCCTGAATTAGTCTAAAGTACACTATCCATAGCAGCTATCAAAATAGGGAAAATGAATTTTGCCAGACTAGACAATACCAGCTTCTGAAAGTGCATTGAATGAATACCAAATATATAAAATGTAAAAAAAAGTTATTGGCTCTTTTTTTTATACAATTTACCTCTGAAGTTCAGGAAGTGAAAATGATCAAGTGGTGCTAGCACTTTTTTTAAAGGTGCACATCTTGAGTAAGGCCAAGCTGGATACTCTATAACCCATATTACACCCATCAATCATACACCAAAATAAATTTAATTTAAGATTCTTTGAATTATACCTAAGATACATGGTCTTTCTTAAATAGCTAGTAAACCAGTGAGGAAATCCAGGGAAATTCTTTTTCTTTAAAATTCTAACCCTATGCAAAATACGAAACTGTAGAGCTCCACCTTAAATAAAAACAAAGCAGGGTCAACGAGAAACTTTAAATAAAAACAAAGAGGATTAACAAGAAACTTTAAATAAAAACAAATCAGGGTCAACCAGAAGATTTTTATTTCTGACAAGATCCATCAGACAACAAACAACACAAAATGGCCAGTCAACTAGTATTATAATGTAAGAAGTTTTGCCAATACTTACTGGCATCAAAGAACAAACAAGTTATACTATATCAAGGAACACGAGGAACTGAGAGAATTATTAACATGTAGATTTCATTTACTCTTTTAAGTTAAGTTATAAGTATGTAACATGTATGCAATCATATTGAATTCATGTTAAGTTTTAAAATATTATTGCATATTAACCCTTTGTTATTAACTTGTAACAGGTTGCTTTTCCATTAGCAGTACATTATGGACATGCAATTAACTTGCAACAGGTTATTTTTCCATTACCAGTACACCATGGACATACAATAAACTTGTAACAGGGTATTTTTCCATTACCAGTACATCAGGTTATTTTTCAAATTACTAGTACATCATGGACATGCAATACACTTGTAACAGGTTACTTTTCCTTTATCAGTACATCATGGACATGCAATTATCCTGTAACATTATTTTTCCATTATCAGTACATCATGGGCATGCAATAAACTTGTAACATATTATTTTTCCATTATCAGTACATCATGGGCATGCAATAAACTTGTAACATATTATTTTTCCATTATCAGTACATCATGGACATGTAATACACTTACTTGTAACAGGTTACTTTTCCATTATCAGTACATCATGGACATGCAATTATCTTGTAATTATTTTTCCATTACCAGTACATCATGGGCATGCAACTAACTTCCTATGGTTATTTATCCATTATCAGTACATCATGGACTTGCAATAAACTTGTAACATTATTTTTCCATTATCAGTACATCATGACATACATGTAAAGCAGAAAAAAATATATGGAAAGTTTTTTTGTATAAGGTACTGAAACAAACATTCTAATATAATTTGCAAATCATGATTAAATAGAGATATTACCAGTGATGAAAAAACACTCAAACACTCTGTGACTGTATATTGTGATTATATATAAATATATATACTAGGTTAATTGCCTTTCTTAGGATGGGAATACAAAAACTTGAATCAAAATAAAAAATAAAAAAATTGGAAAGTTTGAACATAAAAATACAAAACAAAGTTTTAAAAAATTTGTGATCCTGCCACAAGTTTTGAACTCGTGACGTTCTGTTTGGTAGCCAGGACTGACAGACAAATTATGGGTGTTGATATATGAAATTATATATATTCATTCTTGACACTATTTCAACTGAAATGTTTAAGCTTCAACAGGTCATGAAAGAATTTAAAGACTGAAGCAAGTGTGTAAATAAACATAGACAATATTGATATCCACTTTGAGCTTTTCAAAAGAAGGTAGGCAAAGAATGTGTAAAGGTATAAAGAATCTTAATTGCACAACTAAATATTCAGAGTTAGTTTATCTAAGACAAAAAGGTAGTTTATCTAAGACAAAAAGGTAAGATATATATATATATATATATATATATATATATATATATATATATATATATATATATATATATATATATAACAAATGTCAAAAACTGTATGCACTAGTCCAAGCAATATAAATGTATTATCTAGAATCTCATCAACTTAAAAATTTAACAGTTTTCAAATGATAGAAATACCATATATTTACTTAAGTCCAAATGAAAGTAAAACAGACCCTGATCTGTCATCACATAATGCACCATCGGGGTCTATGCAGTTGGTTCTACTTATTACTCATACTACACTGCATAAATCCAGATCTGCTGGCATGTTATCTGATATCAGTGTCTGTGAAATCTGCAGCTGGACTCAACTTATAGGCAAGTATATATGGTACATTTAGGTTAAAATGCTAAAAACATCAACAAAAATATTTAACATTGTGAATAAAGTGCTTCATTTTTATGAAATCCCTGTGGAAAATAAAAATTGTGTTCCAAATGTCACCAAGCTTATGGGATGAAATCAATATTTTCATCATACTGTAATTGTTTGGCTAAATGGGAAATATCTGATGGTCAAAAAAGTTAACTAGAAATGTGTTCATGTAACAGGGATACCCCCCCCACTAGAGCCTCAAAAGTGGTCAAAAAAGCTTAACATGCTGGAAAGAAATGGGTAATACTATATGCCCCCACATTAAATGAGCCCATACAAAAACACCTACCTGCAGACAATTTAAAAAGGTGCTGGTTATTTATGTTGCAAATATTAATTTTGAACTCAGGTTCCTGTTAATGCTACTGAAAAATCAAATTTACCATTTCTGATTAATGTTCCTTGAACAATGGAGGATGCGTAAAACTTCACAAATTTAATATTGTCAAAGAAACAAAACCAGTGTACTTGGTACCGATTAAAGCTAACTGGTAGTGACCCAAGATTTTGGTTACCAGTCAGTATATTTATTACACATTTACTAGAACATTATGGCCTACAAGCAGTTGACAGGATACACAATTTGAAATATTTAACATGCATTGTCAGTGACATATACAAAATACCAATATTATATGTATACACACCCTGACTGGTTCCAAGTAAACATTTTAAAGTCCCCAAAGTTGACAAAGTCTTGTTTCGTGCAAAATGTTACCAGAAAAAGCTATATTTCATCAAGCGAGAACAAAAACTAAACATGGCTAAAATACAAACAGCAAAATCTTTTTAAAAAATCACTGCAGCTAGAAGAATTGCCAAGTCCATTTTATCATAAGTGATGTGTGTGTGTGTGCACTGTATTAGCATAGGTACCAGTCATAATAACAGCTATATGGTGCCAACTGAGATTTGAATTTCTTGTTTTTAATTACCAGGAGAAATAAATGCTAATGCTATTGGTCACAAGTCTCACAAAAACAAGAAGCCCAAGTGGGTCTGAGATCACTTATTTCATATTACATTTATAAAATAGTAAAAGGTCTTTATGTCAGGACAACTTTTTATATTCTGTAAATGCTGTTGAGTGGTTTCTAAAGTTCTTTAAATAATTGTCTATTTTTAATATGAGCAGTTATAATTACTGAGACGGACATAAGCTATGCAATCTTGAAAGTTTTATTAAAAATTTGTTCAGTGGTTGTTGAGAAGGAGTAATTTATTTTATTTCTTTAATTTTGACCAAAGATGGCCATATTGGACGGTGGATCAGCCTCAACTGAATTAAATTGAAAGCCCTCATAACAGGATGCTTTCTGTCAAATTTGGTCCGATTCTTAAATTAAAAGCCCTCACAACAGGATGCTTTGTGTCAAATTTGGTCCAATTCTTAAATTAAAAGCCCTCACAACAGGATGCTTTCTGTCAAATTTGGTCCAATTCTTAAATTGAAAGCTCTCACGACAGCATGCTTTCTGTCAAATTTGGTCCAATTCTTAAACTGAAAGCCCTCACAACAGGATGCTTTCTGTCAAATTTGGTCCAATTCTTAAATTGAAAGCCCTCACAACAGGATGCTTTCTGTCAAATTTGGTCCAATTCTTAAATTGAAAGCCTTTACAAGAGGATGCTTTGTGTCAAATTTGGTCCAATTCTTAAATTGAAAGCCCTCACAACAGGATGCTTTGTGTCAAATTTGGTCCAATTCTTAAATTGAAAGCCCTCACAACAGGATGCTTTGTGTCAAATTTGGTCCAATTCTTAAATTGAAAGCCCTCACAACAGGATGCTTTGTGTCAAATTTTGTCCAATTCTTAAATTGAAAGCCTTTACAAGAGGATGCTTTGTGTCAAATTTGGTCCAATTCTTAAATTGAAAGCTCTCACAACAGGATGCTCTGTCAAATTTGGTCCAGTTCTTAAATTGAAAGCTCTCACAACAGGATGCTTTCTGTCAAATTTGGTCTAATTCTGTTTGGCAGTTTTTGAGAAGATGTTGTTTAAATGTTGTTCTCTTTTCAGTGACAGCTGCCAGGATTTTCCAGCCTTGTGGTAATACTTATTGTGTAGATCTATAAAAGGTTTTCTGATAACATTTTAATTCTGTTACAATGATGACATCTAACTTAATAATTTAGCTTGCTGTACATTTTAAGTAAACTTTGATTAAATACTGTACAATTTATTTTTTCATGTTTATTATGCAATTAATTATACATCTCTAATGACCACAAGATGGTATTTGATAGTAGGAATGACCACAAGATGGTATTTGATCACGGAAATCGCAAACTCTTGCAACAAGAATTAGGCTTGGGATTTCTAAAGTGCAAACCCGTTGTTTTACCACTGGTCCCAACAGAAGTGCAAATCCAGTGGTTTACCTCTGAGATATAGTGAGTGCAAATCCAGTGGTTTACCTCTGAGCTATACTGAGTGCAAACCCAGTGGTTTACCTCTGAGCTATATTGAGAGCAAACCCAGTGGTTAACCTCTGAGCTATATTGAGTGCAAACCCAGTGGTTTACCTCTGAGTTATATCGAGTGCAAACCCAGTGGTTTACCTCTGAGCTATACTGAATGTAAACCCAGTGGTTTACCTCTAAGCTATACTGAGTGCAAATCCAGTGGTTTACCTCTGAGATATACTGAGTGCAAATCCAGTGGTTTACCTCTGAGCTATATTGAATGTAAACCCAGTGGTTTACCTCTGGGCTTTAGAGATATGCAAACCAATAGTTAAATTCTGAGCTGCACAGATGAGTAAACTCAGGGATTTACCTACAGATGCTTTGTGGTTTCAGAATGCAAACCCTGTGGCTTACCTCTGGGCTTTAGAGATATGCAAACCAATAGTTAAATTCTGAGCTGCACAGATGAGTAAACTCAGGGATTTACCTATGGGCTATGCTGAGTGCAAACCTAGTGGTTTACCCCTGAACTATAAAGAGTGCAGACCTAGTAGCTCACCTCTGGGCTATTGAGAAATTCAAGCCAAGTGACTTACCTCTGGGATATACAAGATGCACACCAAGTGGCTTACCTCTGGCTAATTGACAGATGCAAACCAAGAGCTTACCTCAGGGCTATTGATGGACAAAAGCCTTTCAAGTAGCTTACCTCTGGACTATTGAGAGATGGAAACCAAGTTGCTTAACACTGGGCTATTGAGAGATGCAAACCAAGTGACTTACCTCTGACCACTTGACAGACAAAGGCCAAGTAGCTTACCTCTGGGCTATTGAAAGATGCAAACCAAGTGGCTTACCTCTGGGCTACTGAGAGATGCAAACCAAGTGGGCTATAGAGAAATGCAAAACCAGTGATTAGCTGTTGAGCTATACTGGCCATCTATCTCATATATAATTCCAGAATACAGGTAAGGCATTTCTTTCTATATTACAATCACTGTCAACTCGCATTACACTAGCATCAAAACAACCTAGATAGTAACACGCTTCATTATGCAAAACTCCATTTCTTAGTGAAACAACAAATCTAAAATAGTAAATTCAAATAATTTTGAACACCAGTCAATGTATCATGGTTTGCAATACGTTTTTAAAAGTTAACATAAGCAAAAGATTTTTGCCCCAGACACATTCATTAGAAAATACTACCACTGAGCTTGAAGTTTTCTTTACCGATTAATGCTGAATTTTAAAAAACCTATATCAGTGCACTGTATTGTTATAGTTGAAACATTTATGATTCAAATCATCCAAAAGATATATTTTTTTTTAAACCTGACATATAATATGTTTGCAAGCACAAGCCAACAAGTTTCAATAAAGGTCCACTTATCTATGTTCCTACAATTTAATTTCACTGCAATGAATACAAAAAGAAAAAACAGGTACATACAACATCATTTCCTTAATTAAAGTGGTTTATGCTACAAGAATGGATACGCTGACACTGTCAGGCTGAGGTGTATTCATATGCTGTATCAATCAAGTTCTTTCCTCAACTTATAAAAAGCAAGTTTAATGTATCTTATGAGCAAAACTTTTAACACCATGATAAAAATGATATCTTTTGCCAAGGCATCTGTTAAAAGTAGGCTTAACAACAAAGAGAGTAAATATCCATAGATCTACCACACTTGAGTAACATTTTACGTTATATATATTCTATTCACAAACTATACATACAAGCTGATATGCTTCAACAAACAATATATAAACAAATGTCAGAATAAATACAACAAAAAAGATAACTTTAACAATATCCTGATACTGATGTTTACTATATATATATATATACTTTCTTACATGCATGGTCCATTGTAATCAACACAGACCCGGATCTCTACTGCATAATCACCAGTATATCAGGGTCTGTGTTATTTTCTGTAATGATTACTCCAAACACAACCGCAAAGACTCTGATTTGCCACTGCATAAAGTGCAAGCTAATTAGGGTCTATTTTATTTGTTGCAATGATTACTCCTAACACAAACTGAATAGACCAAGATCTAACAATGCATAAAGTGCAAGCAAATCTGGGTCTTTGTTTTTTGTTGTAATGATTATTCCTAATTGCGTATACCCATATCTGCTGGCACATGTGCCAGCAGATCTGGGTAAAAGAAGTTTGCAATTGGATCTGGCTTAACACACCTGTATATACAGTTAAAAGGTATGTACAAGATACCATCTGTACTCACTTATAAGTCACTTCAAACTGAAAACAATAAAGACCCTTATCTGCCATCTCATAATGCACCTGCAGACCAGGTGTATGCTGTTTGTTGTACTGATTACTCCTAACAAACTGCACAGACTCAGATCTGCTGGCATATTATGCAATGGCAGAGCTGGGTCTGTGCAGTTTGCAGTTGCATTTGACTTATAAGTGAGTATATATGGTATTTACAGCAGCACAAAAATAGACATATTCTTTGAAATCATTATTATTATTTGCTCATTTTTTTCTTCATTAATTTTACATTGTCAGAATCGTTTAGTATTTTACGATATTGCACACCTTCATATTGCATTCACGTGCATAAAGGAACTACTTTCTATTGTAAACAAACAATGGATGCAGACGCCAGCACTTTTCATTTGTAAACAAATCATGTACACTAGCGTTATAGGCACTTTATGTTTTGGTTGATGAAATTTGTTCCTGAATGAAGTAAAGCAAATGTTTTGTGGATTGCCACATGGCAGCTGCTTTGACACATTCCGCGTTAACTTTTTTGATATAGTGTTTTCGATTTAGGCTAGCTAAATAGTAGACACCAGAAAGGGTCCTCACAAATAACATACACGTCACAAGGCATAAACTGTCGTCTTTAGCTGGTAATAAGAATGGCCAAAAAAATATACTTAACAGTTTTATATCCTGAAGTTCCTCAAATTGTACTTTCTTAGTTCTGCAAATCTGAATTACATGAGCCATGTCATAGGTTTTTAATCTTGATTACACATTTTGAAATTGTACTGTAATTTCAAATATAAGTGCAATTACATCCTCCTTACTGCACTCAAAATGAAATAAGCATTAATTTCCATAGCGTCTTTTGGATAATTGCAATTGAAACACTTCATATTTTTTCCCACATTATGATTTCAAACATTCAATGACAGAAACAGAACATTTGCAGATGTCAACATGCTTCTCCCTCGCTTCTTCAATCGGATGTATTTCATGTAGAATTGTCACATATAAATCCAGTCCATAATCACAAAATTTCATAGAATCGACAAAAATACCAAAATCTATTCATTCCAGATCAAACGGAAAAATTGTTGCAATGTGCATTCATTCACAATATGATTCCAAATTTCAATTTTAAGTAGACAAAAACACCATTTTCTTTTGAAACTTATGTCTAGTGTGAGACTAAGTTCAAATTTATCTGGGCGGAGTTATGTGTACATTAATAATGTTGTTGTTGTTGTGTGTATTTAGTTTGGAGTACTGCATACATTCATTTACTTTGTTTCTTGTAGTGTATTTTGTTTAGATAATTAAGTCTTAGGTAGAATAAGAAAATGAGCATATAATAAAAAGGTTACTGCATTTGTATGGGAAAATATGAACTTGTTTTGTCAGATGGATATACTGCACTCCCATGGTCATATTTTCCCATACAAATGCAGCAACCTATAAATACTATCTCTTCCAAGAAAACAGCCAATTTATTATTAACTACAGATTTATATTGTACATTAAATCAATAATTAAAGATGTGAACTAATTCAATATGATAAACATCACAACCACGATAGCAAAACAGAATTAAAAACTGTTAAATGCTGAATATTGTTGGAAAACAACATTTAAGGAATGTTCCAGTAAAATATACTTGGGAACCTGGGAATGCACTTTCAATGTGGAGTTGTTACTCACAGAAGCAATTTTAGTGTTTTATATATTTTCGTAATAACCCTTTCAATCATCAGAGTACCATGGCATATATTTTTTAAAAAGTGCATTCCTTGGATACCATGCATGTTTAAACGGAACAGCCCTAAATAATATTTATTTCTGATTGGAAGAAATTCAAAGTAAACCAAGTACTTCCTCTTTCTTCACAAAAATCACCTGTCAAAAGAGACAATAAGAAAAAAACGTAAACGCATCAGAAATTATTTTATGCTCATAAAAACTTAAATTGGGCTATATATAATATATTCCAATACCCTTGCACTCTCTCATTGTGATGATGCTATTACGAAAAAGACTAATATTAAATGGACATAATTTTGCAAGAAACTTTACATATTTGTGAAATTATCTTTGTAAATCGGAGTGTAAATCAGGATGTGATTATCAGTAAAAGACAGTTTAAATGAAGATGAAATATAAAGTATAATATAAAAAGAAATCAACAACTCTTTTGATCACAAAAATAGATTCTTTAATTCCCTGAAAACATGTTGGTCATCTGTTCATAAGAAAAACACTTCCAAAAAGTTTCATAATCATTTGTGAATAACAAATAAATCCTTAAATGATTGGTTTCAATTTGAAGAATGACTCATCAAAGGCAATTTTATCCCTAAGATTTTATTTTAAAAACTAACTTTCAAAGCCCCATCACATTAGGTTTTTGAAATCAAACATCCATAAACATAACTTCAAGAGATTTTATGTTACATAATTTTGTGTGAGAATCAATTAGTATATCCCTATTTCTGAAACTTTAATATTATGTTTCATTTACTGTGAATTCAATTTTAAATGTTGGACACAAATATCTGTAGATTTAACTGTTGTTACAAACCATGAATTTGATGACAAACAATGTTATTTGTGAAAACTACAGGATTCTTTTTTACACATCACATAAATTGGGCATCACAAAATAACTGAATTCACACGTTCAATCATGTTTTTCCTCCCGCTTTTCTTTGATATAAATTTGTATCACATAAGTGGCAGTTACTATGTCATACAAAACTTTCATAGTACTTAAAATGCAATTAACAAAATCTAATCAAAATATCCATGATACTGATGTATCTGTCAAAAGAGGGTAGTGGTAAGTGGATGGTTGCTTGGTTTAATGTTTTTGTTTTTCTAATGGAACTTTTGACATCATTTGCTGTATCATACTGAGAAAATAGAAGGACAAACTGAGGTAGCCAACCCAGATGGCCTGGGTGGGTATCAAACCCAATGCTCTTGGAATACATGTCTGACTCTCAACCAGCTAGACTACTACAGCTTCCAGGAAGAAGAGGAAGGAAAGGAGTAGGATAATTTTAAATACTAATAAGAATTCTGTACTAAATAATGCTCCAATGTCAAATGCAAAATCAATAAAATGTGCAACAAAGAGCTCATTATAACTGAAAGTTACAAGACAGTCATTACAGTATTATAAAAAAAATAAACAATACATAAACAGACATTACAAAAGTTTCATTTTCATTATAAACTGCAATGTTATACAACAACTGAACAAGCAATCAGGGGGATAACCTATGCATGTACACATTTTTACAAAATAATTATATACATATTGTTCACGGCTCTTGCCTCTCTTTCTGTTAAAAAATAATAAGAATGAAATTTATTCTTTGACAAAACTATACCAAGGTAAAAACAAAACAAAGTACATTAACCAGAAAATTAATGTTTAAGACAGCAGAAGTGAGTCACTTAAAACTGTTTCTTCAACGTTTTAATTAAATTACACAGTATATACCAACACATTAATCATCTGAAAGTCAATTATCTAGATTATTTCATCATCATGATGTACAGACAGAGAATATATTCTTCATGCCATAATTCATCACCTGCTGGACAAATTGTCATTGCAAAATTAATATTTTCTGGTTAGTAAAAAAATATCTTAGTTTCTGAGGTCTGCTACTTAAATTGTTAATTTACTTAAATTATATATGCAATGGGTACTGACAATTTTTACAGCATTAGTGAAACTATAGCAAAAAAAGAGATAAAAAAGTGTGACCGTTTTAAAGAAAAAGCATGCAATATCACAGTAATCATTTACATACTAATTATAATAATTCACAGAGATCAATGTAAATTGTAAATGACAAGAAGGGAAAAAAAGGAGTACTAGAGAGTCAAAGCATTCATGGTTTTGCATGGAGTTGAACTACACCATGCCTCTGATATGACCATTAAGAGTCTTTAGTCATGCTGGATTAACTTGGGATTACTAAAAGCCTAATTACAAATTGTCATAATGGCACTTACTTAAAGACAACTGGGTGTAAGAATAATCCTTCTCTCTTTGTATCTCATTCTTTCCCTCATTCTCTCCTAATTACATTTTATTTTACTTTAAAAAGATAATAGTACTATTTTAATTATAACTGTGTAAGATTTTGCCACCCCTACAAAATCACTGTCAATATTGCCTTGGCTGACAAGGTATTTCTTAGTAAAACATTATTGTTAATCTCTAAAAATGTATGATTAACACAGTCTATTTACAGTGGCTTTCAAACATTTAGGTTGCTCAGCCTGAATAGCTAGTTTTTGGTTCATTATAGCTTCAAGATACATGAAGAAGTCATAACAAGGAGGTTTTAGTAAGAATTGTCAAGGAATGGCATTTGTGTATAGCTTTATAACTGCAAAGCTGGTGATTACCATATATACTCGCTAACGGATCATTTTTTTAAAAGCTTAAACTCTGAATCATGATGAGTAAGGGTTGACTTGTAAGTTAGATGTACAAAAACATTTGATATAACTAAGGGCAATATTGGAAACTCGATGTTTTGCAGTATGTAAAAAATACCTTAAATTTAAATTTTTGTTTTCATGCCACTATTCTCGACCAGAAAAACAACTATTCTATGAAGTGTTTATCTGTTTCATTATGGTTTTCATTACACAACACTTGTATCTACATTCGGATTTTGATAATTTGAACAAATGAAATGAAATATTACTCACCCAAATATTATGTGTCCATCAACGTTTGTCTACCATGGGTATTTACTTGTAAGTATATTTCCTCCATTTTTATGCGGGTCCACACAAGCCATATTTGTATTATATTTCAAGTTTACTGTATAAACAATGCTAGTGTCTGACCAAAGTTTTAATTTGATTTATATTTGCCTTTTTTGAGAGCCAGATCTAATTCCCAAGCGATATTTCCCACGTTATCTGCCATATGCATACAGGATGATAAGCCCATAGCTTGTTTTCTCCGTTAACATCTCATCTGATAGAAACACTAATGTGATACATGTTTTGTGCCCAGGTGTAGTTCTATATATTCGTTAACTGTGGGTGCTTATTTTAACACTCCCTGATCATGCTAAGCAATCGACACCTGTACAAATGTGACCATCCATTAATGAGATTTCACTTACTGTATGATCAAAGGGTCACTTACACAGCTTAAGCTCAGTCCCCACATAAATAATGACCCAAGTTTCTGAATCATCAGTGTTCTGTCAGCTACTGCGTACCTTGTCACTTTGATATGGTACATCATGAATTGCTAAACTTGTAGTTTCACCAATATGGGAAGAAGAAAAAAATGCAATGTTCACAATAGCACATTCAAGTTAGAAGTCATCTACCATGCAAAGAAACAACACCAGTGTATCAAGAATGTAATTTGGTTTGTTTTTCCAAAGTGCTCCTCTGAGTCACTGACAACAAGTCATCCCTTACAGACAGATTTGATTCGGAAGTCAGACAGAAATTAGCTTTAATTAATCCTAAAAAGGGATCTCAACTTATAATCAAGTACATACAGTATGTACGATGGATAGAACACTTGTGTAAAGTTTTATAACAGCACAATGAAGTGATTATGTACCAAAAAAAGAACACTTACATAACTTGTTAACAACACAGCTGGGTGATTACGTACAAACAATAGTACAACTGAGTGATTATGTGCACAAATTAGTTCACTTGTGTATAACTTGATAACAGCATAGCTGGGTGATTAAGTACAAAAGCATCCTTTTACACTTCACACACATTAGAATAAATTACAAAAGCTGAGATTCAAAAGTTTTATGGGTTAATGTGCCATTTGTTAAAAATATTTACTTTGAAAACATTTTGCCATTTAGAAAGATGAAAAAAATATGTTCTTAAAAAATAACTTGATGAAGTCACAGCCAGACCATTTTATTGACACACATGACCAAAATGTGAACCAAGTAACTACACACATTTTACTTTAAAATCTGTCTTCTCACATGTTACATATTTTTAAAAGACATGTTAGATATATGATATTTCTCTACTAACTCAAAGCAATTGAAAAACTTTTAGATACAGCAGAAAAAAGGGCTTTATGACACTGACTTATTCTGATCAATAACATGCTTCCGTGGATGTCCAATTTGTTAAAGTTATTTTGGTTTAATGCCATTTCTCAGTACCAGATATGCTATACATGCTGGCCAGTATAACTGGTGGAGGAAGAACCCTTGGGAAATCCTGGTAAGAACCACCAACCCACATAAAGCTACTGGCAGCTTTCTCACATTCCCACACCGGCTGAGTGCAAGACTTGAACACATGTGGACAGAGGTGAGAAGACAGTGACTGGTAAAGGTAAGAGCTTTAGACCACCTGGCCACCTGGGGTTCTTTGAATTTTACAGATCCCTTATGTCATGGAGAAAGGAACTCTCTACTTAAAGTTATGACTTGATTTCAACAATGATACTTAAGTCTGAGAAACATATGGATTAAAAAAATCAAGTAATCTTACTGGAACACTGATATCATATTGCCTGAAAACTAACATAAATGTGTCATTTTAACAAGAAGTGATGAATGGACAGAGAAGGGTAACACTATATGCTCTGCTATATGACTAAAGGATAAAATGGAATGAAAATTTATTTTAAATTTACTTGGAAGTACACTGTAACAATGTCAGTGCAAATAAGAGCTCTGTGAACAAAATATTATATGCCTGCACCATGTTTAATAGTCGTCTATGCAGCATAAGTAGGGGATGGTTGATTCTTGAAATTACTAATGGGTCACAATGACCCTGACCTTTAGTCTTGAAATAAACTTACCATGCAGAAACAATAATTTCTTTTTTAAGCTTAACCTGACCAATGACTTTTGACTTTCAGACTCCAAAATCAATAGGCTTAATTCTTACCAAGTGAAATCTACCCACAACATTTAGTCAAAGAACTTACTCCAATACAAGTTTTTTCTGCAAAACCAATTTTTGTTAAAATGACACAATGACCATGACATTCTACCCCGAAATCAATAGGCCTCTACAAACACTTCTCATAATGTGGTCTAGAACTAAAGCTACTATGCAAAACCCATTCTGACCTCTGATCTATTGACCAAAGAATCAAGACTTCTTTCTTCCCAAAGTTTAAGACATCTTCACATTTTGTGAGTGAAGATGCCTAAGAACTGACATTTTTGTGAAGAAACGATTTTTTAAATTTTCAGCCAGGGTTACCTTGATCTTTGGCCCCAAAATCAAAGTTTCTATCTTACCCCAAGAGCAAAAAAAAAATAAAAAAATAAAGTTTTGTCTTGGTCTTTGATGTGAAACTAAAGTCATTGTGCCCAAATCATTCTAATTCTTGGCCACAATGACCTTGACCTTTGAATTCAAGTCCAATAAGCTTCTTCTTATTCCATGTGCAAGTCATCCACAAAGTAAGGATACAAAACTAATGCTACTGTGTGGATACCCTTTTCAGTTGATGACTTTGACCTTTAAACCCCAAAATTGACAGACTCTCATCTCAAATGCAAGCAATTCACAAAATATGTTAACAGTAATGATGAAGAACTCAAGCCATTTTGCAGAAATTTAAATATGAACAGACAGACTGATGGATGAACAAACAATATTGTAACATGATATCCCCCCACGCATAGCAGGTGTATAAGAACTGCATAGCAATACATTCACTGGTTTCTGAGCTACACATTTATAAAGATAGGTAATTTTTGCACCTGTACAGAAAATGCACAAGTAGTTATCATTTTTACTTCTGTTCAAATTTCATTTGCATGCTGTGACATCACAAATTTAACAACTTTTTTTCATATCAGGTAATGTTGTTGTTGTTGTTGCTGTTGTAGGGTTTAACGCCATTTTCAGCACAAGACAGGCTATACATGGCGGCCAGTATTAATGGTGGAGGAAGAACCCGGAAAAACCCCGGAAAGAACCACCGACCCACGAGAAGCTACTGGCAAGCTTTCTCACATAACCACATGGGCTGAATCTGAGACTCGAACAAACGCAGACAGAGGCGAGATGGCAGTGATCTGTAATGGTGAGCACTTTAGAACACTCGGCCACTCGGGGCCCCCCATCAGGTAATGAAGTGCTACACAAAATTCCAACTGAGTGAGACACACAGTGATCCAAATGACACATTCAAACATATGAATATTTTTGTTTTTCATTTAAATTTGTTCTGGTAGTTGGGGTTTGGTGGAATAAATAATTAAACAATCATCAGCATCAAAGAATGAAGAGACAATAAGCAACTTATTTGTACAGTTTCAGTTTCCTAGGAATCTGTACAGTTTCAGTTTACCAGGAATTGGTACATTTTCAGTTTACCAGGAATTGGTGCAGTTTCAGATGACCAGGAATCTGTCCAGTTTTTGTTGACCAGGAATCTGTAGTTTCAGTTCACCAAGAAACTCTACAGTTTTAGTTGACCATAAATCTGTAGTTTCAGTTGACCAGGAATAGTTTCAGTTTATCAGGAATCTTTACAGTTGCAATTTATTGGACATAGCTTGTTATGTGCAGCAAAGTGAGGTTGGGAAGTATAACTTTATGTAAAATCGCCACGCCTTAAAAATCATGTATTTCATAAAGAATACTTTTGTACATTCACAAGAAATTGAAATATTATTTTTCTCTTAGAGATTTGTATTTAATCCATTACTTTAAAGCATTGCTTCCTATGGACCATTACTGTTTATTTTGAGAGCAAGGGAGAGAATTATGGTGTAAATTACTAGTTTACCTAACTTCTCCATCATCAAAATTTTATCCAGGGACTCTGATGGGGCCAACCATCATTTATTTGATGATATCTCCACTGGTAATTAAGGACATAACGTGCTTTTCAACAATATTTGCATGCTCCGTTCACAAATCTTTAACCAGAATCAATCTATGTATTTCCATTATTTTATTTATAATCGAGTAACCTGCTCTCTTACTAAAATTTGCTGACAAAGTCTGGTGTTTTGTGTTTAAATTGAGTCAGCGAAAGGCCAATTTTGTTTGATGAAATTGTGCGTAGTTGTTTTAGCCTTTCATGTGATGACAATATGCTGCAAAAAAAACCCCAAACATTATATACACATAGCTTATTACTTTTTCTTGTCTTTTTCCCCAAAAGTATTTAATCAATGAAAAGTCCTCATCAAATATGTTTTCCCAATCTTCATGGTGATTTGCAATTTTGAGCTCCTTGGTCCTCATACCACTGCGTTTATCCCAATACACAGCTTTATAACAAAGAATTCTCCCATGCAGTGAAATGATATAAATAATATCATTTATGGAAGATTTGTGGAACTTATTCACTTTTGACTTTCTGTTGAAGGACAGACTATAGAGCAGGTATTGTTTTTTACATGCTAATATGAAATCACTTTTATTGATCTAGATCTTCTGTAAAAATAAATAAGAAAACACCGACATGTTTTACTGCCATTATGTATATGTACCTGGTTTCATATTCCAAAAAATAAATGTGAAAATGTGGAATCATTCATTTTTCACTACAACTGAGCAAACCTATTGAGGGCACATGGAGTTTGATTTTTTCCCTTCATTTGGAAGATAAATTCAACCTGCATCCTGCATTCTGGATCTGAACAATGGGCGAGAATACTGTACTACAAATCAAGAAATATTTCATTTCAGTCCAATTTAGTTTGGTTAATACTGAAGAAAACTAATTTTTAAAAACAAATCACTGCTAGAATCATTTCTACAATCTATGACACAATTATTTGTCCTCTTGAATAAACAATACCTGAAGGAAACAAAAATTAGTATTGCTTAACCATAGCGGTGTCCAGCTCATGACATAACCAGTTACTGAAATTCCAGAGCGAGACTTAGTTAAGTGGGCTTTTATACAACTACTAAAACTACCTGCAACTCACAAATGAAATTTTTTAGAGGCTTATTTTGTGTGCATTTTTTCCATATTGAAAAATTTCATCATACTGCTTCAACAAAGTTTTGGGTCGAATTTTATCTTTAAAATTCAAACGTATTTTGGTGAAACTGAATGCTCGATATCAACACTGTAATGCTATGACATGATTTTGAAGATTTCTGTAACATTAAAGTTTATTAAGAGCTGTAAAAGACAGGCCTTGAGTTCACCAGCAGAACCTAAATCAAGACTCAAACTTAAGTCAAACCTAATTTTAACAAAAAAATGTCAAGTTCAGACATAAATATTGAAGAACTGTTTGGTGAAGTCAAGGCTGACTGCTGATACTAAAATCTTGAATCATGCAATTTGATTGGATACAATTTAAGTCAAACTTAATTTTAACCAATCAAATATCACGTTCAGAAATAAATATTTACGAACTGTTTGGCGAAATCAAGGCTGATTGCTGACACATGAATCCTGAATCTAACAAATTTGACTGGATATAATTTAAGTCAAAACTTAATTTTGACCAGTCAAACATCAAGTTCAGACATAAATATTAGAATGAAATCAAGTCCAGAAATTCAAAGAATGATTGCTGATATATGCAGCACATGAATGTATATTATGCATTTACATCATGACTCCTTACTGGAATGGCTTGTTGACCTGAGATTGACAATTCACTTTGGCCCTCATTTTCTCACATAATATCTTTTAGTGAGATGTCAATGGTCAACAATGACCACATATTTCATTGTTCTCCAGTAGCTGTAAGTCTCACTGAAACTCATCATCGGAACTCAGCAATGTTGTCTTCTCATTTTGCCGCCGAATTGTGTGTGGGAGGCCATGAGGCTTGATGCCTCCCACTTGCTGTTGACTGGATGTGCTGTTGGCTGATGAAGAGTAAGAGCCAGTGGTTGGTTGTCCATTCTGGTGCTGTTGTCGGTTCTGATATTGGTTGTAAGACCAGCCACTATCACCATGATCCTCTTCCTGTGGGATTTTCATGCCCTGTTGTGTATACTGCTGGTAATGTGGGTGAAAGTTGTGGATTGCGTCTTGCATAATGTCACGTGGATTCATAGTCTCCTTCAAACTGCTGGAAATGCTTTGTAACGAGACAGTTCGCCCAACAGTCGAAGATGGTCCCGAACTGTAGATGGTATGAGGGAATGCAAATCTAAGGGCTATGGCAGCAAATAACATTTCAATGCAGATTAAAAAGTTTTGGTATCCTGCCGAGACAGTTCCCACGCCGACCTGCTCCAACCCCTCCTCGGAGTAGATTGATCTGATTGCACCTCCATGCTCAAGTATGGCAAGCAATACACCTGGATGAAAAAGAGGCATCAATTATCTCAGAATAAAGGATAGAAATTACTAACAAAAGAGTGCTTGTTTCTCCATTTGATTACTAACTCTGGAGTCACTAACCATGGGTATTTGTTACCCCCTCTGCTATACATGCCATCAAAAGAATGCAGCGACTATCTAAAAGCAGTTCATGAAACAAGTTTTTGAAAAAGCTGCTGCAAGAAATGTCTCAAAGAATATCTCTATTGTTTTTGCTGTTTCTGGTTTTGATTGATTACACTATTTAATATATTATTGGCCATATCATGCTAAGTAACTGCCCTTCCCAAGGACAACACAAGACAGCCAACCCAGAATGACTTGGGTGGGTTTTGAATCTGCAACCTTTGAAAAGCAAGTTAAATTCTCTACCAACTAAACTACCACCTGCTTCTTGTTCTTTCAACCTGTTCTTGAATGATGAATTACCAAAGTAATCACTATGTGTGGGGAAGACATTTGAAGAAAGGTACATACAGTACTTAGTGGTTTACAACAAGCTACCACCAGCTCCTGGTTATTTCAACCTGTTCTACAAAATTTTAAGTTATCAAAGTAATCACCTTGCTTGGGGAAAGCTTGTTGAAGAAAGGCACATACTTTATTTACTAGTTTACAATAGACAAAAAAAAGCAAATATCATAGACCCTCATCTGCCATGACATGACACACTGGAAGATCCATGTATATGTTATTTGCTTCAAATTTACAGTAGAACAAACAGTGTGGACATTGATCAGCTGATGACATATACATCTGAAAAAATTAGTCTACACTGTTCACATTATTCTTCTAACATGACTTTAATTCATTGTGACATTCCAAAAAATCAACACATATTGATAAAGATTTTTTTTTTACCATATATACATGTACTTGCTTATAAGTGGAGCCCAATTATGGACAGCACGGACCCAGCTACGCTGTTACAAAATACGACAGTAAATTTGGGTCTAAGCTATGTTAGGGGTAATCTGTTGAACAAAGAACACAGACCCTGATTTGCCTGTGCATTATGCAACAGTAGACCTGGGTCCATGTTGTTTGCAGTCTGACTTGACTTATAAGTGAGTATACAGCGGATTTGATGAAATACTGTGAACTCGTTTACTTTTGCTGGTATTCAAATCGGTGATTTAGGGATGAGGTCCTATTAATTTTGCTGGGTTTTTAAATTCTTGGTTTGTAGTAACCATGCAATCTATAAAAACGGGTACACTAAGAAAAGCAGTCAATTTACTGTATAATTTCATTCCACATGGAGCACAAAAGAACCCTGTTTATTTAAAATTTATTTATCTATATCAAGGTGATCTATCTACATTCCTGCAAACCATTTTTTGTGACCCACACAGATACAAAAAGTCAGTTCTATAATTATTAAATAATTACTCAAATATGTCATGTATGGCCAACAAACTTTATATTTGGCCCACAGTGTTGAAGATGCTGGACCACCTTGATCATGATTATGGGTTCATCCAAATCACATGTATGTCTCCTACAGTGCAAATCTGGCATAACTCAAATGTCTTCATCTAATACTGTTGTTAACCTGAACATTTTTGTGTCCCCTCAAGAGTTCTGATACAAGAGATTACAGGTTTGAGGCTGGGTACACGTAACTGCAGGTTTGAGGATGAACAACCAACTGCCTGATAGTGACATTGGGATGCTAAAAGCACATGCTTTACACCAGATTAGGATAACCCTTCATTTAATTTTGGGTGAACTATATAAATCTGAATTCTGACCTTTTACAATTTTGATGTTTGTGCATGAATAACAATACTGGAAATCACTTTAACACGTTAACCCCTGGAGGTTTTTGTCATTTTTGCCTGAAAATTGAGTAGGAAATGCATTTTGAAAGCTATTTCTGAATAGATCTGAAAACACCAAATCCCAGGTGATCTTTCAATAACATACTGCCTAGTTGCATTAGAAACATTGTTTTTCATTGGCTATTTGACTCGAGCATGAGCAGAAGGGTAAAAGTTGGAGTTCTTTTTGTTTTTTGCTAAATGGAGCCATTATTTTTGTATCGAGACCATTCTTCCAAATGCCATACTTATCCTACTTTTTGCAAAGGCTCATCTGTCTGTTTGCAGTTCATACTGGTTTGCCTTAGATCTGAGACCAAAAAGTCTAAAATCCAGATACAAAATCGGATTCCGACCATGGGCGAATTTTTGGTAGAAAAAAAGTCAGGTCCAAAAAATGAGGTTTTCTATCTGTATTTTGTAGTGCAACTAGATATTCCAGATTATTTGACATCATTGTAGAGCTACTTCTGTCTACCTTTCTATAATACCACCCACTTTAGTGTATCATGCATGATCATGACGCTACAGAGCTCAGCAGTAGGCTACTACCTCCTGCCTAGTTAAGTCGTAGTATGGGGTTAATGTGTTAACAAGGATTTTTTTTTTTTACACATCATCAAGGAATTGCTAAATTTGTAATTTATATGTAATGTCGATGCACAAGTGATTAGATACACAAGGAATATTCAAATTTGGTGACATCATCAAAATGCAGTTTAACACATTAACCCCTGGAGGTTTTTGTCATTTTTGCCCGAAAATCGAGTAGGAAACACATTTTGAAAGCTATTTCTGAATAGATCCGAAAACACCAAATCCCTGGTGATCTTTCAATAACATACTGCCTAGTTGCATTATAAACATTGTTTTTCATTGGCTATTTGACTCACGCATGAGCAGAAGGCTAAAAGCTGGACTTCATTTTATATTTTTTTGCTAAACGGAGCCATTATTTTTGTATCGAGACCACTCTTTGTTCCAAATGCCAATCTTATCCTACTTTTTGCAAAGGTTCATCTGTCCGTTTGCATACTGGTTTGCCTTAGATCTGAGACCAAAAAGTCTAAAATCAAGACACAAAATCGGATTCCGACCACGGGCAAATTTTTGGTAGAAAAAAGTCAGGTTGCAAAAAAAGAGATTTTTTTCTTCTGTACTTTGTAGTAGAACTAGATATTCCAGATTATTTGGTATCATTGCAGAGCTACATCTGTCTACCTTTCTATAATACCACCCACTTTAGTGTATCATGCATGACCATGATGCTACAGAGCTCGGCAGTAGGCTACTACCTTCTGCCCCGTTAAGCAGTCGCTAGGGGTTAATGTGTTAAAGTTATTTACATGCTATCACATTTCCCCAAGAGGTACTGGGATCCCCGGATTCTTTATCACATTTCCCCAAAAAGTACTGGGATCCCTGGATTCTTTATTTTTTTCTTACTTGAGTGTAATTTATTGCAAAACAGTTCTAATTCTCATTAGTTACAGAATCAGGTACTGATTATCTAAATTACATTTTTTAAAGGAAATATGGCTGGCTGGTGGTACTTATAATTTTGTCAGATTCCAGATAACTACCAACTGTAAAAAATAAATAGGCCCATGCTGCATGTGTAATTTTTGTATTAATCCAACAGGGCCACATTTTGTAAAAAAAATTATCTCAGCTAGAAATGTGTTCATTGAACATCGATGCCCCAACACATTGCCTGAATTGACCTAAATGCACAACTTAACTACAGTATGTTGGATGGACAGACAGACAAGGGTAACACTATCTGCCCCTACCAATATCATGCTGGAGTGTAATAAAAATGTTGAAAATCAAACTTTATGGTACTGAACAAAAACTGAACCCAGCTCGATGAATCCAGTCATCCTGAAGAAACTAGAAGGAAACCAGGCTTGAATATCTTTGTACAAATATCTGGATTGAAGAGTGACAATATTTAGAACAAGATTAAATTCCATTTAAAATATTTACTTGTGTACCAAGTTTGACCCATGTCCATTCAAGTCTTCCTTAATTTTGTGTCATACAAAAGAACATCTGCATAGTGGTAGCAGTTCTAGTCCCCTTCATCATATATAAAACATTAAACGCTGATAATAAATCTTTGTCACTTATTTACATTAAAAATAAATAATGTAGCAAAACTGACAGGTTAACTTACCTTGCCAGAAAGAGAGGAAAATGACTGACTTGACAGTGAAGAATTTCCAGACTGGTTCATAGGGACTTAGGAGCTCTCGGGTGGCAAAGTAGAAGAGGAACAGAGCATAGAGAGCCAGACTGACTGATATGTTGTAGATGATGGTGATGTATAGGTACCCACTGTCAGGCCTGATACAAAGAACAGTAGACAAAGTAAAAGTTTAATTACTTGGACATCTATTATGACTCTAAAACCAGTTTTTTTAAAAAGTACCCAGCAAAACCTTTCTACATAATATAAAAAGTAACAATATGATTTCAATTATATACCTGCAAAATAAAAACAAAAGACAAAAACTTAAGCAGCAGATATGGCTACTTCATACTGTAACAAAGATTTTGGAGTTTAACACATCTTTTATTTAAACAAACATTGTGGATTTGGATAATTAATAATAGTATAAATTCCAAAATAAATTTAATCAGAATATTTGAAATTTGCAAGACCTGACGAAACACAGACAGTCCAATTCATTTTCTTTTAAGGTGGCTTTATAATCCAAAAACCTGTATTTGTTTATACAAAAATAAATAGGAAATGCAACCTTGCTACCTTTACCATTGCAAAGCCATGCAATTGTTATTATAGCATTGTCCTCAACTTCCTAATGATGCCTCCACCCCCCACCCACCCCAGCAGTGACCCAGGGGCTTTGTCTGATTCCATTATATGTATGATGTGTCATCCCACTATGACCGTATATATGAGTTTGGTTCAACCTGAATGTGTTCACAGAACCCAAATGCTCAGCTACCCTCTTTTGAGCATGGCATTGCAGTCAAATGTGCATCAAAAACTGACCAGTGTATGCAAAACCTAAATCAATGAAGAATTAATTTTAGGTCACAGTGACTCAATTTTTGTAAGTGGCACTGTATACTACAATTTTATTGATTTGAGTACAGTCGACAATGTCACAAAAATGGACCTAAATACAAAACTTAACTAGAGTTATTGAGGTATCAATTTTAAATCAACTTGACTTAATATTTGCAGGGTAGCACTGTACTCAGCAAAATGCATTCCATATCAAGCTGCATGCCTCTGTTGCAAAAAATGCTCAAAAGCTGGCCTAAATAGAAAACAAAATGTAACCATAGTTGATGAAGGTTGAAATTTAGGTTGCAATGACTTAGTTCTGGTAAGATGGAGTTGCAATCATAAAGATGCACACACATCAAGCTATGACAACTGGGCTGACTTAAATGCCAAACTTAACCAAGCTGTGATGGCAGGACAGACGGACAAACAAACAGTCAAGGAAACACTATATGTCTCTTCTGTATTTGTGGTGAGGGAAACAACTACTTTAAAATGCTAGTAGAATTAAAACATTTGCACAGCTGATGTGACCACCATCCAGTGATACTGGGGAAAAGAGCCAAATAATTGCAGATGGTTACAACTATCAAGTTGAATGAATTTCCACCTAAACAGTTAAGGACGTATGGTAATGGATGGATGAATACATGGATGAATGGATGATGACACTAAAGATGGAGTATATCAGGAATGTCATTCTTTGCAGTACTTACGAGAAGTTGCCATCTTTGTAACGGCCCACAGCTTGCAGAATGAGGGTAGTAAGAGCCATGATTGGTTTTATAATACAGAACTGCAAAGTGGCCTGGAAAACAAACAAAACGTTATTAAATATAAAGATGAATAAAGATAAAATGCGACCCTGCTATAATGCGAATTCGGATATAATGTGGTCATGGCGTGGCTCCCGAAATTTCATATATTCATTCGCACACGAAAAAATATTTTTTGGTGCAAGTATGTGAAATAGTGTATAAAAAATTTATTATCATTTTGGGAAAGAGGTCGCATACGAGTTCAAATATAATACAATCGTGGCATGGTTCCTGAAATTTTAAATACATGAACATGTATTTTTCTCGTACCAGGATTATTTTTTTTTTTAAGTATGAGAATGAGTGTGTAAAAATGTTTATTATCATTTTGGGGAAGAGTCTGCGTATGACAATACGATGGTGGCATGGTTCCTGAAATTTTAAATACATGTACTTGCATTTTTCTTGTACTGGGATTTTTTGTTGTTGTAAGTATGAGAAATAGTGCGTAAAACATTTATTATCATTTTGAGGAAGAGCTAGCGTATGAATTTTAATATAATACAATCATGGTGTAGGTTCTGAAATTTAAAAATTTCACCAGGTTCTTTAAGTTTTATGCCAAAATAAACATTATCGGAAATGTTACTTATTACTGATCCATGAGTAAAACCAGTAAGTTGTCTTTGTGATTGTCTTCAATTAATTCTGTATACAATCGTTGTTCAAACAATAGCCAACATGTGTTTCTTCTTTAACTGCATACACAATCAAGCAGCAGACAATATGGGGGTTGATAAAAGATTCTCACAATTTAATAAACAACAAAAAACAAAAGCCGACATGTTTACTGGGCTTGGTGATGTTATTAGACGCAATCAGTTGACCAGTAAATAATGTCCGCTTTATCAGCTGGAAATTGAAAGGGTATGAAATTGTACACGTGTTCAGCTTAATTTTTTTTATATAAAAGTGACTCATGACCATTGCAGGTATACTGCACTTAGTTCTCTGGTTTTACATGGGTATGGTGTTTGTTTATGAACTCGTTATTATTTTCCTATTTTTCATAAAAATATTTTACCATTATGGAAAAGCAAGTTCACAAACGCAAGTCGTTCTCTGCACTTTGCACAATGATTAGTATAGTAGTTTTCACACATTTCTTTCGATATTCACAAAATCTGAAGTAAAAGTTATATGCATGCTGAAAGCATATGTTCATTGTTAATTGTTCTTGCTGTAGTCGTTCAAACAAATAGGTGTACAAGCGTTAATTATTGGAAATTTACAATGGATAAATGTACATGGAAAGGCATATGAGAAAATTTTAGCAGTATAAAATTTGTACAGACACTGTTCATAGACCCTAGAACGTAATGAACCGTACATGTGCTTCGTCTTTCTTAACCTAATTTTGCTGTTAATTTTCCCCACTGAATTCAGACACAACATGATGTGTGACAAAATTATTGAATAGTTTAAATATTTATGCAATTTTTGCAATGGAATTACATGTAGCATGGATTAATTGCAAGCCCTGACGGTAAGATATCAGACGGCAAGTAAACGGTGTTGATACTTTGTTCAAGCTGTATATTAGACTTTGAATTCAGACACAATGATCTAGGATAAAATTATTGAATATTGTAAATCTGTGTGCAATTTTTCAATGGAATTACATGCATTATGGATGAACTGCATGCCATGACAGCATGACAGTAAATGGTGTTGATACCCTATTCATCATATACATTAGACATGAATACGCGTATATGTGCCAATGAGTTGTTCTCTGAAAAAAGTAAAATACTGTAAAATTCCACATTAACGTGACCCTGATATTAATGCGATCCAATTTAGCGGGGTTCCACTGTACATTGATCTTATGGTTCTCATAATGTTACAAGAAACAAGAAGCAGCAGCCACCACTGGTGACCAACCATCTTTTTTTTTTTTTAAAAAAGCACACATTTAAAAATCAGCTTTAAGTAGATTTTCATGTGTTTGTCTATCATAAATTACCACCCATGTTGTTCTTTTGTTTGTGTTCTTTTTCTCACTTGCTTGAGCAGTTCTCATCTATTGTTATGGAGTTTGGTTATATATATTGAGACCCTGCTAGAGCTTGCTCCATTATAACAAGAATTTGGATATAACACGCTAGTGGTGTGGCTCCTGAAATTTCATGTACATATATTTTTCTCGTACACACAAAAAAAAATCTTTCTTCAAAGTATGAAAAAAAAACGTAAAATGTTTATTATTATTTTGGGGAAGAGAAAGCATATGAATATTACAAGATGATTGTGTCATGGCTCCTGAAATATTTTATGTATTTTTCTCATACACGAAAGAGTAGCTTTTTCTTCTTAAAAGTATGAAAAATAATGCATAAAAAGTTTATTCTGGGATTACACAGGGCTTCGCCAATGTCGCAAAATTGGATTTTTTTCCCCTTATTGGCAGCAACACATACCATCTGGTGATTTTTATTTTATTGGTGACAATATTGGCTGTTTAAACTTGTATATACAACCACTGGTTTGGAGTGGAGAAATTCAGAGGCCCCATGAAAGAAAGCTGCAAACTGGATATAAAATGTGCTGAAATTTATATATTGTTACATAAACAAATTCTTTGTCCATATTGATAAACCATCTAAACAGTGTACTGTTATATCAAAATCCACTTATCTTGACATCTAGAATGAGTACTGAATGTTGTGAGATATCCTCTTTTTAGTTGTTGACATTTCTGGTAACGGATATCAATGGATGAGGCATTATCTCGTAATCTATCATTTGTTGGATTTTTGGCCACTTGCTAGTAATTAATATATTTACAAAGACTGACATTTGTATGTGGATGGTAAGTATAATTCCTCTTCTTTTCACTCAGAATTAAATCCTTCAGAACACTCACACTTTCTGTTATAATTCCTGTCATTAGACCAGAACACCTGCGTCTCTATCGTCCTTTGACCCTTTGTTAAATTTCTGATGCATGCATGGAAGGCAGCATCACGTTGCTACCACAAATGTAAAAAAAAATAAAAAAAAAAGAAAACAGCACACATCTCACTTATTGGTTTATTCAATATGGAGGGAGGAACAGTGACTAGAGTAGTCCAAATGATGGCCAATTCCTTTTCAAAATGTACCCAGATAAAAGAGTTTGCTGAAATTTCAAAGGAAACAGATTACCTTTGAAGCACTGATTGTTATTAAAACATGCTCAGCAAATGGAGAAAAAAAATCAGTCTCATTCATGCAATACAATTATTTGACGTTACCGCCACAATAAGAAATGGGCATTTGTTTGGTTCTCCAAAGCTGGCCTTTCGTGGTGACTTCAATAACGTATGCACCCTTCCTCAAAGAAAGCCGACTACAATCTTCAATAAAAACAAAGAACTTTTCTTCAAAAAAGTCAGAACAAACTTAATAGAAGTAATGGAATCTGATGGATTTTTGCATTTTCCAACGTGACTGGAACATGTTAACTCTGCCATGAAAGTTTCCTTTTTGCTGGGAAAAAGTTTATGCTTACGAATGCTACCAACGGCGGCTTAAAATGCAAGCTTTTACTGACTTGGGACCTACGGAAAAGTAAATGTGCTTCGTCATTCGTTACGTGATTGTGTTATGTTTTTTAACGAATTCAGACCAATATGACCTGTGACAAAATTACTGAACATTTTAAATCTGTGTGTGTGCATATTTTCGATGGAATCACTTGTATTGTGGATTCACTGTATATGATGAGATTTGCGGGTCAGTACATGGTGTTGATACTCTATTCATGATATACACTAGACATGTATAAATAGACAGATGGTAACTGTGCCGATGAAGCCCATATTTATTACCTACCCCCGCTGCAATTTTTTTGGTACATGCATAATTTTCTTCAGCTAACTCACCTGGTTGCTTATAACATGGTTCAGTCTATAACATGGTTGAGTTCAATGGCTCCCAACTATTGTGTTATAGAGGGGTCATGCTGTATGTTTGAGTGATCTGTTTTATTTTGGAACCAGCCTGTTTGGAATATATCTATATAGTTTAAGAACAATAGATCACTGCAAGATGCACCACTAATCTAGCTATCACACTGCTAACCTGAACTTAAGACTGTTCCATTTTCTAAACCAGTTGATCATTTATCTGTTGAGTGATTCATCATTTAACATTATCTGTTGAGTGATTAATCTGCTAGACACAATCCTTCACTGCATACATAGATCTGGCAGATGCTTAAGAGTGCAAACACTATGATTATCCTAAATTAAAATCAGCTGCGACAAAACAACATAAACATAATGATCTGATAATATACTTTTCATTTTAACATAAATATATACAATGATTTGATATTCATGTAGATTTAGTTTTAAAACATTGAGCACTGGGTACAACAAAATTGTGGGAACCAAATGTAATCTGCATGTTCTTTCTCTCTCCAATGAGTTTCAAAGCTTGTGTGATTCTGTATCAATTTTGTGAGAATCTTGATATACTGTATCCATGCAGCATTGTCACTTAGATGTGATCAGTGAAGAAGAGCACTGGGTAGAGGCATCATTTTCAAGAATGAAAGCTAAAACTGAGGATTCCCTCTGGATGCAGGTTATAGGGGGTGATCTATAAATATAATGAACTTTGAAAGAGTGACAGAATAGGTGCAAGGTGAAGCTGTTTGCATTTGCAACATGCACAATGGAAAGAATGTTGGCATACATCTGTTACTTTCATATACTGTGGTTGAAATTTCTTTGGATATTGTACTTGTGGAAATTGTACATAATCTAAGCACACAGTAAAACCAATTATGACTTCTCCCAAGTGCTAAAAAATTCAGCCTGATGCAGCCATTAAATCGTGGAAACAAATTTTGCCAGATTAGACAATACCAGCTTCTAAAAGTGCAATGAATGAATTACCAAATATGTAAAATGTAAAAAAGTTTACAGCTCTTTTATTCACAGTTAACTCAGAAATTCTGTAAGTGAAAATGAACAAGCAAAGCTAGCAGTTTTTTGATAGGTGTGCATCTGAAGTAAGGCCAAGCTGTGTACTCTATAATCCAAATTACACCTATCAATCATGCACTAAAATAACGGGAATTAAAAGCTCTTTTTATAATACCCAAGATATACAAAAGTCTTTCTCAAATAGCCAGTAAAACCAGTGAGGAAAACCTGGAAATTATTTCTCTTTAAAAATACAAACTGTAGAGTGTCGCCTTGTGCTGGTTATATGAACATTTGCAAAACATTACTACTACAAATCAGTTTGTGACTGTGTGTTACACTACCTGTTTACAAAATCGCAGAAACCCTATGGTATACTCTTTTTCAACCAGACAGCATGTACACCAGATAAAGCTGGATCTGCAATAAAAAATGGGATACATTCATTATCAGAGTAAAAAGGAACTCGATTTGCGTTAGTAAAAACAAACATGCCCCCCCCCCCCAGGGAACAATGACTCCAAAAAGCCCATTTCTGAGAAGAAAAAAATCAATATGTAGAAACATTTTAAAAATTATTGTAACGGCAAGATGACCTAATCAGGTCAGCCATTTATACATACAAAACATGCATACCAAACTGACTCTGTCTACCTCAAGTAATTGTTCTTCAATTCCGTTCATTTTTATATAAAAAAAACCCCCACAAAAAACAAGAATCAACAGAACTAAAATAAACCAGATGTGATGGCATGAAAATTTACTCGTGTTTTCTACATATGAAAACAAACAGACCTATAAAAGTTCAAACTGACCTATACAATTTCATTTACCTTCCTCAGGATGATTTTGTTTCATTGTGCTTAAAAAGATTCTTTTTGTCTGAAAACCCCCAACCACCCCGCAACAAAAACCAAAGTTCAAAAACTAAAAAATATTTGGAAGACTTAAAAGTTGTTATAATGTCATGAAAATTCAGTGAATATCAATACATGTACCAAACTTTCATATGTTTTAATCTCAAGTGGAGTGTGCTTAATTATGCAAACAATGTTCTTTTTTGTTTTGTTGAAATCTCGAATCCAAAACGTTCAAAACTGTGCAAGTATTAAACTGTAATGACCTGAAAATCTAATCCAGTCATCTACTCATGGTCATCAAAAAGCATGCACAATTTCATGGCTCAAAATCCAAGAGATTGTTTGCAATAAAATGGATTCAGGATGGACATACAAACAGCAGCAAAACAATATACCCCTGCTGCTACGGCATGAAAAGGTATAATAATCTCTCCATATGTCACATGTACTTGCTTGTAAGTCTGGTCCAGCGGCAAGCAACACTGACCCTGGTCTGCCAGTACATAGCAAGGCAGCAGATGAGGGCTACATATTTGTAATAATGATTGCTTGTAACAAACTGTACCAAATCTGCTGGCTCATTATGCAATGTGGGTCTGTGTGGTTTGCTGTTGGATCGAATAGATCCAACTTATAGGTAAGTATCTGTGCTAAATGCAAACAGCACTGACTCAGAATTTTTGTCATATAATGTGCCAGCAGATCAGGATTTATGCTGTTTACATATGTGTGTTAATTACATGAAGGTAAAGAGTCACAGGAATTGGCATGTCTGAATGCTTCTCACTCTTGTTATTATTGAAAAGAACTATTTATCAGTAGCAAAGACTGCTACATAAAAATCTACATCAAACATTTCACACTTATGCTCCCTGTCTTTGTTTTTGGAAATTTTATAATTTCTGTTTTTTTAAAATATAATTCCCAGCTTAATGCTACAATGTTGGTTTTTGCAGGCTATTTTGTATGCAACAAGCACACCCCGTCTTTCTTACTGTTCAAACTAATTAGCAATACAGAGACCATTTGTTTACAATGTAAATCCTTTAAAGTTTGTCCGAATTTTTAATTCAAGTAGCATTCAAGATAGGGCTAAAAAATTTGCATTTTACACACTGATACTCACTGAAACAGCCTGTGCAGTCAGCCATTGATAAACATGTATTATTTGGACTCCCTGAAAACATACATTTTGACCAGATAAATGACCCTTGGGAAAAATGATAATATAAAGTCCCAGAGGACATTCTAATGGTCCACATTAGAAAAATGTCTCAATAACTGATATGCGGACAATAATGTGCTATTATATGCTAATACATAGTTTTGGGGGTAAAACTGCTTTCACTTTCCCTGGCACTAGTACCAGTCCAAGGTGAATAAACTCCTAGCTGATAACTTCCTCACTTCTATCATTCTGATTATTGTCCTCCTCTGACTAGGACAGAAAGGATATCAGGGTATGATTGGAGGAATTAATTTTGGTAAGTATTACACAACTAAAATTAGTTGTACACAAGAAAACTTCATTTTAATAGCTATAACATATTATCTGTGCAATTTTAATAAATTTGTTTTATGAAAGACCAATGATTGGGCAAAATTTCTCCTCACTTTATTCAAAATCAGGAAGATACAGGAATATAATCCCAGACATTCAGAGTTTATTACCCCCTGTAATGGTCCCTTACTTAGAAAGGAACATATCTCTTCCTTTAGGAATGCCAATTTAGTCTGATGAATCAAATGGGAGTGCTTGATAGAAGTGGAAGGTCATGAAATGAAGCCAGTAAGCCTCATTTATTATGGAGGTAACACATATAACATCTATTATGTTCAATCTGGCATCTGGAACAAGGCCTTGTCAGTGACCACTGACAGATGCCTGGTTACTGGTATTTGTTACCTTGTCCAATGACCCGTGCCCAGTGACAGATACCTGGTTTATCCTAATGCACTGTCACCAGTGAAAAATGACTCATAAACAGTAGAGAAGATGACTGTGCTTTCCTTGTGCCGTAGAAGCCGACCTCACTTGCAGGTGCTGGTGACTTCCTTGAACTGGGAAGTGTCATTGCTCCATCCCATGCTTGGACAGATTCTACCAGCTAAAAAAGGGAGTGGAGGATGTTCCCTTCTTCCGGTTTACTGTAGAAGCAGCAACTCTTTGCCAAATCCCACACCTCATCTGGTGACAATAAAGACATCCTTCAATATGACAGCACTTAGCACATGCCAAGCATGCGGTGTTGATGTGCCAAGATGTCAACATATGGCAACATTTGTCAGCTCCTTCTGGCATACTGAAAGGCTGACAGAAAAATACAACAGAAAACAAACAGCCAGAAAAAATTTGTAGTGGTAATACATACCAAAACCATTAAAAGACAACAAAAGGGTGACAGCAGGGTTTATTGTTGTTTCAATAACCAGTTTTCAGTTTTCAAGGACTACTCTCAGTATCAAGTGTTCGACTTCAGTTACCAATTAAAATACAAGAAACAAAAAAAGTAATAAATAAAATAAAATACAAAATGCAAATGATCAAAGTGTCAGTGTAACTGGAACAAAATATGAACAGGAGACCCTCAAAGGGACAGATGCTCTGCTGGGTGAAAAGAATTTCCATGAATTAAAATAAGACCATTTCTTCCTTTTAACTGTCAAATACTGAGACCATCTCTGATGGGCAGCAATAAAATGTTTTTCAAATTAGCTGCTGTGGTACACATACTGGATGTCAGCTTGGCAATATTTTTTATTTCTGACAAAGTTAAGACTAGAAGTGTTTTAGTGAAAACCATCTCATAATTCTCATCCATTCTGGGGTAGAAATGACAAAAATATTTTTAAGACAGACACTGTGGCAGCTGTATTTGATGTATGATTGGCACCATTTTTACTTGGACTAATTAGGTGTCATAAGAAGGCTATTGGCTAAAAGCCCATGTTGAAATATCTATTCAATTTGGGAGTATAGATAACATTATTTTCAAGATAGCAATAACAAGATTTTCAAGTTGTGATGGCCAAATTGGATCTCAGATCAGCACCATTTTCATTTAAGAAGTATCTTAGTGAAAACTTCATGTTGATATATCTATCCATTTTCAAAATGACTACCATATTGGCAACATATTTATTTAAGACCAATAATAAGTCTTTAAGTGAATACCTGATCTTGATATGATCATTCAGGAGGAGTATCAATCAGTAGATTTTCAAAATGGCTTCTGTAGTAGCCATATTGGCTGTCAGATCAGCAAGATTTTTACTTAGGACAAACTAGACATTAAAAGAAGTTATTTGGGTAAATCCTAAGTTCGTATGACCTTCCATGTTGGAGAAGTAGGCTGCCTTAGCAGCCATAATGAATGTTCATCTAGTACCACCCATAAATGGTATGTGTCCTCTTGTAATTAAACCTAAAATGCATCAATCTACCATAACAGCTATGTCCGTGAGTGTTTCTCTGAGAACCTAATTAAGTGCTGACCATGTTTTGATAACTGACTTCTGGAAGTATGTGCTGTATTGTTGCACTGAATTCAAGCTGGCCTCCTTTGTATTATCATGTTAATTATGTCTTTTGAATCAAATAAAGGAGGTAGAATAAAAGAAAAGTTAAAAGGCATGCAAATCCTACAAACTTAAAATCTAGTGGCCCCGGTTGTATGTTGGGTGAACTCACTTCATTTGATCAATCGAACAATGTTATAAATGTTATTGTGTATGTAACATAAACTACCTTAAATTAACTGACTCTTTAATAACTGTGATCAAAGACAGCAAGGCAGTCAAGCGAAATGAATATTTCAAAAACTAAAGAGCTTGATTTCACAGATATGGACCATTGTGGGCAAGCAAGTTTCAGAGAATTCTTGAACTGGCACTTTGAGATATCCTCAAGGATAATAATAAGTTTCATTATTACTTCTAATGAGATCATGACATCAACATTGTACTAATTGAACAATACAAAAATTGAACTGCTCCGGTGGCCTAGTGGTTAGAGTGTCCACCTCTGAAGCGGAAGGTCATGGGTTCGAACCCCCGCCAAGTCATATCCAAGATTTACAAAAATGGTACTCATAGCTACCTCACTTGGTGTTCAGCATTAAGAGGTTAGTGTTAGGACTGGTCAGCCTGGTGTCAGGATAATGTGACTGGGTGGGACATCATGCTATGTGTCTGCGGCATGATGCGCCATTGCTAGACATTACTATAAACTGCCACACTGCAGACATCATAACAATGTGACTGAAACATTGTTAAAAGCTATGTTAAAAATCCTAATCACACACACAAAAACTGAGTTTCGATGTAGACAATTGTCTCAGAAATAAATGGTGTGTTTTTAAAAAAAAGGAATCTTGTTTGGTGGTGTATCAACAATTAGTCTAGTTCCGTGCTCTGTGGACTCCAGATTTGGCAAGATACTCTTAAACACCGCTACAGGAACCAGACTCATCAAGAAAGCAAAAAGCAGTGATGTATTAAACAGATTGGTCGTGTACACATGATGGTTGTTGAGACCAGTTGGAACAATCTTTCATATGCTGGATATTTTGAAAATAAATGTTATTTAAATAGAATAACTTCATTAGAAAAAGCGCTTTATTAAAAATTATTATCAACGTGATTGTAAAATGAGGATTCAGTCATTAAACAGCCCAGTTCCCTAATGCTGCCCCCACATGGTCTTCTCGATGTCAAAGTGAATGTTTTCAATTTTTTGGAGGTCTCTTGGTAACTCACTCCCTTGCTTGTAGTGCAGTCTATGTTTGTGGACCCCATTGTGCACAAGTTATCAAGGGAGAGGTGTACAGACTACTGTCATAACTTTAGGTCTTAAAATAGGTAACACCAATTTAAAGTAAAATCAACACTCAATTTATTTCCCTCCAATACAAAGTGAAAATTCAACAGACACAGTATTGTGAAGTAAATTACAAGTAACAGAAGTGACAAAGGTATCAGACTGGCACTATGTTTATTTTTGCTCAAGGCACCCAATTACTAATAATTGGAGGAGAATATACATCATGGACATGGGACTAGCACCAGGAAAAGGGAAAGCAATCTAATAATAACAGGTAATGCATGGCTGCTATTGAAATGTAAATTTCAGACATAAAAATCATTCAGATTTCTCACTTGATTGGTTTTCCTCGAATCTCTGACATGATGGAACTTTCCCCTCCAAGGTACTCATAGCACAGACTCAGAAAGTTGTAAATCACAAATGCTGCAACAAAAAAAGGGCAGAATGCAGATCTTTAGCCTTACAGCTTACAACATCAATAAAACAGATCTAATCCATTTCAATATCTGTAATCTAGTAAATTATATGATGATTTATCACATTGCCATTGTGCAGCAAGGTCCATTGGTCCCTGACAGCATAGATATCTTAACAAACATTGTATTAATAATCATAGATAAACATTTGTCCATGAGGTAATGCACACACACACACATACACACACACACACACACACACACACACACACACACACATACATATATATATATATATATATATATATATATATATATATATATATATATATATATATATATATATATATATATATATATATATATATAACTGAAGAACTGAAAAAATAAGTGTTAGTTCCTTTCTCAATAAAAAAACCTCCATACAATTTCTGCCAGCTGACAGAACATATATCATGTGTGCTAACAATGCTCCTTAAATCTTAATAAACAAAAACACTTCCCATGGGATAAATTTCTCTTGGGGAAAAAGAATACTAGGCAAATCAGTTAATTGCCTCAGATAAAGCTGTAGGTCTGATTTTCAACATTCTCATTCCTAAAATATCCCAAACTATTTAAAAGTTACCCAGGCTAGTCAAGAGGCAGTGTAGTCTACCATTGGCAGTGTAATCTTGTGGTTGGCATAAATGACAGTGTAGCCTAGTGCTGGCATATAAGGCAGCATGTCCCAGTTGTTGGCATAAAAGACTGTGGCCTAGTGGTAAACAGAAAGACAATGTGGTTCAGTGCTGGCATAAACTACAGTATGGCCTTGTGACTGCCATAAATGATAATGTGGCCTAGTGGCAGGTATGAAATAGGTGACAGTGCAGGTTTAAAAGAGCATTGTGGCCTAATGGTCAACAGAAAGACAATGTAGAACAGTGCTGGCATAAACAGAAGTATGGCCTTGTGGCTGGCATAAAAGATAATGTGGCCTAATATTGGCATAAACAGCAGTCTAGCCTAGTGGTCAACAGAATGGCAATGTGGCACAGTGCTGCCATAAACTGTGGTGTGACCTTGTGGCTCGCATGAAAGATAATGTGGCCTAGTGTGAAGGGATCTGGCAGCTGGTCCTCTCCACTCCCACACCGGGACATTTTCAAGGTAAGATTTTCCTCAAAAGGGAAACTGCATTATTTCTTTTGTTTTGAATACATTACCATAATGCCTTCAAATTTAAGCAAAGATATGAAAGCGGCACAGTAAAATCTGTCTGAATAACCAATGGTATGAGAGACCCCTGCCTTGAGACGAGGTTCTCGGTGCATGGTTTAATTATATAATGTTATGACCACTAATGAGTGGCAAGTCTTGAGAGACCTCCTTATTTTGGCAGAAGGGGTGAACTTTCAAGACAGGTTCTAATGTAACAAGATGTTCTTAAAGCATTCACATAATGAAGAACAAAGGGTGTGGTAAGCAAGATGAGTCCCACATCTGATGCTAAGGAGCAGCCTGAAATGGCTGAAAAGGATGAATTAGAATCACTCCAGATTAGCAGGTAGTCTTTTTGGATGTATTTGTGTCCATGTTAAATGAGTTGATAAACAATGGGGCGTTTTTGCAATACTGTGTCACCTGTCTGGACAAACCCATATAAATGGAAATTATTTTACGCCCAACTCCATGGAAAATCTTTGTACACCTCAATCATTCACATAAATGAGTACAATCTCTTGTGCCAGTCAATATAATGGAAAATGTTCCAACTGAAAGTTTGTATGATCCATTTCCAAATATGAAATGTATTGGGTTTTTTATAATGAGAATAGAAAAAAAATGATGGTACAAGTTTATCTTGAATGCTCTATTGGTTATTCAGGCTTAAATTTTTTTTACTGATTTCTTGCTTTTCCGTGAAAATATCTGACATTAAACGTTTTTCATAATGTATCGAGACTCCTGCATTATCACAGTTATAAAATAAATTTGCAAGATAACATGGTCATATCATGGCTCCAGATAACATAAAATGTTTGCTTGTTCTGACTGCACCATTTCTCAAAACACTGGTATGGCAACATTATAAGTCAACAACGTATTAGCAACATGTAGCCTGTATATGAAGATCAATATTCTTGCGATCAATATTAACACAGCAGTGGTACATTTTCATGGAGCTTAAGGCCATCTTAATCCCAATCGTTACATAAATTGGCAGGTGGTACAATTATCAATTGTGAGTTAAACAAAGGGCCCATGAGGGTCTGATACTGTTCACTTCAGTTGTTGGCATGTCACCTTGAAGATGCAAATTCACAAACATATTGAAACTGTAGGAGAAATAAATATTGCTGTATTTTCTTATAATGTTGGTGTGACTTATCTTCTGTCATGTACCATTTATATCTAAAAAAATATGCACAATACAGTGTAAAGTACTATCCATGCATTCAATAATAACAAAAATAATAATAATAAAAATAATAATGAGTTTATTTAAGGTAACTCAATTAGATACAGGAACTACAATAATCTGCCTTGAGGCCGTCTGTTATGTATAACACAAACAGTATTTAATGCACAATGTGACAACAATTTTGCGTAACACAAAAGAATTGGGTTATTCTGAAAATCAAATAAAGTTTCAAACATGTAAATCACAAGCATCAGTGAGCATGTGAAAGTAAATATCATACTGTGTTGAAAAATTAATCTGTGACAAAGATGTATGAGCAGAGAAAAGCAGGAGGTATTTATATTACTTAGATCTGTTTGAGCATCTTAAGATTTCATCCATTTAAGACAAATATTATGAGAAGAAATATATGGAGCCTAAAGCATATTTAACATGAACAGACCAGGTTAAAGAATGTCTGTTGAATAGGGAACAGTATTATGTTTGACTGTACCGAAAGCTATAAACTTTGTGTATAATGCAATATACATGTTGGTTCAACAGGGAACAGTATTATGTTTAACTGTATCAAAAGCTATAAACTTTGTGTACAATGCAATATACATGTCTGTTCAACAGGGAACAGTATTATGTTTAATTGTATTGAAAGCTATAAACTTTGTGTACAATGCAATATACATGTTTGTTCAACAGGGAACAGTATTATGTTTAATTGTATCGAAAGCTATAAACTTTGTGTACAATGCAATATACATGTTTGTTCAACAGGGAACAGTATTATGTTTAATTGTATCAAAAGCTATAAACTTTGTGTACAATGCAATATACATGTCTGTTGAATAGGGAACAGTAAAATGTTTAACTGTACTGAAAGCTATAAACTTTGTGTACAATGAAATATACGTCTGTTGAACAGGGAACAGTATTATGTTTAACTGTATCGAAAGCTATAAACTTTGTGTACAACACAATATACATGTCTGCTGAACAGAGAACAGTATTACGTTTAATTGTATCAAAAAGCTAGACATTGTGTACTATGCAGTATACATGTCTGTTGAATAGGGAACAGTATTATTTCTAACTCTAAATTAACTGGGTACCTTTAATTAGCACTTACTTGTTCTGCATGAATAATATGCTGTCACTTGCTCACACTGACTTGCTAATGCATCACTGGTTGAATATATTGAGTGGTACCTATGCAATTGTTTGAAAATTAAGCTTACTGGTAGCTAAAGGATTAGCAACTTATAAAAGTCTCCAAATCAGTGTTTTTCACCCTAAACAAACTGAAAAATTACAATGTAGTTGCACTTTTAATCCAAATAGTTCAAATAGTGGGTAGCTGCTGGTTCTATTGATATATGAAGTGGGAGTTTTCTGTAACAGGTGCTTCCCAATAAAGTCACTACCTGATGATCTGCCCATTTTACCTGGAAGATGGTCAACCTGACAGCTTCTCCTATATGCACCACCAGAACTGGCCATTCTGAACAAGGCACACTAAGGCAAAATCAGCTTATAAATTACAATATAGACACCAACAGAAAGCATCATTTTCATTTTGTTTGTGTGTATGTTTTGTAAGTTTCAATAAATTTATGTCAACCTGCAAACAGCATATAAAATCAACAATAAATCTGGCAGCATACCACAAATATGGCTGCTGATGATGTCATTTGGGATCAATCTATCCACAATACTATGACATGAACTAGTTAAAAAGTTTGAAGCTACTGTTTTTAGTGATTGATACAATAAAGAACATTCAAAAATTGAGACTATTGAGCACTGGTTTATATCAAGACCTGGTGAAAACAGTGCTTTCAATGAAATCAAATCAAAATAAAAGTTTATTTGACAAATCCATACCTAAATTTTCTCTTGGAAGTACAATATTATGAGAGGCAATAGCACATGGAAAATTATTAAATTTAAAGCATTTTTTTAAATCTTTCATTTCAAATATAGCAGTTTCACCATTGTGTCAAAATAATAATGAAAAAGTATGGCCCTGTTGGGCAACTTGATTTTTCGCCAGGACAAGTGATTTTTAAAAAAAAAAAACACTTGCCCTAGACCTGCATCTGAAACCTGTTTTCTTCACTATTGCATCTTGTATTATTAAATGAAATTTTGTTCTGTTTTAAACATTGCTCTGAATAAGAAAGAATTATGGAATACCACAAATATGTAATTCTAAATAGCCCTTATCATAAATTACTTTCCCTTGATGTGGATCAGCATTATGTGAAGAACTGTAAAGGAGTTTCATGCCAGGATACAGCTGTTATTCTCTTGAGTTGATATTAATGATTAATAAATGTTGAATAAGAAACTGAATTGGCTCCTGGCTGATTTTAGCTTGGTTTCCTTAAATATATTTGAGATTAGTATAAATAAAATTTTTATATGTCTATATATATATATATATATATATATATATATATATATATATATATACATATATATATATATATATATATATATATATATATATATATATATATATATATATATATGAAAAAAGTTGTTAAATGACACTGAGTAGTTTTAAGTTGCAAATAACAACTGTGACTAAATGACAATCTACCCACAACACATGATGGATGATGTATGAAGGACCATATCTTAAGTTTAAGTGACCTTATAGTTAGGTGAGCTAACATGAGTCACAAGAGGGGACTGATGCTCTTCTGGCCAAAAGAAATAGTAATAACAAGATTTTCAACATGGCAATTGTGCAGCCATACTGGCAGTCAGATCGGTACAATTTTCAAAATACAACCAACTAGACACCATAAAAGGTATTTCAAAGAAAACCTCATCCTCATATTATCATTCATTCAGGAGCAGTGATGAGATTTTCAAGATGCTCACTATGGTGGCCATACTGGATGTCTGATCATTTTCATTGATGACCAACTAGACATTGTTGTTGTTGTAGGGTTTAACGCCATTTTTCAGCACACAATAGGCTATACATGGCGGCCAGTATTAATGGTGGAGGAAGAACCCGGGAAAACCCTGGAAAGAACCACCGACCCATGAGAAGCTACTGGCAAGCTTTCTCACATACCCACATTGGCTGAATCTGCAACTCGAACCCACGCAGATAGAGGTGAGATGGCAGTGATCCGTAATGGAGAGCGCTTTAAACCACTTGAGGCCCCAACTAAACATTGTAAAAAGTTGTCCAGCAAAGCCAATGTTGATAAAGACATCAATCCAGGAGGTGTAGCAATGAAAAGATTTCCTAGATGAACACTATAGTGACCGTATTTTAAATTCACCCATTACCATTTTCATTTAGGCCAAACTGGACATAAGAAATTTTCTGGTAAAAACAGCATGGCTTATTACTTTTTGTTTAGAGAGAGTAGAAATAACAAGATTTTTTAAGATCAACATTGTGTTGGCCATGTTTGATAAGCAAGTGGTACCATTTTTATTTAGGACAAACTTGACATCAAAATAAATTTTCTTGTGAAAAATGCATGGCAATATCTATTGGTACCATTTTTTCATTTATGACCAACTATACATATAAGATGTATTCTACTGAAAAGCTCGATGTTGATATGACCATCCATTCAGGGGGAGTAGCAATAACATTTTTAAAATGGTCACTATGGCAGTCATAAATGGATATCAAAGTGGCACCATTTTCATCTAGGACCAAGCAGACATAAAAAAAAGTCTTCTGTTGAAACCCTATGTCAATATGACTTAGGAAGCATAATGACTACAGAATTTCCAAGATGGCTTCTTTTGTAGCCATACTGGATATCAGATCAGAATGATCTTCCTCATAAGTCATTTTGTGAAAACCCTATACTGATTTGGCCATATATCCTGGAGGATTACTGGTAGCAAAATTTTCAAAATGGACATTGTGATGGCTGTAATGGATCCGAGCATGGCCATTTTCAATGAGAACCAACTAGACATGGGCTGATGGCAATCCTCCAACTTTTGCAAATGGATGAATGATAGATGACAGGTCATCCCATAAACACTTCTACGACCAGTAAAGCTAAAATGTTCTCAGTTCCTGTACATGGAAAGTATGTCAAACAGATCATAAACAAGGCTGAACATTTCTTTACTTGTGAGAGCAATTAAAAGTTCTTTAGATTATTCACTGTAACAATGATCACTGAATTCTTTGTCTTGCAAAAATGATCTGTTCTAAAAGCAATGCAACTGTTTGAGACAGTTCAGAATGGTTCCTTGTCAAAAATTTGCCCATATGACATTTAGTTATGAGACACTGAACAAATCTTAAGCATTTGCTTTAATTAATAATTCACAACGTTATGTCCATTATCATTTCAGCTATGCTTCTGGGGTGTAAAAGTGTATGTTCACATGCAATACACGTCCAAATGCAGATATCACTGACTCAAACTGGACATTGAATAATGCAATGACAAATCTGGAAGGATGTTGCTAACTGATCAGGTGTGCCTGCTATATACATATGTAAATGAAATATTCCTGGGTTTAGTTCTTTTTTTAAATATACTTTTCCACTAAGAAATTATGTCAGTTCATTGTCTTCATCAATGTGTTTGAAATCTTTTCATGAATAGGTGAATTATGACACACATGATCACATTAAACCAATTACCATGTGCAAGACTACTACAGTTAATTGACACCATGATGCAATCTACTATAGATTATCAAAAACTCTGCCGTAGCTCAGTTTGTAATGAATCAGATGAGTAATCCATTGGTTGGGGGGGTTGCTACCAGCCCAGGCCAGTCAGGGCCAGCTGCCTCGGTATGCCATTGGGAGAGGGATGTTACTCCTCTTTTCGCATCATGATATAGCCAATCCTGTTTTAAAAGTGGGGTTAAAACCAACTAAGAAACAAATCATACAAACCTTATCAGTATATATTTACATGACAGTCAGGTTTCATTAAGGTGGTGCTCAACAGTTTCGTATTTTGCAAAGGGTTAGAATTTTAAAGAGAAAGAATTTCACTGGGTTTCCTCACTGGTTATACTGGTTATTTAAAAAAGACTTTGTATATCTTAGGTATAGTTTGAAGAACCTTTAATTTCCTTTATTTTGGTGTATGACTGATGGGTGTAACATGGGTTATAGAGTATACAGTTTAGCCTTACTCCAGATGTGCACCTTTCAAAAAAGTGCCAGCTCTACTTGGTCATTTTCACTTCCTGAACTTCAGAGGTAAATTGTATAAAAAAGAGCCAATAACTGTTTTTTTACATTTTATATATTTGATAATTCATTCATTGCACTTTCAGTAGCTGGTATTGTCTAGTCTGGCAAAATTCATTTTCCCTATTTTAATAGCTGCTATGGATAGTGTACTTTAGACTAATTCAGGCTGAATTTTTTTAGCACAAGGGAGCAGTCATTTTAGTTAGAAGTGTGCTTAGATCATGTACAATTTCCAAAAGTACAATATCCAAAGAAATATCATCCACATTACATTAATGTAGTATAGAGGTATGCCAACATTCTCTCCACTGTGCATGTTATAAATGCAAGCAACTTCACCTTACATACGTCACTCTCTCAAAAGTACATAATAACTGGTGAGTGCCCCCTAAGAGAGTTAATGAAAGCTGACTGTGTTTCAAAATAAAGGCAGAAACAAATCTTACCCTCATAGCAGTCTCTCAGACTGTCAAAGTAGACATAGTAGTTGTCATTGTTGAAGAACATGAGACTGAGGAATGAGTCAAAGCTGTATATTGGGACAATGAAGAGGATCCGTACAATCCATCTCTGCTCATTAGGACAGGTGTAGTACCTCAGGTGCAAGTATATCTAAAAGATATAAAAAAAATCATACCATTGTTAATTTTTTTTCTGTGTTTAATTATGCTGAACTCTCCTTTCTATGAGTAACTCTAAAACAATAAATGTAAACTGTACACCATATACACGAGTCAAAGCACATTTATTTTTCACATACATGTTACACATAGTTCCTGCACCAAAATGATTTTTATTTTAAACACATTAACCCCTGGAGGTTTTTGTCATTTTCACCTGAAAATTGAGTAGGAAACACATTTTGAAAGCTATTTCTGAATAGATCCAAAAACACCAAATCCCAGGTGATCTTTCAATAACATACTGCCTAGTTGTGTTAGAAACATCGTTTTTTGTTGGCTATTTGGCTCGCGCATGAGCAGAAGGGTAAAAGTTGGAGTTCCTTTTTTTTATTGTGCTAAATGGAGCCATTATTTTTGTATTGAGACCACTCTTTATTCCAAATGCCCATCTTATCCTACTTTTTGCAAAGGTTCATCTGTCTGTTTGCAGTTCATACCAGTTTGCCTTAGATCTGAGACCAAAATAGTCTAAAATCCAGACACAAAACCGGATTCCGACCACGGGCGAATTTTGGGTAGAAAAAGTCGGGTCCAAAGTTCTTTTATCTGCATTTTGTAGTGCAACTAGATATTCCAGATTATTTGGTATCAATGTAGACCTACATCTATCTACCTTTCTATAATACCACCCACTTTAGTGTATCATGCATGACCGTGATGCTACAGAGCTCAGCAGTAGGCTACCTCCTCCTGCCATATTAACTCGTTGCTAGGGGTTAATGTGTTAAGGAGATTTTAAGGAGAAAATGACTGATTTCAGGAGTCATTTTTAAAGTCTGATACTTTGATAAAAGAAATAATACTACAGTTGAAAGCATGTGTGCAAAAATATCTTGGTTATCTGACTCAACCATGGCTACTGACATAATATGAAGATGGTTGCAAAATCGTTCACTGAGTGTAAAGTTGAAGTGGAAAAATAACATATTTCCTGTATAATTTTTTTTAGTTTAGCTCTTTAATATCAAATTCCAGGACATTTTATGACAAAAAGTAATCTTCAAGGAGGTTTATATCTGTGCTGAATTCAAATTCCAGTTGAATTTCAGGACCTCCTTAAAAATCAGGTGGGTGCAGGAACCCTGCAACCATAAAATTTACTGTTGGTACTATCCTTTTTACAGTAAATCCCCCCATCCCCACCACAAAACAAAACAACAGTAGCATAGTTTGAACTCAGATATAACATAAACGAAGACATTCCATCACTTAGTTGCTACTAACTGCCTTGTAGTTTTTTTTCTGATAGTCTAACAAGTAATATTATTTTGATTGTTAAATTCCTGGATTTTGGTTCCAATTGTTTTGATGGAGGGATAATTCTTTATTGGGTTTTTTAATTTGTTGTTTGTAGCAACTTTGACCTCCATGAAAATAGGTACTCCCCAAAAACTGTAGATTCACAGGTTTTTGTGAAAGAATAAAATTATCTGTATTTCATTTTTCCAAATACACCAAGTGACAGAAAATGGGTCATGGGTTTCACCACTCTGCCAGGTACAGTTTTATTACAGAACCAGATTATTCTGCAGTGTGTGAAATTTCCCTGACTTTGATGTAAAAAGTTCAAGAATAATTACAAATACCTTGCTGCCTTTATAAAATATTATTTTCATGGAAATGTCATACCATTAGCTACTTCTAGGCCTTTATAGGCTGGAATCAAAAACATTTGACTCATTAATGCTTGCAAATAGGTGGTCAGCGAGATTCTGTAATATTTCAACACTATACATTCTGACAGTGGATCTTCAAGGGTCCTTTTTACTAAAAAAATAGCCATGCAACAATATTCTTCCTTGTAAATTTATATGTTGACCATGAAAATTAACATGCAGTTTGCCTTGATCAGTATGCAGGTATTGTTTTATTATTACTAAAATTTCCTTTTAAAAAAAACAAAAAAAACAAGCATTACTGTCTTTATTAAATGAAGTATTGTAATATACTCACTTATAAGTTGAGTCCAACTGCAAACTGCACAGACCTAGATCTTTTGGCGCATGTGCAATTTGATAGGAGTAAGAGTAGAACAAACTGCTGTTTGATAGGAATAATCAGTAGAACAAACAACACAGACTCTGTCCTGCAGGCACATTAAGCAACAGCAGATAAAGATCTTTGTTGTCTGCAATCTGACTCGATTTATAAGCGAATATATATATGGTACCAGTAGCTGTCTGTTCCCAAATGTAAAAAGTGTAAAACATGCCTCTAGTCCTGGGCCCATTTTCTCTTGGGAACTTGCGTGTCTGACTTAACTTCGTATTTCTGATAACAACACACTTTTAATATAGGTGATGCTTGATTAATGTCATAGATGTGTTCCTGAGGTTGGCATAAATCGTAAATAATTTTCCCATAGGATAATTGTAAATTAATGAAGTTCTGGGGCAAATTATACTCAAATTTTTTCAAACAATGAAAAGTATTAATTTTTTAAGAAATTAATATGTACAATACATACGTGATATGTGCATGAGTCACAGCAGTGCCAGAGACAGCATATAAACAAACAGTGACACAAAATGAATGTTATTTCTTTGTTACAAATGGTGCTAAAATGAAAGCGTGTACATCAAATTGGCATATAGATTCACCACCTTAAAGCCTTCTGACACTGACAAGTTCATAGCCATCAGTTAAGTGATTTTAAAAGTAATCTCATTCTAAAAACAGAATTAATTTAAAATCTTGATGTTTAACTGGATGACATCAAATCACTTACCAAAATATAAGAGAATTTTTAGTTCAGTCTGAGTACAGTATGAACACAAAATTTAGGCTTTGGTTTTCCCAGGGTAACAGGAAATGGAGCCTGGTCTCATGACTTTTTTGGGGAAAAAGACCAATTGGGAACAAACTTTTAGGAGAGATTTGAAATTCTGCAGCAGCAACCCCCTATGACCCAACCAACAAGAGCTGCCAGAAGACAGCATAATTCAGAATTTTGATCACCCACCAATGACACCAGAAACATTTCATAAGATCAATTTATTCCAATTTATAGCTTACCCAGCAATTACTTTTCAAATGTTTTTTTTATAATAAGAGTTTAGCATCTTAAAACCATGCTAAGAGCACAGCATATATTTTGTGGCCCAATTAACTAAGAATTCTGTACTGGAATTTCAGCAGGTAGCAAAGCACTCTGTAACTGGGCATATGCATGTACATGACTGCTACTCACTATGATCAATAATCAAATATACATGTTCTTGTTGAGCAGACAGATCATAAACAAACAATTTTCAGCAAAAACAATGAAAAGCATGACATATAGTTCACAGTTAATGTACCTATTTTTGTAATGACTGTACCAGTACATACTGTAGTCCCTCTCAATACTGAACCTCAGTACTGGGTCCTTGACCAAGATGTATCACATGATTTGCACTAATTTCAAAATATCATGCTGATAAATCAACTAAATGATGACGCACATTTGTTTTTTCTCTATTAATCCCTCTAATATTTTGAAAATCCCCTTTCCCCCTCACCCACACTTATCAAACTGACTATCATGGCCGATTATTAGTTTTTATATGTAACCTACCTCACTATAAGGTGACCTCAGTTATAATGCAGTATACTTTTTGATGGCTCTACCTCACATTTGTATAGTGAGGACTACTGTATCATACTATCCACAAAAAAGTACATATCCTACAAGTAAGATTGCTGGATTATCTGACCTAAAAGTGTAGCTTAAAGTCATTGATGCATAAAATGTAAATCAGTGACCTACTTCTGATGTGGTGATGTAGTAATCAACACACAGGATACATATACAAAGTCACACGACTATACAAAGTTGTATGACACTGACCAAGTGCTAAAGGTAGAAGAAGTCATAAAATGTAAACCATGGTGACCAACTGTTGGCATGACAGCATAGCTCTCTATAATTTTGATCCATATTCTAAACAATTCTACCCTACAAGTGACAGTGCCGGAAATACTGACCTAAAATAATGCTCAGTATAGACAGACATACACATGAATGTCAGAGCGATCATTCTGGCTAGCTTCCAACATTAGGCAGACGAGACAAAAATTGAAGGAATGATGAAATAGGCAGATAGACATAATGATGAGGTTACCACTATATGCCCTTTCACAGTAAATGTCATTGTGAATCATACAAATAGTTTTGTCTCCTTTTGAAAACATATTAAAAAAACTGGCCTCTAGGTAAAAAAAAGATTTTTAAACCCTAACCTGATAGTGCAAACATATGGGTGCTGAAAAATATGTTTTTAATTCATTACAACAGCAAACATACAATATATTCTTGCTTATAAGTTGAGACCAAATGCACACTGCACAGACCCAGATCTGCCATTGCATAATCTGCCATCAGTTCTTGGTCTATGCAGTTTGTTAGGAGTAATCAGTAAAACAAACAAAACAGACTCTGCAGACAAATTATTCTATGGCAGATCTGGATCTTTGTTGTTTGCAGTTTTACTTGACTTACAGAGGTATAAGCAAGTATATACTGTAGAACTAAAATTTTAATCATCTACTTTTCACTCATCACAATAAAAAAAAACTACGTGTATAAGTTAAAAAGTCTTACTGTAATGTAAAAAATGAAACCAAACCAAACTTCTCACTCAATATTTGACTACAAATAAAATAAAATATTTATTAAAAACAACAGGTCTAAAAAGTGCTTGAGTGCAGAAGTGTGTGCATATATATATATATATATATATATATATATATATATATATATATATATATATATATAGGGTCTGACACTACTGTCTGAAAAGACTTTCTGATAATTCATGATAAGACCATTTCTTTTATTAGGAATGGAACCATCTCTGATATTCCTGTGCAATAAAATTATAAAATTACACATGGTGGAGCCATACTGGACAAAAGATCACCAACATTTTCATTTGGAAAAAAAAACAAAACAATTTGAAGACTTTTGTTGATATGACCATCCATTCTGGAGAATTAATGTGGCAGCTATATCTTAAGTCAGATCAGCATCTTTTTTTCATTCAAGACCAACTAGGTATCATAACAAGACTTCTGGCGAAAACCCTGATGTCAATGTGACTAGGTAGGTATCATAACAAGACTTCTGGTGAAAAACCCCATGTCAATGTGATTAGGTAGGTATCATAACAAGACTTCTGGTGAAAAACCACATGTCAATGTGACTAGGTAGGTATCATAACAAGACTTCTGGTGAAAAACCACATGTCAATGTGACTAGGTAGGTATCATAACAAGACTTCTGGTGAAAAACCCTGATGTCAATGTGACTAGGTAGGTATCATAACAAGACTTCTGGTGAAAAAACCTATGTCAATGTGATTAGGTAGGTATCATAACAAGACTTCTGGTGAAAAACCCCATGTCAATGTGACTAGGTAGGTATCATAACAAGACTTCTGGTGAAAAACCCTGATGTCAATGTGATTAGGTAGGTATCATAACAAGACTTCTGGTGAAAACCCTGATGTCAATGTGATTAGGTAGGTATCATAACAAGACTTCTGGTGAAAAACCCCATGTCAATGTGACTTTCCATTTAGGAGGTGGAAGATTCATCATCTTCAAATTAGCACAAGCTAGACTTGACAAGAAGACTTACGGTGAAAGCCCATAATTATATGGTTTTCCATCAAGGATGAATAGTCATAAGATTTTCAAGGTTGTCATAACAACATCCATATTGGAAATCAGATTGGCACATTTTTATTTAAACATCCAGACAATATTAATCATCTTCTGGTACAAAAACCCATGCTGATCTGCCTTTCTGTTCAGAAGAAGCGGCAATAACAAGACTTTAAAGATGGCTGCAGTGATGGCTATATTGAATTAGGACTAACAAAACACTGTTTTGCAGTGAAAAGTGCAAATTAGTCTAACAGGATGAGTGATAAGATTTTACAGATGTGGTAAATTTTATTTAAGACAACTAGACATCACGAGAAGTCTTTTAATGAAAACCCATCCATTTTGGTGGGGAATCAATAACAAAGTTCTGATGATAGCCATTGTGGTGTCCATTCTGGATGCCTGAGCAGCACCATTTTCATTCAGGATCAACAAAACATCATAAGAAGTCTTCCTGTGATAACGTCATCCCAATATGACTTTCTGTTCAGAAGGATTAGCAATAAGATTTTTAATATGGCTGCCAAGTTGACCATATTGAATGTCAGAGTGATGCCATTTTCATTAGGGACCAACTAAATGAGGCATTTGCAACCTATGGCCAGCAACCTAGTTTTATCTGCTCATTTGCATAATAGGGTATGTCTATAAAAATCCCTTATCTGGCCTGTGCCCTGGATGAAGCTGCACATGCCTGGACTAGATCATAAGATGGACCAACTAGATATCATAAAAAGTATTTTCTTGAAAACCCCATATTGACATTCAGGAGGAGTAGCAGTAACAAGATCTTGAAGAGGGCTACTTTGGTAGCCATACTGTATGTCCAGTTGAAAATATTTTAAGTTAGGACCAACTAGACAGCTTAAGCAGTCTTCAGTGAAAACCCCATGTTGATATGACTTTTCATTCATAAGCTGTAGTAATAACAAGATTTTCAAGATGCCCAAGTTAGACATCAAATCAGCTCCAGTTTATTAGGATTAACAATACATCAAAAGATATCTTTCAGTGAAACCTCATCTTGATACCACTATCCATTCAAAAGGAGTGGCAATAAGATTATAAAGATGGCTGTAATAGCAACCATAATGCGGGGCCCCGAGTGGCCGTGTGGTCTAAAGCGCTCTTCGTTACGGATCACTGCCATCTCACCTCTGTCTGCGGCGGTTCGAGTCTAAGATTCAGCCAATGTGGGCATGTGAGAAAGCTTGCCAGTAGCTTCTCGTGGGTCGGTGGTTCTTTCCGAGGTTTTCCGGGTTCTTCCTCCACCATTAATTCTGGCCGCCATGTATAGCCTATCGTGCTGAAAAATGGCGTTAAACCCCACAACAACAACAACAGCAACCATAATGGATGTCAGAGTATAGCCGTTTTCATTAAGGACCAACCAGACATTGGCATGAATATGTGTTATGTTTCGAAAATTTTTTTTTATATAGTTTAGGAGAATCAGTGATAGCAAACTTACCTTAACAGATAGGTGAATGTCAGATTATGGATAACAGGCCATACCACGAACTCTTCTGGTCTATGACCAGTAGAGCTCAAAAATAATTTTGGATGCAAATGTATTGAAAAGGTCAGGCATGCGCTATTTAACAAAGATAAATATAAATGCAGATCCAAGGATGCAGACACCTTGAGACAAGCTAAATATCACTCAAATGCAGACACCTTGATACAGACAAGCAAAATATCACTCAAATTTTTTACAATGTTGGGGCCAGTTTTCAAATAAGATTCTCTCTGCATAGAAGTATTCTTTGTAGAAGTTATTTTTCTTGAAGTATCATTTTTCATGGATATTCTGATTGTTACAAACCAGTATTTAAAGATCCAACAAACAATAATCTTTCTGTTCATATAATAAGACTCCTATCCAAATAATAATAACTGAGAAAAGTGCCACCTGAAACAAAAACATGAAAATTTACACACCACCACCCCAATAAATATATTGACAGTACTTGATCTATTACACTACCACTGGTGACAAAATACTCTTCTCCTGTCCCCATCTTGCAAGGTCCTGGATTGCCGAGTGGTCTAAGGCACTGTCCGTTACAAAGCACCCACACATTTGATCCCTGTCCATAAGAGTATTTTATTTTATTTTATTACCAGCCTAATGAGTTGCCCCAAGGGGCCAAGTGGTCCAATGCACTCTTTGTTACGGATCACTGCCATCTCACCTCTGTCTGTGTGGGTTTGAGTCTCAGATTCAGCCAATGTGGGTATGTGAGAAAGCTTGCCAGTAGCTTCTCGTGGGTCTGTGGTTCTTTCCAGTGTTTTCCCGGGTTCTTCCTCCACCATTAATACTGGCCGCCATGTATAGCCTATCGTGTGCTGAAAAATGGCGTTAAACCCTACAACAACAACAACAACAATAAGAGTTTGAGTCATGGCTCAAACACCATGGGTATAAGAGACAGCTTGCTGGTAGCTTCCTGTGAGCAAGTGAATCTTTACGTTGGTCTTCCTCCACAAAATACACTGACGGCAATGTTCTATATATCCTATCATCTTCTAACGCAAGTTAAGCCCACAAAACCCCAAACCAAAACCAATATGGCAATCTCGTAGATTTTGATCACGCAACACAGAAATGAAATGAATGAAAAACCCTATAAAAACTGCTATTCAAGCATAAAAGCTGTGCAGTAGTAGTTAATTAATCCTGTTCATGCTTGGTAGGAAGTGATGCTTTCTTGTAACCCTGGGGAAAACATTATATTTGCAAACTGAATTATTGGTACATCAATACAGTTTGCATACAATGTGCTGTATATACTTGTCTAGAAGTCAAGTCAAACTGCAAATAATAAAAGATCTGCAGATTACTCCTAACAAACTGCACAAGCCCAGATTTGCTGGCACATTATGCGACAGCAAATCTGGGTCTGTGCAGTTTGCAGTTGGACTAGACTTTTAAGTGAGTCTAGATGGTAAAATTTCAAATTCTAACCAAAGATATAATTGCATTTTGAGTCTGAATATTGATTATACAGTTCATACACGGTATGAAATTTATTTTGACTGCTGTGTGTATGTTGGCATTGTGACTTGTTAAGATAACATCATCATTTATTATTGAACACATACTGTTGCCAATTCATTTGCAAAGGATTTGTAAAAAGTACAGTTCAAATTTAAGGAATCACAAGTGCAAAATGTATGTGCTCTTTAGAGTTACATATTCATGTCATATACTTTTCTCTTCTTTTATATAGGAAATTAGGCCTCATTAAAGAAAGTATTAGGGATACATTTACTCTGCATGGTCAAGAAAGTATTTTTTTTTTTAAATTCTGTTAATTTATGGGAAAGACCAAGAATTTATTAGACTCAACTTTCTGTGTGATACGTGATTTAAATTTTTATGTAGCTTTCACGATTTTAGTCATATTGCCATTATGTCTGAAATGTGGCAGTTTATAGCGATGTTTAGCACTGGGGCATCATGCCACAGAAATGTAGCATCAAGTCCCACCCAGTCACATTATCTTGACACCAGGCAGACTGGTCCTAACACTAAACTCTTAATGCTGATGTCAATGCTGACTCGGCCAGGGTCTGAACACATGACCTCCACATCCAAGGCAGGCACTCTAACCACTTAGGCCACCAGAGTGGTCCCAACCTTTGTGGCTATCTATGAAATTTAATTTCCTACTAGATCATCCAGTTTTTCATATTTTGGGATACCCTGGTATTGAAGACTAAGTACATCAGTGAGGCTGCAGGTTGTAAACATGAACTTTGTTCATACAATGTGTTTCATGTTTGGTACAGTCAGAAGATCTAGATTATCACACTTTGTGGCCTAATTTATGGAGTTATGTCCCTTGTTTGACTTTCAATTTCATTTCAACTTGCTAGCTTTTAATGGACTCAAATGAAATCTGGAATAAAGTTTTACAACGGGAAGATCTAGGTCGAGGTTTTCTGGAGGTAGCTCTCAGAACTTTGCCCATCACTTTTGTTTCTACAAAACATGTGAAGAACGGCATGGACTGATATTTAATTTGCTATAAGGCTATTGTTAAGAATTATAGGTCAAATTTGATTTTCTGTGTTTTCAGTTCACAGTTTATTTAGTTGTTGACCCAGTCAGACATTTCAACTTGTCTACCAATTTCATTTCTGCTCAGTAATAACTAAAAGATTTGATGGAATTTAAAAAACAACAACTTGAAATGAGGCAGATAAAAGTTTATGGAGCTACGGACCTGTTTGACTTTGTAACTGCTCTTCAATTTTCACTTAAAGTCTAAAGGACTTTGTGGACTGAAACCATATTTTATTTGGTATGAGGCATTTTTAATAAGATTCTGGTTAAGTTTGATTTTTATTTTTTTTCCTATTCAATTTTACTGAGTTGTGGCCCTAGTGTTACTGATATCTTTGACCCTCAATTTCATCATAATTGCAGGGGGCATCCATGTCGTATGAACACATATCTGATCCTAACTACAGTATGATGTACATGTCTGCAAAATATCTGCCATTACTCTTCTTGTTTTATTAGCAACAAAATCATGCCAGATCATTTTCTCCACTTACATGTACAATTATTACTGTAATGGATATATGACCTATCTAAATTTTTCATATAACAAAAAAAAAACAAAAAAACTGTTGACACTTTTATAAAGAATCAAAATTTTGCAGTTCATCAGTATGGGGGGGGGCCAAACTTATTATTAATGCTAGCAATGGCTTGGGACACGTCTGATAATGAACACATTAATGAGAGGTTTTTTTCCTTCTCCCTTTATCAACTTATTGATTTATCTGCTGCATTACGATAAAAATTTGCCAAATCCTTGATAGTAAATCCTTGTCAGTAAGGTTACAGTGAAAATACAACTTCCCTGCTGCAAAGGCCTGCTGAGTAATCATCTAAAGGTCAGTTACAATTTATTGTTGCTGATAAAACTGCTGTCCCTTCTGGGCATCTTGGTAGCAACAAATAAAACATAAATGGAGACAAGGGAAAATCAATGTCCACTGGCTATACTGACAAACTAAAAAGCCAACCAGGTCACCAACCAAAGAGACAGTATCATTTTCAAAGCACATTCAGCTCAGGAACAATCAATACTTGCTACTGTGGTCTCAATGGTACTTAACTCTGTCAAAGAGAATTGTCACCGTCTTAGATTCCACCATAACCCTTTAATAAACAATTTGGAACAGAAGAGCAACATGCATATACAATAGTCAAATGGAGTTGCAGCAAATGCTGCCCCCGCCCCCAGCCAATTAAGTTAAAAAAATATAAACAACAATAACTGCACAAAAACCAAATGATCTGCAAAAGAATGCTGGCAGGCAGGGTCAATTGACTGCAAAGAAATTAGATATACATGTATTGGTAAATCTTTTTGTTTTTTGACCCAATGAATAAAAGACACTACTACATACTGCAAATTCATGTCACCTTCCTAAACTAAAATCTTTCTGTTTTAAAGGTAAAGTGAGATTCCAAATAGTTAAGTCATTTTTGAAAGGAAAAAAGATGACATAGTCTTGGCGCAAATTAAAATACATAGTGATAACTACTGTCTGGTACTAATACACATCAAGAATTGAGTTGCAATCCGTACTGTAACAGCAAATTCCTCGACCCCAACAACTGAAATGGGATCCTGAGAAAAAAAATGGCAGCTCTAGGATACGCAAATGCTAGGCCATGGCTAAAAGTTGTTGCTGTTCCAGACATACTGTTGGATATTTTAAATCCTGGGAAAAGTGTTAAATGTATGAGTTACGAAAATAGGCAGAATGCTGAGTAAGTGATCACAAAATGCAACAATCAATTCACAGATCTTTCATCTACACTAGCAGTGCTAAAAATATCCAATAGCCAGACACTCGGAGCCCATGTAATTTTAGTTCAGGTCCTGTATTCAAAGCGAGGAGCCCATCAGGCTCGTCGAAAATAAAATTGTTTGCCTGAGGTAGCTTTGATCATGCCGATGAAATGAGTAAACAATCTAAATCAAATCACACTGTACTAGGTAAAATTGAGATCTGATTTTAATCAAATGGATGCGTTGCTAAAAATAAGATTATAAGCCCCTGACATAGTCGTGTTTCGAGAAAACACTATTTTCAGTAATCTTTAAAATAACACACAAAAAAAAAACCTTTCAGTCTATGCCTGTTACATGTATATTATGTATAAACGGCAATCTGTAATGATTGGAAAACTATCCCTTGAGCAGTTTAAATAGCAGCGAATAAAAGAAAAGAGGTCAGGTATAAAAACAAAGTTTCACATTAACTGGCTGACAATAGAAATTGGGGGGGGAGACAACTGACCCCACCCCCTTGCCCCAATGTGTGAGCTCCCATGGGAGGCACCATTTCTCCCTGTGATATGCCTTATTATCCCCCAGGACAAGCCCCTCTTTTCATATTCTGGTCAGCTGTGGCTAAACTGCAAAATAGCTAAAGTTTTGACTTAAGTATACAAGCAATAAAGGGGGCCCCAAGTGGCCAAGTGGTCTAAAGCGCTCTCCGTTACGGATCACTGCCATCTCACCTCTGTCTGCATGGGTACGAGTCTAGGATTCGGCCAATGTGGGTATGTGAGAAAGCTTGCCAGTAGCTTCTCGTGGGTCGGTGGTTCTTCCCAAGAGTTTTTCTGGGTCCTTCCTCCACCATTAATACTGGCCGTCATGCATAGCCTATCATGTGCTGAAAAATGGCATTAAACCCCACAACAACAACAACAGCAGACAGAATGGTGGGAAAGTGTATATGTATATAGTCAATCTTACTGGAGGCTGAAGGAGTCTGCTGTCCATGCTCTCTGAGACATGAGAAACGTAAAAGGGAAGTCTGTTGTTGAGCCTTGTTACAATCAGGTCCACCAATGTTCTTTCCCATCTTGTGAAAAGGGACTCTCTTATGGAGTGGTAATGAGACCATTCTATGATGATAGTTCTTCCAGACCTGGACAGGCTATCTTCTAATATGTCCTTTGTTCCTGGAAAGTGGCAGGCTCAGAGGGTGATGTCACCTAGGTTGCCTAATTGAATAGGTTCCAGGACTCCAAGCAAAGAGAAGTTGCATGGGTGCCTCCCTGACTGAGGATATATGCGATGATGGACATTTTGACAGAGGAGACCATGACTCTTTGACCCCTTACTCTGTCAATACAACCTGGCAATGCTGGAGATACCGCTTTCAATTCTATATTGTTGATGCAGAGGAACAATTCAGCCATAGTCCAAAGGCCCTGGAGCATTGTGCTCTCTGGCTCTAAATAAGTGCTTCAATTGGAATCTGCCTTGTCAGCAAACAGTTAGGAGTGGAACTGCATGCATAGGACCATAGTCAGTAATCTGTCATGATTCATCCACATGTGCAAATGGTGCTGAAAAAGTTGCTCTAGAGAGATCTTGGCTGAAAAAGAAATCTGTGTGGTTTCCATATTGTGAGAAGAAGGAACTGTAGAGGCTGCAGATGGAGACATCTTACAGGAACCAGTTCTTCTGCATGTTCCCAAAAGGAATCGTAAGTAAAGGTGAGCAGACAATTATGTTTTTGCTTACAGTGAGCAGACAATTATGTTTTTGCTTACAGTGCATCTACATACCAGAGTATATCAATCCAATCCAGTGAAATCCAGATTAAGGTCTGTTTTATTAGGAAGTTTATCCCCATGTAAATCAAGTTCTGTAATGGAAGAAGTTCTGACTTCTTGTACTTGGGTAGAAGACCAATTAAGTCATTGTGGACCAACAACAGAGCAGACTCTGATGAAGGGACTTAACTTGAATACTGTGAATATATATATATATATATATATATATATATATATATATATATATATATATATATATATATATATATATATATATATCCCACTTCTCCCAGTTCAGCTCTCACTTCTCAATGTTCTGTCCAAATGGAAAAGTTGCTTCTCCCTAAAATTCAAGTCTAGCTTGACCCCTGCCTTAGGGGGTGTATATTTGAAAGAAGGATGGTGTACCCAAACCCCTAAAGGGTGTAATACTTGAGGTAACTCTTATGTCCCTTAAAAGGAGAAAAGGTTAACAGCACATCAAAAATTACAGATCAAACAGTGTAATGCTGAGATTGTAATGAACTGTACAAGGGAGACAGATAATGTAGTACACATTAGTTACGAGCAAATTTTCTCTGGTGATGATCTAGGCATACAGCATGGCATCTTTGAAAAAGATGATCATGATCATTTTCCACATATTCCAGGCCAAGTGTACAAGTGCATTGCTGACAATTCTCCGCTCCATGAGAGGATGTATTCCCATCTAATAGGCACTGGTTTTTTGGCATGAAAAGCATAAAGCTGCAAAACAGGGTTGGTTATGTTAAAGCTGCTATTAGAACTGGTTTATTACAAAATGCTGAAAAATTATTGTAAAATAATGCTAAAACACAAATAGTGAAACTCCCATTCAAATAAAGCAGAAGCATCCAACCTTTTCCAGCTGGAGATAAAAGCAAATAAAATACTTAAAGTCATGGACCACACAAGAACAGTCTGCTTATATAAAAATGCAACACAATTGTTACATGACACTAATAACATTTTTATCACACGGTTGCAATAATATTATTAAAGAGGTTTACATAAAATATAATCAGAAAGCATTGCTGAAAAAAACGAAACACTATTAATTAAAATCCATTTTTCAAAAAGACAGCACACACAGCTGTGGGTTGCACAATGTTAATGACGGGACTGCATGCAGCTGTGGGTTAGACACACCTGAAATAAAGTACTTCTGACACACACACACATACAGAAAAAGTACAATTATATGATTCTGCAATCTCTCATTGTACCACCATCCCCCACCAAACTACTTCAAATGACATAGTTGTGACTAATAAAATGAAAAGACTAATGGCGACACTGCTGGAAATAAATGATTTACTGTCATTTCTTCATTGCCAATGCATTTTTGTTTTATTTCTGCAATCCTGAATTTCTCTACAGGTTTCAACCAGTGCATGCCTGGCCGAATGTGTGGAGCATCATGGGATGCCAAAGTACCAGGACATGTTCGGGTTCGCGAGTCACCTTGTACAAAGTTCAATCATCTAACATTAAAACAAAAGTTAATGTATCTGACTATTAAGTATTGTTTTCCAGAAAGTAAAGGGAGGTAACTTTGGATGTTAACTTAAAATCCCAGGATATATCTTATATGAAAACAGCAAAACTCATTTGTCATGGAGGAGATAAAGACAAAAAATGCAAAATTATCAACTAAGAAAAAGTGCAATACACATTAATAGGGACAAACTTACCTGATAAACAGTGACTAAAATAGCTGCAATTGCAAAAGTGCCAGCAATTCCCTGTGCAGCCTGGGTCTGCAGGAAAATAGGAGGCTGGGTATTGTTCCTTGCCACATCGCTTGTGGTAGAATGAGTAGTTGTGTTGAATGAAACAGTGGTGCCATTACCCTCATGGAAAGGGGTAGTGGAATTACTGTATGCATTCATCTGAAAATCAATAATGAAGTAGTCAAGGTTACATATTTAAAATAAATAAATTTGACGGGCACTAGCTCAATTAACTTGTTCTGTTTATGTACTAGAAACAAAAGAATCTCATATCACAATAATGTTTTTAATGTGAGTAATTTCTGAGATTTCTCCCAAAAGCTGGAGTGCTGTAGCTGACCCATATTACCTCAGTACATCCTTGGAAAAGGCACTTAGCAGTATATGTAGTTTCCAGCATAATACATGTGTATAACAATAATATAATATAATATACATGTGTATCTACATGTATCATACATGTGTATAACAATAATATAATACCAGTACCATTATATACCAGCCAACTAAACAATTTAAATGGGTAATTTTAAGACTACTTCACTATTTTAGAAAAAATGTGTGCTTTTTCCTTTGGCTGTGTTGAACTTTTTGTTATTTGTCTTATGTTGAAAGATTAATGCAGAAAATAATTTTGTATACGATTTCCTTTTTTGTATACTGCTAGCAGCTGCAAACCAATTTATGAAAAAAATATTACATCATTGTGTTTTCCTGTCCATATTAAAAGTCCAAAATATATTTTTCACAAACTAAATATCTGATTAGTATCATAATATTAAGTTTTTTGACAAGAATAAACATTTTCATTCAAAACTTAATGTTTCTTTTTAAATACAGGTGCTAGTAACACTGAAACTTGAGACCATTTGTTGGTCATTGGGGTCTGAGTACAAAGCATGTACTTCCTGACTACCACTGTTAACAAGGGGAGCAGATGACTTCAAGGTAAGAATCAGATGATACTTGATTTAATGGGAAAAAGTATCAAACTTTATTTTAATGAAAATCACTTCTTTGCTAATAAGAATAGCCACCACTGTGTGCAGCTTTTTTATGAATTATGTGCATTTAATTGTATTCATACAATACTTTCAATTAGTCAATTTAATTTTTTTTAGATAATGATAGTCTATAATTTTTTCAAGCATAGCTTGTGTATCTTGTTTGTTTTAAGTCAATATTCGATGCCATATTGTTTTTACTGAATAAACCTGAGAATGAATTATGACATACATGTCATTATATATCATGCACTTTATAATTCATGTATACCATAAATAATATAGCACTTGTTTGTAATCGCTATTGTTACTGAGGGTATTACTGCGATGTGTGTCTGACATTTATTCAACTTAATAAATTTACTGAAACTTAATCTTATCTATGAAGTGTGTAATGTAACATATTCATTTTATAGTTCTATATATCATTTTTATTTCCATGAAAAAATCAATATTGTCTTGTTTTGGTTCAAATAACAAGTGTAAATCTCAAATTAACTTATTTGCCATACTATTCTTTTTGACTAATAAGAATATATTGAAAAGTATTATTAGCACAATGCCCACTCCTTGATATAATTTAAGATAAATGAATAATTAATAATGTAATATAATATAATTATAATTATATAATTAATAATTTAAAGCTAAAATAACATTTATATCACCCCTTAATAATCATGGGATCTGTAACTGCAGGGCTAGGATCAGGTGTATAATGGAATTTTTTGAAGTCACTAACGTTGTCTCTTTTATAGTATGATATACTAGGTCAAATGTCAGAATGTTTCACCAGCAGTAATATGATGACCTTTTTTCACATTGTATGATATTGTCTTTCCTGTGTTTTGGTTTCTTTCAACATTTAAGCATGTGTGAACCACCTGTCAAGATCCAGCGATAACAATGTAACTAGAAGGATCTACAATTGGGCAGAATGCCACCATCTGACTATTTTTGTACAGAGAGGGTACCCCTCTTTACGGGGCTCCCATTCTTTTAACTTTGATTTAATAATTTCAGGAATAGCAGGAACAATTTATGTGATAACATGCGCAAAGAAAACTATTTGGCTTTTTTTAAAACTATACGTTATTGGTAAGAATTTGATATGGCTCAGAGAATATTTTCATGAAAAATCCACAAAACGTGTGGATCATGGAGGGTTTCACATGGGAGAGGTTTTATTTATGTATCTAAATACATAATGTGCCAAGAATATTTTGGTACCTATCTTCGTTTCATGGGAATAGAGTTGTAATTATAACATACCCACCGTCTCATCTTTAACCGGAAAAGTGTGTCAGTTCTCTCCCTTGATTACCTGTTAGAGGTAGCAACCAAAGATTTTGACCTTTTATCAATAAAGTACAATGAAATCTGTGATAAAAGAAAATCACCTTATCAGAATAATAAATATACCTATATTTATAGTACATTAAGGTTATTTATTGTAAGGTACTTTACTGACAAAACATCAGACTACTTCGGTAGCAACTATATACTCTAATGAATATAAATATTGTTGCTACCGCTACCTGTAACCAGCAGTCTTTTTTTATTACTACAGCTACAAAATAGTATAAAACCTGCTCGATAACTTTGGATATAAAATTAATGTAGTAGTAAAAAAGATTAATACAAATTTATACTTGTATCTGCACAGATGAGATGTGATTGTTTTCTGTTTGAGGAATAAGAAACATTTCAAGTTATTAAGGTTACTAACAGTTCAGGCTGTTGAAGCATCCATACCTCCTGCATAAACAGCTTAATTTGTCTGTGATTTTTTGTTTTTTGACACTGTTTAAAAAATACTGTTATGACAAAAAATGCCAGCACAATCCAACTATACAATAAAGCAGATGCAAAATAAATAAATACAAATAAAAAGTATATACAGTACCGTATTTAACTTTTCACTGGAAATATGAGAGAGAAAGAAAAATTTTATGTAAACTTTTAGTCATAAGAACAATAGTTTTAGATGAATTAGTCTAAACAAATTCTAATACAGGTAGGCTTTTAAAAGGAATAGATACCTGGATTGAGTTGTTACATTGTCCTAATAGATTTCTTTTGAAAAGTAAGGAGGCAGATGTTACCAATCCCTTTTGTTTTTCACTTTCACAAGAATAAAACATGAATAAAAACAAGCTTACACATAATATGGCTTTTGGATTGGACATTCACTCATAATTGTAAATTCTGAGTAATTAAAGCTGCAAATTCTGGATTAGCCATGGCACATTTCCCCAAAATTTCCTTTTATATACCACATACATTTGTAAATTATGCCTCGAGAACAGTCTGGTTATATTCTCTTGTGACTGCTTCATTAACTAACAAAAAAAAAAAACCATTCCATTACTGGATTTGTTTTTAATATATACACTGTACAAAATATGCTCACTTTTTGGAGAATTCTTTTCTGTTGTTGCAGGCAATACAATAAGTTGTTTGCACTTTTTTATGAGCAAAAACCATGAAAAGGAGTATACTTGATTTGCTAATTTGTTATTTCTGATGCTTTGACTTTCTCAAAAATACCATATTTATTAACCTGAGATGACATTTTTAATTTGGCCTGTTATCCCTACAATTTCCTTCCTGAAAATCGGCACATATGCTTCAAAAACAGTATTCCGCATCAACGATATTGTAATCTCTATTGACAGTTGGATGGGTACTTTAGTACAAATGAGCATTTTCAAGTCATCTGCTAGGATTCACATTTCAAACAACTCTATAAATGTTACCCTTCTTGCGAAGAGAATCGTACGAGAACATTCGTATGAGAATCCATATGCAATGTGTAACTAACGAATTTCTTGGGTTTTTTTTACACAATAAATAAGATGCTAAAGTAACTGATAAATTGTATACTTACTTTGGCTTTATTCCAGTTTAAAACACGTGAAATGCTGTCATGTTTGTGAACTGTGTTAAGATAATCGTTATTACTATTATCCGTTCAATGATCTGTCACTCTAATCAGTAAAAATACAGGAAGTGACGATTATCCTCTTGATTATGACGTCAAGCATCACTAATGAAAACCATAATTTTAAGTATTTGTAGTATTTCTATTGATTCATTTGCCTTTAAATAACACAGTTGTACTCTGATTTACAAGCACAATCACCAAATCTTCAATCAGCAGAGAAAATTAACATTTATACTGGACACTTATTTAAAGTTCCTTCCCTTTAAATAATCTTCAACCAAATGGACATTAGTAAACTTCCTGTGGGATAAAAGCGGGAAAGCGGCGTGAAGTTCTGCAAGAAAAAACACCCGTTATTTCCAAAATGCAGCGATCTATTATGTCAGTTTCATTTTCGTTTTCTTTTTTTCATATTCATGCATTAATATAAGAAATAAGAGCATTCTTCAAATTATTTGCAACAGCATTTCATGAAAAATCTATAATCATATCATCTATGGACAAAAAGGACTTGCTCTTGAGTAATAGATCAACAATTCCTTCTCTGCCATTATTTATATTCTTGCCTCTAGATAATTATTAATCATCGTGTCAGTTTCTCCTTACATATAGCACTCGTAAGTGTAAATAGTCTTCTAATGTTTAATGGATTGCCCAGAAATTTGGTAAATGTTCTAACCTGGAAATCTGCACTTTGACAAATGGGCCCAACAAAATGATTGAAAATCACTTGGCTCTTACAATTTTTGGTAGAGTTGTTGGCCTTCTTGTCTAGTAACAGTGTGTGGAACAATCATGTTAGTGCAACTAGTTCCGCAGTTTGAATGGTTTGCCATAAAACTAGGTAAATGTTATAGTCGTGACCAGAGGATATGCATAATGTCATATCTCTGCTTACGAAATTTCTGTTAGTCTTATATGTCTTCTGGCATCGTTAGTCCTGTAACAATATAATAGACTCTGAGATGTAATGTGGGTGGCTTCAGTTCATTTTGGAGTAAAATCCAGTGATAATTCAGCTTAAATGCAACTTTTGGTTGAAACATTTTGGCCCAAGTATGTTTTTATAGGGATATTCTGCACTACATTAATGCATTATTACTTTTATAATATTTTGATAATATAAATGTGTATAAGGGATAACACTAATTGTCAATACCGGTAGTATGAATCACTAAAATGATTTTGTTGTAACAGTTATAAGCACTCACAAGGGAAGTAACTCTTTACTGATAGAACATGGCTTTTGTATAATCAGATGTGTTCAGATGCTACTGTACATGAATATCCAGTTATTATGACTACTGACATGTTTATTACACTTCAGTTTTCAACATTTTATATAACACATGCTTTCATGGATAACATGATAAAAATAACACGATCACAGGGTTCTCAATAATTATCAAAACTAAACCCTTTGACTCTTCACCCAATAAACTGAAGAGTCAAAATCGCAAGTAAGCAGTCTCACTAGTCTTTAGTTTTTAACAGTGATGAGCTCATAGCTGGCATTGTTTGTTATTTGTAAAATTACTGATGTTTAAGATTTCTTGTCTCGTGTTGAATAGAGAAACATCCAAGCTGACAATGAGGCAGATATCTTTACTGAAGTGTTTCTCTTTCTAATTATGGATTGGGAGATTGTAAGAATTGGAAGAAAAAGTATACATTACTGAGCAATTTTATTATAACAGTTCACAAATACATGCAATATAACAATTATTCCATCTTGTTATTCAATCCTTTGTAATTTGAAAGCATGAAATAGACACTGAGCATGATGTCTGGTAAATTCTTACTGGTATATACTTTAACTGAACACCACAAGTTTTACATGTTTTGCTGATTAAAGCAAATTGTTTGCAAATAAAACCCAGTTTGTCCACTTACCTTTGACAACTGGCTTCACTAGCCACCATATTTTCCAGTTTTGTATAATTGAGTATAATTTGATGGGCAATCAAACAAATGCAGATAATTATTAAAAGGTCATTCCAGTCAGGTCATTCCAGTCAAGTCATAATTGATTCTGTCTTTGTCATAAATGTCAAAGATAATCTCAAAACAGTTTAACCATTTCAAGTATGCACACCTAATCTTGATATCATTGACCTGTTAGCTTGGCCCAGTTCATACTGACATTTCATGTGTGTGATTATATTGGCTAATAAAGTGTAAATAATAGTCTAGCAAGTGTTGATAACTGGAGTATACAATAAATCATGCTAGATGTTAATCAAGGGTAATTACAATTGATGCTTCAGCTCAAATCAACTTGCATCATACAAACAGGTTGAAATTTCCATGCATCATAAATAGGTCAGATTGAAATTCCAAGCATTAGGGTCTAGGGGTATGTGTCAATTGAGGACCCTGTGCATAGTATATTAAAGTATGATTTTGAGCAACAGAGTGCCAATGATTGCGGTGACATATAAGCTGATTATGTATGGGGATGAACTGAAACAACTTAACCTAAAGTTTATTCTAATTTAAATGGATTGTATAGACAAATGCAACTCGGTAATGGATCAACCATTAGTATAATCACACAGGTGACATTAAAAAAAAACTACCCTGTCTAAATTCATAAAACAAACACTATTGCAGATATTTAATGCTATAATTGAAACAACAAGATAATAAATTGTGTCTAATTTTGTTGGGTACAAAATTAAATCATAAAAATCTTATATGTAATCAAATAACAGTAAATCTTGCAGATTGCCTCATACAATACACACATCATGGATTGCAGAAAATCCATGTTTTCAAGGTGGAATTTAATCCATCTACACAGTTTGGTAGTCAATGAATGCCAAATTTATTTAAGCTAAGGTTTATTTTCTTTAATGAAATGAATATCATTAATTACTTGTGTCAAAAAACTATGAAACGGGTACTCAGTTCTCCACTATGTTAGGTATATTTAATTTTTATTGTTTTGTCTTTTTTCCATGATTATGTTATATGACTATTATGTGATTGACCTTGGTCAGCAATTGAGTTAAAGGCCTGCCTGACCAGTGGCATTTATTTTATAAAACAATAGTACATAGCTAATACAGACCTGCAACTCTTACGATTTTGCCATTAGTCCTACGAAAAAAATTACCCTAAAAAATACGGACTTACGGCATACTAGAAAAAATTTACAGAAAAATGAATGCTGTCGAAAAATCTGGATAATTGGTCATCCATGTTGGACCCGGGTTTCATCTTAGAATTAGTGAAATCAGCCAGGGAACCAGACTAACTTTACAGCTGCACCCAGATGCTTTACAGCTGCACCTATTTGTTCATGTGAAGCGACTGCATGTTAAAACTGTCGATTATAGAATTTTAAAAAATGCCATCCATAAAGCGATGCATGTTTAAGATGAAAAGGAAAATAAACTTTTAGAAAAGTGTTAATAATCAACACAGAAGAATAAAAAGGGGTATTTAGATTATTGTGAATAAAAGCTGGAGCTGGAAAGGACACAGTTACGTTTATTGGACATCACATGCCAATTTGAGTATGTCTCATGGCAGGAGATATGATTGCTGTCGTCATTTGAAATGGAAAAGAATCGAGAGATAGCAACAAGCCATTGAGCTGCATAGGGTTTGGAACTTGAGTTTGTGCAACTGTACTAGTGGTAAATAAAGACTACATGTACTTTACAAACTTTTCAGTTAAAATTTTAATTACGTTTTCCAGCTTTACAACAGCAGTTATGGATATTTTGTTACACCTTACTGAAAACTGGTCAATATTACGGGGAAAAAATCAACTGCCTTACTGAGGACTTGTCAGGGTTGGCAGGTCTGCTAATATACCTGACTAGTGGCATTTATTTTTATAAAACCATAGTAAATAGCTAATATTTCACTGATTATAGATTAATTAGGTCATTATTACTAGAGCTAAACATGTTGTCTTGAGTTTGATTTTAGGATATTTTTGTTCCTCCTGGGAGTTTCTGGTATACCTGCTGTTTTACATGTTCTTTACTAAATTTTTAGTAAGAGACCCGACCTTGTTTACAACTTGGATTATTCTGGAAATGAATTCTATGGGAAAATGACCATCATCCTGGTTTTTAAATTGTGTTTTTATATTAAGGTTGATTATATTAAAATTGTTCGACCCTACCATAACATCTAGTTTTCAATCTTTGAGGATTTATTTATTTAAATTATTCACTGGAATTAAAGAGTACTTATTCCTGCTTCTTGGACTAGTCATTATTTTAGAATTGTGAATTTCTTCAAGGAAATATTTTATTATACCATCGTGATACATTAAGACTGTTGGCACAGTTGCAGATTCAAGGCAATTCTCACATCAGCACATTTGATATTGAAATTTATTTGGAACACCAATGGAATTCAATTGGAACTCTGTACATCTGGACTTTTGACAGAACTTTTAGGACTATTTGGGATTTAAATCACAGTACTCAAGTTCATTTTTAAATTTCTGCTTTGTATTTTAGGGAAATAAATTTGTTTGTTGAATTAAACAATACTTGTTAATTTTCACTCTTTACTATTACTTAGTTTAAGACCATAAAGTCATAACAATTAGCAAGATTACCACACAATGGGTATAATCATCTGGTAACATTAGGCTTCCTAGTCCTCTGTTTTACCATTCATTTATATAGATTTACTAAATATACATGTGAGCTCTTATTCCTCTTGTTGTCGATTGTGGGATTTATGACAGTTGGTATGAGGTACAATAAAAAAAACCTAAAACAATACAAAACACGTACATAGAATACAAGACGAACATAATACATAATATAACAAATACAGTACACATTATAACCCACCCACCGGCATTTATAATTTTATCACAAAAATAAAAACAATCCCTTACCAGACTCAAAGAGTATTACTTACCCAAAATATATTAACGTATTCAATCCCTTTGTCTTTCACTTGCGTGAAAGACTAATCTCCGCACTGCTCAAGGTGCTGTATGACTCTTTCTCTCTCTAGCCTCGAGTAGTAATTCCCTAGCCTTTTATTAGTATCGCAGAGAGGTGGTTTTCATACACATGACGCACGGGAATCATGCATCGCGATCAATCGCTCACTTGTTCGCTCACTCACAACAACCACGCACATTAGCACACGACGCATGTCCCAGGTCACATATGACAGAACCAAATTGGTTCCATGCCACTACCCCAGGACACCTCCAGAAGTTAAATTTTTCATTTTTATCGTAAGTGCATAGAATTATTATTAGAATTTGTCATTTACATTACTTGTGATTGAATCTTACAAAGTCATCTGGAGTGTGGTTAGAACCAGAAAATATGTAAGTAGATTTAAAAAAGCAATAAAAAAAATATGAGTTGATTAAGATTTTAGATGATCAGATTTATAATGCAGCTTGGAATGATTTAAAATGAGACAAAGATTTGGAAATATAGTTCAGTAACTATTTTTATTTTAATACTTCTAACTTCAAAGAACTACTTATTAAAAATTACAATTTCATTTTTCTTCGATATACAGTCACCGTGAAACTCAGATAAGATATGATCCATGATGTGATATTTAATTCAGAGCATACATATTGGGTTGTAAATTGTTAGGGTTTCCCCTTACCTTCATTTGTGTGTCTGAGACCCCTAAATTTTTAATTTGACCCCCAGCTCTGACACCAAAATTTGTTTTTGACCCAATCAGACACCAAGGGATTTTGCACACCTGTGGAAAAGAGTGAAACTTCATGTAAATATCAAGGATTATGTTTGATTGAGTTTCATATAATGAATTAACACCCCATGCCCCTGCTAAGTTTAATTGAATACACTGTGAACTTAGTCATCCAAATCTAAATCTAAAGTCTAATTAGAAGACATTTTTGGCGTCATTTGTTTTAATTGAGACTATTGAAATGAATGTAAGTGTTATTTTTCTGTTCTATTCAAATTCATTATGATCAAAAATACTCGTGTTGAAAATGGACCAACAGTATTAAAGGGCAGTAACACAGCTGGTCGATTAAATCTAGGGGCTCTCTCAGCTAATTCTATAAGAAGTGAGATTTTCACAATTGTTGCAAATTGACTTTTGACAATAACTTGACCAGAATGCAAACGTGTACTGTTTTCATGCACAATCATTGACCTTGTTTTGTAAGATGGTTTTCAAAATCAAACCATTTTGTTTTTATAGTAGAAATGTACAGACAATATTGGAATGAAATTTGAATACATGGTTAAAACATAAAGACTTTGTTTACTTTGATATGGTCCCAGTTCATAGCCTTCTTCATTACCAACTTGTCAAACTACATATCATTGTAGGAGCTTCTGAACAACAGTGAATAGAAATGCTGATGTTGTGATAAATGTGACTATTGTGAATTTATGTCATTATTTAGCGAGTTGGTGTTTGAATTTCATAGTTGACTGCTGGGTTTGTTTGCAGGTACAGTGTGACCCTGCTATAACATGGTAGTTGGGAGCCGTAGAACCCACCTGTGTTATAGACCGAACCGTGTTATAAGCAGACAGGTCAGGTAGATGAAGAAAATGATGCATGTACCGGGGGGTAGGGAGGGTGGGTGTATTAATAGAGTATCAACACCATGTACTCACCCACGAATCTCATCATATATATTGAATGCACAATACATGTGATTCCATCAAAAATATGCACACGCACACATTTAAAATATTCAATAATTTTATCACAGGTCATATTGGTCTGAATTCAGTGGAAAAACAGCACAATCACGTAAGGAAAGCACAATCACGTAACGAATGACGAAACATATTTACTTTTCAGTACATCCCTAGTCGGTAGAAGTTAGTTTGCATTTTAAGCTGCCGTTGGTAGTGTTCGTAAGCATGCGAAAAGGAAACTTTCACGACAGTGTGTTCCAGTCACATTAGAAAATGCAAAAATCCATCAGATTCTATTACTTTTGTTTAAGTTTGGTACTGACTTTCTTTGAAGAAAAGTTCCTTGTTTTTATTGAAGATTGTAGTCGGCTTTCTTTGATGAAGGGTGCATGCATTATTGAAGTCACCGCTAAAAGGCAGCTTTGGAGAACCAAACAAAAGCCCATTTCATATTGTGGCGGCAACATCAAATAATTGTATTGCATGATTGCGACTGATTTTTGTTCCATTTGCGAGCACGTTTTCATAACAATTGATGCTTCAAGGGTACTCTGTTTCCTTTGAAATTTCTGCAATATTTTATATGTTTACATTTTTAAAAAGGAATTGGCTGTCGTTTGGTCTATTCTAGTTACTGTTCCTCCCTGCTTATTGAATAAACCAAGAAGTAAGATGTGGTTTTTTTTCTCTTTTTTTCTTCACATTTGTGATAGCTTTGTGATGCCTTCCACGCATGCATCAGAAATTTAACAAAGGGGTATTCTGAAGGATTTAATTCTGACTGAAAAGAAGAGGAATTTTACTTAGCATCCACATAAAAATGTCACTCTTTGTAAATATATTAATTACTAGCGAGCATCCATAAATCTGACAAAAGATAGATTACACGATAATGTCTCGTCCGGTTGATCTCAGTTACCAGAAAGGTCAACAACAAAAAAAACGGCTATCTCACAACATACAGTATTCATGCTAGATGTCAAGATAAGCAGATTTTGATATAACAATGCGCTGTTAGATGGTTTGTCAATTGGACAAAGAATTTGTTTATGTAACAATAGATAAATTTCAGTGCATTTTATATCCAGTTTGCGGCTTCCTTTCATGGGACCTCTGAATTTTTCCACACCAAACCAATGGTTGTATATACAAGTTTAAAACAGCCAACAATGTTGCCGATAAAAAAAATCAGCAGATGATATTTTTTGAGGCCTATGAGGGAAAAAACATCCAAGTTTGCGACATTGGCGAAGCCCTACGTGATCCCAGAATAAACTTTTTACACGTGTACGAGAAAAATACATATAAAATTGCAGGAGCCACACCACTATCGTCTTGTAATATTCAGATGCAGTCTCTTCCCCTAAATGATGTTAAACTGTAAAAAAAAAATTCTGTACATTTAAGAATTTTTTGTGTACGAGAAAAAATTCATGTACAGTCAAACCCACTTATCTCGACCTCGGTTATCTCGACAACCCGCTTATGTCGAGCGTTTTGGTCCGGTCCCAAAAAAATTCTTCTTTGTTATGCTATTTTTTACCCGCTTATCTCGACCTCTGTTAAGTCGATAACCCGGTTATGTCGGGCATAAGTTTCGGTCCGAAGTAACATGTGGACCCGCTTAATTCGACGAAATGCAACTTTTTAACGTTAATCTCACAGAAATTGTACAAGAAATAGTCAGCAAAAGCGATCGATTTTCAGGCACAATTTTGGTCCGTTACGGCAGTAGTCACATGTTTATTTCATATTCTTTCTATTTTTGGTTCGTAAGAGTAGCTTAATCGATTAGCGAAAGGAGTGTCATTTGCACTCATAGTCAATGTACATGTACATGTATTTTCAAAAACATTTATTGATCTTTATCTGCGAGATACTGTCATATATTAACCTGGATATAATACAATCTTGGTTATTTTGCACCTAACACCGCATTATGCGTGAATGGCGGGTGCCTGAAAGCAATCGGTGGATGTTTCTCTCTCACTCTCTCGTTTGTGATTTTCTTTGATTCATTTTTCAATCTGATAACATATTCAAACCTCTGAGTACAACCAAACATGATTTGTTTTTCAATATTCACATCAATTATAAAAATGCGTCGTGTGTTATCTGACATAAGTGATGCACACTACAGTAATGGATGCATACGCTACATGTGATATAAGGAGTTCATAGATATATTTTTTCTTTAATAAATTACTTATGATGATAAAAAAGGAATAAATGATAACAACACCAGGTTAGTTCATTTCATTTTATTATCAATTAAGCGTTTTGTTTATTTTATTGTAACATGCAGTGGGAGGGGATTCCAGTAAACACCAGCAAGAGACAGGAGTAATGCTCAAGGACATTTTTAAAATTACCGGTTTTTATGAACCCGGATATCTCGGGACCCGGTTATGTCGACGATTTTTTTACACCCCCGACGTAATCGAGATAACCGGGTTTGACTGTATATGAAATTTCGGGAGCCATACCACGACCGTGTTATATCTGAATTCATGCTATAATGGAGCGTGCTATAGCGGGGTTGCACTGTATCACTACCAACTAGATAAAAAAATATTCAAATACATATTTTTTGTTTGAATACATACCAAATATGGTTCTGATTCAAATGTTTAGGGTTTTGTCTCAGAGTACAAGATCTGTATTTATTTCCACCATGCTTGAAATTTCTCTAATTTGCCTTGATGAATCTTTATCTTTCTCTTCAGGTCCTTTTTTGCTGCCCCAAAGCAGAAAAAGGAGGGTTCCGATGAGGCTAAGACAGATACCACAGTTAATAATAAGGAGAAAAGGTCTGAGGTTTCATGTAAAAAAAATTATACTTATTCTCACACATTAGCATACTTGCTATTAATTTTTGGAGAGAACTGTGATAGGCGTGGAATGAAAGTTCAGAGAGACAATCCCCATTGTAGAGTTAGGGAAGGCATAGATATTTAAAAAAAACAAAGATCAAACTATACAGTATGTGCTTCAGTCCGAGCACTTGTAGTTCTGTACACCTGCTGAAAGGGGGATCCTTCAGTGTTGTGATGTCTGTCCTTCCATTAGTAAATCTGTCTGTATCCTTACAGGGTCTGTAGGGGACCTTGAAAAGCCTTGAAAAATGACTTTACAGAATTAAATTAAAAGAAAAGAGGAAAAGAAACGACAAAAAACAATCTCTTGCTCAGTTTTTGCTGGAAATTTTTCCACTATTGGCCACTATGCAGTCATACATTTTGAACTTCCGATTGTATAAAGCCTGTATGTAGCATTGGTTTAAATTTGAATCATTCACTTCGACATTGCTGGCTGCTGATTCCAACTTCGGTAGCTAGCTGAAGAATAATAAAATTTTTGGATTATGAGATCTTTCTCTGAGAGTTTTGTAAAATGCAAATTATGCCAGAAGGATATTGATTTGTGTGAAATGGGAGAGAGTGCTCCACGATCCCATGCAGCTGCTCCCCCCCTCCCCCCGGCTCTTATAATGGTGCTTAATACAGGCAAAATTTGAAGCCTTCAGCATCAAATCAGTTTTCACAAAAGAGGTATGCTTATGAACACGTAGATTCAAGTTGTAAAATAGAAACTATATAGTCTTAATTATGAAATTAGTTCAATCCGGTTCTGTTTTGGGGTTGAGTAGAAATAGAACAGACTCTAATTGCAATGAACACGTTAAATCTAAAAATATAGAATACAGCTAAGCTGAGAGAAATATTAATATATCTAATATGAAATAGTTTAACATAAGCAATAATATAAAAAGATCTTTTTTTCATTTATGGGGATGAGTGAAGAAAAAAGGAAGGTCCTGAAAAAGACATTGAGACAATGACAGCTGCTGTTGATGTCTGTGCATTGAAAGCAAAGATCCATTGGAAAATTTCCTTTAACATGACGCCAAAATAATTTGAGAAAAGTGAAACAGACAAAATCGCTGAATTTGGAGCTCTTGAAAAACAGCTTGATAAGCTACGAGAACTGAAAAATTCACTCTAATATATTTTGGAGTTTTGTAAATAGTGTAATGTAGACAGAGTAAAATGAACTTTGTTAAGTGACTATATTATTCTAATTCCCAGATGTAGAATGTTTAATATTAATTGGAAAGATATCAATGGTCATATTATTGTCTTCATGTTTTATCTTGTTTTTTAACAAATAAATTTGCAAGAAATGTTCCTCATATGGAGTAATAGTAAGTATTAACTTTTGTTTACATAGTTTCATTTATGTATCCTTTAAAATTAAGGTAATAATGCACCTTGAAAAACACAAGTTTGAACCTATGAAAAACCTTGAAAATTTTGAATGAAATATCCTACTAACCGTGTCTTTATTAATCTCTACCATGACCAAGTTGTGGATTGCTACAAGTCCTTTCCATTTCTTATCAGTCGTACCTATTCAGGCCAGGTAAATTGCAGGTACTGTACAGCTCACGTAAATTGTCATTTCTCTGTCGTATGTATGAAATAGGAGGTTTTACAATTTTTTTTAAAGGTCAGCTTGCCTACTGGAAAATAGAACTTGCCCCAAAGTATGACATTATATATAACAATTTAAGTTAAAACAATTGGTAAAATCAAATAAAGGATGTTTAAAGGAGACCAGAAATAAAACTTTTCCTTTATGGATATAATTCTCAACAAATTTTAATTTGACAGTAATGTTTATAAATTAAAATATCATTGGCGAGTAGTGATTATATTGCGCGGAAGATGCAACAATTCTGTAAATTGCCGAGTTTTGATGAGATGACAGATCACATGGTACCGTGACACAATACCATCTAATCCTCGAATACAAACAGAAACATGGCGAGCGAGACAGAGAGGAGACCAGATTTGGGTTGCACATTCAAAAATTGAATCTGCTTTCAAGATATGCTCATAACTGTATCTGTTGAATTGTGTGTTAGCAATGTCTTTACGACCTGACAGCAGAAAAGTACAACAGTAAGAAGGTGCTCATATTTCATATTTTGGAATTTTAAAAAGCAATGAAATTTTAAAATAAATACTTATACATTATGTGCTGTGCAAAAATGTGATATGTATTAAGTGATGGTGTTCAGTGTAAAAAGTAAAACTTTACCACGAGGCAATAAATTAATTTAAGAAGGACGAGTTTCATTTGTATTATATGTAAATGACATGTGCATTACCTACATCCCCCCCCCCACAACTAATATCTTGAAAATATACACCCAACACTGAAACACTGAGAGATAATACTGAATTCTGGGCGAGGAGACTAGAACAGGGACCTACTTATGTATGAAACAGTATCTATATTACCGGGGAGGTATAAAAGCATTGAGAACGGTTTTCATTGGTTGTAACTTAAGCATTAGTTTTTCAAAACAAAAAAAATCCAAAAATAAATCTGCAAAGCAAAAACTGTAAGTAATTAATTTAAACATTAAGAAGCTTCTTTGTAATGATTCAATTACAGTGTATTTTACATGAAGGCTACAGTTAGCGTATTGACAAATCATGTATATATATATATATATATATATATATATATATATATATATATATATATATATATTTATATATATATATATGTCTGGTATAATAGTTTATGTACTGTACTGGCCAGCGCTGAAAGAATATTTTTTTTAGGCACAGGCCCTGGGTTGGTGACTTAAATAAAGTCATAAGCCCTGACTGAAATTCCACAAGCTCGGACATTTCATACTTATCAACTTTCAAGCTGGGAAATAAACCTCCCAATTTTTGGGGTATTTCCACCCCTACCTCCCGACCCCATAATATCTCCCAATTTTCCGCAGAGAACTCCCAATTATTACATTATGCTTGTCTATTTTCATTTCTCAGAAAAAACACCCCAAACCATACATAAATAGGTATAATGTGTGCAATCCACAGATGCCATATTCCATTTTATCACTTGTGAATTTTGTAGTGACAAAATCAGTGCCGGATTTAGGCATAAGCTAAACAAGCTATGTCACATCACAAAAATACCTGAATAGGTGCCAATAGTTTGCATACGAGGTCTTGGAAATTCTGCTCCTTAAAGATACGCCTATATTTAAATATTGGCATTAAGGTTGCAGCTGATACTTCAGAAAAAGGTTTTCTTCTATAGTGCTTTTATTATTATTCTATATTTCCATTGATTTCTGGTCTCCTTTAAAGAAATTATCTTTTTTTTAATAAAAATATTTTGTTTGCACCTTAATACCATATGCCAGTAATAAAAGTTATCAAAAAAGCTAAATGTAAATATTACATGTTTTATATGTAGATGAAAAAAGAAAGGATGCATATACAATTAAGGCTAAAAGCAACGATAGACATACAAGTATGTATATAGACAAATACGTGGCTAGATGAGGGGTTTGGTAAAAGGGATTTTTGAGGAAGGGAGGGAGGGAGAGCCTGTGTGATAGGTGATTTATATATTTGATGCAGCTTTAACCATTTTTCAGTCACATTGTTATGACTTCTGCATTATGGTAGTTTGTAGTGACGTCTATCCTCCAGCTGCTAGTACCATTTTTATCAGTCTTTTATATGACTTGGCCAGGGTTCGAACCAGCAACTGCCCACGTCCGAGATGGATGTTCTAACCACTTAAGCCACTGTAGCAGTCAGGAGAGAGAGATATGTTTAGATAAGATATTGAACCAAATAGTTCAACAACCGTTCTTCTTTGGAGCAACCACTTTAGATTTATTTGTGGAAACTTCATAAAATATCCTTTTCTCCTTTGAACATGACATTAATGTTATGAATAAAACCTCTACTACCTCCTGAATCCAGCCTCCCAAAAGATGAAAATCTATCTTTCAATCTGTAATATATAAAGGGGAATAACTCTTACCCATTACCTCCCATTGCCACATACAGGTGGAGCCAGTTGAAAGATTTTGCTTTGTACTTTTGCTGTGAACTAGACAGACATATTCACTTTGCCTTCCAAAACCAAGTTGATATTTGTGCTATTTTTCTTCCATCCATTGCGAATTAATTTTTAAAAATATGTATTGTAGATTATTCTAAAGGTGGAATACATTTTTGGAATTCTGAACATAATGGTTTTTACAGTATGGTAGACATGTAATAATATCAAATTGGTTTATTATTAAAGTCAGTAATTCAAACTTTAAAATTTTGAAGGGCTTGCACTTAAGGAATGGAAGAGGCATGTTATTTTGAGATCATTTGGGTTATTGTGGCTGAAAGAATAATGCTTTTGCAGATAAATTATTATTGTAAATTCCTTGAGCAAAACTTGTGGTAGGCTTATTAAGAAACCTATAGCAGCATGAATTTCAGTTCTTGATCATGTTCCAGTTTTTGCAGATGACTTGCATGTTGAATATAAAAGAAGCCAGTGTTTCCCTTTACGCACATTTGTGCGTCAGGGACGCACGCTGGAGAAAATTGACGCACACATTTTGTTTACGTGCGTTTTTTTGACGCAAAGGATTTTCATAATGTGATCAGGATTTATTTAATACCCAATGCATTGGACGAGGGATGGCATCGTATATACTTCGAGCATAGGCATTAACTGGTTCCCCGCTTTGTTTGTTCCTTGCCTTGCGCTCCTCTATTCATATAGCAGAGTGCAACGCAGGGAACATTCGAAACAATGAACCAGACTAGCATAGGCACTATTATGACGGAGTAGCTTTCCGTAATCTCGCGAGCTCTCACGCGATTTCCATCGAGCTGAGCAAGTTGTCATCTAGATGTTTAATCTCAGTGCTTGTTGCACTAGAAAGTGATCTCCAGATTAAAACGACGTGCACTAAAAATCATTAGCGAAGAAAGTGAAAGAAGCAGAACACAAAAGAGTAACTGTGGATCTAACTTAATGAAAAATGGAGAAAATAATACCCTTGACTGGAATACGGTATTCATACATTAGGATTACCGGTGTGACTTATGATCGCGTGATTGCGAATACTGCAAAAGTGAATAATCTTTTCATGACAGGGTTTTAGAATTTTTAAAAATCTGCCCTCGTTTGCCACAAGATATCTGGAGAACACATTATAACCCAAGACATTCTTTCACAACAAAGAAATCAGTAAACTTGCATACACAAATGCGTTATTTGGATTACAAAGTCAGTGGGTCATTGCAGATTTTGTTGGTTTTTAACTTTGCTGCAATAAAAGAAAGATCTTAAAGTTCAAGTGTAACTTATTAGAAAGAAGATGAATCATTATCCTCCTTGATATTTGGATAAATATGTTCTAGGACGAAGTACAATGAAACCGATGATAGTACACATTTTATGAAAGGCAGTAATTTGACTGCCATTTTGTTTAAAAGATTTATTTGGTTTTTTTGTATTGGCTTGTATGTACTGTGTTGGGCTATAATATTGCTTCATAATGATTATAAGGAGACTGTTAAAAGTACGACTTTAAAACATAAATGAAGTAATAAAATTATTCTTTGAATGGACAATGCATTTGTTTGTTAATTGTGCATGTTGGTTTATTTGTATGTTTAGAGAGAGAGAGTATGTTGTGCAAGTTGCAATATTCTATTTCAAGCTGAAAAAGTACAAGTCATATAAAAATTTGTCAGTACATTTTTTACCCCCACATTTTTTATTTGACCCCCAGTTTTGACACCAAGGTTTTTTTTTTACCCTCACTTTTACACCCCAGGGGGATACACTGAGAAGCCTACAAATTTTAGAGTAAAACATTCAAAGGTCTGTGTCATTGATTGAAAGAAGACAAATGGCTTTTGTGTGACTTTAGGTTTTTGATGCACTTTTTTTAAAGTTTTGAGGGGCTTGAACTTAAGGAATGGAAGAGGCATATTTATTTTGAGGTCAAAAGGTTGGGGTTATTGTGGCTGAAAGAGTAATGCTTTTGCAGATAAATTATTATTGTAAATTCCTTGAGCAAAACTTGTGGTAGGCTTATTAAGAAACCTATAGATCCTCGGGTCTAAATGTGAGAGGTCACAGTCATTGTAAGTATAGTATGGAAATGTTTCTGCATTGCAAGTTTAGTTCTAGGCCACATACCATGACCAAAGGTCCAGAATATTGAGACCCATTGGTCATTAATGACACAAGTTATCTGTGTCTTACTAGAATCTACGTAGAGTACTATGTGACACCGCTTAGGTATGTAATGCGCCTTTCACACTTGTTGATTTGCTTAGAAGATAAAATGTCAGCATCAGAGGGATGGCACCTTTTTTACAGATGAGATAAGGAATATATAATTTTTGGCAGATTAGAAAAGGAATTTCTTTTCTGCTGATGAGATAAGGAATTTATTTATTTTTTAGCAAAGTCGAAAAGTCTCCATTGAAACCAAAGAATAATTCACCGAAGAAAGATCAGGACTCTCCCATCAAGGCACCAGCTAGGAAAAGAGCCCGTGTTCTGGATAGTGAGAGTGAAGAAGAGGAGGAAAATGGACAGCAGCTGGAGAAAATTGGCAAACAAGAACAAAACTCTGTAGAAACATCAACTAAATGTAATGATAACAAGAAAGAAAATAATGAAAAGACAGATAAAATTGTTGAAAATTCAGCAAAGGAGGATGAGAATTTATTTAGGGAAGAAGAAAAGAACAGTAAACTGTCCAGAAAGACATCACAGGCTCTGAATAAATTCAGGAGGGATCCAGATGAGATTGAAGAAAGAAAAGAAAAGGCAAAAACAGCTGAAAAACAGAAAGAGGAAGCACCAGCCAAATCAGAAAAGAAGGAGTCTAAAATGGACATTAATGAAACAAAGGAACAAGAACAGGAGGAGGTTATTGTAAGAAAATTTGTGGAACTTCAATTGTAATTTCCACAGCTGTGCTGATTTGCCATTAAATCATGCTGCTTTTTAAGTCGAAAAGTTTGATTTAGAATTGGTTTCATTTCTATGACTTGCAGTATGGTATACATGTAATAATATCAAGTTACTTTATGATTAAAGTCAACATTTGAATCATATTCACATCTATTGCTCAGTGGTTCAGGTGCGGTGTGCTTTTGCAAAGGTTTATTTGCACCAAGAAGTTACAGTAGATGATAGGTCAAAAAAAGACTTTCTTGTCTCTGAGTTTACAAAATTTACTGAGAATTCACTGTTTTGAATGGGGTTTCCATTTTTTCTTGGATATCTTAGTTGCATCAAACTGTTAATTTTAGACCAAATGAACAGTGGTATTTCTGTGGAAATAAAAGGACCCTTTCTCAAATCCACTGCTGTAAGTACAGATGAAAATGCCATTTTGCCAAAGACAAAAATTGATTACGGTGAAAATAATGAAGTTAAGCGCACAATTCTATTGCTAAAGAAAATAGGATGTAACTTCAGATTCGATCATGATGGTCTGGTCCCTTACATTCAGCTTGGAAAACCTCATTTCAGAAGGCTGTTAGAGAACTTGGACATTTGATACAAAGTCTAAGGAATAAGTTTGAACTTAAACTGTCAGATAGGATAATATGTTTTACAGTAAGAATTTTTTTAGCAAGAAATATTTTCTTGAGGTTATTACATTTTTGCACTCCAAAACATGTTTTTTTTTATATATATACTGAAGGACCCATGAGTATAATTGGAACTTGTGCTGAAAGATTCTCAAAAGTTTGTAATTAATGATGATTTTAGAAACAAGTTGATTGATCATCAGTCATTTTGTTATATTTTATTATCAAAGATAATAATAAAAATAATAATACAGATTAAATCTGATAATATCTTGATTTATTTGTAGCCAGCATTGACAGCATATCACAGTAACTATAAATTAACATTAAACTATTCATTGGTTTTTAGGTTGTTTTAGGTAGCGATAATAATTTAGAACATGTCAGTAATGTAATGAGTCTATTGAAGTTATTAGTTTTTTGATCAGATTTAAATCGTGACAAGTTATCAGTCAAAGCAATTGGTTGTACACCACTGTTTGCAGTCACATAAATTCTCAGAATTGTAAAATGGTGGAGTCAATCTAACATAATCTACTCCATCTTATTATTTTTTTCCAGGTAAGTAAGAACATTCAGGAAGATTCTGGAGTTTCCTCACAATCTTCTGTTGAGACTTCTTCCAGTCTCACTACACCTGTGAAATCCCCATTTGGTATCCCAACCAGAAAAACAGGTAAGATGAAGAGGATTTTGATTCAGTTAGTGATATTTGGTTAGAGTTGTCTTGGAGGTGGACTGCGGTTCATTTGCCTCACTAATAGTTAGTTATATTAGTTTAAATAGTGAATAAATACAACAATTCCCAATTTATCTCTGGACCAAGGTAATATTGTCAACATAAGCAGCCGTTAAAATAATTGTTGGGGGGGGGGGGGCTGAGAAAAATAAAAATTTAGCATAAAAGTGAATTTCGTCTTTGAGGGGTAACTTGTCATCAGTGCGTAGTATATAAACCTTTTCAAAAAATAATCCTTAAAGGTTTTATGACCTTTCGGTATTTTATTTCTCTTCGCCTTTTGATACAACAACCCCATATACTACTGTCACTTTATTTGTGAAAGACACCTTATGCTATAAACTGGACTAAAAGTATTACAGAGTCAGACCTTTGTATGCATACCATACACATTTATAAATTATACAGCAATAAATTGAATAATCTATAATCACCTAGATTCATGGAAATATGTCACAGTAGTATAGATGTGAGCTTTGACATAGGGTCTGATGTTTGGGTATTTTTCTTGTACAGTTGTTTTTTATCCTTGATTGCAGTCAGGATGTGCAGCGAAAATATCACCAGCTTCTTTTATCTGCTTTATTCCTACTCTGTAAATTATTGATTATTAATGTGTGTGTGTTATTGAAAGGATTCTTATTATTCACGTAGGGTAAAATCTTGGGCAGGAAATGACTTTATCACTTAAAATTCTTGCACATGATGTTAACTAGAATTAGTAGGATGGCAGGGGAGACGACTTGTCCTGTGATTTTCCAAAAGAAAAGAGTTGTGTTCCCTTGAACAGCATCTCAAACAATGGCTACTTGAAGCTGGGTGTGGTATCAGGAGGAAGATTATGTTCACCCAACGAATTCACATAAGATCCTCAGATTAAGAGTTAAAGTTGTAAGAAAGTGTGATATTTGAAGATAAATATATACCTTCAGTGATCACATATATTTATAGAATTGAATAGGTGTGATATGTGGAGATAATTATTTTCATCCAGTGGTCACACAATCTTTACTAGTAAAAGTATAGGATGTGAAGAGAAAATGGACACATTCAATGACCACGCACAATTAATATTAATAAAAGTCTGGTATGTCAAATGTGAAAAGAAATTGGACTTGTTCCAACCCTGCCAATTCTTATGATTTTGCCGTAAGTCATACGACAATTGCCCTTAAAATACTGACTTATGGCATAAAAGCAAAAACTATGAAAAAATGATCATTGCCAAAAAATTCAGAATGTTTTTTCTTCTTTGTTTGATTTGGAGCTGGGTTTCATATTAGAAGTAGTGAAATTGGTCAGGGAATCAGACTAACTTTACAGCAGCACATCAAATGCTTTAATCTGCACATATTTGTTCATGCGAAGCATCTGCATGATCAAACTGTCGATCATATGATTTCTTTTTAAAATGGCGTCCAGCAAGTTATGCATTTTTAAGATGAAAGGGAAAATAAGCCTCTTGAAAAGTGTTAATATTCAACACAGGAAAACTAAAAAGAAATATTCAGATTCTTGTGAAAAAAAGCTGGAAGGGACACAATTATGTTTATTGGACATCATGTGCCAATCTGAGTATGACTCATGGCAAGAAATATGATTGCCATCATCATGTGAAATGGAAAAAGAATTTCCAGGAATTATGTCCTGTTGAGAGACAGCAACTAGCCAGTGAGCTGCATAGGGTTTGGAACTAGAATTTGTGCACTGTACTAGTGGTAAATAAAGTCTACACGTACTTTACAAACTTTTCAGTTGAACATAATATTTATCATCTCTGCTCGTTCCGAATACCGAGCTTTTAATTACATTTTCCAGCTTTACAATAACAGTTTATGATATTTTTTGTTACACCTTACTGAAAACTGGTCAGACTTACGAAAAAAATCAACTGCCTTACTGAGACGGACTCATCAGGGTTGGCAGGTCTGTTGTTCAGTGACCACACAATAAGAAAGGGGTAATATGTAGTGAGAGAAAAATCACCAATGATCACACAAAGTTTTATAACTGCATTGTATCCTGACGTCAGGGTGAACTCTTTTACATTTATATATGTGGGATTTGCAAACAATTCTTCTCAAAGAACAGGAAGTAAATGTCAAATATATAAATGTCTCAAATTTATGACTGGTCGGCCTGCTGTCGGGATAATGTGATTGGGTGGGACATCTTGCTATATGTCTGTGGCATGATGCCCCAGTGCTATACGTCACTATAAACTGCCATACTGCAGACATTGTAGTGATATGAATGAAAAATTGTTAAAGCTACATTAAAACAATAAAACACACAAATTAATGAAAATGGATCCCTGTTGAAATATTAGAAGTGAAGAAATTATTATTTTAGAATAACTCAGGAAATTGAAGTTCTACTTTAAATAATGAAATTCATCATTAGCTATATGTGTCTTACAAGCAAAATTATTAATGGAATGAAAATAATTCCAAAATAAATACTAAGTAAATATAGAAGTAACTGAAATATAAAGTTAAAGTAGGCACCCATGTCTTGCTATATTTGACACGTAAACCTGACTGTTACATACTGCTGTACATACCCAATGAATTTGTGCTTCAGATGCTTTGTTGTCTTCTCGTTTATACACAGGCTTTCTGGCTACTGATTCAAACTTTCCTGGGCTTTAAATACCATATTGTTCAAATTTTGCTGGAAAACCATTGAAAGTTGGATGTTTGGAAAAGTGTTGAATGTTGATGTAAATAATAAGAAAAGAAAAAATTTGTTTAAGTTGGAATCGAGGGCTTCTGTCAGCATGTACAGTTATTTTTTTATCTCTGCATAAACAAGTATGACAAATATTGTAGCAACAATAGCCCATGGCACTGGGACTTTACTTTGTATTTTTGTCACCATAGATGGCTTGTCAACATAAATTATGTCGATGTAAGTAGGTAGGACTGTCTGTTGGGAATTTGTCTTGACTGTATGAATCTTAGGCAATAATAAAACAAGCGAAAAACCCAGATGCTGTGAGTGAATATTTAAAACTATGTTTGAGACATCTTTATGTTTCTAGAGAGATGGGATTTTTTTCAGTCAAATGTACTTATTATCTGCAGGAAATAACAGTTTAGTATACACATGATGGCATAAACAAAGGAAGAAAAGGGCAGGAAGGGTCAGAATTTTGCTTCACCAGGCCAAAGACCAAGTTTCTTAAGGTCCTGCATCTGTTGTGTGTCCTCTTTCACCCATTCGTCAGTTAACTTAGAATAATTATCATACTAGTTTGAGGACATTCTGGCCTTCGCACTTTTAGTTAAATTTCAACCAAAGCATTGCCTCAGTAAGATCCTTAATGAGTAGTCGTGCGTCTTGTGAACACTAAAGTATTAACACTTTGAGTCCAGTCAGATTTGCAGCGGAGCTCTACTTAAAAGCAAAATACGTTTGATGAGGACCAGATTTTGACAATAGATTATAGTTATAGTCCTGGAAAGTCTTGAAATGGGCATTTTATGGTAATGTGAATAGTAGAATGCACATTTTTTGTTGTGTAATTTGAACTGAAACGTCTGAGTAGCTTCATCATAACAAGGTCTCAGATGACTTCTGCACAATCAGATTTTAATATTTCAGTGAGTTATGTCACTGCAATTTCGTAGCCATTTCTTTGTCTTTTAACTCATTCGGCCCCAGAGGTTTTTGTTGTTTTTGCCTGAAATGTGCGTAGGAAAGACATTTGGGGGGTATTTCTGAATACATTGTAATACATCGGTTTTCAACAGATTTTCCATGAGACTAATGCCTAGTTGTATTATAAACATCATTTTCCATTGGTTACTTTGCTTACGCATGAGCAGAAGAGTAAAAAAATGTATATTTTTTTGCTTAATGGACCCATCATTTTCGTATGGAGACCGCAATTTATTCCAAATGCCCACCTTATCCTAGTTTTTGCAAAGGTTCACCTGTCTGTGTGCAGTTAAGACCGGTATGTCTTAGATCTGAGGCCAAAAGGTCTAAAATCCGGACACAAAATCGCATTCCGATCTCGAGCGAATTTTGGGTGGAAAAAACCGGGTCCAAAAAATGAGGGTTTTTTCTCTGTATTTTGTAGTGCAACTAGAACTTCAGATTATTTGATATCATTTTAGAGCTATATCTGTCTGCATTTTTTTAATACCACCCACGTTGGTGTATCTTAAATGACCTTGATGCTGCAGAGCTTGGAAGTAGGGTACAGCCTCATCACGCCTACAGACGGGATTGGGGCCGAATTGGTTAAGCATTGTTTCATTCACATTTTGTCTGCTTTCAAAGTTTGCTACAGAGTTCTCCTCAGCACGTTTTCATGAGCTTTGTGATTAGATATTTATTAGAGTTAAGGCCCTTTCCTGACTTGGAATATCTATGTATATTGAATACTCTAGCATTCACATCTTTTGTTTGATATCAACCTGATTTCCAGAAAAACTTTATCTCATCAAGATCTCAGATGAGTTTGATGATCAATAGATTTGGACCATACCTAACAAAATTCTGACAACATATATTATTGTTACATTAAATTAAATGAAACTTCATATTAAGGAAGGTTTTAAATTATACAATTTTTCATCCAAGATTTTAATCATATTTTCTTAAATGTGTTATTGCGTATGATTAACTCAGTATTACAGACATTTCTCAGTACTCTTCCCTTTTAGTGGATTTGGTCTAGTTAAGAGTTACACAGAACAGGATACAGGTGTGATATATAGTGCTGAGACAATTGGGGTAAATTGCCTTGCCCAAGGACACAACATGGTAGCCAGCTTGGGTTTCAGCCATGATTTTGGCATGCTAACCACCGCATCACTGCAGCTTCTGTCTCCGTTACTTGACTTCTGAGGCATACAGGAGGGCACATCAGGCCCAGTCAACATACAGAGCCCACATGGGAGGTGGAAAGTTGGCAGAGGTTACAAGCCATTTTATTGGCAATTTCTTGTCAGATTAATAGTGAAAAAAATTGCTTGATTTTTTTAAAATTTAAAATTCAGTATCATGTAGACTGAAAACTCTCTTAACTTAATTTAAAATTTCAACTTATTTTAAAATTTCTATATACTAAATTGTTCTAAAATTATTGGCTTTCTTCCATGCAGCCAGGAAAAGTATGGGTGGCAGTGTAAAGAAGAGGCAACTAGCCTATAGTCCAAAAACAGAAAAAGGGAAATCCCCAAAGAAAAGTAAGGCAGAGGAAGAGGAGAACACATCAGCAAAAGAGGAGACTGCTGATGTTGAAATGGAGGTTTGTTTTGTCTGTCTCCCATGAGTCACCAGATAGCCATACAGGGGTACAATTTTCAGCTATAGTGGTCATAGAAAAGAAGAGTTTATAAGTTGGCCTGTGGACAATCATCTCTCATCCAATGCCCATTGTCCATTCGAACAAGTTTCTTATTGTTACTGCTAAGAAGCTACTTGGATGATTGCTATGAAGCTTCATACCCACATTTATCGCAAGGTCTAATTTGTCCTAAATGAAAATGGTGAAGCTTGGAAATCCAGTATGGTTGCCTGCTTAAAAATCTTATCATATTACTGAATGGATGGTCATATAAGCACAGGGTTTTCACTGAAAGACTTCTTATGATGTGTAGTTGGTACGACAAAACCCGTAAAAGGTTTGTTATCATTTTGGGGAAGAGATCACGTATGAATATTACAAGGCAATCGTGGCTTAGCTCCTGAAATTTTATATGTATTTTTCACGTACACGAAAAAGTACTTTTTATTCTTAAAAGTATGAAAAATAACACATAAAAGGTTTATTCTGTGATCGCGTAGGTCTTCGCCAATGTCACAAACTTGGATTGGTTTTCCCTTCTGGCTGCAAAACATACCATGTGGCTTCGTTTTTATTGGTGACATTGTTGGCTGTTTAAACTTTTATATACAACCATTGGTTTGGAGTGCAGAAGTTCAGAGGCCCCATGAAAAGAAGCCACAAACTGGACATAAAATGCACTGAAATTTATCTATTGTTACATAAACAAATTCTTTGTCCATATTGACAAACCATCTAAACAGTGCATTGTTATATCATAATCCGTTTATCTTGACATCTAGCATGAGTTCTTTATGTTATGAAATATCCACTTTTTTGTTGTTGACATTTCTGGTAATGGAGATCAACCAGACGAGGCATTGTCTCGTAGTCTATCTTTCATCAATTTTCGGCTACTGGCTAGTAATTAATATATTTGCAAAGACTGACATTTGTATGTGGATGGTAAGTAAAATTCCTCTTCATTTCAGTTAGAATTAAATCCTTCAGAACACTCACATTTTCTGTAATAATCCCTCTCATCAGAACACCTGCATCTCTATTGTATGTTAACCCTTTGTTAATTTTCAGACGTACGCGTGGAAGGCAGCATCATGCTGCTACCACAGATGTATAAAAAAAATACATCTTATTGGTTTATTCAATAGGCATGGAGGACAGTAACTAGAATAGTCCAAACGACGTCCAATAACTTTTTAAAAATGTTCCCAGATAAAATAGTTTCCTGAGATTTCAAAGGAAACAGATTACCTTTGAAGCACCGACTGTTATGAAAACGTACTCAGCAAATGGAAAAAATACCAGTCTCAATCGTGCAATACAATTATTTGATGTTGCCGCCACAATAAGAAATGGGTATTTGTTTGGTTCTCGGAAGCTGTCCTTCATTGGTGACTTCAATAGTGAATGCACCCTTTATCAAAGAAAGCCGACTACAATCATTCAATAACTGCAAAGAACTTTTCTTCAAAGGAAGTCAGTACCAAACTGGAACACGTTAACTGTGCTGTGAAAGTTTCCTTTTTGTAGGAAAAATGTTTATGCTTACGAACACTACCAACGGCGGCTTAAAACACAAACTTTTACCAACTTGGGATGTACTGAAAAGTAAATGTGCTGCTTCGTCATTCGTTACGTGATTGTGCTATGTTTTTCCACTGAATTCAGACCAATATGACCTGTTAAAAAATTATTGAATATTTCAAAGCTTGATGTGTGCATATTTTCGATGGAATCACATTTATTGTCGATTCAATGTATATGATGAGGTTCGTGGGTGAGTACACGGTGTTGATACTCTATTCTTGGTATACATTAGACATTTATATATACACAGGATTCACGTATATGTACCAATTCATTGTTCTCTAAATAAAGTAAACTGTTACATACTTCTTCTCTGTTTTCACTACAAGTGTATTTCTCATTTAAAATGCATTTTTTTATAAGATGGTAACTGTGCCGATGAAGCACCTATTTTACCGCCCGAATTTATTACCTGCACCCCCCACAATTATTTTTGGGTACATTTTCTTCAGCTAACTGACCTGGCTGCTTATAACACGGTTCGGTCTATAACACATGGTCGGGTTCTATGGCTCCCAACTACCGTGTTATAGCGGGGTCACACTATAATTCTATTTGTGCTCGTATTGAGATCGCTGTACATAATATCCCCATTTCTTCTGATACATCCAGCAATTTCTTCCATGATTGATAGAACAGATTCCTTTGATTTTTTAATTTTACGGTTTTTAGTAAACACCACTAAGTTATCATCTGTTGCGTCTGGAACCCGCAGAATAATATCTGTCAACAAGGTATATATTTGTCTTTAATTGTCCTTGTTTATCTTGAAAAACAACGACTTCATTTTGGTCCACATTTGCAAGACTCAAAGATTAGCAAGTTCATTCTTGACCTCGTCAAGGGTTGCATATTTAGATAAGTTGCCCTGAGGTTTGCCTTGAGTCTTACTCGGAGAAGATCGTCCATAAATATCAACGATTATACTTTAAGATCTGTTTAAAATGATGGACCGTCTACTTGTATACTCATGCATGGCTTTATGAGGTTGTATTGTTGATGATGACAACACAGCGTCGAGTACGGCAATTACTTCACGCCTGCATATTAGCAGATTGGTTATTTTCTGTGTTGGTAATGTTGAATACCAGATATGAGTGTTTATTGTTTTTATGTAATTTAAAAATTCTTTTGGTAGAGCCAACCATACGAATCAAAATAAATAATTCCACGTGGATCAATCGCATAAGCCACCCAATGAGTACCAGGACCGGAACTTTTATCGAGATTAATGATGCCTGTTTCAAAAGCTTTTGCTGCTTCATTTCTTTTTCTCTTTGTCTCCTTTCCTGTTTTGTTTGTTCAATATATTCGTTTACTTTCTGGTTAAAAATATTAAAATTATTAACATCATTCTCAGATCTGATTTGTGGAGTATCAGTAGCAATGTGTTATACATCCCTAATCCATTTGGCAGATTTTAGACTTTTAACATTCAGGTTTTACATAATTATTTTAATACGTGGCAATCTCAATTTTTTTTTTTCTTTTGATATTGGTAATACCTTCAGGTGTAAATTTTTCAATGATGTTCTAAATCTTGGCAGAGGTTCTGGTGGAACTTCAGGTTGTGGTTGAGAAGGTTGCTGGGGTGGTGGTTCAGCTGCTTGAAGATGGCCAATAATATCAACAGGCAATGTTTCAAGAGCTTTTTGAGCCTCCTCAGTTGCTGTAACAATTTTCTTTGTTGTTTCAACAATTGGTTTAAATAACTGTTCTGTACCTTCTGCAAATTCCACCTGAGACTCCTGACACGCTTGTAGTTGCTGCTTGACAACATCACGAACAGGGATATATTTCAAATTGCCTCTAGTAGCTCTCAAACTAATCTAGCCATGTGAGATTCCATTATTAATATAATAATGATTTAATTACTCACATATTACTGCAACAGAGAGGTTGTGACTACAAATAAGTGTTCACCCTCACTGCTGTTCTTTACTAATGTTTAGTAGGTATTTGGGGTGCTGTTAAGACTGGAGACTAAGCTTGAATGGCCTACAAATATTTAGTGGGAAAATTATATAATGTCTTTAATATCTTTCATGAATGTTAATCAACTTTATTTGACATCTGCTTATCTCCTAGATTTTTGGACTAAGTTGGAACACTAGTAAAGAATTTTGGTTTCATTGTTTTTAAGTCATCTACTTTTGGGATATATTAAAGACTGGTTTGCAAGCAACACATGTTGAACCCTAATCTCAGATGAACATATTCTTGGGGATTGATTTTATCAAAATTTTGGCTGAATGCTTATTGAGCTTTTATCATGAATAACTTTGCATATATTACATGTGAACCACTCAGTATACATTATTTTAGAAGATCTTTTGGGTGGAATTTTAAATAGATCTCTAAATTCTGGATATAAAAACAAATTCTGCACAAATTTCGAGGAATGATCACATGCAGTCCAAAAGAAGACGTAAAAGATTTATAATTAGGAGATGAATGTCATTGTTTAATCAGGACATCAAATAGCCTCAGTGTAGCAAATAGGTGTAAGCAAATACTTCCATCTGTTATAATAAAAAAGGTCTCAATTCTTTCATTTAGAGAGAGGGTGCCATCAAGGAGGTCAGTTATCCCTATACTTGTTTATTATAGGAATGGAACTCCTTTCAGCTTAGGATTAACAGAAATTAACAGAAATATTACTGGTTCATTTTATAATGACAGAATATATACTGTGTCACTACTTGGATGATGCCTTGATACTGTAGGATGACTTTCCAGTTTTTATGTCTACCATCAAAACACTTACAGATTTTGTTTCAGTCTCAGGTTTACATTGTAATGAATTAAAATCAAAAGCTATTTGGAAAGGAAGGAATTCAGAAGAAAAAATATTTCCAGACAAAATCATTTGGTCAGCTTTTTCCTTTCAAGAGTTCTCTTTAAACCTAGACACTATGCAACTGTCAATTTATGCAAAGAAATTAAAAGAAGTTAAAAAGCTGCTGGGTTGTTGGATAAGGAGAAGTCTGTCCCTCGTTAGAAAAAACTTTGATCAAATTGTTGATCCATCAGTAGCCTCAAAAAGTGTGGAAGTTTTCATGTCAGCTCAAGGAAAGTGTAAGTCAGTTTCATATTCCTTGTGTATTTGAGCTAAACTGTGTACCCAGGGGCAAAAATATCACTTGAATTGTCTCAGAGTCTGGATCCAGTTTTAATATGCTATTGTCAGTGCTCCATTTTAGCGCCTTATTGCAATTTCATCCAGTGTAGTCAAACTCAAACCCCACCAGATACAAGCATTATAGAGTGTAGATTTCTTTCCTTTTCTTTGAAGTACTATATATTGTGATTTCAGGATGTTAGCATGTTAGAATCTGAAGAGGATAACCAAATAACAACCAATGGGGCCACAAAGTCAGACACACAAGCATGCAAGAGTGTAGACAATGTTGGTGAGGATGAAGTCCCTGAAGATACTAAGAAAAAGATAGAGGAGAAAAAGGAACCAAACAAAAAGAATGAAAAGTCTAAAAAGAAATCTTCAAAAGGCAGAAAAGGAAAAAAGTCAGAATCTTCAGCAGAGGAAGAAGCAGAAGACAATAAAGATGGTGATATTTCTTGTTGATACACACTCAATATTCCCACTGATAAATGATGTGTAGAAATATTTTTATGATGGTCACTGAAAGTTCTCATCAAATGAGTAAAATTTTGTGTTTTTTTTAGCTCACCTGTTTATCAGTACAAGTGAGCTTATGTTATGGCCTTGATTCTCTCATGCATCTGTTTATCTACTTATCAAGGTACTGTAAGAATAAATGTTGGCCCTAAATCAGCTCCAGATGAAACTTGTATAGATAAAAGATTCCCCTCCCTTTCCTGGGTATGCATATCATTTTTTGTCAAGGGCTGCTTTTAATAAAGGGAAGCAATTCTTAAAAAGCCATTGGTTTTATTCATTGTGATACCTATATTCATGGATTATAGATACATTACCTATATAGACTGCTCGGGTGGCTCTAGTGGTTAGAGCATCTGGTTCTGATGTGGGAGGTCATGGGTTCACCAAATGGTGTCGTACCAAAGACATAAAAATGGTACTAACAGCTGCCTCGCTAAGTGCTCATCATTAGGCGGTTAGTGTTAGGACTGGTCGGCCTGGTGTCCGGATAATGGGACTGTGTGGGACATAGTGCTACATGTATGCGGCATGATGCTCAAGTGCTAGACATCACTATAAACTGCCACACTGCAGACATTGTTGCAATATGACTGAAGAATTGTTAGAAATACATTAAATATCCAAATCTCACACACACACAGACACACAACACATACACACACACACGTTTCCTATAAAGCATCTATTATGCATATTGGCAAAATGTATCTTTACTAAACTTGCATACATTATGCATAATAGTAAATTATAAAACTAATAAAACTTGATTTTTGTTTTGCTACATTTGTAATTGATGCGTACATTTCCATTAGGTTCGCTTGATTACCCCTGACACCTAGTTCTGTTTTCATTTCATTTGTTTCACTTGTGCTTAAGTTTAGCACTGACCTGCTGTCAAAATCTTGACAGAATCTCCCCAGAAAAGGTAATTCACAAAAATGCAGTACATAGACTATGTATGGTAATGAATGTTGATACGGTTTATGAAGAATTACAATTATTCAGAATGTGGTTCTTTCCAGGGTTTTACCTGGTTCTTCCTCCACCATTAATACTGGCCACCATGTATAGCCTATCGTGTGCTGAAGAATGGCATTAAACCCTACAACAACAACAACAAATCAAAATGCCAGCAACGAAAGCTCATTTGTTTATGCATCATTCAGGGGAAAAACTTTATGTTAATAGAAATTTTTCATGATAGTGATAAATGCTCCTAAAATTTGATATGTTTATTTGAAATTTATGAGAAAGAGCAATAGCTGTAAACTGTACAGCATGTGAGGCACTTAAATAATAGACACCAATGGAGGGATTTCAGAACTTTATCAAAAAATAAGGATGAAATTCTTGGGGTTTGCATCAGATGACATTAGGTAGTGATATTTATTGGATACTGTGAATTGAAAAAATGTTGACATAACTTTTGGTTTGTACATATTTAATACAATATCCCTTTTATAGGGTAGTTGATGGGTACCTGAGAGAAGTTTTTAACAATTTATGACAGCTTTATTCAGAGATTGGTTATCTTGAAAATAAAGGTAAATTTATACAAAAAAGCAATCGATTTCATGAGTAAAAGCTGTTTGCTGACAATTATTCCCAATTATAAAACAAGTATTCAGCTGTTAAACAGTGCTGCTACTCACCCACCCACAGTATTTTTTATGTCCAGCTGGAATGGCACTCCAGTCATTTTTTTGGAGGTTCCTCGGTAACTCCCGCTCAATCTTATAGTGCGGTCTATTTTGTTGACATTGTTTTTTGCAAGTTACTGAAGGAAAGGTGTACATACCAAGATGTTTGAAAGCAATTGCTTCACCATATTCAGCATATTGCTGATCTGGGAAACTGGTGGTCCTTTCTGTAATTAGCTATTTGTACTTTAAATAATTTGTGACTGCCACAATTAGAGAGATTTCTCGGATGGGCCAGTGTCTTTTGCAAGAAAAGTAAAGCCAAATTAAACTGAATTCATTTTGGAATGGGCTTTCTATGAGGGGTTCAAATATGGGATTTGTTTTTTAATATTAGAAGATGCTTGTCACATCAGATGTTCCTGATGATGCCTAAAATGTTTAACAAGCTGATTGTTTTGTTGTTTTTCTTTTTAAACTTTTGCAGTACTAAATAGGGAATATTGATTTTCTTAGCTAGGAAGAGCCCTGCCCAAGTACTTTTCTATCTGTAAAGGACAACTACCTGTGAATGGTGTAGACATTCATCTACCTTGCACAGTGTTAGGGTAGAACATGGAGAAGGCTGTTATATACATAATTTATATTGTGTGTTTGACCTTTGTCCATGATTGATGAGAGAGTTTTGCATGTACCTGATTTTTGTCATGTTTGTAAGTTATAAATAAGTTTGTTTACTGATAACTAAGTTCCAAGTCTAGCCTTGATTACAAGCTCAATGTTCTGGAAGTGAATTTGTGACCCACATCCTGGTCATTTGATTGTGTCTTAGGTCAAGTGAAAATTGTTTATAAGGTTATAATACACAAACTTAATAATTCCCATTTTCAGTTCAATCTGTTGATTAATTTACTGTTTCGTTCACTTATAACGTGAGAAGAATTGTTTATTTAAATTATTTATTGGAATTACAAAGTGCTGATTTACTTTTTGGACTAAGACACTATTTTGGGATCATTGTGAATTCATTCAGACATTCTGGATCATATCATTGTGACACATCATGTTGGTACATCAACCTATTCAAGACTATTGCTACATCAATACATTGAATATTGAAATTCATTCTTAATACATTATATTTCTGAACATGTGATAAAACATTTATGATTATTGTAAGTTCCTCATAAATTTCTGGTTTGTAATTTAGAAAGATAAATTATTTGTGAATTTTACTAAACTTTTTGGTTTTTGCTTTTTTCTTTTAATTAGTTTAAGACCATAGTCATAACAAGTGCTGTTTGCTTTAAATAACAATCAGAACCTGAATGATCAGCAGACTGATTATGATCTGTGGCAGATTGTATGACTGCATATTTAGATCTGTGTTATTTGCAGTAGGACAGATTGTATGATTGCAGATTTAGATCTTTTATTTGCAGTAGGACAGATTGTATGATTGCAGATTTAGATCTGTTATTTGCAGTAGGACAGATTGTATGATTGCAGATTTAGATATGTTATTTGCAGTAGGACAGATTGTATGATTGCAGATTTAGATATGTGTTATTTGCAGTAGGACAGATTGTATGATTGCAGATTTAGATCTGTGTTATTTGCAGTAGGACAGATTGTATGATTGCAAATTTAGATCTGTTATTTGCAGTAGGGGTTTTGATTTTCACAAGCAGATACATTAGTGTTGGCAATTCAAATAAAATATGATGGGCAGTTATGTTCGTTAAAAAAAATTCCACTGTCAGTATACTTTAAATTTGTAGTGACCCTTTTATTTAAATGTGGAACAGTATACAGTTGTTCAACAGTTTTTAGGTCCAAATGAGATGACACCTTTCTGTGAGTGTTTATACACTTAGCTGCCTAAGGAGGAGTTTCTTTGTGCAAGTATTACTGTCTGACATGGATATATTTATGTAATATCTTTAATATAAAGTCTGTTCTTAAATTATATTTTTCATTATTTGATAGAAGCTGAATCAAACCAGAAACCCGATAAGGAAAAGAAAGAAACTTCTAGTACTCCAGCAATTCACAGTTTCTTTGGTATGGATGATTTTATATTTTCACTTTCCTTGGCATTAGACAGATATTCATTTGTTTGTTTGATTGTTGCTTGTGTATGCTTATCTAAACATTAACTGTCGAGTCAAGTCTTGCACATTTTACAGCATTGTATATATGGTAGTACTGGGATTCATACGTACAGTAACACTGGGATTCATACATACAGTAACATTAGGATTGATACAGTAACACTGGGATTCAGACACAGTAACATTGGGATTCATACATCAAGCAACACTGGGACTAGTGTACAGTAACACGGGGACTCGTGTATATATAGTAACACTGGAATTCATACGTACACTAACACTGGGATTCATACATATAGCAACACTGGGAATCATAAATACAGTAACACTGAGATTCATACAAACAGTAACACTGATTCATACATACAGTAACACTGGGATTTATAAATATAGTAACACTTGGATTTATACATATAGTAATACTGGGTTCATACATACAGTAACACTGGAATTCATACACACTAGGATTCATTCATACAGTAACACTTGGATTCATACTTAACAGTAACACTGGGATTCATACATATAGTAACACTATAGAATCACCTTGGGATTCATATATACTGTAACACTGGGATTCATACATACAGTAACACTGGGATTCATACATACAGTAACACTAATATTCATACATATAGTAACATTGGGATTCATACATATAGTAACATTGGGATTCATATATATAGTAACACTGATACAGTAACATTGGGATTCATACATATAGAATAACCTTGGGATTCATACATATAGTAACATTGGGATTCATGCATATAGTAACACTGAGATTCATATATATAGTAACACTGATACATACAGTAACATTGGGATTCATACATATAGAATAACCTTGGGATTCATACATACAGTAACACTGGGATTCGTACATATAGTAACACTGAGATTCATACATACAGTAACACTGGGATTCTTGCATATAATAAAATTAGGATTGATACATAACACTGGGATTCAGACGTACAGTAACATTGGGATTCATAAAGCAACAATGGGACTCGTATGTATAGTAACAAGGGGACTCGTGTATATATAGTAACACTGGGATTCATACATACACTAACACTGGGATTCATACATACACTAACACTGGGATTCATACATATAGTAACACTGGGACTCATAGTAACAATGAATTCATACATACGGTAACACGGAATCATACATACAGTATCACTGGGATTCATACATACAGTAACAATGGATTCATATAGTAACAATGGATTGATATATATATATATATATATATATATATATATATATATATATATATATATATATATATATATACACACTGTAACACTGGAATTCATGCCTACAGTAACACTGAGGTACATACAGTAACACTGGGATTCATGCATACAGTAACACTGGGATTCATATGTACAGTAACACTGGGATTCATACATATAGTAACACTGGGACTCATATAGTAACAATGGATTCATACATACGGTAACACTGGGAATCATACATACAGTATCACTGGGATTTATAAATATAGTAACACTTGGATTTAAACATAGTAATAGTGGGTTCAAACATACAGTAACACTGGAATTCATACACACTAGGATTCATACATACAGTAACACTTGGATTCATACTTACAGTAACACTGGGATTTATACATATAGTAACACTGATATTCATACATATGGTAACACTGGGATTCATACATACAGTAACATTGGGATTCATACATGTAGTAACACTGAGATTCATACATATATATATATTAACCTTGGGATTCGTACATACCGTAGAATAACCTTGGGATTCACATATACTGTAACACTGGGATTCATACCTACAGTAACACTGGGATTCATGCATACAGTAACACTGGGATTCATACATACAGTAACACTGGGATTCATACATATAGTAACACTGAGATTCATACATATATATATTAACCTTGGGATTCATACATACCGTAACACTGGGATTCATACATATAGTAACACTGGGATTCATATGTACAGTAACACTAAGATTCATACATATACAGATTAACCTTGGGAGTCATATATACTGTAAAGGGCCCCGAGTGGTCTAAAGCGCTCTCCATTATGGATCACTGCCATCTCACCTCTGTCTGCGTGGGTTCGAGTCTTGGATTCAGCCAATGTGGGTTTGTGAGAAAGCTTGCCAGTAGCTTCTCGCGGGTTTGGTGGTTCTTTCCGGGGATTTCCCGGGTTCTTCCTCCACCATTAATACTAGCTGCCATGTGTAGCCTATTGTGTGCTGAAAAATGGCATTCAACCCTACTACAATAACATATATACTGTAACACTGGGATTCATACATATATAGATTAACCTTGGGATTCATATATACTGTAAAGGGCCCCAAGTGGCCGAGTGGTCTAAAGCGCTCTCCATTACGGATCACTGCCATCTCACCTCTGTCTATGAGGGTTCGAGTCTCGGATTCGGCCAATGTAACACTGGGATTCATACATACAGTAACACTGGGTTTCATACATACAGTAACACTGAGTTTCATACATACAGTAACATAGCAACATTGATATTCATACATGTATCACCAGGATCAGTAGGACCAGTTTTTACAGACTATATCTTTTCTCTCATAATGATACTATGATAAATTTATGTAGTATTAGGAATGCAAGATGTCAGACTGAAGAAGGGTCACGGTAGCTCATTTGATAGAGTGTAGGACCAGTAATCCATGGGATGTAAGTTAAATGCCCACCTGGGCCAGCCCATTTAGGCTACCTCAGTGTGCCCTTGGGAAATGGCACTTTTCTTCCATTTCCTCAGCATGGTGTAGCCAGTGATGTTAAAAGTGCAGTTATGCCAGCACAATTGAAATAGAAATGACCAAGATGGTTGAAAGCATTGGCTTCCCTGTATTCAGTTGTCATAACTAGGAATTAGTTGAGAATTCTATTCTGTATCCACATATACACTTAGACACTTTCAGATATGCATGCGACATTGGCCTCTGGGTCTGTTCTTAACCCCATGGCTCTAACTTTGGGTCAAAACCTTAAAAATATTGAGAGATCTCACCATAAGCATATATACTCTTACTGGACATGTAAAGAAAGTGTGTATAGATGGCTAACATGGGGCCCAGGAGCCATCCTATATACACAACCACTTGGAGGCTCAAACATTTGGGTGCAGTGTTAGAATGTATAAGGGCAGAGATATGTAAATTGCAAACATGGAATCCTCATCATACCATGTTTTTCTACACTACCTTAAATATTAATGGATTTCAGCAAGATTTGGCGGTGTTGATGAAACCATCTTGGTTTGATTTTCAGCTTTCGACATCATCGTTTAGCATAGTTGTAGCCACAGATTGTCGGACTCACAGCGTCCTTTGTTTGTTATTAAATACAAATCAGAAATGATATAAAGCTTGATTTTGATGGAACTTAGTGAAGTGAAATTGTCAGCAATCTATTATGCCATTGTTTAGCCTGGTTTTAAGCCCTGATTGTCAGACCCATCCATTTTTGTTGCTGCAGAATAACTTCTTTTGTTTTCATTGGATTTTCTTTGCAGCATCCGTCTGGGATGTGGGAGGTTGTGGGTTTGATCCCCAACTAAGTCATACCAAAGACTTACAAAAATGGTACTAACAGCTGCCTCGCTTGGCGCTCAGCATTAAGAGGTTAGTGTTAGAACTGGTCGGCCTGGTGTCAGGATAATGTGACTGGGTGGGACATGATGTTACGTGTCTGTGGCATGATGCCGCAGTGCTAGACATCACTATAAACTGTCACACTGCAGACATTGTAGCGATATGACTGAAAATTTTTTAAAGCTACGCTAAAAATCCAAATCACAATCACACAATCACAATCTTTGCAGCTAGATTTTGACTGGACCTTACCTGAAATTGATTGTTAGCATTCTACATCAGCATTTAGCAGTTATCATCCCCCAATTGTGGAACCCATCACCTATAATTTTTGCACAGGAACTTTGTTAATTATTTTTAGATCTTAATCACATTCTGTATGCAACTTTGTTCAGATTACTAGTCAGCATTCTGCATCATTGTTTAGCAGAGTTACAGTCCCTGAATGCCATATTTGCCCACTTCTGTTTCAACATATTATCTTCCTTTGTTATTGGATTTTAATTAAATTTGGTATGCAGTTAGATCCTGTTGACATTTTGGCAGAATTCATTAGTCTTTGTTCTGTGTTATTGTTTAGCGTAGTTATAGGACCCATTTGTTGTTGTAACCCACTTAGTTTCTGCAAAACAAATTTCTTGATTGATAGAACTAATATAATGTTGAAAGTGGCAAATAAAAACAAAGAAATGGCACAATAATTCTTGATTATTATTTCATTTCAACTGAACTATGCATCCAGCCTGATAGTGATAAGACTGGCAGGATTTGATTGTAAGCATTCTGTGTCAGACCCACCAACTTTGATTTTCAGATAAAGAGTTATTATTACTGAATTTCATCCAGAATTGGTGTGCAGCTTAAATTTCATGTGACCTTGGCAGAGGTTATCTATCGAATTTGTTATCTTTAGCGGCATTATAGCCCTTAATTGTCAGAGCCACCCAATTTCATTTCCACACAATAACTCCCTTAGGTATTATTGGATTTCAACCAAATCTTATAAGCAGTTTGATTTTGTTGAAGTCATTGAAAAACTGGGTACATAAATTTCTCAAATTGTTTGCATTGAAGTTGATTCAAAATGTTGATATGGTGTTAACACCAAATACCACCTGTAAACTATGCTTGAATTGATCTGAAATTAAGATTCTCCTCAAAATATGTAATACTTTTTTTAAATATGGAGATTTTGATCTTACTGTCAAACTTGCATTGCATAATACACATGTTATGTGATGCTATAAAAAAAATAATAGTAATCAAAAAGTAATTGATTACACTCCAGTAACCACTGCTAATGTAATTTATAACACAGCCCAAATATGTACTTGTAATCCATAGTCTAAAATGTTATTTGTAATTTAATAATTACATATTAAAGTAATTGACCCTGATTGATTCAATGGAGTTTGAGCTTTGAGATTTTCTTTCAGCACCTAGAATAAGTGCAAAAAAGGAAACTGGGACAGAGAAACAGAAGGTAAAGGAAGAGAAAGAGGAGGAAGAGAAAGAAGATTGTAAAGAACAAAAGAGGTAAGTCATGTCTTGCACACACAGCCTGTTTGGTTATTTTTAGCATCAAAAGAAAATCCCAACCATTGCTTGCATTCATAACAGCTTTGGAGATGCTTCAAGTTGTGATCTCATAAATTAAGACATTTGTATCCTGTCATGCATGGGAGAGACATACAGTGAGACATGATATCTAAATATATGTGAGACAGTGTGGCATATGTATCACGTGAGATAGAGTGAGACATGGTATCACATAGAAGTGAGACATTGTGGCATGGGTATCACATGAGATGGGCTTTGATATAGTGAGTTATAGGCAGGATTGGCGCTGGTCCTCATTTGATCTATATCTCATTGTCAACAAACACGTTTTGGCAAACAAAACAATTCACACTCATATCCTAGTAACACGTGTTTGTATAGTTGTCTATATGCTACATGTATATGTACTTAAATTGGCCTTGATTTTGGTCGGCCAGAGACAACTACCGTGATGCTGAGGCTACCAAGGGGATGAGGCTATTCATAGGGAAATGAAAATGTGAACAAATTAAAAAGTTTAGCAGACATTCTTGCAAGATGTCCCACCTTCATTTTATTTGATGGACAGATATCTGTTGAACAATAATTTGGGTTTTACGTCTTCAATCGTAAGCATGAACTTTTTTGCTGCAAACAGGAAATTTTATGGCACAATAAATATGTTCCAATCACTATGAAAAATGATAAAATGCTTTTATTTAAGTTTGTTGCTGACTTGTTTTGATCAAATCTCTTAAGCTTGAAGATACATGTATTATTGAAGGTACCGCTAAAGGCCTTCTTTCAAAGACCAAACAAGTGCCTATTATTGCTATGGCAACATCGAATAATTGTAGAACACTGACTGGGACAGAATTTTGTTTTCATTTGCTTAGTGTGTATATGTGTGTGTGTAAACACACACACAAACACACACAGAATGATCAGTGCTTAAACGGTAATCAGTTGTCTTTTAAGTTTCAGCTAAACTTTTTTTTCCTGTTACATTTTTCAAAAAGAAAAAATATTGCTGTCATCTGGTTGAATGTAGTCGTTTGTGCCTTCAGAGGTGGTAGATTGTAGCACAACTGTTTTGGTTATATTACGGCATACAGTACTAAGGCCAGACATCAGCATGAGTGAATTTTGATATAACAATGCCATTTTAGGGTGGTTTGTCAATGTGAACAAAGGATTTGTTTATGTAACAATAGATTCCATGCAGTTTTATATCCAAGTTTGTGTCTTCCTGTCATGGTGCCTTTGAATTTCTCCACTCCAAACCCAAGACTTTATATGTAGTTTTTAACAGCCTAAAAAAGTTGTCAACCAAAAATCACCAGATGGTATATTTGATCACCAATAAGGGAAAAAAAATCACAATTTGCAACATTGGTGAAGCCCAGTGCAATCCTTGCATAGGCATTATTTTCCCTACATCAGAAATCTCAGTGATGTCTACAATGTGATTTTTTGTTTTCAAGTTTTGTACAATTCCACAATATACATCATAAGACTGTTAACTTAGAAAAAATATGGAAGTAATGCAGTTCTAAAATATACATCATAGAATTATTTACATACAAGAAATCTTGTTCTTTGTATTTAAGTTAGACATTTGTATAATGTATGTCAAAGGGTTGTTTAATTTAAAAGATAGCTTTCCTTTTATGTAAGTAATGATTTTCTGGTGGCCATGTCAGTGATACATTGAGCACATGTCAGTTACACATTGAGCACATGACAGTTATATTTTGAGCACATCAGTTACACATTGAGCACATGACTATTATACCTTGAGCAAATATCAATTATATAATGAATATACAATGAGCTCATGAATATTATACATTGTGCACAACAGTTATACATTTAGCATGTGACTATTATACACTGAGCATATGAATATTATACATTGAGCACATGACAGTTTTACTTTCAGCACATGACAGTTGTACATTGAGCACAACTTTTGTTGCAATTGTCACATTTTTCAACTGAGATCTCTCTACTTATGGTCTGCAAAGTTGACTGGTGATTTGCCCTACATAGACAGTGTATCAAACTAGCTCTTTCTGGTCTTTCCTTTGTTCCTTTTTTTTATATACAAAGATGACTTTAGGAGAAAATTTACAGAGTCTCTGTACACTTTAGGCTTGTAGGTGACCTTTTCTGTGTAGAATGTTGTCTCTTGATGCTGACGGCTGAGCTAAATTATGTTACTTTAAGAAGGAAAAAGTGCTTTTGATAAATAAAAAGGTAAAATAATTTTATAAATATTAATAGGGTTCTAGACATTTTGGAAATATTGTTTATTTAACCCATGACAAATGGACCAAATTAATTTATATGCAGTATTTCTCTGTTGAAAAAAACCCAGAGCATTGCAGGATTATCAACAAATGTCACCAGTTCTAGTGACTATTTGTAATCATATTTTTTTTAATGTGGGAACTAGAGCGTCAGTCCCTTGAGAAGACTCTTGTTGACATTTCCTGAAGATTTTATTTTCCAGTAATATGTGAGCATTACCAGCATGTGAGTGTTCTTAAGAGAAAGTAACAAGGGTACAGTAATTTTTAAAACAGAAATAAAAAAATTATTCATAAAGTTTACAGACTTTAATTATTTTCCACATTAAAAATGGAAACTAGTTCACATAAAATCTAATGGACACAATCGATGATTATCAGAGAAAAGTTCATTTGTTTGAGGATTTTGTTTCAACTTTTTTGTAATAGAACATAAGGTTTAACAACCTTAAAACCTGGGTTTTCAACAAAATTCGTCATCCCTATCCAAATAGATGAAGAAAATGAACTGAAACCAATATAATTGTAGAACCAAACTAATACTGCATTAAACCAATATAATTGTACAACCAAATTAATACTGCATTAAAAGAAAGTTAATCAATCTTAAGTCTTAATCTCACAATGAAATATTCATGCCACTTCAGTGAATATTATTTATAGCAATATAATCCTTACCTTGTTAACCCTTTACCTCATGCAAACGCCTTTGGACACCTCTACTCTATTCACATGGAAGTGCCTTTTGACGTCTCTACTCCATTCGCATGGAAGCGCCTTTTGACATCTGCTGTAAACATCAGCCATTTTAAGCTGGTTTTTGTTGCGCCACCTTTGGGGGAAAACCCCCTATTAAATACTACATTCATTTCTGCAAATGACAATTACGTCAGATCATGTGGTCGCTGTTTATGCTCTGGTCGATATATGCTATTTAAAGTAACTGGTTTGTAATCTCCACTCCTAAATGGAGGTCGCGGATTTCATTCAGTACTTACAAAGTTTTCATGATTAGAATCACAACTATGAAAGCTTCAATAACTTAGGTAAAGGCTCTGATATTGATGTAGGCAGCAATTAGTTTCTATAAATTATCAAATTTAGATGACTTAGTGATGTAGATGCAGACAAAAAACTTGTAAATTTTGAATATGAGAAAAGGCAGCTACAGTTGGTCACGCGGTCTCACTGACTTGATGGTGAAGGAGTTTTCTCAAGATTTTAAAGCACATAAAAAATTCTTCAATGAAAAATAATTACACAGCTATAACAATCAGACTTTACTCTTAAATTTGTCCACACATAGTAGATGTGTACCAAAATGTAAAATGGTTCAAATTGCTGTTAAACATAACATACACTACATTGCTTAACAGTTAACAGGCAGGCCTATGCGTATGGAGTCGAATAGGTAACAGGTGTTCTGTTTATAGCACGCTGCAGTTTGTAACTATGCTCTATGAGGTAAAGGGTTAATATCAAGCAAATATTAGAAAAATAGTAAGCCTTGTACTGACATCTTTGATAGAAAAGAAACAAATGTAAGTTAAGATTGTTTCTCTGTTGTTTTTGTTTGTGGGAGGTGAGACACTTTTTAACTTTTCTGGTACTGTCAGTAGGTTGTCGGTTTTGGTTTAAATTTGTCACTTGCATACATTTTCTAAACCATTTGATACATTCTCATCATACTTGGCATGCTTCATTGTGAAGCCATGACAGTTTATTCCGTTACATGCTTGCCCACTCATATGACCTTGGTGGTCAGGTTCATAGTCATAGAAAATTTGTGTTAAGGTTTGGGTTCAGGTGAATTACCAAAGTTATTTTCTGAGGAAAACCCACTAATTCATGGATTAGAATAAAATAGAAAAGCCTTGTTTGGCACAATTGTATTGAATAACCTTTATTGTTCAATAGATACACAGAATACTATTTTTAAACATAGATCGTTACAAAGAGCACCTCTAAAGATAAAGTATATATAAAATGTAAACTAGTGTGTTATATTTGTCAGACAGCCATGCAAGGGGGACAACATCAATAATATATATACAAATATTAATGAACCTTGAGAATAAAACCATGAATATTCAAGGTTGTTTAAGTAAACCTGTGACAAACAGCAGCATACAACTAGAATTCCTGTTTGTTATCCCTAATATTTGCAGTGGATTATTTTTCCAATTTTGTGAAGGAATTCTGCAAATTCATGAACATGGGAGGTATGGAATACTTGTGAATTATTTGGGTTTTTTTTAGCTTAGCAGGCCATGAAGGCATTGACCTTAAGCGCATGGCCATGCAATTTTCATGTGTCTATCAACAATTGAGATTTTAAATGTATTTTCATTGGACAGGTTTTGTCAAAATTTGGCATAGTGTATACTAGTTTGAAGGGATTACAGATTGTGGCATAGTGTATACTAGTTTGAAGGGCTTCAGATACTGATTGTGGCATAGTGTATACTGGTTGAAGGGATTACAGATTGTGCCATAGTGTATACTGGTTTAAAGGGATTATAAATTATGGCATAGTGTATACTGGTTGGAAGGGATTATAGATTGTGGCATAATGTATACTTGTTTGAAGGGATAACAGATTGTGGCATACTGGTGTAAAGGGATTTTAGATTGTGGCATAGTGTATAGTGGTTCGAAGGGACTATAGATAGTGGCATAGTGTATACTGGTTTGAAAGATTACAGATTGTGGCATAATGTATACTGGTTTAAAGGGATTACAGATTGTGGCATAGTGTATACTGGTTTGAAGGGACTAGATTGTGGCATAGTGTATACTGGTTTGAAGGCTTACAGATTTTTGTGGCATTGTATACTGGTTTGATTTTGTTGTTGTTGTTGTAGGGCTTAATGCCATTTTTCAGTACAAGATAGGCTATACATGGCAGCCAGTATTAATGGTGGAAGAACCCAGAAAACTCCTGGAAAGAACCACCGACCCACGAGAAGCTACTGGCAAGCTTTCTCACATAACCACATTGGCCGAATCCGAGACTCAAACCGACGCAGACAGAGGTGAGGTGGCAGTGATCCGTAACGGTGAGTGCTTTAGACCACTCAGCCACTCGGGGCCCCCGTATACTGGTTTGAAGGGATTACAGATAGTGGCATAGTGTATAATGGTTTGAAGGGATTACAGATTGTGGCATAGTGTATACTGGTTTGAATGGTTTTCAGGTTGTGTTCTAGTGTATACTGGTTTGAAGGGACTATAGATTGTGGCATAGTGTATACTGGTTGAAGGGATTACAGATTGTGGCATAGCATATAATGGTTTGAAGGGATTACAGATTGTGGCATAATGTATACTGGTTTGAAGGGATAACAGATTATGGCATAGGGTATACTCGTTTGAAGGGCTTTCAGATTGTGGCCTAGTGTATGCTGGTTAGAAAGGACTATGGATTGTGGCATAGTTTATACTGGTTGAAGGGATTAAAAATTGTGGCATAGTGTATATTGGTTTAAAGGGCTTATAGATTGTGGCATAGTGTATACTGGTTTGACGGATTACAAATTGTGGCATAGTGTGTAACCTGGATTAAAGGGCTTATAGATTGTGGCATAGTGTATACTGGTTTGACGGATTACAAATTGTGGCATAATGTATACTGGTTTGAAGGGCTTTCAGATTGTGGCATACTGTGTACTGGTATGAAGTGATTACAGATTGTACAAATGATGCAGAGCTACCATCAGATGTGACCACCAGTACTAAAAATTGTTAAAGCACTTTAAACAGCCTCTCAGAAACCATCTGACAGAATTTAATCAAATTGGACATATCCTCGCAGGATAGTCTATCAAACATTAAAGTATCTTTAAATGATTTCTTCAAGACTAGGATTTGACTAAACTTGACAGAAAGGTTCATGGCATGAAATTCTTTCAGAGTTACATTGATGATGCCAGTCACTTATATTGTTACCATTGCTAAAATATAAAATAAAAGATTGACAAATTTTTCTCATAACCACTAAATAGAATTTGATGAAGCTTGCTAGAGGTGGCAGAGTGGTCCAAAGCATTCGCTGTTTCTGATAACTGCAATCTCATATCTGTTCACGTGTGTCCTATTTTTGGGCTCGGTCAGTGTGGTCAAGTGAGAAAACCTGTTTGTAGCTTAATATGGGTTGGTGTTCCATACATGAGTATTCTCAGGGCTCTTCCTCCAAGAGTTAACTTGCCTGCCATGTATTACCTATCATGTACTGAAAAATGACATTAAACCCACAACAAAAGCTTGTTTGAAAGTTTGTACAAAAAAAGCTACGCCAATCCATCATCAAATGTTGCCAACATTCCTGTATGCATAAACATTTAAATGATTTCTTCTCAAAGCGATTCAGAAGAATTTGACCATATTTCACAGAAATCATCCTGGCATCAGATTTGTACAAATCATTCCACTCTATCATAAAAAGTAGTAAAACATTTATGTGACATTGTCTCCAAACCTGCAGAACAAATGTTATGAAACTTTGTCACAAAGCGTCACGGCATAGGGACCTAAAATATTGCAGAAATTATGCCGAGGTGTCCTCAGATATGGATGGAAATTGAAGAGTTGTTTTTGTAACAAATTCAGCGGCACTGGAAGAAATTTAAATAGAAAACATACTACTGAGTGTGTGGTATTCACCAGAGAGACTAATGGCAATATCATGTTTACTCTCTGCTCATGCATATGACTGTTACGCATATGGCATCTAGGTGATTGATCTCAGGCCCACTTTGGCCTCTTGTTTCTATTTCATTGGTCTCCCTCTTATATGGCCACCCCTTCTGCACTGGGAAAGTGGCCTTATAAAACAAGTGGCATCTCAGAGGGGGACTATATTTGTGAGATGTGTATGTATATAGCAGGAGAGATACATATATCTTAAAGCAGTTCATGTCTTCATTTAAAGATAGCATTATTTATTAATATGTTCTTCATGTCTTTGAAACAATTATTTCAAAGTAACTTAAATTAATAGTTCTTATTCTTAGGCATGGAATATGAGTTGGATATTGTTGGCATGCAGATTACAAAACCATTCAAAAAAGTTTTTTTAAATCTTGATACACATATTTAAAATAATTCTTTTTCCATTTGCTCCCATTTTTCCACTGCTACAAAATATTTGCCTTATCGTTTATGATCTTGTTTATTTGAATCATGACAACATAAAATCTTTCAGCACGTGAACTCTCTCCATTGTGGTAAAGTCGAATAAATTTTCCTTCTAAAGTATTATTTCTTCGTTTATGTAATGACCTGTTAAAGCTTTGTAGTGATTTATTCCTTTGTTGCTAATTGTACAGTACTGCAATTTAATTTTGCACACGAAACTTTTGTAAACGAAAAACCTTGTTATGAAGGAAGTGATACATGTTCTGTCACGTGATTTTTTTGTCTTTGTCTGGTACCCTGTTTTGTTCAAGTTTAATTGTTTCTGTGTGTGTGTGTGTTAATTCACAAAATCAGTTTTTTTTAGCCTATCTGACCATGGTATGATCTTGACAATTATGCCCTGTCAGAATCAGCAATTAAATATAATTTTTGTTTTAAAAACCCGCTGTGTGAAGGCCAAAGCTCTGTCATAACAATGCTGACTCCATTTCCTGCAAATGTTAGCGTCAGTGATATAATAACTTTAGTAGTACATGTATTTTATTCACTTGATCATGGCATGCTTTTTTATTGGTAAAGGATACTGTATCTAAATTTATGCTATCTTCAAAAAATCATTAACTCAATACAATGTGTCATATACATAGTATGATTTATGTCATAAAATGTTCCCTTTTGGTGCTGTGCTTCTCAGAGTCAAATTTGGTAAAACAGGGATCATAAAATTTAGTTTTGCTGAGCTTGGCTTACTTGAAAGATGCTCATCTTTCCCTAAATCACAGCTGCATTTTGATATTTTTCTTTCATTAAAGAATCACACTCACACAGACACACCTCTCCTAACTTTCTCATTCCCACAGAGACACTGCTCCTAACTTTCTCATTCCAACTTCCAAAATAATATGTTTTGCACATGGTCCTTGGATATTTTGCAAACAGTTCTTCTCATATTCTCTGGGTTTTTTTCAGTGATTTGAAATTTGTATGTTTTGTGTGTCATTAGTACCGTTAGTTGGATATATTGTAGTTTCATTAGTACCGTTAGTTGGATATATTGTAGTTTCAGTTAGTCCCTTTTTCATGGCATTACATTACTACAGCTTGTAGACATGACATAAATCTTAGTTGTCAGAACACTACTATGAGATATCTGAGGGTCACCAGGAGTACCATATATACTCAACTATAAGTCGAGTAAAACTGTAAGCAGGTCTGAAATGGTGACAGCCTTGAATTCATTTTTGAATTGTCTTGTGACAATTAACTGTTTAAACTGCCTAATGGTGATTGTTTTCCATGAGAATTATGTCAGAAGCTATGCAAATAATGTGTGTAGCAGGTTACTGGCATATGATACCGTTTCTCTCAGTCACACTATAATTTTTAGAGATTGACTGGGAATAATCTTTTTAATTATCTTGATCATGTCTAGCTGTTTGGCAGTAAAAAATTGTGTTTTTTAATGTGTCAGGTTGTGATCTGGCACGTGTGACACATGATAGCATATTAAAGTAATACTTTCGATAAACTTACTTATTAGCAAACATGTTTTTTTATATATAAAAATTGCTGTAAATGTGCTGTTTTTTGTGGGACACATTTTCATGGCTTTATTTGCTTCCTACATTTAAAAATCTACCAAACAATGAGAATAACTTGAAATAGGACTGGTAATTGTTACACTGTAACAAAATAGTACTATGGCAAGTGTAATATTGTAACAAAATAGTACTATGGTAAGTGTAATATTGTAACAAAATAGTACTATGGCAAGTGTAATATTGTAACAAAATAGTACTATGGTAAGTGTAATATTGTAACAAAAAAGTGATATGCTTAGTGTAATATTGTAACAAAAAGTGGCTATGGGTAGTGTAATATTGTAATAAGATAGGGCTATGGTAAGTGTAATATTGTAACAAAATATTGGCTATGGGTAGTGTAATATTTTAATAAGATAGGGCTATGGTAAGTGTAATATTGTAATAAGATAGGGCTATGGTAAGTGTAATATTGTAACAAAATATTGGCTATGGGTAGTGTAATATTTTAATAAGATAGGGCTATGGTAAGTGTAATATTGTAACAAAATATTGGCTATGGTAAGTGTAATATTGTAACAGAAAAGGGCTACAATAAGTGTAATATTGTAAGGCAAATAAAAATATGTTTGCAGTTGGCCAACAGTCCCTGTTTTTCATTGCTGACCCTAGCACATACCCCACTCTACACCTGTTTAAAAAAATTTCCAAACAAAAGAACATTCAAACCAAAAATCCCAGAATTGATTTGTGCATCCAATTGAGCTATTTTAGTCCAGTGCCTGAAGTGCTTAGTATATATGTACTAATCATTATATATATATATATATATATATATATATATATATATATATATATATATATATATACATACACACACACACACACACACACACCTACCTATGTACCCAAATTGTAAAACCAGTTCAATAGGAAACATATTATTTTTGGTGACCTGATAAAATTAGGCGTTGGTTAGTACAATATTGTAATAAAATAGGGCTTTGATAAGTGTAATATTTTAACAAAATTGGGAGTTCATATTTTCAGTTTTAGCTCACCAGGCTGTAACTTTTGAAAGTCTGCATGGACTAAAATTAAATTTTGCTGCTTTACGTTAAGAAGACTTAAACAAGTTCAGTTCACATTTTTCTTATCAGTTTAGAGTTATGCCCCTTGTATTTGACTTGGAAACTTTGCCCTTCAATTTCTCATATTATGGGAGCATCCATGCCATCTTAACATTTCTTGTTTAATTTAGTGATATATTTTACTATAGCTGGAACAAGAAAAATAAACAATCTATTCAGACAATACAAATTGATTGGAGTTTGGTGTTCTGCACTATTCCAACAAAAATATCAAAATGCATTAAGTATGCAGCAACATGTTTGTGACTGTATTGTGCATATTTTAGCTGATCTAAGTAATTGGTATGTAAAAGTCCTCAGTTCATAATCCAGTCTACTTTTGTAAATCCTGCCAAATTTAAATAATTTCATGATTAAAGAAAAGAATTTTTAAAATTTAAATAGTCTTAGCTTGAAAATGTTTGTTAATTACATTATGATTGCATCAATATGATGTCACCTTTTACCCAAGCATATTATAGCACTATGAAGTAGGAGATTTGACAAATGATGTGGTCAGGATTAATGTATTGTAGGAAGTAATGAAGAAGAAAAATACACCAGCCTATAATTTTTTAAGGGATTTTGGATCTCTCGGACACTTAGTAAAATAAAAATGTTCTACCCTGACTTTTCATGTAAATGCTTTTTTAATTTTTTGGGGTTCAGTCTGGAAACAGTAGATGACCAGAAAATGTTATATAGTCGCTAAGAATAGCCGAGTCTTTCTTCAGCCTCAACCATACATGGTCCGCTTCCTTTAATCTCAGATAAATTGTATTGCTAGCTGATCCATATCCAGCTCTTTTATCCCCATGGAGCGGAACTTGTGGCTCAGCATTCAGCATAAACATTACGAAAGCATCCTGATTTTCTTGACTCACCAGATGAGCTGTAAATACGTATGATCCATTCACTTTACACTCGAAGTGAGAGGAATACTCATTGAAGCTGTTTCCAATATTAAGGAATATTTTATCAAACTCTATAGTTGTGTCTTGCAAAACAGGTCCCAGCCATGACTTGCGACTTACAGAAAATGCAATGTGTGGAGGTAGAGTTGGCATGTCCCCTGCAAAATAGAGAAAGTTCACATGTTACGTAATAGTATCCCTATCCCGTGCAGGGCTCATAACAATTGATGCTTGCACATTTTATTGGAGAATGTTACAAACTTGTCAACATTTTTAGTACTGAGGTAAAAAGTTAATTTTGAATCCATACATATTTTAGCTACTATTTATTCCATCTGCCTGAAAGAGTTGGATTAAATATTCAAGATGTGCATATCTTGTGCAGTTATTTTGTTTCTACCCAATAAATAGTTCAAACTTATCCTTTTGTCCAGTAAATTGGCAACTAGACCTGTATAGGTAGGTTTTGTTCAAACCTTGCTGAATATAGGTACATGTTGGGACCTGATTTCTTAGACCAGCCCTGATTTTATTTACTGCATCAGGATGGAGAAAATACAGTGAAAGATAAATGCTGTTTTACAATTATATCCCCACTCATACATGCCAAGTTTTCTGGAACCAAATCAGGGAGATTTGTGTTCAAAATCAGGGAGATTGGGTCCAAATCAGGGAGATTAGTGTAATGACTATTTTTCTCATAAGTTTAAGTGCGAAAGTGCAGATCATACCACAACAAAGTAAAATAACTATAATGAATAATAGTTACTGAACTTTATTAATTTTGTTATATGTTATTTTCTTAATAAAAATAATTTAAAAGTCTTCACAAGAATCACTGTGGTTAAAAAAAATAATGACACACTGGAACCTCAAACATGCAAACAAACTTAGTTTTTTTTCAACATGTGTTGGTTTTCTTTCAGTCTTGTAGAGAAGCTCCTTTTGCAGCGATACACAAATCATTTGAAGGTCTGAGCTCAAAACAGTCACACTTTGCATTTATCTTACACGATATTAGTGACGACACAGTTTTTCCACATAAATTTCATGGTGGTCTGTCTGAATCTTCCTCAACATGCTGAAACAGCGCTCAGGGTCTGCATTACTGTGTGGCAAGCTGAGTGCTGCCATAGAGAGCTTCACTAGATTTGGGAATCTGGGTTTCTTCAAGGGTGTGGAAACTCTGCTCATGTCTACCCAGAAGACATCCAACGGTGTTTCTCCCTGAGTGAAACTGGCAGGTCTGAGGCTGGGGAGAGCTGGAAGTCCCTGAACTCATCTTCAAGTTGACACTGTTTGTCAGTTGCTGTAACCAGTCTGTCACTCGGCTGAAGAACAGCTTCTACTGAAATCTCCAATCTCCTCTCAGGATTCAGGTAACCAAGGGCATTCAGGGTCTGGTCATTAAATGGAAACTTGGCTAGCATCTTTGCTGTAACTTCCTCATAGAAGGACCTGACACTCCTAAAGAAGGAGCTCAGCTGGGTTGGAGAAATGTTGTCTGGGTTGTTGTGAACGAAGCATCTGGCTTCCATACCCACTGCTAACAAAGAGTTGTTATGCTGGTTTTCTGTTGACATAAAGTTGACCTCCGTAATGCTGGCTGATACAGTAATAACACTCGACTTCACAAACTTTCCCATGAATTTCCATAGCATTTGTTCCATCTCCACATGGAGGTATCCCACCATAGCATCACCAGCCTGGAACATGGTGTTAAAGTCATTCAGTGGTTCCATGATGTATAGAAGAAAGTGGTATGTCAGTTTCATCTCAGTTTCATCTCTGGGTTTTTAAGGTTCTCCACAGATCTGTTCACTCTACCCCGTCTTCTCAGCATCTTCATGGCTTTGGAAATATGACTGAAGAGCTGGCCACTGTTGATGTTGTTGTTGTGGGGTTTAACGCCATTTTGCAGCACATGATAGGCTATACATGGCGGCCAGTATTAATGGTGGAGGAAGAACCAGAGAAAACCCCGGAAAGAACCACCGACCCACGAGAAGCTACTGGCAAGCTTTCTCACATACCCACATTGGCTGAATCTTAGACTCGAACCGCCGCAGGCAGAGGTGAGATGGCAGTGATCCATAACGAAGAGCGCTTTAGACCACTCGGCCACTCGGGGCCCCCTGGCCACTGTTGAAGGAAGCATGCAATGCATTTCTGGAGTGACAGCCACCTTGTGCTACAATGCTTGACCAGTTTGTACTTCTCAGTGTTGGCAAACTCTAGGAATTCTTTATACACCTCTCTACGCTTGGAACTATAAGTGAAGTGATAGTAGGTGTCGACCAGAAGTTCTTCAACTGGGACAGCCAATTTCTTCAAACCATACTGTGTACAGGTACTGGCCAAATGGCAGATACACCCAAGGTCAGTTACATTTGGTTGCTGTTCACAAACTCTGGAGAGGACAGAATTTTTCTTTCCAACCAGTACATTTGCATTGTCACTGCTAAACCCTACCAGGTTCTTCCATGGAGTCTGTCTGTTTGTTAAGACTTCTTGAAGACAGTTGAAAAGGTTTTCACCAGTTCCAATATTGCAAATGGGCATAGCCAGGAATTTGGTTGTCACTCTGTGAATGTCACTGTCAAACACCCTTACAAGAATTGCTACACACTTTTCATCACCACTGTCATTAGACTCATCCATCATCACTGAGAAAGGGTTTTCCTTGCATAGTAAAGTTACTTGATTGTCATACGTTGGACCCAGTGCATTGTTAATAATGTTTGTTACCTTAGTTCTTTTGCAGCGAAATTTCTGACCAATTTTTGAGTCAGGAAACATAACCTTACACAGCTCACTAAAATGATCAGCAACCAAGAATGGTAAATTATGCTCTGCCACAAAGTTAGCAAACAGAACCTCAGCTTTAGTAACACTGTCTACTGATGTTGGTGCAAACATTTGTGTTACTTTAGGCACATTATGTGATGATTTCTTGTTTGCAATGTGCCGCAAACTTTTCAAGTGCCTTGTAAGATCATTTTTTCCCCCACTAGAAATGTTCAAATGTGTGTTGCAAGCTGTGCAGTATGCAAAGCTTTCTCCCTTTCACTATGCTTCACACATTTAAATTCGCCTATCCAAGCACTGTTGAACTTGCAAACATATTTCTTTTTTTTCGAAGGCATATTTTCCATCGAATCCATTAGCAGACGTTTAGACATGGCACCAGAAGTTTTGAAATAAACCCGGAAGTAGTTGTAGGAATATACATCAATTTTTATGTGTTTGGTAATTCACCTCCGGCGGAGCGCACTACGTACTGTACAACAGCAAAGGCCGATGATATTCCGATTGTGATGTGGCTCCTTCCACTGCCATATTGCTCCATGTGAACAAAAGTAGTTCAGAATATAGTTCTCAATGGGAACGAATCACATCCGAGCTTTATTTCTCAGATTGACGGAAAAGGCAGAGAATATTCCGATTGTATAATTTGTAATAACTTGATTGATGGATTACGGTAGTCGTGAATGGTGTATTAAATGTTGTTTTAGCTGGAAATACCTATGCTTGGCAGTTTTTTTTATTTCTGGGAGATCTTGTTGGCAAATTGGTAGATCAAAAGATGGGGTCAAAAATCAAAAGACTCCCAGACAGTTCGGGAGACTTGACATGTATGCCCACTATAGAGGGGGGTATATAGGAGTCCTTATTCATCCATTCATCCTATTCATCAGTCTTGTGATCACAACCAGTTGTACAGTTTTTATATCAAGTGGATTCAAGCTAAAATGAGCAACAACTCAAATAGCATGAGGCCTAAGTTGTTGTAATGGGGCTTAACGCCATTTTTCAGCACAAGATAGGCTATACATGGTGGCCAGTATTAATGGTGGAGGAAAAACCTGGGCAAACCCTGGAAAGAACCACTGACCCATGAGAAGCTACTGGCAAGCTTTCTCACATACCCACATTAGCCGAATCCTAGACTCAAACCCACACAGACAGAGGTGAGTTGGCAGTGATCCGTAACGGTGAGCGCTTTAGAACACTCGGCCCCCTCGAGGCCTAAGTAGACTTGTTATCACTTATATGGATTACATAACAGCTGACCATTTCACTAAGCTGGTTTATGTACTGTAAATTTTTGCTTATAAGTAGAATCCAACTGCAAACTGTACAGACCCTGATCAGCTGTTGCATAATGTGCTGGCAGATCTGGGTCTGTACAGTTTGTTAGGAGTAATCAGTAGAACAAACAACATACACACTGGTCTGCAGATACATTTTACCATGATAGGTCAGGATCTTTGTTATTTGCAGTTCGATTTGACTTAAAGTGAGTAAATATGGTATTACTGTAACAAAACACCTATGCATATAAGAGTTCTCTCCATTGTAATACCCTTAATTATGGCACATTCTGGATAAAATATAGGTACCACTATGGACTTAAACAGGGTCAAGTTAGACTTGAATTTTTGGGAGAAGTGACTTCTCATTTTGGACAGAACAGGGAGAAGTGGATGTGAAGCACGAAACGCAATTTATATATATATATATATATATATATATATATATATATATATATATATATATATAAATAATATGTGTGTTCTCTTAATTGAATTATGCTCTCTATTCTGCAGTATGCATATCTGTATTTAACATTGGATTTAAGCAGTACTTTATTTTCAAGTTGAAAATTTTCCTTTATTTTGATCATATCACTCTAAAGGAGTATGCTAGATGACATTGTAACAAATTTTAACATGGTAACCAGATTACATTATAATTGCAAGTTCATAAAATCAACTACCCTTAATCAATTTTTACAAAATTGTCTTTATTTTTTAAAATATATTTTCACAATAATGGCACTTTCAGAGATTTCTAAACAAGGTTTTCGTAATATGTAATCACTCACTTTGTTTCATTACAATGGTCCATCGATAGGATTGCAAACTTGTGGTTTATTTATTTGTTTATGTACTTGTAGTAATTTTTAGCATTGGTTAAATAGTCTCTGCTTCACTGCTTTTTCTGCATTTCCACAAATATGAGTGAAGTCAGAAAACAGATTTGACCTTACATTGTTTCTCTGTTCTCTTGAATTCTGCAACATAGCATTGTCCCGTACATTTCTGACCTGCATAATTGCATTTTAAAGCTAAATTTTAAATAACATAATACCTAGACTTTGCTTTCTATGACTTGTATATTTTTCTAAATATATTTGCCTGATGATTTACGAACACAATCTAATAAACTGGTACTTTCCAGACATGGCAGTGTCCACCATTATTTCCCTGTTACCGGTTCACTTTCAATTTCAAACAAATTTTATGATGAGGTAGTGTACAAGAGGCAGTTAATATATTCAGATCACCTATTCTGATCTTAAAACACAAATTGCTATTTACATACTGTTGTTAAAGCTTCAAAACACAAGTTTGTATGTTTTATCATCGAGGGATGACAGGTAGAAATCAGGCAGTGATTGGTCAATCAGCTATCAAAACACATGCCTGTGAATGTGTAAGAGTTTGTTGGTGTAATTGATATCAAAACTAGGCCTAGCTACTGATGGGTTGATGAATAAATTTCGCTACAATACAACAGTAGAACTAATCTGTATAAGGTGAGGGGGCATCTCAAAAAGCATTATCAGTGAATGCACCACTAAAAAAAAATTGCAGGGCAAAGTCATTTTTGCTTTCCTTACAGAAGAAGGTGAAGTTTATATTTTTTTTGCTGACTTAGTTGCCCACTTAACCTGGTAGCGTGACCCCTGCTCCAAGACCAAAGCTGAATCACTGTGCCTGAATTGGATTGTGACTTATGAGTTTTGGGGATTAATACCATTTGTAGCACATGATAAACCATATGTGGCAGCCAGTACATCTTATAAAGGAAGAGCCCAGGGAAAATCCATATGAAGCTACCAGCAGGCTTTCTCACATCCCCAAAATGGTCAATACCAGCAGGCTTTCTCACACCCCCACAATGGTCAATTCCAGCAAGCTTTCTCACATCCCCACATTGGTCAGTACCAGCAAGATTCTCACATCCCCACAATGGTCAATTCCAGCAAGCTTTCTCACTTACCCACAATGGTTAATACCAGCAAGCTTTCTCACATACCCACAATGGTTAATACCAGCAAGCTTTCTCACTTACCCACAATGGTCAGTACCAACAAGCTTTCTTACATATCCACAATGGTCAATACCAGCAAGCTTTCTCACATACCCAAAATGGTCAGTACCAGCAAGCTTTCTCAGATACCCACAATGGTCAATACTAGGAAGATTTCTCACATACCCACAATGGTCAATACCAGCAAGCTTTCTCACATACCCACAATGGTCAATACTAGCAAGATTTCTCACATACCCACAATGGTCAATACCAGCAAGCTTTCTCACATACCCACAATGGACAATACCAGCAAGCTTTCTGACATACCCACAATGGTCAGTACCAGCAAGCTTTCTTATATATCCCACAATGGTCAATACCAGCAAGCTTTCTCACTTACCCACAATGGTCAATACTAGCAAGATTTCTCACATACCCACAATGGTCAATACCAGCAAGCTTTCTCACATACCCACAATGGACAATACCAGCAAGCTTTCTGACATACCCACAATGGTCAGTACCAGCAAGCTTTCTTATATATCCCACAATGGTCAATACCAGCAAGCTTTCTCACATACCCACAATGGTCAATACCTGCAAGCTTTCTCACATACCCACAATGGTCAATACTAGCAGGCTTTCTCACAGTGGTCAAACCAAGACTTAAAGGTACGATGTGAGTGACATGTGAAGGCGAGAACCTTTGACCACTCAGGTTCCCGTACCTGAATTTGACAATCAAATTTAAATCTAGAAAACAACATGAAGCTTATTGCGATATTGTTCTTTTCTTTTAAAACAATATTGTTTGAGAATACAGAGGCTCATAATCAAAGTTATTCATGATTTTTAAAAGTTAAATTTCAAGTATGCCAAGATGAATCTAATTATAAAGTCTGGACCTTTTGGGTAAATGACATAATACACAGCTAATATTCTCTACAAGTGTGGTTTAAATATTCAGATTATTATCATTGGAAGTAAACATGTTTACTTCTGTCTGAATGTTGGATATTATTGTTTTACTTTCAAATTCCTAAATGTGTGTAGAAAATTCAATGTTTTAGAGTAGAAAATTCAGTGTTTTAGAGAGGAGACTGACATACATTCTTACTCTATTATTGTGTCTTAGTTTTTTTATATCAATGTTGTTTACTTGAAAAATCACTTATTCTTCCCTTTAACATCCAAAGCAGATTTAGTCTTGTTGTGTTCAGTTTTTAATTTGGGTGGGTTTATTTATTCACAATATTATTCACTGAATTAGAAAGTGCTCAGTAATATTCTTGGTCTGAGACATTAATTGGTAAGTTTTAGTGAATTCAGACAAGGACATTTTGGATTATATTATTGTGATACATCAAAAGACTTAACACATCACCACATTCCAGGCCATTGGTGCATTATCATGTTCAAGACAACAGGGACATCAACACATTCAGTATTGGAATTTGTTTATAACAACACCAGAATTCACTTGGAACTTCATATGTTTGGACTTATGACAGAACATTTAGGACTAATTAAGATTTAATTCACAATACTTCATGTTCTTTTCAATTTTTCAATTTTAATGTAGGGAAATAAATTATCTTTTGAATTTTACAAAACTTGATGGTTTTTGTTCTTTTCTGTTACTTAGTTTAAGACCATAGAGTCATAAAACCCTCTTCAGTTTGTTATATTTTGTACTATTTCAATCAAGCTGATCGTCAGGATCAATCCAATTCATAATAAGACCTTTGACTAAAATGGTTTAGATGCAAAACCATAAGATGCCTTATTTGTCAAAGGGGGAAAACCAGGTTTTTTCGTGAATGTGTGTATACATTTTTGCATTAAGTCTGATTAAAATGGTATTAATATTGTTCTGTTTCATATCTTCAAAGAGCAGATCATGATACATGTATAACAATGGGCTTAATCAGGCACAGGTGTCCTGCCGTTATCCAGGTAATTGTGACAGCCTTCTATTAATTTGTTTGGGAATGGTTACAAGTGGAGTTCAGGTTTATTAGTAATGTCTGTTGAGAAGAAGGGATTCATTTTGAAACTATCACTTTTTGTATTTTTAGAAAGGATCACACTAGTGAGAGGAACATAACTTTTTTTTGTCCTGAAGAAGACTTTCCTCAGGGTATAACCCGATACTCAAAGAAGTGCATGCTTCAAGAGTTAAACATGTAGAACAGTAAATATTTACATTCTTGTCCAAAGAAGCACAACTTGGACAGCTGTGCTTCTTTGGACAACATTGTAAATATTTACCAGTGAAAAAGTCTAAACTAAAGAAAGAGAACAAGTTACAACAGAAATAGCTCTATTTGCAAAATTTGACCCTGCGTCTATGTGACAGATGATCGTGATGAAACTTGTATGACATATCACAGTAGAAATTGGCCTGGTTTTTCCAACCATTTGTATAACCCACTTCTAATGACATAGTGACATAAAGGGCTTTCACAGTTGTCAGAAAATTTACATTCCTATGATTGGCTAAACCTGGAAATTACCTTTGATTCCTTTTTCCCCTTTTGGTCCCATTGGACCCATTATTCCTTGTGGCCCTCTGTCTCCATTAGCTCCTTTAGCTCCTGTTGACCCCATGTCGCCATTTTTGCCCCTGGAACCTTTGGGTCCCATAGGACCCACATTTCCTTGTAACCCTGAGAATCAGACAGACATGTCATAAGTGATATGCTTGTTACCATCATGACATGGAACATAATAATGCCATATATACTCACAAATCAGACAAACTGCAGAGACCCAGATATGCCATTGCATGATGCATTGACAGATCTGGGTCTTTGTAGTTTTGATAGGTGTAATCAGTAGAACAAACATCATTGATCTAATCTGTCAGTACATTATGCGACAGCAGATCAATCTGTGTTGTTTTTAGTCGGACCCAAATTATATGCAAGTATATATGGTATGGTACAAATCAATGAAGTCTGACCCCACCATGGCACTGAAAGTCAAGTCAGTTTTGAAAACAAATACATGTCATAAGTTGGTACATCAATTTCTGGAGTGGACCTTACATTTTTCTTGAAAAAAAAACCCTGATAAGCTGATTGTCTGATGTACAAGAAAGGGCTGGAATTTTCCAAACAAGGTCTGACTCCTGTTCCTCTTGATTCATAAATTATGTAGTGCTGCATGTTCCTTTGTCAAGAAAGTTTTCCAGAGGTATTTAATACATAGCTACATACGGGATCGGGGCCGAATGCGTTAAAACATAGTTAAAATAGTTTTTATTGTTTGCATTATCGGTAAATCAACCTGTATAATGCAAAGTACACTCAAAATTCTTGTGAACATTGGCTTTTAACTATCAGTGCCGCATTTCAACAAGAAATCATCCGTACTTCAAGAAAAGATTTCAGAGAAAAAAGTCTGCTCAGTGATTCCCTTATGTCAAGATTCAAAAATAGATCACTTGGTATATTTGTTCTTTTTTTTTTTAAAAAAAATTTGAGCTGGCTAGAAAATGTTCAGTTATGGGAGGACTTGTTTAAAAGGAAATTTTCACTATTTCGGTTGTAAATATGTCAGCTTTAGAGCTGTTTCATAATGAGAATAACTTTGGTACATTGTCATCTGGCCCTGAACACCTTTATTTAGCACATCTAATTCCAAAGCATGTTCTAAAATCACAGACGAATTGAGAATTATATGACTTTATGATACATATAAATATTATTAAAATTGTGTTATGTACATATTACCCTTGTATTGTGGGTTAAACATAGTACAAAAAAGTAGCCTTACCTTGTGTTCCCTTTTCTCCCTTATCTCCAGTGTCCCCTTTCAATCCCTTTATCCCTTCTGGCCCTTGTTGTCCATTTAATCCTGGTATTCCAGGTGTGCCTGGGTTCCCTTGGGTCCCACTACAGCACTGGCATGAGAGAAAGTCCCCTTTTGTCTGGTAGGGATGTGTTGTTGGAATAATGAGGATTACTAGTGCAATTAAGATACATAATAGATGGAGCATCTTGCAAGTCATTTGTTACTGCCGCTGTATTCACTGAGAATAGAGTATTATAATTATCAGTTGGTTTCATTCATGCATTGATATTACAGAGAACAGTAGTATACAGTAATTATTAATTGGTATCATTCATGTCATGATATTACAGAGAACAGAGTAGCATACAGTAATTATTAATTGGTATCATTCATGTCATGATTTTACAGAGAACAGAGTATACTGTAATTATCAACTGGTTTCATTCATGTCATGATATTACCGATAAAAGTAATATTCATGGTTTAATTCATGTCATGATATTACTGATAAAAGTAGCAAATCATTATTTTTCATTCATTTTTTGATATTACAGAAAACAGTAGTATACAGTAATTATTAATTGGTACCATTCATGTCATGATATTACAGAGAACAGAGTAGTATACTGTAATTATTAATTGATATCATTCATGTCATGATATTACAGAGAACAGAGTAGCATACAGTAATTATTAATTGGTACCATTCATGTCATGATATTACAGAGAACAGAGTAGCATACAGTAATTATTAATTGGTACCATTCATGTCATGATATTACAGAGAACAGAGTAGCATGCTGTAATTATTAATTGATATCATTCATGTCATGATATTACAGAGAACAGAGTAGCATACAGTAATTATTAATTGGTACCATTCATGTCATGATATTACAGAGAACAGAGTAGTATACTGTAATTATTAATTGGTACCATTCATGTCATGATATTACAGAGAACAGAGTAGTATACTGTAATTATCAACTGGTTTCATTCATGTCATGATATTACCGATAAAAGAATAGCAAATCATCAATTTTCATTCATTTCATGATATTACAGAAAACAGAGTAGTATACAGTAATTATTAAGGATATTTACTTGAAATGAACACTTAATGGATATATTTCATCCATGTGATGAAATGCATCCTTTATTCAGAGCAAGCCATTTTCTTTTATTATTTTATTAATATATATAAAAACAGATTGAAGTTGAGGATTTCTCAATGGCTCCTGCATGATGTCCATTGTACCATTTATGTTCTGCTGTGTTTTGTGCATATTTGCACAGAAAATAGAAATAGTAACATACCGGTAATTCTCTTTACCAATTCAAGGTATAACAGCACATTTAAAAAAATGAAGAAAAATGTATTTGCACCTTGTTGGATTTGAACTTGGATTGAATGAATGCAAGATGGCTATAATTACATGCAAGCATATAAGAATAGCTTAAAATTTCTTATTTATATTGTTATCAATGTCCATTGATGGGCAGTGAAAATTATGTATGTATTTCACTCAAGTTAATTAAGATTATTTCACCCTGAAAATCCAGTAATTCATGGCCCAGCATAAAATGAATATATCTGTTACACATGAACAGAGGTCATTCATGATATCACAACAGTGTATTGTTTCATGAATAATATATTGTCGCATTGTATAGTGTTAAATTCCAGTCTGACAAAGACAAATTTTATGAAGACTCTAATTTTTGCCATTTTTGTAATGCATACCATGTTTCTTGAAGATTTCTTGAACTGTTCTGCATATGTAATTTGGAAACAAGACAGTTTTTAATAAAAATAACTCTTAAAATGCTGATAAAACAGACTTCATTTTATTACAGGACAGATTGTCTTGATATGATACTAAAACAAAGTTTCATGAAGATATCTCAGATGGTTCAAGCAGTATTAAATATACCGAAACAGACTGCCCACTTTTATTGTTGAAATGTTTTTGACCAGAGGACTTTGAAATTAGAAAATTTTCGTATTTTGAAGTAAGTTAATTTTAAAAAGGAAAGAAATAACACCTTTATTTAACTCGCTAACCCTGAAGATTTGTGTCATTTTCGCCTGAATTTGGGTAAGAAACACATTTTGGGGGCTACTTCTGAATACACCACTCCCTCGCTAACCCGCATCCTGATAACTCGAAAACCCACTTACAACGCGGGGTCAGGCATGGATCCCATTTTTTAAAACCAGAAAATATATAAAATAAGTTGATTCCTATTTCTTGAACTTAAAAAAATCACAATCAAAATTGGTAACTGAAACCTTGATATATCAATCATTTTATGGTCAAAAACGGTAGATATAACTTGGAAATTTTAATCAACATTTTGAAATTATCAACTTTTAATAAGAAGTCATATATAATCAGTGTTTCCTTTTATGCACATTTGTGCATCAGGGACGCACGCTGGAGAAAATTGACACACACATTTTGTTGCCTTGCGTTTTTTTGACGCAAGGGATTCACATAATGCAATCAGGATTTTTTATTTAATATCCAATGCGTTGGACGAAGGGTGACATCGTGTATACTTCGAGCATAGGTATTGACTGGTTCCCCGCTTTGTTTACTTCCTGTGTTGGGCTTCTCTATTCGTATAGCGGAGTGGAACGCAGGGAACATACGAAATAAAGAACCAGACTAGCATAGGCAATGTTATGACAGAGTAGCTTCCCCTAATCTCGCGAGCTCTCGTGCGATTTCCATGGAGCTCAGCAAGATGTCATCTTCATGTTTAACCTCAATGCTTGTTGCACTTGAAAGCGATCTCCAGATTAAAACATCGTGCACTAAAAATCATTAGTGAAGAAAGTGAAAGAAGCAGAACACAAAAGAGTAACTGTGGATCTAACTTAATGAAAAATGGAGAAAATAATTCCCTTGACTGGAATATGGCACATCCATTAGGATTACTGGAGTGACTTCTGATAGCGTGATTGCGAAGACTACAGAAGTGAATAATCCTTTCATGACAGGGTTTAAGAATTTTAACAAATCTGCCCTCGTTTGCCACAAGATACCTGGAGAACACATTATAACCCAAGACAGTCTTTCACAACAAAGAAATCAATAAACTTGCATACACAAATGCATTTATTTGGATTACACAGTCAGGGGGTCATTGCAGATTTTGTTGGTTTTTAACTTTGCTACAATAAAAGAAAGACCTTAAAGTTCAAGTGTAACTTATTAGAAACAAGATGAATCATTAGCCTCCTTCATTTTTGGATAAATTTGTTCTAGGACGAAGTACAATGAAACCGATGATAGTACACATTTTATGACAGGCAGTAAATTGACTGCCATTCGGTTAAAAAGATTTATTAGGCTTTTTGTACTGGCTTGTATGTAATAAGATTATAAGGAGATAGTTAAAAGTACGATTTTAAAAGAAAAATTAACTAATAAAATTATTCTTTGAATGGACAATGCATTTGTTTGTTAACTGTGCATGTTGGTTTATTTGTATGTTTAGAGAGAGAGAGAGAGAGTATGTTGTGCAAGTTGCAATATCCTATTTCAGGCTGAAAAAGTACGAGTTGAATGAAAATTTGTCAGTATATTTTTGACCCCCGCATTTTTTATTTGACCCCCAGTTCTGACACCAAGGTCTTTTTTTTACCCTCAGTTTTACACCCCTGGGGGATACACTGTATAATTGGTTACTTTTTATTTCCAAATGAATTCTTAGTACATGATAATTAAAGATATTCAAGGAAATTTCGATCACTGAAAATGTCACTTATGCCTTATGTAGGCAGTACATCAGTATTTCAATACCAATTAAATAATTTTAAGTGAAATTTGTGCTTTAATTCGATCTTTTAGTTCCTCTTAATTATAATCATCATAAATGCAATGTGCATTGAAACGTAAAATGTGTCAATCTACCATAACAGCTATGTTCACAAGCATTTCTCTTAGAATTTAATTAAGTGCTAACCATGTTTTGATAACCGACTTGTGGAAGTATTTGTTTTATTGTTGCACTGAATTAAAAGTGACCTCCTGTGTATTATTACATTATGTCTTTTGAAGCAAATAAAGGAGGAAGAATACAAAAAAGTTAAAAGGCATGCAAATCCTAGACCCTTAAAATCTAGCGGCCCTGGTCGTATGTCGGGTTAATTCGCTTCTGTTGATTTTTGGAGAAAAATGGGAGATGGAGCATACAGGATATCAGTCTGTCACAGCTGGTGGTGGAAAAGATTTTGCACAAACTATAACTTGTAAAGAGCCGCTTGAGAGATAATGTTCCATTAAATACTTGTGTTATATTATCATGCATAGAAGAAGCTGAGTCCGACACAGTTTCTTCAAAATGGTGTTGGCATTTAGTGATTCTGTATCCACAACTGAGGATGTGGCGCAGTATAGCAGTAGTGATATCCATCCATCCATCCATCACTAAAATGGTTTCTTCCTTAACTTGTTACCACTAAAGAGACTGTATTCTTGATCCAATAGTTAGTAAACTTGGTCAATAAACTTATGAGGAAGATCTGCATATAATGAAATTCAGTGCAGTTAGAAATAGTTTCCAAATTTTTGGCAATTCAAACAAGTTTTGTTTGCTTTTAAAATACCTGTTCTCTTTTGAAGTTAAAGCAAAGCCTAGAAGTAATCCATGATTTTGACTATTAAGAGTTCTTCCCCTTGCATATAGTTTAAAAACCAATAAATGTATACTTTAAAATACAAGATGGATAAATTTCAATAGATTTATAGAAATTAGTAAAATAATGTAACTTAGAGATTGGTATGAATAATCTGTCATTTGTAACTGAAAAAGAAGTATACAACAAAAATATTGGTAGAGAAATTTTACTTTTGTAGGCTATCATACAAAATCTGTTTAATATTGTAAGTAAGGATCAGAGTTTTTTTGAAATAGTGTTTGACAGTATTGCCATGTTAAAACATTGCAGGTTATTTGCTATCACATATTTTGCATTAATTTTTGGCATTTAATATATTCAGTGCCATTACTCAATATTTGGAATTCTTATTATTTTATTTCTAGCTTAAAAGAAAAAACGAATATGCTTTTCCGTTGAAACACTTTGAGATTTATTTACCCGGAGTAAATAAACAAATGTCTTTAAAATATCAAGACAACTGAATTATTTCAATTTTTATGAAAAATGTGAATCTTCATAGAGCGCAAATTAAAGCTTTGACTGCAAACTTGACTTTTAAGGGCCTTCAGTGACCTCAATTATGGACAAGAAAATATTGTCTTACTGTACTATGTTAGCCTGCGTAGTGAAATGGTCACTTGTTAAGTTTATGCCCACCAAAACCTATTGTTTTGTTTCTTCTTGACAAGTCCAGTTTTCTCGATCCAATTTTCATTATACTTCATAGTTAGTCAACACTTGGGCAGAATTACCTACCACAACCCACAACTCCAGTGGCGTAGTGGTTTGAGCTTCCACCTTGGATTTGTTAGGTCGTGGGTTCGATCCCTGGCCAAGTCATACCTAAGACTTACAAAAATGGTAATAACATCTGCCTTGCTTTGCGCTCAGCATTAAGAGGTTAGTGTTAGGACTGGTCGATCTGGTGTCAGGATAATGTGACTGGGTGGGACATCATGCTTCATGTCTGCAGCATGATGCCCCAGTGCTAGACATCACTATAAACTGCCACGCTGCAGACATTGTAGCGTTATGACTGAAAAATTGTTAAAGCTACGTTAAAAAAATCCAAATCACACGCACCTCCTTTTCGAATATCAAGCCAGAGGTCAAGGTCACAGAAGATTGTAGGTATGGGTTCCATATGATGAGTCTACTTTCCTGAAGTTTTCTGCAGCCATTTTGCATCATTATCATACATACGTCACTTTTGAGGAAGTGCAGCTCCAAGTTGAGTTCCTAATCAATAGCTTAAATGTTAGGGTTACTGGACATGAAGCTTCAAAACTATATTAATTTTACATTAATAAAAGGTATGGTCAGTGGAGTGGGGGAATCCACCATTCTTCCAGTGGCCTATTTTTAAATCATAGCTAGTACTGTATCTTCTTTCTTTCTGATTACTTGAAAGATAAAAGAAATAAAATAATTTACAAGGTAAATGAATCCTTATATATTTAACTTGCTACAAATATAAAATATATGTACCAGTATTGTCTTACCGTAAAGGTGATGTAGAAAGTTTGAAAAATGTTTTATCCGCTGCTTTATGTCTGTTTCTCTGGTATAGTTCAGTTTGAAACAACTTTCCAAGAATTCCTATAAATGTTGGAGACATAACCTAGGGGCTTCATTCATTTAAACAACTCTTAATAGACATTTTTTTGTAGGACTTCTCATCTTGAGTGGTGTTGCTTGGATCAAGAAAAATCAATCGTCTAACAGTCTGTTAAATAACAGCACTGAGGGAAACTGCATCAGCCTGTTCTCAGTCTAGCCACTTGGCACTTTTCGTTGGCCATTGGGCAGCAGCAAGTCAGACGAGTGTCTTTTGGGATTTGCTTTGATAATATGGATCCAATAAATGAAAGCTAAAATTGTCAGATGTGCACAGATTTCAGCTGCAATGTTATTATCAGTATTTTACAACCATGTTTTTAAATGCAGTTAAAGCAGGAAGATGTATGATAAATATGACCGATCTTTCATTATGGCTCTTAAGCACTGTCTGAATGTTATGCCCGTTCATTTTTTTCTGAATGATCCATTAAAATGTTTGAGGTTTTAAATGTTTTCTGATTCAAGCATTTAATTAATTGCCAATAAAATGCAATCCCACAATGAAAACTGGCTTAGTGAGAAACCATATATTCCCGTTTTGTCTAACTGATTATAATTTAAAGTGCAGTGAATGAATCCAGAAATTAATCCAGTGAAGTCATAAAAGATTCTGAACTTTTAAACATCCTGCTAAATGAAGCAAATTGTCAATAAAACGATTAAAGTTGGACCACTTCCGTTGACAAACAGCTTTGCGAGCCGCCATAATGATATGCTCCAGTTCTGACCAGTTGATTATAATTTGGTGTCCAAACACACTAGTGCTGATACTTTACCAAAAGGCATTCTATTCATATCATAATTGTTTCCTCTTCCTCTATCTTAAACTTCAGGTGTAATTCTAAAACAGTCCAACCTTATTCAGTTGAATCTAAACCTGACTTCAGTGAACTGTTACCTTTGCCCAGTTTATATGTATCTTCCATTGGTGCGATATCATTGGCCATAAAGGTCATGGTGGTTGTAATGGATGTCAAATCAACATCATGTCTTTCAGGACCAGCTAGACACCATAAGAAGTCATTTGGTGAAAACCATATGTCAGTATGGATTTCCATTTAAGACAAGTATCAAAAAATTTTCAAGATGGCTGACATGTAATGTATTTGTGTGTGTGTTCCTGACACAGAGTACTATTTAATATTGAGTGGACATATAATGTATTTGTGTGTGTTCCTAACACAGAGTACTATTTAAATATGGTGTAGACATATAATGTATTTGTGTGTGTTCTGAAGTATAGGTGATGACTTGTATATGCAAACTGATGTACCGGTAGATGGCTCAAACTTGTTCCAGTTTATGAAGCAGACATCAAATCAGGATCAGGTAAATTATAAAATCTGATTGCAGACTGTTGAGGTACCTGAAGAGAAAAAGACTCTTATAGCCACCCTTTAATTTGTTTGCTCTTAGAAGACTCTTCAGCTTGATATTGATTGTTTTAAAATTTCTATTATAATTTTTCAATCTTCCTTTTGATGATTTATTATTAATTATTCTCCCTCAAGAATAATTTTTTAAGTCATATAAAAAAAACAAGTCATAATATCACAGTAGGTTACCAGAATATGGAATCCCAGACCTAGCATTCTGGAACCTCCAGGATTACATGAATGCGTCATATATCCATCCAAACCCAACAAAGCAGGTAGGCTTGAGCAGCTTCACAGCAATAAATGGTAGTTTAAACCCAGCATTACATTAGCCACTGGGTTACCTATATTCAGCATAGCAAGCATTCTAACAGACCTGGGGCTACTGGAATGCAATATATGGCAGTCCATACCCAATAAAGCAGGTTGCTTTTTGAAATTTAACTGCAACTTATGGTTGTCCCAACCCATCATTCAGATAGCTGGGAGTGACCTGACTGCAACTTACCTAACACAGCATTATGGTAGTCCATAGCTAATGTGCTTCAGGCACAAGATTTGTCTGACTTCTTTTAGGTGTGCATCTTGATTCTGAATTCATTCCATCTTGAACAAAAGTCTTTTCAAAATTGACATCATGTACATGAGGTGAAAAGTTGTTGACTGTGTTTATTTACTTGTTGACATTAAGTTATAAAGTTTAATAACTGTTGGTTGGATAGTGGCCCCAAGCAGTAACACTCTGCGTTTTGTAATTACTGCTCTCTCTTCCATTACGTGCTTTTCTCATAATCATTATCTGCAGACTTGCTTGCGTGTGACATCTAAAGGAATCTAGTTAACTTTTTGGACGATTAACAGCCCAGTGAATGGCTCATAAATTGTTCTTTACTGACCATCTATTATAGACAGACACTGAGATGTCAGGCTAGAAAAATGGGAGATTATGAAATATGACTCACAAGGGATGCTTTGTTGCTTCCAAAATGAAGCTTCTCTGAATACAGATGGGCACAAGCTTATGCAATTGTTCACTTCTTCCTTTCAGAAGCTCAGATTTCAGATAGCTTTCCAGAACCGGTGCCTTAATCTTATTTCATCTGCAGACATGGCCACATATTCTGGCTCCCGTAAGATTTAGTACAAATCAGTTCTGTATACCATATATACTCATGTATAAGTTGACACAGACTGTAAGCATAGACCCTGATCTGTCATCACATAATGTGCCTGTAGATCAGGGTCAGTGTTGGATTAGTTCTACTGATTGCTGTTGACAAACTTCATGGAGCCAGATCAGCCACTGCATTATGCAACAGCGGATCTAGGTCTGTGCAGTTTGTAGTTGTACTCAACATATAAACAAGTAGATATGGTAATAAAAAATGTCTTACAACAACCCAACATTTCTGGATCCAACAGTGTAAGGTTTAGGGAGGTTTCACTGTAATATTCTCGGGTCCTTAATTCTATCACTAATTCTGTGATTAAAACAACACACCTATCCATTGGATAACTGGATATATTTCAAATTTACATCTGATGAGAAAATTTAGCAGCTAAATAAACTATTAAACAAATTAAACTTGCTGCATGGTACATTTTAAACAGACTCTTGAAATGAGACAACACACATGAACACACATCGCTTTTAAAGAGCCATCATTTTCACAAACGTCCAGAACTGTCTCTTGAAACTTTTGAGGTCTTTTAAAATAGGTACATGTAACTTCATTAGTACTGCACAGTTCATTGCCTCAGTTGTATTGCATTATCATTGTATGCCTTCATTTTACACCACCTCTTTGATAACATATGCCTGCCTAACTTGCAAACATGCTTATAATGTGGGTTTAGGCATGGGTCAGGGGTTTTAAAAAAAATAAATAGAAAATATATAGAAAATGTTCTAGTTGTTGAAATGAAGAAATTTGCAATAAAAATTAGAAAATGAAGCTTTGATATATTGCATATTTTTTTATATATGAAAATGGTGACTAGTGCCAAGGAAATCTTGAACCAACACCATGGTATTCTCAAATTTGAAAAGAAGTCCTATATTTTGCTAAATTATCTTGTTAAACAACATTCTCATTATAATGTAAATAACAAAATTTTGAATAGTGAAAATATCTCCATTGCCTATTGGTGGCAGTTCTTGTGTCCTTAATAAATAAACGTCAGTTAAATAAGTTTTGTCAAGTGAGATTCATGTTTTAGTTCTATCTTTTAATTTAATTTCAATGTAGTTATTATGAATGCAATATGCCCTCTTCTATTCAAATATTAAAAATGTCAATCTACCACAGCTATGTCTGATTATTTCTCTGTGAGTCAAATTAAGTTGCAATTGTGTTTTGATCTTGTGGAAATTTTTATTGTATTTTTACACTCAGTTAAAAGCAGACCTGCTTTGTATTATCAGAGTAATTGCGTCTTTCGTATCGAGTCAGATATAGGGGATGTGTCAGGAGGTGGTAAAGATCTGTGCTTTCGCCCACTCCACATGGTTTTTGTTGTCTAGGAGATGATTGACTACATTGTAAATAATACAAAATAATATGAAATTAATGAATGGAATAACAGGGATTTGAGCAGAGATATAGAAGAGAACAACATGACCCCCATATGTAAAATATAACAATTTATTCAGTTACACAAAAAAATGAAATCGAACATGACATTTGAATTTCTCTTAGAAATAGGGGTAAAAAAATTCTGCAAAATTCAGTTAGCTGTTTTGTTATACTGATAGAACAAATTTCATCATGTGATCAAATCATGATTAAACTCAAATTGCCAGCATGGTGCTTCTGAGCTTTCCCAAATCACTGTTGGTAATAGGTCTGTGTTTCTATATTTCCTTTCTCCCCTCACTCTCTCCACTAGCCTCTTCTGGTCATCAGTCTCCTGGTTGCAGACTGCACTCCCTTTCCACTGTGCAGTCAGGTATGGAGCTATTTTCCTGCAAATAAAAATAAAGCCCAACCTAAATACATCAGGTTTTTCCTCTCTTGGGATCAAACAGTATTCCCACTCTCTTTTGCATCAGATATCATCTAAATTCAACAACTATGGTCATTTTGCACCTAATACACACACACAACCCTGTTGATGTGAATTTATGTCCTTCTGGCTGTTCTCGCATTCCTATTGAGACAATAACATAATTAGCCCTGCTGTGGCTATAAATTACAAGTTGATTTATGCCAGTTGGCACACTTTCCTCAGTTCTAAGTTGAAGAGAATTCACAACTTAATTACACAAGAATTAATGTACTTCACTCCTTGTCCTAACTACATTATTTTACTAAATAGCTATTTATTAACATAGACTTAGTAAAATCAATTATCAGCATATATGATACAAATCATTGAGACATAATTTACTTCTCACATTTTGTCAGAAGAAATACATGTTTTCTATTACATACAAAGAACTGAATCCAAACTCATTTGTAAGATACATGGGTCATATAACATTTGGGAAGAATTGCATGTAAGCAGTTATCTTCTGAACAAGGAAGTATGAAGTAAGAATTTAAAAATGAATAAAATCAAGAAGTAATTACAGCTTACATTAATGAACAGACATTGTATGCAATTGAAACAATACCTTTTTGTCTTCCCAAGCCAGTGCTGACTTATCATCCGAGAATTCCCTCTGTCTCTTCTCTGGCTCTGTGTCTCGCCCTTGTCCCTTGGATGATTTGTTTAACAAGAGTACTTTTGTTTGATCTTCGAGCCAGCTTCCCCTTTTGGCAGAAAAACTTGGACCAACTAATATTGTGAGGGAGATTACTTTAAAACCTCAATTCGGTCTTGGAACACAAACATCCTTTAGCTTAGCCAGTCAGGATTACTTCTTTAACTGCCAAAATTTTGTATCACTCCCACTGAAGTTTGAATAATCCTTTCTTGTCCACCTTTATTAATAACTATTCTGGAAAATATCCTTTATCACACCTATTTCAATTGGCCCACGATTTCCAACAATTTTCCTTGGTATGTCTAAAACTCTTGTCATTTACCACTGTTGACCTTAAGTTAAAATTGCATTCTTATCTGGCTCATTCCAGTGGTGCAGTTGAACACAGTTATAAATATTATTATGTAAGTAATCGTGGACATGGTTCATTAAGGAGAATTGATTTCCCAACTTTTAGTGAACTTGCAGTTCCTGAATTGGCCCTTTAAGATTTCCTCATGGATGAGAAGTATCAGTATTACTTGCAATGAAATCAGGGCATCAATATTTCACTCATATTGCAATAGAAAATAGTGTTTTAATGTTGGTGGTTGTTTCATGAAATAATTGTCCCACGTTTTTGCAAAAAATAGACTCTTGTTTTCTTGTGAATCAACAACAAAACTTGTACATACATGTGATGGTTGTTGAAACTTAGATTAATATCTTTAACAGGATGGGTATCTTGAAAATAAAATTAATTTATACAAAAAAAGCAAACAACTTAAGTAGAAAATGTGCTTTATTGACATTAATCCCAACATGATTATAAGCCTTTTAACAGCCCTATACCTCAATCCCCAGGTTCTTTTGAAGTCCAGTGGGGATGGCATCCCCCATCTTTGCGAGCCATGGTTCAGTTTGATAACCCTAGCTACACATGGCATATAGAGCAGATATTTCTGTGCTTCGGGTCTGTGAATTTCATTGGCTGGGGCAGCAAGCCACCGCATCCAATCAAAATGAAGTTGTTCAAATGTGAACACAGTTCCTAAGTGATCAGGACAAGAGGAGCACACAACTATGAATGGACTGATAAAATAAGTAATTTTCCAATGCCAGTCCTTGTTTGTTTGTACAAATGTCGTTCACTCAAATACACCTATAACGGCTTCCCTCTGGTACGCAGTCATACTTTCAATGTTAAATTGCATAATAACATTTTTTAAAGTCTATTGCCTCCACCATTTATGCCCAATGTACAATGCACTGCTGTTGCACACTATAGGTTAGTTAACCCTTTACCTCATAGAGCAGTGGCCGAGTGGTCTAAAGCGCTCTCTATCACGGATCACTGCCATCTCACCTCTGTCTATATGGGTTTGAGTCTCGGGCTCGGTCAATGTGGATATGTGAGAAAGCTTGCCGGTAGCTTCTCGTGGGTCGGTGGTTCTTTCCGGGGTTTTCCCGGGTTCTTCCTCCACCATTAATACTGGCTGCCATGTATAGCCTATCTTGTGCTGAAAAATGGCGTTAAACCCCATAACAACAACAATAACAACCTCATAGAGCATAGTGACAAGGTGCAGCGCGCTATAAATAGAACACCTGTTACCTACTCGACAGCATACGCATAGGCCTGCCTGTGAACTGTTAAGCAATGTAGTGCATGTTACGTTTAACAGCAGTTTTAACCATTTTACATTTTTGGTATGCATCTATTATATGTGGAACAATTTAAGAGTAAAGTCCGATTGTTATAGCTGTGTAATTATTTTTCATGGAAGAATTTTTTATGTGGTTCAGAATCGAGAGAGAACTCATTCACCATCATGTCAGTGAGGCCGCGTGACCAACCGTAGCTGCCATTTCCCATGCTCGAAATTTACATGTTATTCCTCTGCGTCCACATCACTAAGTCATCTGAATTTGATAATCAATAAAAACTAATTGCTGCCTATATAAATATCAGAGCCTTTACCTAAGTTATTGAATCATTCATTGTTGTGATTCTAACCGTGAAAACTTTGTTAAGTACTGAATGAAATCCTGCCTGTGAACTGTTAAGCAATGTAGTGTATGTTACGTTTAACAGCAATTTTAACCATTCTACATTTTTGGTACACATCTATTAAGTGTGGAAAAATTAAAGAGTAAAGTCCGATTGTTATAGCTGTGTAATTATTTTTCATGATTTCATGAGTTGCCTCCCTTAGTATGTAATGTTAACCCTTTACCTCATGCAAGCGTCTTTGGACGCCTCTACTTCATTCGTGTGGAAGCACCTTTTGACGCCTGCTGTAAACATCATCCATTTTGAGCTGGTTTTCATAGCGCCACCTTCGGGGGAAAACCCCCCATTAGATACTACCTTCATTTCTGCGAATGACAATTACGTCAGGTCACGTGGTCGCTATTTATGCACTGGTCGATATCTGCTATTTAAAGTAACTGGGTCATAATCTCCACTCTCCAAAATGGCGGTGGCGGATTTCATTCAGTACGTACAAAGTTTTCACGATTAGAATCACAGCCATGAAAGATTCAATATGGCCATCTTGATGATCCTGTCATTATTCTCCAGAATTAAAGAAATCAGCATAGGATTTTCACAGAAAAAGTTATATTGATATTTAATATGACACCATATCTAAATGATATAGATATGATATCTAATCTAGTACAAAATATTATTGACATAACAGCCATCCTGAATGGATGGTCATATTGACGAGGAATTTTCACTAATGATGTTTATTTTGTCCTTCAAGAAGATGGCGCTGATCTCTCATCAGATTTGGAGGTCACAGTGATAACTTGAAAATCTTGTTGCTCAGCAGTGTCAGATATAGTTCCATCACTCAGACTTAAAAACAATAAACCGTCTTATTTGGAATTCTTGGAAATTTTTTGTGCAGTAGAACATCAGTCCTTTCTAGGGACTGGTGTATACAGACGTGTGCGAAAGAGACATGCCTTTTGTTAAAGGGAAACATTTTTGGGTAAATGGGTACTTTTTGGAGTAAATAGGGCCTGCTAGTACTTTGCAACCAAATAAAGATGCCAGCAGGTATCCAGGTACTCAAATACCCACCTGTTGATAATAACCCAAGTAATGATTTGAACCGTAGGGTACCTGTTTACAGTATACATGTACGTTTTCTGCCAGTGCTTGTAAAGGCATCACTCACTTTATTTTCAGATTGCCAATTATTTTGATTGAGCTGCAAATTCATGAACTTTTTCAGTGCCAAGCAGAGGTCTACCTCTTCCAGTAAATAATTGACCTTAATTCAGTAGCTTATTTTCCCACATGACATCTCTTTGATTGAGCCGCAAGTGTGGTACAGTTGCAAGTAACAGAGGATGGTTACTTGATCTTGCCACACAACTGACAAATTGATGATCAGATTGTTACTTACAAAGCTCAAGGTCAGTCTCTAAATAAGCATCTGCATATGGCAGTGAGACCAAGGAAAGAGAGTCAGATGATATTTATGATGACAAGACCATAACGATTGAGAATTTAGAACTTTATCAGATAATGAGGATGAATTCTTGGACTTAGTAAGTACTAGATGTCATTATGTACAGTGGTCCCCCTCTTATATGACCACCCCTTCTGCACCAGGAAAGTGGCAAATAACACTAGGATGCATGGGGGGGGGGCTAAATTTTTTTGTGAGAAGTATATGTAATGTGCATAGTAAGAAAGCTACATACTTCAAAGCATTTAATATCATCGTTTAAAAGTAACATTAATTATTTAAATGTTCTTCTTGTTATAATAGTAGACTTATTTCAACTTAATATACATTAACTCATTCGGCCTCAGAGGTTTTTGTCGTTTTTGCCTGAAATGTGCGAAGGAAAGACATTTGGGGGGCTATTTCTGAATACATCGTAATACGTCGGCTTTCAACAGATTTTCCATGAGGCTAATGCCTAGTTGTATTAGAAACATCAATATTATTGGTTATTTTGCTTGCGCATGAGCAGAAGGGTAAAAGTTGGATTTTTTTTTCATATATTTTTTTGTGGCTTAATGGACCCATCATTTTCGTATGGAGGCCACAATTTATTCCAAATGCCCACCTTATCCTAGTTTTTGCAAAGAATCACCTGTCTGTGTGCAGTTAAGACCGGTATGCCTTAGATCTGAGGCCAAAAGGTCTAAAATCCAGACCCAAAATCGCATTCCAACCCCAAGTGAATTTTGGGTTTTAAAAAAAAAAATGGGTCCCAAAAATGAGGTTTTTTCCTCAGTATTTTGTAGTGCAACTAGAACTTCCAGATTATTTGGTATCATTTTAGATTTTATCGCTGTCTCTGTTACTGTTTTGCTTTACGTCAAAGGCAGCTCCAAGACCCTTAATTCAGCACCCCAGGTCTCTTGTAACCAATTTTTAATGCAACAAATACTTCCCCAAGTTGATGATCAAAACAAAGCCGGCATGTAATTAAGGTTCTCATAGAAGTTCTGACGGGTTTCGATGTGACGGTCAATTGACTCTTTTCATGTTTTCAATGAACAGAATATGTTGCGATTATAATGTTTACACTGAAACGGAATTAAAGGATTAGAACGTGACTTTCACACAGGAAGACATGTAATTGGTGTTTATTTCATTCTCTGTTGCCACCTGTTAGCATTTACCAGAAGTTTTCATTGATCGCTATTTCACCAGACTATTTATTTACAGTATACTGACAACTATTTATCATAAAAACTTACATAATATATGATATCTTTAAACAGAGGTCTTGCTAGGATTTTAAAACTGGGTCTTTCTGCATCTGAATTCAATCACTAAATATCAGTACTTTTTCTCACCCGGCCGCCAGTCAAAGCCTTTGAACTATCCGCCTAGCTATTGCATCATGTTCTTTTTTTATGTACTCTTATAAAATGGCAACATGTATGTACATCAAAGAGTCTTTCAGTCACGGAATTATTCATTGTAAATATCAGCACAGCTAACTGATCAACACATTTTCCAACAAAGCAGGTGGCTGAAACAGGACTGGCAAATCTTTGAATTTTCCCGTGCACCTATTACATGCGTATGGAGGACTCCCGCCTCAGTGATTTTCTGCGTCCCAGATCAAAAATTGGCGTCCAGATACGCAGCATAATTAAGCGTTTTTGAGATCTCTGAAATTAATTCTTATTTAGAACTTGCAAATTTCAAAATATGGATTCTATTTTTATGGGAATTAATCACCATTTTCGATGATAATACGAGCAATGTATCAAGGTTTAATTTACCAATTCTTATTGTAATTTTTTAACGTTCAGCATATTTTAAAGATATTTTAAATACATTTTCTCTGGAAAAAATCGGGAGCCAAGATGGGCACACGTTATAAGCAGGATCGCGAGTTATCTGGGCGCAAGTTATCGAGGGAGCAGTGTATATCTGTCTGCTTTTTTTATTACCACCCATTTTGGTGTATCTTAAATGACCTTGATGCCGCAGAGCTCAGAAGTAGGGTACAGCCTCATCATGCCTACAGACGGGATCGGGGCCGAATCGGTTAATAGTTCTTATTCTTGGTGTAAGCATGATATGCGAGTGGGTATTGTTACCCACATAGTAAAATCATTCAGAAGCATCATTTAAATCTTGGTACATACATAATTCTCTTTCCATTTGTTCCATTTTCCCACTGCTGCTGAATAACCTCCTTATCGGTTACAGCATTGTTTATTCGAGTCTTTTCAACATAAAATTGTTTATTCGAGTGTTTTCTACATAAAATTGTTCGGTAAGTCCCCCTTCCCACCTCACCTGATGTCATCAAGTAGAATAACTAACTTTCTTCTAAAAAAATACATCTCCCTTTACGTGATGACATGTTAATGTTTGGTAATGATTTATTAAGATGTTGCTAACTCAATGCGATTTAATTATGCAGATGAAACTTGTCGAGTGGACAAAATGCCTTCTTTGTAAAGGAAGCGATAAATTTGTTGCCATGTGATTTTTCGATCTTTGTCTGGTGCCCCGATTTGTTTAAGGTTAATTTTCTCTGTGGGTGTGGGTGTTAATACACAAAATCTATTTTTAGCCTAAGCTGACCCTGTTATGATGACAATTACGTCTGGTTGTAATCATCAAAGAGAAGAACTCGACAGATGTGTGAAGCCCAAAACTCTATCATACCATTGTTGAGCCCATTTCCTGTAAACATTGGCTTTTCTAGACAGTGATATAATATTGATCCTAGAGTTACGTGTACTTTAGTCGACACTTCTTTCAGTAACGGAATTTTGATGTTGGGAGACATGTATTGATGATAGAGATAATCTGATTACTTACCTGATGTCACAATATGAATTAATTATTGGTTCTGGATACATTTGAAAGAAAATAGTGGCCACGCATGAGGGGAACATTTTCCATGTTTGTACTGATATGCTGGCTGCTGGTCACGTTAGAGGGGTGGCCGTTCTTGAGGGATACTTCTGAATACAAACTCGTCGGTGCCAAGAGATTATGGCCGTAAGAAGTGGGTGGCCGCTGGTCAGGGTGGGGTTGTTCAAGAGGGGGGCTACTGTAGTGATATGGATATGATACTGTAAAAAAATTTTAAATGTTGACTTAACTTCAGGTTTATACACATCTAATACAAATTCCCTTTGATCGGGTACCTGGGTAACCACTTGTTAGGATTGACGGGTACCCGTTTAAAGTTTTCTAAACTTTTGACAGCTTTACGACTAAACAACATACTTTTTGTCACAAGATTGATGTTTTTCTTTTTTAGTATGTTTTTACATCAACAACAAACTCTCATTCATTCATTCATTCATTCAGTGTTTGAAAAGCATAAATTTTTATTTAAAAATATAGAGCCTGCTTTAAGTAATTACTTATGTGAACAGGACTATGGCAGAACCTAATGAGGAAAGAGGGGAGAGCATTAAGAGGAGAGGTGGTGGGAATACTTCTTTATTGTTATCTGTTGAGCATCAAAGATGACAATGCTTGTAGAAATTATTATTTCTATATATACAAATAATGTTTCTAAAATGTCTTCCTACATGCAAATCATGCCATATAATAGTCAGAAATCAATGTCTGAATCACTCTATTCAGACATAACATGGGTCTATTTAGTTGCAAGCCTGCTGACACATGGTCATTGTTTGAATCACTATTTGAAAAGAGCGTGGGTCATTTTACCCAGTTGCCTTATGGCCTGAGGTCAATGTCTGAATAATTATTCAGAAGTAGCATGGGTAAATTTGGCTACTGGCATGTGGTCAGCATCTGAATCACACTGTTCTTTCATCTCACAATGTCAGTTTGTGTATTAAAGAGAAATTAACACAGTTATTATTTAATTTATTAGTCATATTAGATATGTTCTATATTGGAAGTCATTAAATATTTTTTCAATGTAAGAAATTAATAAAGAAGAGTACCATCGTTACTGACACATAAAAAATCATTTGGACAGTTTTCAACCAAGATGAACACGAAGAGGAAGAATCATAATTAATGACAGTCACTGGTACAGAGAATGTTTATCTTTGAGATCATGGCATCCTAAGAATTTATGGAATGTATCTAACTTGTATATATAGCCAACTTGTATAATTGACATTGCTGATTTGTAAAATCATCGTAACAGACTTGTATCTTAAAAATCACTATTTTGTAAAATAATCACAGATTTGTGTACTGGTAATATCATCACAGATTTGTATAATAGCTATCACTGAATTATTTAATAGCCAAAAGTGACTTGATTAATAAGCATAACTAACTTCTGGCTAGATTTGTTTAATAACATGCACTGATTTGTATAATATCTAGAATAGACTTGTATAATGGTCATCACTGACATGCATAATAGTCATCACTGACATGTATAATAGTTATCACTGATTTATATAATAGTCATCACTGACATGTATAATAATCATTACTGACATGCACAACTGTCATCACATGTCACTTTGTAAATTAAGGAGAAAATAATTGCAATTATCATTTGAATAATTTGGCTTAGTAGATGTTATGTATATTGAAATTTATTGATTGGAGACAATCACTGGTACAGTAAATATATGTCCTTGAAATCATGGTATCCTAAGGAATAATGGAATGCAAGTAACTTAACTGACATATACAATAATCATCACTGACTTGTGCAATAACCATCACTGACTTGTATAATAGCCAGGACTCAGGACTAACTCATAATCGTCATGACTGGTAACAATCACTGATCTGAATAATAGCTTTGACAGACTTGTATAATAGTCATCAATCAGACTTGTATAATAGTCATCAATCACTTGTATAAGACATAATTGACTTGTATGTATAATAATAGCTCAACCGACTTGTATACTGTATTAGTCTTAATGACTTTTATAATATCCATTGCTGACTTGTGTAATAGGCATTGCTAGCTTGTACAATAGCCATTACTGACTTGTATAATAGCAATTTCTTACTTGTGTAATAGCCATTACTGGCTTGTATAATAGCCATTACTGACTTGTATAATAGCAATTTCTTACTTGTGTAATAGCCATTACTGACTTGTATAATAGCAATTTCTTACTTGTGTAATAGCCATTACTGGCTTGTATAATAGCCATTACTGACTTGTATAATAGCAATTTCTGATGTGTATTATAGCAATTACTTTTATAATAGCCATTATTGGCTTATATAATAACCATTACTGACTTGTATAATAGCCATCACAGACTTGTATAATGCAATTATTGACTTGTGTAATCGCCATTACTGACTTGTATAATAGCCATCACTGACTTGTATAATAGCCATCACAGACTTGTATAATAGCCATCACAGACTTGTGTAATAGCCGTTACTGACTTGTATAATAGCCATCACTGACTTGTATAATAGCCATCACATACTTGTATAATAGCCATCACCGACTTGTATAATAGCCATCACAGACTTGTATAATAGCCATCACAGACTTGTATATAATAGCCATCACAGACTTGTATAATGCAATTACTGACTTGTGTAAAAACCCGTTACTGACATGTTTAATAGCCATCAGACTTGTATAACATAGACCCCTACATGTACCATGTAGACTCAGATTAATTTGGCATCTAGTGCTACTTTTAAGTATGGTAGTTATTCATCCCTACTTAAATGTTGTATATAGATCTACAGGACCATAACAATTTTTAAATTTCCTGTAATTTTTGAAAATTTGTTTAAAAATAATTATATTTATGAACTTGTGTTTTTCAGTGTATCCCTTAGGGGTGCAAGGCTAAGAGTAAAAAAAAATCTTCTTGGTGTCAAAACTGGGGGTCAGACTGAGTAAAAAATGAAATTTTATATAAAAACTGTGGGTCAAATAAAAAAATTTGGGGGTCTCTGACTAGTCAAGGGAAACACTGGTTTGTGGACACAATTGTATGGCAAGAGAGACAGACTAATATCATTATCAATATCATTATCGGAAAGTTGGGAATGGCTTGCTTATCTTCAACAAGTTAGAGACAAAATGCTGAAACTTGTGAGAATAAGGCTGCACTGTTAATTAGGTTGCTGACCATGCTATAGTAATGTAACTGCACAGACCCATATCTGCCATCACATAATGTGCCAGCAAATCTAGATTGATGCAGTTTGTTAGGAATGATCAATAGAACAAGCAACATAGATCCTGATCTATCTGTGACAGCAGACAGAGACAACCACTGAAGTGTAGACCTTCACTGAAAAAGCTGCTTTTTTAACACAGTTGCAAACATTACTGAAACCCACACCTGGTCACATGTTAGTCATGTTTAGAAATAAGCTTGTTTGGGTGAGTGACAACTTTTTGAAAGAATAACAAAGCAGAAAACAGATCCTTATTTTGTGTGTTTTATATGTTGCTCTGAATTTATTAATATTAGAATGTAATTTGCTATTTTAAACACCCAGGTTTTGCTAGCAGACTGCTTAAACCAGGATCAGGGCCCCGGGTTGCCTTTGCCAATCACTGCCATCCCACCTCTGCCCTTGTGGGTACGAGTCTCAGGCTCAGCCAGTGTGGGAACATGGGAAAGCTTGCCAATAGCTTCCTGTAGGTTTGTGATTATAGCTGGGATTATCCTGGGTTCTTCGTCCATCACTTAGACTAGCCACCATGTATAGCCAGCCTATCTGTGCTGAAAAATCATGTTAAATCCAGAAACCAAACCAGTATTGGCTCATTGAATCTGTTTGATCTAATCTGTATGTAGCAACAACCTTCTACACTTCAGCCACTACAGAAATATTCCTTTGATTTAACTATTTGGAAAGTTACAGTCATGATTCATGCTATCGTATCTGTTTTAATAATTTTATTAAATGACAAATTCCCAGACCAGTCTGGGTTCGATTTATTCATATTTTCACAGACACTAGACAATAATGGGAAATCAAAACATAGTAGAGTTTTTATTTAATGTGTGTTTTTTTGTATTAAATGCTTGCATTTTCTTATGGACTAAAAAGAATTACATGGAACTAGGCAAGTTACATCCCTTTTTGTTCAGTAATTTCCACAAAAATATGACTACTCTCCTGTCTGATTTCAAGGGTAATGATGTGTGAATTTTGTTTTTTGGGAATGGAATTTGTTATTCATTTCAGGCACTGAATTAAATAATTGTGTACATTTTCAGACATGTGAAAACAAACAGAAAATAAATCAAGTTCTTTGTAAGACTCGTGTAATAAGTGTAAATTCATTGTACTTTAGATAATGAACATATTTATCTAGTCACCATAACATTTACAATATATCATACGTAAGCATCGACATTACCATACACTGATGCATACAAATACATACATACATAAAGCACAGACATTTTCATAACACTGATACATGCACATCACATAAAGCATAGACATTACCATACACTGATACATATACACACCTCATATAAAGCATAGACATTACCATACACTGATACATACACACACCTCACATAAAGCATAGATATTACCATATACTGATACATACACACACCTCACATAAAGCATAGACATTACCATACACTGATGCATACACACACCTAACATAAAGCATAGACATTACCATACACTGATACATATACACACCTCACATAAAGCATAGACATTACCATACACTGATACATACACACACCTCACATAAAGCATAGACATTACCATATACCGATACATATACACACATATCACATAAAGCATAGACATTACCATATACTGATACACACACATCAACCATATACTGATAAACACACATCACACAAAGCATGGACATGACCATATACTGATACACACGCATTACATAAAGCATGGACCTAACCATATACTGATACACACACATCAAATAAAGCATGGACATGACCATACACTGATACACACATCAAATAAAGCATGGACCTAACCATATACTGACACACATGCATCACATAAAGCATGGACATGACATATACTGATACACACACATCAAATAAAGCATGGACCTAACCATATACTGATACACACACATCACATAAAGCTTGGACATGACCATACACTGATACACACACATCAAATAAAGCATGGACCTAACCATATACTGATACACATCACATAAAGCATGGACATGACCATACACTGATATACACACATCACATAAAGCATGGACATAACCATATACTGATACACACACATCAAATAAAGCATGGACATAACCATATACTGATACACACACATCACACAAAGCTTGGACATGACCATATACTGATACACACACATCACACAAAGCTTGGACATGACTATATACTGATACACATCAAATACAGCATGGACATAACCATATACTGATACACATCACATAAAGCATGGACATAACCATATACTGATACACGCACATCAAATAAAGCATGGACATAACCATATACTGATACACACACATCAAATAAAGCTTGGACATGACCATATACTGATACACACACATCACATAAAGCATGAACATGACCATATACTGATACACACACATTTCATAAAGCATGGACATAACCATATACTGATACACACACATCAAATAAAGCATGGACATAACCATATACTGATACACACATCACACAAAGCTTGGACATGACCATATACTGATACACACGCATCACATAAAGCATGAACATGACCATATACTGATACACACACATCTCATAAAGCATGGACATAACCATATACTGATACACACACATCACATAAAGCATGGACATAATCATATACTGATACACACACATCCACCTTATACTGATGCACACACATCACATAAAGCATGGGCATAATCCTATACTGATACACATCACATAAAGCATGGACATGACCATATACTGGTACACATAACATAAAGTATGGACATGACCATATACTGACACACACACACACACATCTCATAAAGCTTGGACATGACCATATACTGACACACACACACACATCACATAAAGCTTGGACATGACCATCTACTGATACATGCATCACATAAAGCTTGGACATAACCATATACTGATACACATCAAATAAAGCTTGGACATAACCATATACTGATACACATCAAATAAAGCATTGACATAACCATATACTGATACACACACATCACATAAAGTTTGGACATGACCATCTACTGATACACGCATCACATAAAGCTTGGACATGACCATATACTCATACACACACCACACAAAGCTTGGACATGACCATATACTGATACACACACATCACATAAAGCATGGACATAACCATATACTAATACAGACACATCACATAAAGCATGGACATAACCATATACTAATACAGACACATCACATAAAGCATGGACATAACCATATACTGGTACACAAACATCACACAAAGCTTGGACATGACCATATACTGATACACACGCATCATATAAAGCTTTGACATAACCATATACTGATACACATCACACAAAGCTTGGACATGACTATATACTGATACACACGCATCACATAAAGCATGAACATGACCATATACTGATATACACACATCTCATAAAGCATGGACATAACCATATACTGATACACACACATCACATAAAGCATGGACAAAACCATATACTGATACACACACATCAACCTTATACTGATACACACACATTACATAAAGCGTGGGCATAATCCTATACTGATACACATCACATAAAGCATGGACATGACTATATACTGCTACACATAACATAAAGTATGGACATGACCATATACTGACACACACACACACATCTCATAAAGCTTGGACATGACCATATACTGACACACACACACATCACATAAAGCTTGGACATGACCATCTACTGATACATGCATCACATAAAGCTTGGACATGACCATATACTGATACACACAGATCACACAAAGCTTGGACATGACCATATACTGATACACATGCATCACATAAAGCATGGACATAACCATATACTGATACACATCAAATAAAGCATGGACATAACCATATACTGGTACACACACATCACATAAAGCTTGGGCATGACCATCTACTGATACACGCATCACATAAAGCTTGGACATGACCATATACTGATACACACACATCACATAAAGCATGGACATAACCATATACTGATACACACACATCAAATAAAGCATGGACATGACCATATACTGATACACACATCACATAAAGCTTGGACATGACCATATACTGATACACACACATCACACAAAGCTTGGACATGACCATATACTGATACACACATCACATAAAGCATGGACATGACCATATACTGATACACACACATCACATAAAGCTTGGACATAACCATATACTGATACACACACATCACACAAAGCTTGGACATGACCATATACTGATACACACATCACATAAAGCATGGACATAACCATATACTGATACACACACATCACATAAAGCTTGGACATGATCATCTACTGATACACTCATCACATAAAGCTTGGACATAACCATATACTGATACACACACATCACATAAAGCTTGGACGTGACCATCTACTGATACACGCATCACATAAAGCTTGGACATGACCATATACTGATACACACACATCACACAAAGCTTGGACATGACCATATACTGATACACATGCATCACATAAAGCTTGGACATAACCATATACTGATACACACATCACATAAAGCTTGGACATAACCATATACTGGTACACACACATCACATAAAGCTTGGACATGACCATCTACTGATACACGCATCACATAAAGCTTGGACATGACCATATACTGATACACACACATCACATAAAGCATGGACATAACAATATACTGATACACACACATCAAATAAAGCATGGACATGACCATATACTGATACACACACATCACATAAAGCTTGGACATGATCATCTACTGATACACTCATCACATAAAGCTTGGACATAACCATATACTGATACACACACATCACATAAGGCTTGGACGTGACCATCTACTGATACACGCATCACATAAAGCTTGGACATGACCATATACTGATACACACACGTCACACAAAGCTTGGACATGACCATATACTGATACACATGCATCACATAAAGCTTGGACATAACCATATACTGATACACACATCACATAAAGCTTGGACATAACCATATACTGGTACACACACATCACATAAAGCTTGGACATGACCATCTACTGATACACGCATCACATAAAGCTTGGACATGACCATATACTGATACACACACATCACATAAAGCATGGACATAACCATATACTGATACACACACATCAAATAAAGCATGGACATGACCATATACTGATACACACATCACATAAAGCTTGGACATGACCATATACTGATACACACACATCACACAAAGCTTGGACATGACCATATACTGATACACACATCACATAAAGCATGGACATGACCATATACTGATACACACACATCACATAAAGCTTGGACATGATCATCTACTGATACACTCATCACATAAAGCTTGGACATAACCATATACTGATACACACACATCACATAAGGCTTGGACGTGACCATCTACTGATACACGCATCACATAAAGCTTGGACATGACCATATACTGATACACACACGTCACACAAAGCTTGGACATGACCATATACTGATACACATGCATCACATAAAGCTTGGACATAACCATATACTGATACACACATCACATAAAGCTTGGACATAACCATATACTGGTACACACACATCACATAAAGCTTGGACATGACCATCTACTGATACACGCATCACATAAAGCTTGGACATGACCATATACTGATACACACACATCACATAAAGCATGGACATAACCATATACTGATACACACACATCAAATAAAGCATGGACATGACCATATACTGATACACACATCACATAAAGCTTGGACATGACCATATACTGATACACACACATCACACAAAGCTTGGACATGACCATATACTGATACACACATCACATAAAGCATGGACATGACCATATACTGATACACACACATCACATAAAGCTTGGACATAACCATATACTGATACACACACATCACACAAAGCTTGGACATGACCATATACTGATACACACATCACATAAAGCATGGACATAACCATATACTGATACACACACATCACATAAAGCTTGGACATGATCATCTACTGATACACTCATCACATAAAGCTTGGACATAACCATATACTGATACACACACATCACATAAAGCTTGGACATGACCATATACTGATACACACACATCACACAAAGCTTGGACATGACCATATACTGATACACATGCATCACATAAAGCTTGGACATAACCATATACTGATACACGCATCACATAAAGCTTGGACATAACCATATACTGGTACACACACATCACATAAAGCTTGGACATGACCATCTACTGATACACGCATCACATAAAGCTTGGACATGACCATATACTGATACACACACATCACATAAAGCATGGACATAACCATATACTGATACACACACATCAAATAAAGCATGGACATGACCATATACTGATACACACATCACATAAAGCTTGGACATGACCATATACTGATACACACACATCACACAAAGCTTGGACATGACCATATACTAATACACACACATCGCATAAAGTATGGACATTTTCATACACTGGCACATACATATCAGACATAAAGAATAGAGATAGTACCATATACTGATGCATACATACACATAATACATAATGCATCTCTAGGTGCAGTATATATTTTTCCAGTGATGTGTACCACGATACTTTTTCAGTGTACTAGTTCTTCAGTAGTTTCCATCAGTAAGGAATCAACAGAAATTCTCAAGTAGTCTTGTTGTGAATTTATGATATTAAAAGTATATTTTTAGTTTTTAATGACAAAATGATTCCAAAAAATTGTATTTTCTTTTTTTATCAAAACAGTTTTATTTGTCAACAATTAATTTTGAATATTACAAATATATTTATGAATCTTTTATCACATGTTTGACAGATGTCCCTTATGTCATCATAGTGGCCAAACAGGATGTCTTCACAGATATTCAGGCCATATCCAACTTTGGAGATCATTTTGGATTTAAAAAAAGAAAGAAAAAAATAGGTTATTTTTTATTTGTTATTAATTAACATACATTAATGTGCTAAATACATGTACATGTATTTCTTTTTAGGACAGAGAATAAGCCTGAGATTTTCAGAATAGTTTATTTCTGTTTGACTTCATTTCTCTAGTCCACTAAATATTTATATTTTCTCATTTGTTGAGTCTGTGAGTTTTATGTTTACTGGCCCTCCCTGATAAATATCTTGCCCAGGCACTGGCATCCCACTCAAAGTTTCCCTGCTGATTATGTCAGTAGTGGAGCTAGTAAATTGTAGGCTTCAGTGTTAATGCTTCCTGTTTTTGACCAGAAGCATTCTACTGTCACCACTTTTACAGTGTGTCAGCTAAAATGTTAGCTTAAACATTATACTTTAATACAAATGTTTAGACAAAGGATGTCCACAACAAAACTAAGCTATTACCAAACCCACATAAAAACAAAAATAAAGCAAAACCCAATATGTCAAGGTCATGTAAATGTATATAACTAATCAATTGAAAACAACATGATATTCAACTTAAAGTTTAAAATATTCTACTTGAAATAACCAATAATAGCCTTTCCTTGCAGAAAAGGCAATCAAATAGTAGTGATTGCAGCAGAAAATGAATTAGCTTCCAAGAACAATACTTGATCTTCGATAAAAATTCAACCTTAAATTTTGCTGCACTTCCGAAATGAAGGCAGTTAAGAGTAAAGAAGGAAAGCAACAATTCCTAGTGTGCAATTTGCATCGATCATTTAAAATCTTGATCAAATGATTTATTCACAAGAGCAGGAAGAAGACCTACAATATATACTCTCTTATTATTAATTCACACTGCAAACTACACAGACTCGGGTCATGTGCGATTATATAGTCTCAGTTTGAATGAAGTCTCACAGTGTGCATTTTTCAGTAAAATTTGTTTTTAAAATATGCAAATGCATGGCCTATTTTACAGTTCAGATACTATCACATGATTACATACAGAATATAATTATGTTTCATTGGCATGACAAGAAAGAGTAATGGCATTTTCACTAACATGAAATTATTATGAGCAACACAACTTTGAACTTCTAAGTTTAGTCCCCATATATTGGGGTCCATTATGCATAATAATACCATTACATAATGTCATAGGATCCATAACTACACCTGCTGTTTAAAAGGGAACACGTTCAGTGTTTTATCCCCAAATGGCTTCATGTAAGTTTTTTGACTCAATTAAGGCAAAAAACAGTGAGTCAGATTTCAAACCTACGAGTCGTATTCAAGCCGATGATCAGTCTTCAGTAGTTTAAAAAAAATAATTATATGGTTCAAATACACTACAAAAGTATCAGTTACATAAGGTGACTAAGGCCAGTAAGGCAATTCCCTTGCCAGAAGCATCTGAACATTCTATATTCGTTTAAAATCTTGTTGATGGTTTCGTGTCATCAGAAATAATCTGAGCATATATGACAAGGCGTTTATTGTTGGCCATGTCAGTGCTTTCATCTGCATTGCAGTCACAAATGACAAATTTTGCAGGTCACATATAGGACAATCGTCAACAACGTTTGATAGGCTCTCCTGTAACTCTGAACAGGTAGTAGCCAAGTCATACTGAATGGTGGAATTCTTCAAAATGTCAATGACATCAGTTTCTTCCGCCATTTAGTCATGTATTAAATTAAGAAGAGATTTCTATTTTAAGATGAGATGTCTTCTACACTCAGCCAATGTACACACTTCAGTAGCACTTTCAGTGCTATGTCTTGCTTGGAATAATGATTTTGTGAACCTGCATTCACATCTGCCTGTTGTTGTGGACCTTCAATCAGCAGTTTGTGTTCTGGCAACCCAGCATGCCTTGCTAGTGTACTGTTCTGAAAGTTATTGTTTTTTGCACATTTGGTCATGGAGTTGTTTTTTTGCTTCTGTACATACGTGGCAAAACATCAAGGTGTCTTCACTGTCACATTCATCACTTGACTTCTTTGTGAAAATGTAGCCAGCTGTATGTTTTCAACTATTGCTGCACAAAAATACGTTTTATCTTACAAGTAACCGTTACTTCATCTTTACATGATGAAGGCTCCACTGGTTTGATAACAATACTATTATCATCGGTCGGTTGTAAACGTGGTCCAAATGATAATTTCATTTGTTTCAGCTCTAATTTAATTATTTGCCTTGGATGCCATTTTCATTCGAATTCTGACAGTATCTTGAAACAACACAAGGCAAACAATTGAAGAAAAGGAAATTGTTGCATCGTTGCAAGACAAGGATGCACATAAAATAATATTTTCTCATGAGAATCACTTTAAAATCACATGTTTATCTTCTGCCTCTTTCTTTTGTGTGGTGATTATATGGTTCTAATATCCTGTTGCTACAAATGATGTGACAGTTACAGGTCACATAAGGTCAGCTCCAAACTCCACACTCAGTTTTAACCCTATGTGTTATGATAACATCATAAGAAACTGATGTGCGCATGTTTCCCCTGTTTGGGATAGTTATAATTTAGCCAATAAAGTAGTTATAACAAACCTTTATTTTGTGTTAATCAGCAAAATCTAACACTGGTGTGCATTTGTTTTGTGTTAATCAGCAAAACATAACATTGAGATGCATCAATTTACTTACCGGCAATGATTTTTGTGCATCAGATCAGAAACGGCTGCATATTTGACGCATGGGTAGATAAAACACTGCACATTTTTATGTATTCATTACAAACCTATTTACTTTTTGATCTAGTGTTTGATGCAGATGTTCAGGTATTTTTTCCTGTCGACTTTTGTTCCTAATTGGGGAACTCATTTGAATACATCTTGGTTTAAAAAACTTCAACATATCCCTATGCCATAGCAAAACATTCCTTCCACTGACTTTTGTATATGTATAGGGTTTTATGGCATGTCAGCACGATCCAGGATATATAGTGCAGATCGACAGTTTACATCTAAAAATACAAGGGAAACATTGCAAAATTTTGATGAAAGATGAACCCTTCCAAATAAACTTTCACCTGTAGTCCTTCAAAAGATAAATCCAAAGAGTAAAAAGGATAAAGCCCTTCAGCTATAGCTTAATGCTTAACAGGATATATATATTTATATGAACCTACATTATTTTAGAAAGTCAGAATATTTCTTCTTCTGGAATTACATCATCAGAACATTGTTTATGTTGACCTAACCAAAGTTTGGCCTGACAGCTTGGAGAAGTGAGAAGCTTTCATACAATGTTTCCATCAACATCTTCTTTTTCACATCAGTTGTGCACTATCATCCACTCCGAATAGCATTGTTTTATCCTATGTTAGGAATTAATGCAACATGAGTGATTCTAACATCAATCTGTAACCTGTCTTTTTTAACGTATATGCAAGACAGATGGACTGCAGTACTCCATAATACCAAGGCAACAATCATGACACACAGTGCAGTTTAAGATTTTCCTACCACTGTGACGGCATCATTCATACTAACACAATGATAACCATGAACTGAATTTCTTCTTCATCTTTTCATAAAGGTTTCTTAACTTTTCATTGCATCCTTTTGGTCCTAATATCACAATTTCATTGTTTATATTTGACTACATCTACGTAGGTCACATTGCATCCTTTTGGTCCTAATATCACAATTTCATTGTTTATATTTGACTACATCTACGTCACATTGCACCCTTTTGGTCCTAATATCACAATTTCATTGTTTATATTTGGCTACATCTACGTCACATTGCATCCTTTTGGTCCTAATATCACAATTTCATTGTTTATATTTGACTACATCTACGTCACATTGCATCCTTTTGGTCCTAATATCACAATTTCATTGTTTATGTTTGGCTACATCTACGTAGGTCACATTGCATCATTTTGGTCCTAATATCACTATTTCATTGTTTATATTTGACTACATCTACGTCACATTGCATCCTTTTGGTCCTAATATCACAATTTCATTGTTTATGTTTGGCTACATCTACGTAGGTCACATTGCATCATTTTGGTCCTAATATCACTATTTCATTGTTTATATTTGACTACATCTACGTCACATTGCATCCTTTTGGTCCTAATATCACAATTTCATTGTTTATGTTTGGCTACATCTACGTCACATTGCATCCTTTTGGTCCTAATATCACTATTTCATTGTTTATGTTTGGCTACATCTATGTAGGTCATATTGCATCATTTTGGTCCTAATATCACTATTTCATTGTTTATGTTTGGCTACATCTACGTAGGTCATATTGCATCCTTTTGGTCCTAATATCACAATTTCATTGTTTATGTTTGGCTACATCTACGTCACATTGCATCCTTTTGGTTCTAATATCACAATTTCATTGTTTATGTTTGGCTACATCTACGTCACATTGCATCCTTTTGGTCCTAATATCACTATTTCATTGTTTATGTTTGGCTACATCTACGTAGGTCATATTGCATCATTTTGGTCCTAAGATCACTATTTCATTGTTTATGTTTGGCTACATCTACGTCACATTGCATCCTTTTTAACAAACTTAGTTACGTTCATTGCTGAATGAGAATCACCTCAGATGCTGTCACCTTTTCATAGCAGTAAATTAGCTTGCATTAATGCATGGTGTTCAGGTTTCATTCATTAAATGAACAGCATGTATAATGTCAAATAAAATTTTGAAACAACTTTTTATTTCAAATGTGTTATTCCTTTAACATAACAAAATTATTAATTTCAATTAAGCTCGCTGATAAGTCGAGTCCAACTGCTAAGAAACAAAGATCCTGATCTGCCGTAGCTTAATGCACCTGCAGATCAGGGTCCATGTTGTTTATTCTATTGGCTATTCCTTACAAACTGCACAGACCCAGATCTGCCTGTGCATTATGCAGTGGCAGAGCTGGGTCTGTGTAGTTTGCAGTTGGACTAGTCTTATAAGCAAGTATGTACGGTGTGCTTATTTTGGAATATGTAATAGAAAGGTAATTGATTGATGTTCAATCTAAAGTTAGAAAATCTCAGTATAACTTATGTAAATAACCAGGATTGTTATTGTATGGTTCAGTTCTTGGTTTTGGTTGAGTGAATCATGTAATAAGAACAAATAAATGTTGTTAAACACTGATGACCCATATGAATTAACACAGGTATAAAATGAAATGCCAACCAATAGGCACTGTTCGTCCCAAACACCTTCATCCAGTCTTGATTCTTCTTCGAATCTCACTTTGCCACAGCAAAATAATGGCTACTAAATGTCAGGTTGGAATCAATTTTTGGAAACTTGTTAGTGGACAAATATGATATTTATGAGCAATTATTTTATATGGGTGTTTTTTGTGTTTTTGGATTTTTAAGGTAGCAATTAAGTTATATCACTACGATATCTGCAGTGTGGCAGTTTATAGTGTTGTCTAGCACTGAGGCATTACAGTGTTTGTTTTTGGGGTGGTTACATTTGTCACAATGGAACTATTACCATAATCAAAATTAGAGGGAATGTCAATTCAAAAAAGTAAATTTAAATACTGGATTCAGATTTGTGACCTGTAGTGGTCAAATTTTTTTCAAACTGCCCATAGTTATCTCATGATGATGATGATGTACATATAGGGGCCATCCGTTTAGTATGTATGCAAAAATCTGGCAAAGCTTGACCCATCTCCCCTCCCTGTACACATGTGTACTTTTTTTTACACCACCTACGTATGTACACTTGATGCACACACCCCATGGAATTCTATAGAGCATCCTATATTTAATCCAGGCAGAAACAATAAAGGATTAATAATATTAATGTGTTTAATAAAACATAGTCCACCGACGTTGAATGTCTGGCTGCATCAAAGAAATAAGCTGCATAACTTTAAAAAGTTTGTCTAGTGTCCACTAAAATTCAAACGCCGACTGAATCATTCACCCCTCTCCAGTTTCTTATGCATACATATGCATTTGGGTTACACCCCCCCCCCCATGCATACATACTAAATGGACTGCCCCATACCAGTAAGTGGAAACATCACAGTGACAAATGGAAAATCAAATAATTTGCTTTCCATGTCCTTCTCAATCTCCTGATCTTAATGCTATTTCAAACAGATGGAGATTATAAACGTTTGACAGCAGTTGGAACAACACGACCATCAGAACCAACCCACTTATCATTTAGTGCAGAATGTACTGCCAGCTTTTGTAGGAAATTTAAAGTTATTCCGTTCCCATACAAATGTGTACATAATGAAAAGGCTAATTACTTCTGATCTGTTATAAGTTTTACAATATTTGCTTGTGTTAATGTTATATTGCATGAAAATGGTATGGCATGGTATTTGTAAATGGATGATAAATAAGTCTTAAATGGATAGTAATCATTTAACTAAGGAATAATACCAAGATTATGTGGGTTACTCATGTTTTCTGTTGGCATATTCTTCCAGATATGAAAAATGATTATCCAGTAAAGTGCTAAATGAATTCAACAGATATCTGGTTTTGCAACATAGAATCTCCGATTGCAAAGGGCAGACCCATCAAGCTTTGTTAGGAACATGGAACCATGTAATAAAACTACAACCTGGATATCAATAAGGCTATTGAACTATCTACTAAGCCATACCTAACCCTAATTCAGTATCGTGATTAACAATGAATAATGCAAAGATCTGCTGTTATACAATTGGGGATTAGAACAGGGTCTACATTAGACTAAAATCTAACTGGCACAAACTATATAGACCCTGACTTCTTGATGCTGCATTATATAATGTCAGATCATATTTCATTGTCAGTTATAAGTTGCTAAATTTGGTGTAATCACTGATATCAGCCAGAAAGACTAATAGATTAAGAAATGTACTAGCCACAGGCTACCAGGCTGCCACTGATTTCAAGCTCTGCTCTGACACAACTGCCCATAACAGAAGGTGTAATGTCCAAAGCATTAAGGTTTGAATCTCTTTTCAAGCCTTTCTCCAAATATACACCTGCCCATTTCATCTGAAAATAACCCCCGCCTTAATTCATGTCGGTAAATCTAATGAGAACATAATAGCAATAAGGTCTTTTTTAACTGTGATTTCCAGACCAGTTACTCAAAAATAAAATGTAAGTGAAATGACCAATTTCAACTCATTTTAAGTGTCTTCCAAAGTTCTGGACATGCATGGAGCTAAATTGTTAAGTAATCGATTTAAATTGTCGAGTCACGAAACTAGATCTTTAAGTCATAAAAATAAATATTTAAGTCATGGGCTACGTCTTCTAGTTGTGGAGCTAAATCTTTCAGTTATGGAGCTAATCTTTAAGTCATGGGGCTAAATCTTTTAAGTCATGGGGCTAAATCTTTAAGTCATGGGGATGAATCTTCAAGTCATCAATCTTTAAGTTATGGAGCTAAATCTTGCAGTTGTGGAGCTAAATATTTTAGTCATGGGGCTGAATCCTTAAGTCATCTATCTTTAAATTATGGAGCTAAATATTTCCATTATAGAACTAAATCTTTAAGTGGTGGAACTAATACTTTAAGTCATACGGCGAAATCCTTAAGTCATGGGGATGAATCTTGAAGTCATGGGGATGAATCTTTAAGTCATCAATCTTTAAGTTATGGAGCTAAATATTTCCATAATGGAACTAAATGTTTAAGTCATGGAACTAATACTTTAAGTCATGGGGATGAATCTTTAAGTCATGAAATTAATACTTTTAAGTCATGGAGATGAATCTTTAAGTCATAGGGATGAATCTTTAAGTCATGTGGATGAATCTTTAAGTCATGTGGATGAATCTTTAAGTCATCAATCTTTAAGTTACGGAGCTAAATATTTCCATAATGGAACTAAATGTTTAAGTCATGGAACTAATACTTTAAGTCAGGGGGATGAATCTTTAAGTCATGTGGATGAATCTTTAAGTCAGGGGGATGAATCTTTAAGTCATGGAGATGAATCATTAAGTCAGGGGGATGAATCTTTAAGTCATGGAACTAATACTTTTAAGTCATGGGGCTAAATCTTTAAGTAATGGAACTAATACTTTAAGTCATGTGGATGAATCTTTAAGTCATGGGGATGAATCTTTAAGTCAAGGAGATGAATCTTTAAATCATCTTTCTTTCAGTTGTGGAGCTAAATATTTAAGTCATGGGGCTAAATCTTTTAAGTCACTTGACTGATTCTTTAAGTGATTGGGCTGAATCTTTAAGCCAGTAATGAACATCTTTATTTTCATTGTTCAAACATTGGCTATGGATTTTAACCCACTGGATCTTTTTCTTGTTGGGGGAGGGGGGTCAGCATTGGATTTTCTGCAAAACATAAGGCCTGTTTCAGTTTAGTGCAGAGTGGTAGAGGAATAACTGGGAAAGACCTTGGAAATAGCCACTGACCCATGGGAAACTACTGGCAAGCTATCTCAGTATAACCACATTGTTTGAGCTAAAACTCAAAACCATGATGACAGAGGTGTGTTGTTTGAGTAATCTGTAAAGGTGAGCACTCAGCCCTAGAATGTTTGAAATTAGAAATATATCTATAACACAGTAGAACTTCCAAGACTCATCTGAAAATATCAAAAAATGTTATCAGTATGTTTGTGCTGTGTGCCCAAACTTTTTGTTTAGCACATTAACCCATGGAGGTTTTTGTCATTTTCATCTGAAATTCGAGTAGGAAACACATTTTGAAAGCTATTTTTGAATACATCCTAAAACACCAACTTCCAGGTGATCTTCCAATAACATACTGACTAGTTGTGTTAGAAACATTGTTTTTCATTGGCTATTTGGCTCGCGCATTAGCAGAACAGTAAAAGTTGGAGTGCATTATTTTTTAAAATTTGTTTTATTACATTTTTTTTGCTTAATGGACCCATTATTTTTGTATCGAGACCACTCTTTATTCCAAATGCCCATCTTTTCCTACATTTTGCAAAGGTTCATCTGTCTGTTTGCAGTTCATACTGGTCTGCCTTAGATCTGAGACCAAGAAGTCTAAAATCTGGACACAAAATCGGATTCCGACCACGGGTGAATTTTGGGTAGAAAAAAATAGGGTCCAAAAACGGGGTTTTTTCCCTCTGTATTTTGTAGTGCAACTAAAACATCTAGATTATTTGGTATCATTGTAGAGCTACATCTGTCTACCTTTCTGTAATACCACCCACTTTAGTGTATCATACATGACCTTGATGCTACAGAGTAGGCTACTTCCTCCTGCCACTTAAACTCATCACCAGGGGTTAATGTATTAAGTTTCAGCCATTTGGGATTGTAACTGTGAGAATGCTGTATGACCGAGGAAGCCATGGAAGTGATTGTTTGAGTTGTCAAGCATTGCTGTTGTTATTTAAACATAATCTGTCACCTTATTAATTTTAAAACAGAAAAACCTTCTTAAAGTTGAGTCTTCTTCTAACATTTATTCACAGCATATACAGTCTATTTCAGTACAGTCTTATTGGCCATTGTAACCCACTAAATATATGTAGCTTGACTTTGTTTCATTTTGACCAGACCTTACTTGTTGCTTATGCAGTGTCTCAAAATGAGTTTAAGTGAATCAACAGAGGGACTTTAGAAATGCATTAAGCATTCCAGACATGTCAGAAATGGATAGGTAGTTTGAAATGTTCTCCTGTAAATGTTAGATTTGGGTTTTGTTTGCAGGAAACGTGATATGTTAGTCCAACTATAGCCTAGCTATAAAATTTCTGCATTTCTGAATTTTAGAAGTCCTCGGAGAAAACAGTTGTTTTAAAATGTGTGATAAAATACAGGAGAATATTTAGGACATTCAAGTATTGAAAGTCTGCAGTGTATTTTCAATATGGGTTTTACAATTTTGATATTTTAATTAATTTGACATCAGCAAATTACATGCTGAAAACCTGTTTGAAATGTCCAGATTAATCAACAATACAGATTTTTTACTTATCCCCCGCCCCCCTCCCAGTAATATGAGTTGTCTCTGCTCATCAATCCATTCCAAATTTGTTTTAGCATAGAACATAAGAACTGGATCACTATGAAATTTTACATGTTATAATGGAAATATATATGGCCAGACCAGATTTTCAGACCATTATATCTATTTTAAATTGTATGCCGGTATTATTTTAAATTGTATAGCGGTACTAATTTATGAATCATTTGGGATAACATATTTCTTTTTCTTTTAAAATCTTCCTTGCATCATATTGAGCAAAAACTACTTCTTGGTACATAGATGAACTTTGGTAGGTTTATTTTTATTCTGTAAGTTTTCATTGTTTTACATATTGGTTAACATTTTAGATTTAAACTTTATTTCAACCGAAACTTTCAAATTAAGCAAGAAACCCAACTTGTAATAAACAAGTGAAATTTATTAGACATGTTTTTTTTATTTATTTGTAAATGGCCTGTTTAGATTTTCATCCCATTACAACAATTACTTGTCTTTTGTAAAAGTTATTCAGAACTTTTAGATCTACTTAATTTTATGAAAAACCTTGTTAACATGGTTGAGAAAAGCCAGTTGAGATAGATGAAAACTTAGTTGTCCTATTTCTAATTTATATTTAAATGACCTGAAAGTATTTCTAGCCAATGCTGCAATTTATTTAATTTTCATAAACTTTAAAAATTTGCCCTTTGGATTTTTTTTGTCTAATGTGCAGTCTGCTAACAACATTACAGCAGAGACCCTTTTTGTCTATAATGAACTGTCCAAAAAGAAGGATTACACCACTAACCTTTCTGGGGCCCCGAGTGGTCTAAAGCGTTCTCCGTTACGGATCACTGCCATCTCACCTCTGTCTGCGCTGGTTCAAGTCTCGGATTCAGCCAGTGTGGGTATGTGAGAAAGCTTGCCAGTAGCGTCTCATGGGTCAGTGGTTCTTTCCGGGGTTTTCCCGGGTTCTTCCTTCACCATTGATACTGGCCGCCATGTATAGCCTATCGTGTGCTGAAAAATGGCATTACACCCCACAACAACAACAACAACAACAACTAACCTTTCTGGTCTGTTGTGCAATCTACTACATAACAACATTTCAGTGGTGGAGGAATGTGTTTTACAAACACAAATTCTGCTTATTCTAAAATTTATTTTGAGCATAAATCTAGACATAGCATTGTGAAAATCTTGATTCTGAAACTTGCATCAGAGTAATAAGCTGTATGTATTTATAACAAAGATGTGAAAGGCCTTATAATCTAGCGGAAAGACATGATAGATCCTAATATTCTGTGTCATCATAAAGACTGCTGTAAAATCCAACATGTTTGAATTGATTGTCTTCAGTAATGACTCATTCTTTCTGATAATTCCTTTTCCTCTGTCCAAGAATTAAAAATGCTAACTTTAAAACTAGCAGTATATTGGCCACATACTTCTAATTAGAATATTTTATGAAAAAGATTAAATTAAAAGCGTCAGGTTTATATAAAAATATTAATTATTTAATATTGAGGTTGATGCTTGAGTCAGTCTTTTAGATCTTTAATTTCAGAGTTTTTTTTTTTAATAAAAGGTATTTAAATGGATGAATAATAAATGGCTTCAGGTTGAGAATGTCAAAAATTGAAACATTTGTTGGAGATTACTGTTATCAAAAATTGAAACATTTATTAGAGATTACTATTATCAAAAATTGAAACATTTGTTGGAGATTACTCTTATCAAAAATTGAAACATTTGTTGGAGATTACTATTATAAAAAATTGCATCAAATAATCTTTTACTTCTCAAAAAATTGTGTTACTAGTTGAAAGTATTAAAAAACAGAATTTTTTATATTAAAAAATTGTAATACTTGTACCATTTATACTCACTTATAAGTCAAGTCCAACTGCAGACTGCACAGACCCAGATCTGCCAATTCATAATGTGTCGGCTGATCTGGGTCTTTGTAGAAGAAACAACACATACTCTGTTCTCCAGGTACATTATGCGATGGCAGATCAGGATCTTTGGGGTTTTTTTTGCAGTTTGACTTACGAGCAAGACAATATAGTAATAAAAGACTGTAGATTATTTTACCAAGTTAAAACAATTTATCGACTAGGAACATTGTATTGGTTCTCATAATGTTCATACATTAAAGTATATTTATAATAAAAAATATTTCATTACCTGTAATGTTCTAGAAGTAGACTTTTGATGCTTGTGGTGAAGTGCCTGTTAATTATTTGACATGTTATTACTAGCATAAACACATCCTCAGTTGAAGTCCATGATGGCACAGAACTTTATACAAACAACTCTTTCTTCACAAGGCAGAATTCCAATTAATTACAAACAGTTGGCAGTGTGGAGTATTAACAGGGCAGACTGGATTTTGTGACAGCAGTCACAGTCTACATTAATGCTAAGCTAAGGCTTTAGTCTGGTAAGGGAGACAACATAATGCCTTGGCTTTCAACACCCACTGTGTTTTCACTGCTTGCGATAATTATTCTGCCCTCTGTCAGTACAAGTTTACAACAGAAAAAAACAAACAATTATAATTATGATACATGGAGTCTTTTAACTTAAAACACAGTGGTCCCTCGCTGTAAGGTGCCCTAGCATAAATGTGACTGAAATACTCTAGTTGTGTTGATGTGGATTGGGGGAAGATTATTTTTCTTAACTAGATAGCAAAGCAATTTCAGGTTTGGGATTGATGATGTGTGTCCATCCATCCATCCATCAAGTATCAATGCTCAGGTTAAGGTTGCAGTTAGGTCACTTTTTCAAACACTATGGCTAGTCAAGTCTAATGTTGTAAAGTGCTTAGAGCTTTTAAAGATTAGGCCTATACAAAGTCCTCATTATTATTATTATTATTATTATTATTATAAGCTGGTATTTGGATATCATGTGGAGTATTCAAGCTTTCAGTAAACATCAGGTCATTGTGACCTATATTTCACAATTCCTTGATTTTGGCTAATCTTGGTGTTTAGATATGTAAAAAAAACCAGGCACTAGTACAAGTGCAGTCTCATAATTGGTATATAGCTGCTTGCCATCAGTAAAAATAGGGTCATTCATACCTATATGTTATGATTTAGTGATTATTGCATATCTTTTGGTTGAACTAAATTTCTCTTGGTTAAGGTTTGTGTCAGGTCATTTTTTCAGATATTAATAATTTTAATGACTTTTATATAGGGTTAGAGGCAATAACAGTACCTGATAAATATTGTGTTTTAAATCTGCCAACTATATTGCAAAAGTGCAGGGTTAGTGTAATTTAAATGGAAAATAACTTGGTGACAAAGAATAATCTTTTAATTGGTGTTTATACCAAGACAACCCTTTGACTGGGATTTCTTTGCCTCGGTGCAGACCACAACATAGATTCTCGTAGTTGCATTAGGTGCTTTTATTCTTTTCAGGAATCTATAAAATATTATGTAGAAACAAAAACAGAATACAGTATTGTAATGTACAACACAGAATAATGATGGTACTTTACAAAGTACAGTCTTTATTAAGAAATAATTACAACCACACTCTACAGTTAATTTTATGCGGTAATTATTATGACTATCCTCTACATCTTATAGCCTGCTTTTGTGTGTGTGTGTGTGATTTAGATTTTTAACATCACTTTATGAATTTTAGTCATATCACAATGTCTGCAGTGTGGCAGTTTATAGTAATGTCAAACACTGGGGCATCATGCATTAGACATGTAGCATCATGTCTTACCCACTCACATTATCCCGACGCCAGGCCGACAGTCCTAACACTAACCTCTTAATGCTGATTGCCAAGCAAAGCAGCTGCTGTACCATTTTTATAAGTCTTGTGTATGACTTGGCCGGTGTTCAAACCCACGACTTCCCACATCCAAGATGGATGCTCTAGGACTGGACAGCCTGGTGTCAGGATAATGTGACTGAGTGGGACATGATGCTACATGTCTGCAGCATTATGCCCCATTGCTAGACATCACTATAAATTGCCACACTGCAGACATCTTAGCAATATTGCTGAAAAATTACATTAAGCTAGGTTAAAATCCAAATCAGACACACACACACAGACACACACCAATGCCATGTGATTATTGGTATGATTCTCATTTATATTGCATGTTGACATGTAAATTGACGATATGTTTCTTGGAGCTGTTTAAATTCATGACTTTATTTCACAGTTGAAAATTTCACATTATCATTAGCAGCATAATATAGAAAGCTTGGTTGCTAAGATACCTGCAAAACTGAAATTAAATAGCATCAATGTTTCCCAATTACGACCACCTAGACCTACATTTATGTATACTTAAAAAATACTCTTAGCAATCTAGATGTTTAATTACATTTATTAATTAGGGTATAGTTTCATTGTCATGTGTAGAAAGGTAAAGTTGCCACAGTGAGCATGAGCCTTCCAAATTTGTTCTCTGCAGAAATAATAATAATAATAATAATAAGTGCAAATTTGGCAGTTGAAGCCATTGTGCATTTCTCAAGGCAACTAAATGTTCTGCAACTGTTTTTTTAGTTCTGAATTTTGTGAACATTAATGTAATATGGTTTAATGACTGTTAATTGATGAAATGAAACATTGTTTTAATTTTGATCATGATCTTTATCGATACAGCATCTATAGTCACTACTGTTTTTTGTATGCATAATTTTGTTTAGTTTTTTTTAATATTCCCCACCCTAATAATATTTATGAAGGCTAGTGTTTTGTTTCAGTCGAGGCATCTGATTTTGATGTGGTTGAATGTAGTATTGATTTCTATATTTTTTTAAAAATCATGTCTGGACAAAAACTGTACTTGTACGTGTCTACTCTAGGATATAGAATATTTTAACAGCCATGTTGGCTTTTCCTGCTGATTCTTGTGCAGAATGCCAGGCTGTCTTTCAGGATATTTGCTTTACCCATTAAACCCTGGTACAGCAAAATAAGATGTTTTCTTTCCATTTTGTTAAGGAGGTTTCCATTTCAGTTTTCTCCATTCTATCCAAAAGTCATTGTTAAAGCTAGGATTGTCCACTTCACCAGGGAACCCCAGAGACACATAGAGTTTAGGTTGAAGTTTAAATGGACTTTAATTCTCACAGTAGTTTATTGACCACAGAGAGTACAGTGAATTTTTGAACCATCAACAAGATTTGTTTATAGCTGCAATTAGCTTGTCTGACTTCTTGATATCTCAAGTTAGATTGTTTGACTTCTTGATATCTCAAGTTAGCTTGTTTGACTTCTTGATATCTCAAGTTAGCTTGTCCGGCTTCTTGATATCTCAAGTTAGCTTGTCCGACTTCTTGATATCTCAGGTTAGCTTGTCTGACTTCTTGATATCTCAAGTTAGCTTGTCTGACTTTTTGATATCTCAAGATAGCTTGTCTGACTTCTTGATATTTAAAGTTAACTTGTCTGACTTCTTGATATCTAAATTAGCTTGTCTGACTTCTTAATATCTCAAGTTAGCTTGTCTGAGCTCTTGATAACTGAAGTTATTTGTCTGGGTTCTTGATAACTGGAGTTAGTTTGTCAGGGGCCATGACAACTGAAGTTATCTGTTTTCTTGATAACTCAGGTGAGCTTGTCTGGATTATTGCCAACTCAAGTTAGCTTGTCTGTTTTCTTAACTCATTAACCCCTAGCAACGAGTTAACATGCAGGAGGTAGTAGCCTACTGCCGAGCTCTGTAGCATCATGGTCATGCATGACACACTAAAGTGGGTGGTATTATAGAAAGGTAGACAGGTGTAGCTCTACAATGATACCATATAATCTGGAATATCTAGTTGTACTACAAAATACAGAATTAAAAAACCTCATTTTTTTGGACCCAATTTTTTTCTACCCAGAATTCGCCTGTGGTCAGAATCCGATTTTGTGTCTGAATTTTAGACGTTTTGGTCTCAGATCTAAGGCAAATCAGTATGAACTGCAAACAGACAGATGAATCGTTGCAAAAAGTAGGATAAGATGGGCATTTGGAATAAAGTGGTCTCGATACAAAAATAATGGCTTCTTTTAGCAACAAAAAAAAGAACTCCAACTTTTACCCTTCTGCTCATGTGCGAGCCAAATAGCCAATGAAAAATGATGTTTCTAACACAACTAGGTAGTATGTTATTGAAAGATCACCTGGGATTTGGTGTTTTCGGATCTGTTCAGAAATAGCTTTCAAAATGTGTTTCCTACTCGATTTTCAGGCAAAAATGACAAAAAACCCCAAGGGTTTATATGTTAATAATTCAAGTTAGCTTGTCTGGGGTCTTGATAACTCTAGTTAGCTTGTCTGAGTTCTGATAATTCAAGTTACCTTGTCTTGGGTCTTTATAACTCAAGTTAGGTTGTCTGGGGTTTTATAACTGAAAATACAGTATATACTCGCTTATAAGTGAAGTCAAACTGCAAACAACAAAGACCCAGATCTGCCATAGCATAAGGCACCTGTAGATCAGGTTCTGTTTAATTTGTTCTACTGATTACTCCAAACAAACTGCACAGACCAAGATCTGCCCTCACATTAAGTGACAGCAGACCTGGGTCTTTGCAGTTTGCATTTGGACTCATAAGTGAGTATATATGGTAGCTTGTATGGATTCTTGGTAGCTGAAAATAGCTGGTCTGGGTTCTTAGTATAAAGTACCTTCACTATCAACTAAAAGTAGATGTCAGTGATAAATTATAAATGACATTTCATTCTAGACATAACTTGGGGTCTTGACAGTGCAACAGCAGATGGCTTGGATAACACAATGGTAACACTTTAACATTCATGCTTTGAATTTGATTCCTGGTTTTATCGCTTGTGTGGGTGTGCGATGCCAAATCCACGGTTTGTGGTTTCTTCCAGGTTTTATGGTTCACTGTACCTGTAAGATCACAACACACCTATATCTGAACCATCAAGTAGGCCTCGTAGACTATAGTAAAATTTAGGCTGAAACTGACACGGGTAACATTAAAGGATCAAGAACAGAATTTTTTTTTGTCCAGTAAGAATTCATCGGGATTGATTCATTGAAAATTTTGATTGATTCACAGGGAACCAAAAGTTAAACTAAAGACAAATAGATTGTAAACTGCCATTGCATAATGCACTGACAGATCAGGGTCTGTGTTTTATGTATCGTAACTAACGTGTTGCATGGAGTCAAATCAGTCAGCACTTTATATGAGGTAATATCTGGGTCCATGCAGTTTGCATTTGGATTTGACTTATAAACAAGTAATTTGGTACCCACCATATTCACTATTAGAGTTTGTGTCGCAGATTAAGTGAATTCAGTAAGAGAAAATCAGTTTGTCATTGACTGAATTTGTGTATTTCTTAGATCACAAACTTCTAACCTATACAAAGTTTGGACCTTGATCACTGACAAATTCGAGAGAAAAGGCAAATATATATATATAAAAATAATGTATCCTCACATTTTGATTGGATCTACCAGGGTATGACAATGTGAAAGCATAGACCCTGATTTGCCATCACACTGTAGCAGTAAGATTCATCAAAGAAGAAGAAAGTTCACAAAGTTTTGTCTGTACAAAAAAAAAACTTTATTTTAAAAGGAACACGAGCAATTACATCAGTTATGCAATTTGTCAGATTTATTTAATCCCAAGAAGGTTACATTCAAATACTGCATCAGTGAAATACAAGATAATTCAGTAATTAACAAGATTTAAAATTAGGCACTGAATCAAGTTGAACCTTCCAAGAAAAATTTTCTTTCATTTAAGTAGGAATTCGTTACTTTACCGGTACATTGAGAGCTCTTTTGATCAATAGATACCAGACTGGGAACACATAGCTTATCACATCCATTAATATCACAATTTATTTCCTATCTACCAGTGTAAACTGGAGATGTGTAGATGTGTGTTGTAATGATTGGAATCACTCAGCAAAACCTGCCTGACATGTATGCTCTGAAAACAGAAAATTGCAAGTTTTATTTAACAACTTAGGAAGTAGCTACCTTTAAATTCTGTTGGAATAGAAAAGAATTGACAAAGAAATGTTTACAGTTTTTATACAGGTGAAGATAGATGACAAACAGTTGTAATTTTAAGAAAAATAAGTAAAATAAAATACAGTACAGATTTGATGGGGGGTGGGGTATGTGCCGTTGATTTCTTTTGCCTTATATTATGAAGGCAAAGTAGACCTGTGGATTTTATCTACAAATAATTTTATAACAATTCACTGGTGTCTGCCCATAATAACATGACATAATTTCTTAACAGTTTCCCTTAACTTTGCATTGTGAGTAGACCTTTCTTGTTATCTTGAAGTCTGAGAGTGATGGCGAGGTCATATCTCTGACCTTAATAAAAAAGAATCACTCAAGGTGTGAAACAGCAATGCAGAACAACCTATTCATTCAGCTGTTATTTTTTTAAATAAATACTTTTTTATTCCCCACATCCCACTTTTTGAAGAACGTATAGTGATTATGATATCCTGTCAATCTTGACAGCAAGTGCTCGTTTCTGTGTGTATTGTGATGCAGCTCCTAAACCATATGAGACAGAGGCTCTGTTATCCTGCCCATTCTGACAGAGCAGGTGCTTGTTTGCTTATGTACATGTACTGTCATGCAACTCCAACATCATTTGAGATAGATGTTATGTTACCCTGCCTGCCGGGTTCCCCAAGTGGCCGAGTGGTCTAAAGTGCTGTCTGTTATGGATCACTGCCATCTCACCTATGTGTGGGTTTGAGTCTCGGATTCGGCCAATATGGGTATGTGAGAAAGCTTGCCAGTAGCTTCTCTTGGGTCGGTGGTTCTATCTGGGGTTTTCCTGGGTTCTTCCTCCACCATTAATGCTGGCCGCCATGTATAGCCTAACAACAACAAACCCTGCCTGCCCTATCAGAGCAAGTGCTTGTTTGCATACCTAGAATGTGCTGTCATGCAATGCCAATGCCATTTGAGATAGAAACTTCAGGCTTTACAATACAATTAGGAAGGTGCTTGTATGCGTGCAATGGTTTTGGATTTTAGATCCATGCCTCCATGTTGCAGAAAGGGATGGAAACTTGTGAATATATTTGTTACGGGGTTGTGATCACTGAGAAAAGTATGGTGGTAACACTGCTTTCCTGCTGAGAAGAATTTCAGGATTCAAAGATAATAAAGTTACTGAACAGCTGCTATAAATAAAATCTTCATAATAACTGTTAATTTGTTTTCATGTGTGTGTATTTTGGGAAGGTTTGTAAACAGCATTGGACAGTCATGAGATACAGAAAAGAATTGCCCCTAATATGCAGGTTGCATCTTTGTAAATTAAGGCCACCAGTACAAGATTGGAGTCGTGTGGAACTTTAAAATTTACATTTTACGAAAGTGTTTTAAGAATTTTCTATAGTTAGAGGTAAAGACAGCGAATAAAATAAGCCACAAACAATGCTGTACTTTGTTCACATCTTTGACATGCATCCTGTACCTTATACCATATGTACTCAGTTATAAGTCCAGACCAGCTGCAAACTGCACAGACCTAGATCTACCAGTGCATAATGTGTGGGCAGATCTAGGTCTGTGTAGTTTGTTACAAGTAATTAGTAGAACAAATAGCATAGACCGTGATTTCCAGGTGCATTATGCTATGGCAGATCAGGATCCATGTTGTATGCAGTTGGACTCGACTTATAGGTGAGTATTTACAGTGGGTCACATTTCCAACATGTCTCCCCTGACTCTTTGTTACTCCAAGTATTGGCCACCACTGAGTGTCAGAAAGAAAAATTCAATAATTCTTTGTAGCTATCACTATGTATCATCATTTATGATTTATCTGGGCCTTTCATCAAGCAAAGGAAGCCATTTTGATGGCTGTGTAATGAGGGCAGTCAGTTGAAGCTGAGTAATGCCCATCTAATATAATGAAGCTGTCAGACATTTTCTGTTTAATGGCAAAGACGATAATGTGAAGAAAGCCTTGAAAGGATTCCTGACCGAGAGGCTAAAATGTTAGCCCCATTAGTTCTTAGATACGGGTCCTGAAAAGATGAAGTCTGACTTTTTCACTCACTAAGAGATGTAGCTGATAATTTGAATGATCAGGTCAAACTCAATTCCACAAGATCAGTCATACCTTATTCACTTATGTTATAGATCTCTGTATTTTCCCCCCTCCACCCCATCTCTCTATTTCTCCCCATTCACCCTATCCCACCTATCCCTGTATTTCCCCCATTCACCCCATCCCACCCTATCTCTGTATTTCTGCCCATTCACCTTATCCCACCCCGTCTCTGTATTTGCCCCCATCCCAAAGATGAGAATCATAATGTAACTTGTTTATTTTGGCAAGCTCACAAATTTTAGCTTTATAAGGAAACTATTTTCTAACAAAATTATTTTTGTATTATTCATGAGGTAAAATTGTATGTAGTGTGTGCATGTTACAGAAGAGTAGTCGGCACAGATTTTTTGCTATATGCTTTTTACAAAGGAGTAGTTGACAGGTTTTATGCTGTATGCAGAAACCCATGCTACTGGGAAATCTGGAAAAGGTCAGGAGAAATGATAAATTTTTTCCCAACTGTGAAAAGTCCTTGAAATTTGCAAATATTGACGAAATTCAGGAAAAACCCAGGAATTTTCCTCCACAACTTGACTTCCGAAACAGTTACATAATTGAGTTGTAACTGAAATGATTGTGAGTTACATTTATCGAGTTCTAACCAGAATACAAGATAAGTTTCTAATACTTTGCATTTATTGGGTTGTTTATTTTTTTTTCATTCTGTGATAGGAAATGTTTACTTTGTATAACATGCACATATATTGCTCTAGAATTCTTTGGAATTAAAGGAAACAAAATAATTTAATGCTCATTATGTTGTTTCCAACATAACGCCTTGCAGCAATGTAAAGTTGGAATTTATATTCTGTACATTGAAATTGCTTTAAATGCCAATTTATGGGAATATAGTCAAATTTGTTTTGTGTGACGCATTTTGTGGTCTTGTACATGATCATCTTTTCTGACATGTTTTTGTTTTTGAGTCTTGAAAGAGAAACATCTTCAGATTTGGAAAATGCATGTTTTATAATCCAAAATGTTCTTTAATTCCATTGAGTAATTGTCATATGTTAACCTTGAAAAAATTAATTTTATCCTGGAAATGACTTGGAAATTTATATTTAGAAAAGTGGGAACCATGTGTATGCATATTACAGAGTAGTAGTTGGCACAGATTTTATGGTTGTTGTTGGGTTTAACGCCATTTTTCAGCACACAATAGGCTATGCATGGTGTCCAGTATTAATGGTGGAGGAAGAACCCTTGAAGAACCACCGACCCACGAGAAGCTATTGGCAAGCTTTCTCACATACCCACATTGGCTGAATCCTAGACTCAAACCCATGTAGACAGAGGTGAGATGGCAGTGATCCTTATCGGAGAGCGCTTTAGACCAGAGATTTTATGGTAATATGATGGACTTGAAGAAAATCAGTGATTTTCAGCAACAAGGAGCATATGCATTTCTTGCAGTGAAGGTTGGCTGATGTTTAAATGTACATGACAGGTTATATCATTGTGGTGATATTGGAGTATAGTGTCTTGTCCAGAACCACACACTACAGCAGCTGACATTTTTTATAACCCACTTACTTACGGTTTGCGGTCAAGTATGCTATTGACTGAACCACTGTGACCCATTTCACTTTTTAAAAATTATAAAATGTTGATCATCATGTCCTCATAGTAACAAGGCATATCTATACTTCCGTCTAATATTTAATTCCATCTGCTATTTATTTCTGTCTGTTATTTTTTTTTTGCATATTCAAAATAAATATTAGCCTAATTTGACATCTTTCCTTTATATTTTTCTTAAAAATGATGCCTTTCCAGAACATAACCTCCCACATGTTCCTAACATATATGACAACATGTCTTTGGAGACACCTCCATATAAATGATACCTGTTCATAAAAGACATACTCTCATATCAACATGAACCTTCATTTAGCAGACATCTGGCACAAAAGAATATATACAAGACAATATGCATGTTTTTTTGTTCCAAGTTAGTGGAAGGAACAAGTTTGATATGATGCAGAGATACTTTGGGAATTCAGGTGGAGAGTGAGTTGTTAATATACCATATCAGACAAGTTCTTTTGTATAACTTTAAACACAACAAATGTGGTTCTGTATTTATTACAATTTGCCTTTTATTTTTATTTTTCAAACGATTTTTTTGATTTTCAATATGAATGGAATTCAAAGAAGGTTATTATTTGTAAAATGTTTCGTAAGGTACATCTGAGAATGAAGATGTGCAGATGCTGTTAAAAGCACCCAAGTAGTTCTCGTCTGGGTGTGCATTTTGGAAAATACTAATTGACTATTCTGATTGAACCCCAGGCCAACCATGTCAAATAAAATAGGTAAGTTACAAAAATGTTTGTGGTCTGTTGAATGTCCTTATAAACAAATTTCACTGTTGGGACTTTAAATCATCAAATCAATAAACTAATTAATTCATTAACTTGGTTACTTAGATTGATAGCTGTGTAAAACAAATGAATTTGTAGCTGAACATCAGAACTATATGGTAAAATATGGTTATGACAATCACCATAATCATAACTCAGCATAAAATGAAGTTAGTGATAACAACAACACAAAAATCAATATCAGGTCACATAATATCTATGAAAATCACTGCCAACAGGATAATAAAGCATCTGTTCTTCAGATGAAAATATTGCACTTGTCTTCCTATGGGGAGATAGCTTTATTAATGTCATTAGCCCCATATGGTAGTGGATTTAAATAAACTAAGTACAAATATAAAACATCACTTGATAAGTGAAATTCAAAAATTTTATGATCTTATAATAGATTATATATTTGGTCTTCTGTTAGGACTGGTTACTTTCATAGGATACATATTACTGGATATACAATAAAATTCATATTTCAGTCTTTCTTCAGACTGGCCACATATTCTGTTCATACTAATGCCATTCTAATACCATATATACTACATTATGAGTCCAGTCCAAGTGCAGACCCAGATCAATTATTTCATAATGCACTTGCAGAATCTCTGGTCCCAGTATTGTCTGGTTTAGGAAAGTTTTACTGCCTTGATATTGTATATGTTTGTTCTGATTTTATTTTCTTCAAATACATTTCTGAAGCATTCACCAGCCCTTGTACACCTCAGTCTTAATGAAAATCTGACCACATGCTGTCTCATTTGCCTTGTACCATTTGTTTTTTCTCAGTAGAAATGATTTCAGTGCATCAGTTCACCAATACAGTTAGCACAGAAGGAAGTGTCTGAATGTCTGGCACTCTCTTCATCCCATTGAAAAGTTCTTTTAAAATATTTTTATTTAAGACCTAAATGAATTTTTGGCACTTTAAATTAAATACATGACCTACTGATAGAATGAATATCTCTCTCTCTCTCTCACTCACTCACTCCATGACTGCTCCGGTGGCCTAGTGGTTAGAGCGTCTGCCTTAGTTACAGGCTCAAACCCTAACCGAGTCATACCAAAGACTTACAAAAATGGTACCAACAGCCGCCTCACTTGGTGCTCAGCATTAAGAGATTAGCGTTATGACTGGTCCCCTAATGTCAGGATAATGGGACTGGTGGGACTTCATGCTTCATGTCTGTGGCATGATGCCCCAGTGCTAGACATCACTATAAACTGTCACACTGCAGACATCGTAGCGATATGACTGAAAAATTGTTAAAGCTACATTAAAGATCTAAATCACACACACACAAATCCAACATACACTCACAAGTCATATCTAACTGTAGAGAACATAAACCCTGATTTAACATAATGCACAGGCAGATCTGGGTATGTAGTTTGTGCATGTTCCTGACTTGAATCAGATTGTTTCTTGATATAGTCTGTTTTTTATATCATCTCTGATCTGGTTTTTAAAAAAGGGTCTGTCTGGTCCCATTCCACAATGACCCTTGTAAATTATTCATTCCATATATTAGTTAGCACACGCCTCTTGTAAAGAGTATTCTGATTGGTCAAAGGTTTTAAATTCATCCAGTGAATCTTCGTGTAATGGAAACTGATGGCAATGGAAAGAAGAAGCATGCTTGCAAAACATGGCATCCCGAGTTGTTGAGAGAGATCACGACACAGAAAGTTTACATAGAGGTTTAAAAAACGTATAGAATAGGAATAGTTGGTGCAAAAAGTTGACGGAGCTTTAGTTTAATTCATAAGAAAACTGAACACTTGAGGACTGGCATTTTGTGACCTCTACAAGAAATACCTGAATTACAATAATTGCAGTTGGAAGAGTTTGGAACAGCACTTACAAAAGAAGCTGCATATGGAAAAATTGATGCTCCGAAGTCATCTGGAAAAAATGCAATTAATTACTATAAGAAGAAAGATTTCTTGCATGAGAGAACAGATTTAGCCCTCTGTTAGAATATGCACACTGCTGTCATTGAGAAGGAAAAGAAACGATTGCACATTGAGCCAAAACAGTAATTGGTGACAAAAAGGAAGGCTAAAGAAATCTTTGCCAAAGCTGCAAAAAGAGTTTGAATGGCATATCAACAGGTTGTGTCCATTGGATAAAAAGACAAGTGAATGTATGGGATTATTTGTATGTAGTTGATGTACTTGGGTGTTTACTTTACAGATTTGTTATGAAAAGAGAGATGTATACTATATTTGCTGCAAAAATTGACAAATTATTGTTACTTAATTACAATGTGAACACTGACATCCACATGAAATAACTTTGTATCAATATTATTGGAGAACAAATTCATGTGACAATTAATATTTTGAAATTATTGAAGTCAGGTTGAACATTTTTGGTTAGTTTATTACTTTTTCAAATGATTATTTTGGTTTATTTTATGATCATAAGTTGCACCAGGAGCAGTTTTTTATGAGTGTAAAGTGCATTCATTTTTAGCCGGGGGCCTTTGGCCTCCTGGACCCGCAGATCAGGAGCACTGCCCCTCAAGACTATGTTGGTGAATGACACCCAAACCAACCCTTAAAATTTTTTTCAGCTTTTTATGGAAGACCAAAATCATGTCTGGTTTTAGTAATTTAAATAAATATGTAAATAATTTGGCAAAATGAAGTTTTAAGATGAAGATCAAAATGTTCATATTATTTATTTCCCCGTACTTACAGAACTAGTTCGTTGACCTCCAACTTTTTATTAAGAATCTTAACTTTTTCTGGATGTAAAAATGTAATATAGAAATGTAAAATTTTGCATGCTGTACCTGTAGATCTGTTCTCAAGAGTGTAGTCAAGTGTAATCAGGTGTATTCTAAAAAACACCCGTCTTTTTTATTTTGCAGTGTGATTAATCCATTTGCTCCAAAGAGTAAAGAAGAATCCAAGGACTACAACCCTGCCAAGACCAAGTATCACCCCATTGATGATGCCTGCTGGAAACAAAAGGAGAAGTAAGGAATAGTAGCACCAATACGGCCCATTAAGTTTTGGCCATCCTTTTTTCTGTTAACTCAGAAATATTGTTTGCCCCAATATTGTACTGTTCGAGAGATATACCATATACACTCATTTATATGTCAAGTCCAACTGTAAGCAACGTAGACCTTGAACTGCCATCAGACAATTCCAAGTCTATTTTCTTTCTTCTGCTGATTTTTCTTAAACAGTATAGGCCCATATCTGCTGGCACATTATGCAAAGGTAGACCTTGTTCTCTGCAGTTTGCAGTTGGACCCAACTTATGAGCAAGTGTATATGGTAAGTGTTCTATCTCTTGTTCATCCTGTATATCAGTTTATTATGTTTCTGCTTAGGTGGCGCTCTACAGTTTCAAATTTTGCATAGGGTTAGGATTTTAAAGAAAAAGAATTTCACCGGCTTTCCGCACTGGTTATACTGGCTATTTAAAGAAGACGTATATCTTAGGTAATTCAAAGAACCTTTAATTCCCTTCATTCTGGTGTATGATTGATGGGTGTACTATGGGTTATAGAGTATACAGCTTGGCCTTACTCCACTTGGTCATTTTCACTTCCTGAATTCAGAGGTAAATTGTATGAAAAAGAGCCGATAACTTTTTTTACATTGTATATATTTGGTAATTCATTCATTGCACTTTCAGAAGCTGGTATTTTTTAGTCTGGCAAAATTCACTTTCCTTATTTTAATAGCTGCTATGGATAGTGTACTTTAGACTAATTCAGGCTGATTTTTTAGCACAAGGGAGCAGTCATTTTAGTTAGCACTGTGTTTAAATTATGTACAATTTCCAAAAGTACAATATCCAAAGAAATATCATCCACATTACATTAATGTAGCATAGATGTATGCCAACATTCTCTCCATTGTGCATGTTTTAAATGCGAACTACTTCACCTTACACACATCACTCTCTCAAAAGTACATAATAACTGGTGAGTGCCCCCTTAATAACTAAAAAATGAAGTAAAATTTAATATAAAAACATATAAAAAGTGTCCACAAGCACACATTTTTTTGGTCGCATATAAAGGGAAAACAAAATTGCTACTAAAACTGACCTAAAAGAAAGTAATTTTCTTGAATGTGACTGCCATGAATGCCTGGTAATTACTTGCACTTTAACTTTGAGGATTAAGTCAATCTTAGAAATGGAAATTACATGCGTTTTTATTCAGTGCAATAGGGAAAGAATGCACTAACAAAGTGGAGAGCTCAGTTTTGCCAAAGGAAGCTCACTCCTGTGGCTCTTGATATCATCCATATGTGCTTATTTTGATGACCTTTACCCTCCGAACATTTACTCGCACCTTTTATTGAGCTAGCAGTGTTGACATTATATTGAATAAAGTGTATTTATGTGATTTGCCAAAAATATAATCTGGGTTTATTAACCTAAATAACCTAGAGATAAAGACTATTTTGTGCAAGGTATATACCAGTTACAAAAACGACCGTTAATATTTCAGAAAGAGGGAATTTATAGAATACTTTTGAAATATTGTGCAGATTTTAATAATTTTTCTTTTCTTTTCAGGACTCCCTACCTACCACTGGCAAAGACATTTGAAGCTATAGAAAATGTTTCAGCTAGGTAATAATATTATGTGTTACACTATATACTTACGTACAGAATTTCTCCTATAATAAGATCTGGATATTAATAAACCTATGAAAAAGTCAATAATGGACTTACTCATAGCTGCCAAGTGTCCTGTTTTTTCCGTATTTGTCCCATATTTTGGACCTGAATACGGGTGTATGTTTTTTGGCAAAAAATACGTTTTTTTTTATTTCTTTTTAAATATTTTAAAAATTCCTTGCAATTTTCAGTTTAGAACGGGCACTCGGTTCCATTCTGATATAAATGTATCGCATGTATATAGGAATACAGTTCTACAATATGGTTGGTTCATTTGAAATCGAGGCTACAGTGCCTGTCTTTATCCGCCATATTGTATTTCGCAAACAGTTACCGCTGTCACTGTATCTCATTTTCGTAATATTCAACTTCTAATCATGTTGAATAGGAAAGCAAAATATTCTGAATTTTCTCCAGGAAAGACAAGAAAACAGAACTAGAAGGACAATTGTGCCATCTTGTTTAGATTTGTGATACCATCTAGTAAAGGAGAAAACTACGTTTTGCAAATTGTGTAACGTGATTTCGCTATTGGGCATGGAGGTGACCATGAAATAAAGAGCACAAAAAAGCTAATAAAGATCAGCTTGCTGCTTCATCGTACACAACGCAGCCTGAACTTACGATGTATATAAATAACAGAGAGAACCTTGATGTAATTTGATCGAAATTGGGTTTATTCAATTTTTTTTGGAAATTAGCCTCCCTCTTTCAGTTACTAGTGTTGCTGGCGATTTATTTCGCACACGTTTTCCAGACAGGAAAATCGCAAAGGATTACTCATATGCTGGAATGAAAACAGTTCAATAAGAAAATCACACAGAATTGAGATGATCGATGAAAGTTGATTCATTCAAATTGATAATGATTGGAAAAAATAAGGTGTGGAAAAGGCTTCTATAAAAAGTCTGTGTGTGAGTCTCTTGCACCTTCTGAATGGGCACCTGAATGGAATATGGTACAACACATGCATCTTTGACATTTAATAATTATGTAAAGCACTGTCCTACTTTACTGATGGTTGTATATGTTGTAAATAGTTACATATGCATTAAAATTTTAAAAATCAGTATTTGTTCCTGAAAATCAGTATTTTTGTCACAAGAAGTCAGTATTTTTTTATTCGGGGGTTGGCAGCTATGCAAGTTACCATCAAAGAAAACCTTTGTAAGTACTTGCCAGATTTTATTTGTTAAAGAAATGAATGTCCTTATCATCAAACAGTGTGTAATGAATAGGGCATTGTCTTCATGGGCAAACTAGTTTATCTAGCCATTTTAAAATTGCTTTTTACAACTCTCACTTTGCTTCTCATTTTTCTGTTTCAGGCTGAAAATGATAGAAATTCTCTGCAACTTTTTCCGTTCTGTTATTGTGTTGAACCAAGATGACCTTCTGATGTGTGTGTATCTATGTCTGAACAAACTTGCACCAGCATACGAGGGGGTCGAGCTGGGAATCGGGGAAATGGTCTTGATGAAAGCTATTGCCCAAGCAACCGGTCAGACTTTATTTTGCTGAAAAATTTATATGAATTTTAACATATCTATAGAATTGGGATCATACACTTCGCAGGGCGCAAACATTTTCTAGAGCATGAGGGATGTGTTGGAGCCTGATGTTTGAAAACCTTTCTCATGTACATTGTCAAACTTTCTCATGTAGCAAATATTGCAGTATTATGATTGTTACATTATTAGGCCTTAAGTACACACACACACACACACACACATACACACACACACACACACACACACACACACCATATTCTGCCTAATTGATGCATGTGACCTTTTAAATATGCCCCCCCCCCAACAACAAAAAAGACAGTGCCTACCTTAGACTCCCATATTTCCAATAGGCATTCACTTCAGAAATAAAATTTACATAAATGAGTAATTAAGAAAGTTACAAATGAACATGGTATATTCATCAAATGTGATTAAGAATGAGTGTAAAGTATTTCTAGTAGTTCAGTTAGAATAATTGTAGACAGTGACCAGGCTGCCATAATTGGAAGAGGTACAGCATTCACCATCTTGGTTTTCATTGAGAACTCTTTTGTCACATAGTTCAATCTCTGTGCTAGAGCAACCTTATCTTGAAAATTTTGCTCATGTTTGACTTCATCTGCTGTGAATGAGTATCACATAGGAATCCATCCTTTTATCCTCTTGGTGGAACAAGTGGTCTGATGGTGCACCAATATTTTCAGCCAAAATCATGGCAATAGACCTTGCCCTGAAATACATTTTAAAAAAGCAACATATTTTAAACTCTATTATCTTCAGGTCACTTACTTAAGTCACTGCACAATAGGAAGTTGACAAACTCTTTACTGACCAGTATTCTCATCAAACATACCGCTCTACCCCTAACAATATAGTATACTGTTAGTTACCCCGCCATGTCAGTATTAAATGTAACAGAAAAACAGATCACTTAGCTAAAAGAACCCTTTCTCCACAGCCATCAGATTTTAAAATAAACCAATTTAAAACCTGGTATCAAAACATTTTTATTTAGTAAGTGGCAGACATTGTGATGCTGTCAATAACAACATGTGATCAGACCTACCTTAAGCGAATGACCCTCTTCCTACAGATTCGTCCATAGAGACGAGGTCAGAATCGTCCATAGGGATGAGGTCAGGGTCGTCCATAGGGACGAGGTCAGAATCGTCCATAGGGATGAGGTTTTCATTTGCACTAATTAGAATTGGTCATACTTATATAATCCACTCCTGCATAATAAAGGGTGAAAACCAACCTGAGTACATTTCTTGCAACGAACCCTTCACTATGAAGCACTTTGTGATAGATTGGTTCAATGTCAAACCTATATGCAAATTGTTACTAAAATGTTCAGCACATGAAGGAACTTTCTGACACAGTAAATGTGTCTTGTATTTTAAATTTCTTGAAGAAAGTTAAAATTTATTCAAAAATATAGCTTGTGTGCAATCCTTCTATATGCTTGAAATATTTTTAATTTTATAAAGTTATCTTTTATTCTCTAGTTTTCCTTTATACACACCATTTAAATCCGCCATTGATCATGAAACTTCATATATTTTCATCATATCATTGTTATGTTTTTGTACCTTTATCGCTTATTGGTAATAAACCTTTTTATATCATGTAACCGTGTGCTGTATATCCTTACAGTGCTGATTTTCCATAAAATCCACAGTCAAACAGTTAATTGCTCCCATCAAGTTGATTGGTACTCCCACTTTTCTTCAATGAGAGCCTGGTATTTTCTGGGCTAATCTTCACCCAAGAAGTTTTTATTCATTTTGACACCAGTGCTTTTGGTGCTAGTTTTCTGTTGCCACCTTTCAAAAACTCAATCTGACCTAAGATTACCTGCTCACCATAATGCTCTGCTAGGTATGGAATGGCCTGTTTCAAGATATATTGGCAAGTTGCGGAGTTCCAGACTTGGACGAAACTAAGTTACATAATAAATTGTTTATAAAATGACCATTTCAATCTATAATCATGGACAAAAGCTAAAACACAGTACAAATAAACTCATTAACCCCAGGAGATTTTTGTCATTTTTGCCTGAAATACGAGCAGGAAACTCAATTTGAGGGTTACTTTTGAATGCATCTAAATAAATCGGCTTCCAAGAGATTTAGTTTAGCCTGAGGCCTAGTTGTGTTAGAAACGTAGTTTTTCATTGGCTGTTTTGCTCAGATGGGGTAAAAGTTGACGTTTCCTTTTTTGTGCTTATTGGACCCATCATTTTTGTGTCCTGGCCACCTTTTAGTCCAACTCCCCATCTTGGCCTAGTTTTTGCAAAGGTTCGCCAGTCTGTGTGCAGTTCAGACTGGTATCCCTTAGATCTGTGGCCAGAAAGTCTAAAATCTAGACACAAAATCAGATTCCACGAGCAAACTTTTGGTGTAAAAAAAAAAACTGGTGTAAAAAATGTTTTTCCCTTTGTAAGTAGTAATGCGAGTAGAAAGTCCAGATTGTTTGGTATCATTGTAGAGCTACAACTGTCTACTTTTCTCTGATACCACCCACTTTGGTGTATCTTAAATGACCTTGATGCTACAGAGCTCAGAAGTAGGGTACCACCTCCTGACACATAAATGAGGCACGAGGAGTTAATTTGTTAAATATGCATAACAGGTGTATCTTCTCTTTATGGTATCTATGAACAAGAGGAATGTTATTCTTGGCCCCTTGGGTTTCAGAATTTACATTCATGTAAATTTTAGCAACATATTCAAATATTTTTCAACCAAACATTTTTGTAATGCAGTCAGAGTAGCAGGAGGAATATTGTGTTTTCCTGATTTAAGGTTCTGAAGCCTCAGTCACGGTTGCCAGTGGTGGAAAATGCAGATAAGAATCTATTATTTGATTTAAAATCTTTAAAAATTATTATTTTCAGTGGCAAGCCTGGAAAGTAACTCAAGCTGAAACTGGTTTTATCTTTCTGACTGTTAAATATGCCAGACTGGAGGTCTATTTCCCAGTGTTTTAATCTGCATTCATTTTCTTTTATAGGTCGCAGTATAGACAAAATCAAGCATGATGCTCAAGAAAAAGGAGACTTAGGAATTGTTGCTGAGGTTAAAAAGCTACTGTATTGCATTTTTGTACCAGTTTTTATTTTATAGAAAAAGTGGGGCATTAAATTGGGATTGTCTGTTGGTTATTCCATCCATCCAGCCATCCCACTTTTATTTCTACATAGTGACTGTTAATTGTAATTGAATTTCTACCAGATTTGGTATGCAGCTTGATACTGATGAAACCTCAATAGACTGATTTTCATTTGTTCTGCATCATCATTCAGTCTGTAATTGTTCAGACGTTTTGCAGGTACCAGACCTCTACAACCATTATGCATAATTGTATAGGGTTTAATGCCATTTTTCAGCACACAATAGGTTATACATGGCGGCCAGTATTAATGGTGGAGGAAGAACCCGGGAAAACCCCGGAAAGAACCACCAACCCACGAGAAGCTACTGGCAAGCTTTCTCACATACCCACATTGGCTGAATCCGAGACTCGAACCCGTGCAGACAGAGGTGAGAGCGCTTGAGACCACTCGGCCACTCGGGGCCCCTGCATAATTGGATGCCATTTGATAGCTGAAGTGCCTATTACACATAATTGTGCTTTTTAACTGATTCCATGAATTTTAAATCTCTCCTGCAGCAGATCATTGCAGCGAACATAGCCCATGAACATTTCCGCATATTCTGTTGTAGTTTTGGGGTATACAGTTTTTCAGTAGATCTAGGTGTACAAATATAGTTTTGTCTAGTCAGCTCTCTTTTGGATAGAATTATGGCCCTTGAGAATGAACTAAATAAATCCACGTTTGTTCTTGCTCATAACTGACATAGCTTAAGAACCATTCAGCATATTCTGGACAGTTAGTATAAACATTGTCTAATTGTCCTATATGTGCCTTTATTAGATTTTGTCTTATCAACTCCATTTTGATAGAGTTATGGCCCCTGACAATTGCCTTTGTATCCTCACATCGGATGTTGCTTGTAACTGGAGAACTATTTGACATATTTTGGTGCCATTTGGGATGAACATCATATTATAGACTTATATGCACCTGTTATGGTTTAGTCTCATCTACTCCATGATGGAGTTATTACCCTTGCCTTGCAAACTCTCTCACTCTTTACCATATCCTAATCATGTAAACGGTATTCTCTAATTGTAAACATTACAACACACAGGCGTCCCAGTAGATACACTTTAGTTTGGACAAACTCCCCCAAACATATATAACAAAACAAATAAATTTGACTTCACTTTGGAGCAACTCACTTTAAGAAAATGAAACTTAGATAGAGTCAAGGATAATCCTTGGCCTAAGGTAGGATGAACCCAAGATCTGTACTGAGGTGATCCCACCATAATCCCTGCTTTGGAGCTGGGCTGCTACCAGAAGCTGACTAAGGCAGGTTGATCCCAGTCTTACTATACCCCTTATTAGTGGCACACAGCATTATCACTATACTGTGGTGTACCATCTTATTTTTTTGGGTGGTTTGTACTACTGTACTTTTTTACCATACCAGTACTTCAGTAGTTTCAGTCAGTATGGAATGTATGGAAATTCATGATTAATCTTGTTACAGATTTAATAATGTTAAAAGCAGTGGCCCTAGGTGTCTGAGTGGTCAAAAACACTCACCTTTACCAATTGCCGCCATCTCACCCCTGTCGATGTGTGTTCGAGTCTCAGGCTCAGCCAATATGGGTAAATGTGAAAGCTGCCAGTAGCTTCCTATGGGTCAGTGGTTCTTACTGGGGTTTTCTTTGGGGTTCTTCCTCCACCAGTTGTATTGACTGCCATGCATAGCCTATTTTGCAATAAGAAATGGCATTAAACTTAAAAGCAACAACATTAAAAGCATGCTTTCATTTTTTCATCACAAAATAATTCCAAATATGATTTATTATTGTACAAAAAAGTCTTTTGAATATTACCAATATAATTTTATTTATGAATCTTTAATCGTGTCTTGCACATGTGTCCCATATGTCAACATGACTGCAGAACTGGATGTTAAAGTCCAAATTGAACTTTAGAAGAAATTTCATATTTAAAAAAACAAAAGAAATGTAAAATGTATGTTTTAGTTATTTACTAGCTTATGGTAATATGTTAAGTGCATGTTTTTTTTATGGGACTTGGCCTAAGATTTTCAGTTGTTTTCCTTAGGAGTTCTACATAATTGCCAAACCATTCAATTTTTCCATCGTACAGAAATGACCCTTACTTAAAATATGGACTTGTGGAATAAAAGCACAAATTACAGAAATACGATTGTTTACAGTAAAATCAGGATACTGGCTTGTCCCTGTTTGATTCGGATCTGGGTTTCACATTAGATTCAGTGGAGTTGGTACAGGAACCAGACCAACTTTACAGGAGTACCTCATATGCTTTACACTGCACATATCTGTATGAGCATGCTGTTGCTTATTTGTTTTAAAAATGGCATCCATTAAGCTATAGATTTTCAGAATGAAAGGGGAAAAAAACCTCTTCCAAAGTTTTAATAGTACAGAAGAATAAAAGGAATTCTTATGAAAAAAAGCAGTAAGGATAACCATGCATTGATTTAAGTATGGCATGTGGGGTGGGGGGTGATTGCCATAGCCACAGCCAACGTGCACATTTTTTATAAGGATTACATCAGGTTGAGAGATAACAAGAAGCCATTGAACTCCGTAGGGTTTTGGATCTGCGCTGTTTGAAACTGTACTGGAGGTAATTAGGGACTGACCAAAACTCCAAATTAGTTTGTTGCCTAGCTTAAGTTGATGATCCCATTCCAAGATTAGGTAGATGTCTGAATAAATGTATGTGGGTCAATTATGCCCTTTTTATTGGTGTCCCCTATCCAAATACTAGACAGGCCGTACTAAACAAATATGGATAAAATGGAATAACTATGCACAGTAAAATAATATATACCGGTAACTGTGCAGCTAGCAAAGAGAATTATTTAAATATAAAACTTTGTACACAGTAACATTTTTGTTCAAATTGTGACTAAAATATCTCAGTATAATATGAACTATTGCATTATAAAGTGAAGTAATATAAAAGGTTGTCCACGTGTTTGGGTCCAGGCAGCCAAGTGGTCTAAGGTGCTTGATTTTACAAATCTTTAACATTTCACCTCAGATTGGTCAGCAATAGGTTCGAGTCTTTTGTCAACCAACGATGGTATGTGAGACTGCTTGACAGCAGTTTCACATTGGTCAGTTTTTCTTCCCAGGCTCTTCATCCACCAGATTTATTGACCACCAGGTTCAGCCTATCATGTGCTGAAATATGGTGTTTAGCGCCAAAAATTTGTGGCTACCATAAATAATATTATAGTATATTATAGTATAACTTTCTGTTGGTATTGGACTGCTCCGGTGGCATATTGGTTAGAGCATCCGCCTCGGAAGCGGAAGGTCGTGGATTCGATCATCAGCCAAGTCATACCAAAGACTTAACAAAATGGTACTAATAAGCCTCGCTTGGCCCCCATTATTAAGAGGTTAGTATTAGGACTGGTTGGCCTGGTGTCAGGATAATGTGACTAGGTGAGACATCATGCTACATGTCTGAGGCATGATGCCTCAGTGCTAGACATCACTATAAACTGTCACACTGTAGACATCATATCAGTATGACTGAAAAATTGTTAAAGCTACGTTAAAAATCCAAATCACACACACACTGTTGGTATTGAAAGCCAAATTATCTCACATATTAAATATGGTTGTTTTTCTGTATGGATTGCCATTTGATGCAGCATGCCAGGAAATGCATTGATATATGTAGCATCTTGTGGCACCTCAGCACAATAGTGGCTAGAGCTCTCCCATGTTATAACATGGTAGTCAGGGTCCATTACTGCTGACTGCATTATACTGAGAACCAAGATATCTTGGAAACCGCAATATATTGAGAATAGTGTAATATACAGAACTGCAGTATAATGGGGACTATCAAAGTTAGCTTTAATAATATAGTTTTGAAAAGGAAATGAAGATATAAGACTAAGTTCTTTTCTTCAAACACATTGTTATACACTGGCATGATTTTGTTCATGGGGTCCATTAGTACTGATGCACTATATCAGGAATCATGTTATAATGAGGCACATTATGATGAAGGAGAGCTGTGCTAACTACAGGTAAAATCTGAAAAATGTAAAATTGAATAGTTAAATGTCTTGGCTTCATCTTTTTCACTTCATTCTATTTTTATCCTATCTGTAACTCTTTAGATTTTGAGGTAAGCATCATTAAATGTAGCTAAAAATATCTAATTCATTTCACACAAAGTATGTTAAACAAATTGTGTACTTTTTGTTACATTTAATGATGCTGACCTCAAAAGTTACCAAATTATGGATATGACAAAATTGGTGATGCTCTGTGAAACTATACAGTAGTCATCCTCTTATAAGGCCACCCCTAATGCAGCAGGGAAGTGGCCTTATAATGTGGGTGGCCTTTCTAGAGGGGGATGACAAATGCAAATAGTAAATACATATGAAAAAAGTCGCAAGTACATTTAATTTTAAATATTTAATATTTTAATTAAAAAATCACATGCATGATGTGAAATAAATGTAAAACAAACTTTGTCATCATTTTCAAAAGAATGCTATGAATAACCATTGATATAGTTTTAAAACTGTCTTTATAATTATGTTACAGTTCACATCATCTGTCACTTTGTTGGTAACAGTCTAAAAAAACACACCAGTCTCGTCACATTAAAAATATCCTTGCTGTCATATCCCCTGCATATATTGTTTAGTCTTTTGTTCCAATCTTCGACAACTTCATTATTAACATCAGCTGATTCGCCGCTAATGACAGAATACTTGATATTGTGTTGCACTTCAAATCTGTGTAACCATCTGTTACTTGCGGTAAAGTCGTCATATCACAATTCAACTGACAAACTTTTTGCTTTTTCTTGTCTTTCAAATCAGGATACAAACGTCTCCTGGCTCAAACAATCTTCCTTTCTCCATCCATTTCACCTTTCCACTTCTGCAGAATTGTTTCATTATCTTTCACAATATTGTTTGTCTTAGTCTTCCCGACGTTAGTTTTCTGCAAGGATCCTCGACACCACCACCCCCCCCCCCCCACCCCCCCGTCAGTTGAATTACTTTCATGTTCTCCTCTAAACTGAGAATTTTCATTTTCCTCGATGACCTGTTGATCCTTTTGCAGTAAGTTAGTCATGTTGCCAACTACAATGATAAAACAATTTTGTATGCATCTAAACAAATTGCCATGTGTTTTTAAAGGAAGTGATCTTGTCATGTGATTCGTTATTTGCAGTCTGGTACCCTATTGTTTTTATACATTTCTTGAAACTAAGTGAGAGGGGCCAAAACGGCTTCGATATGTACCATTAACATCACGCAGATTTGACCTCGCGGCCGCTAGATTTGTAATTTTGACAATTATTGTCAGTAGTAATATACACTGATTACCAACGTGAACAAGCCCAACATCTTACTAAGGGAAGCCATAAAGGCTATTAAACCATTTTCCTGCTGACTTGGGTATTGTACATCGATACTGCCACTTCTCAGCTGTTACTACTGTTCGATAATTGTAATCTTAACAATTATCAGAGTGACTAAACCAGACATCTTATGATAACACAGCAGTAAGGCTAATTGGATTACATGTATGTACCCTTTTGTATGGATTAAAATTTGAGTCTTGGTTTTTATGGAATAAATGGCTTCTCGTGAGGCGTAAATGATATAATATTAACCTTAGTGGTAAATGTACTTTACTCAACACTTCTTTCAGTAACGAAAACACGACATCGGGAAACAGAAATCGGATTACTTAACACACGTTATGAATAAAATACTGGTTCTGGATACATATTCATATAAAATGCGGCCGCTTGTGAGGTAAATTTGATAATTTTGCACTAATATGCTGGCCGCTGGTCGCGTTAGCTGGGTGGCCTTTCGCGAGGGGTACTTTTGAACACAAACTCGTTGGTACCAACGGATTCTGGTCGTAAGGAGCGGGTGGCCGCTGTTCGTGGGGGGGGGGGCTGTAGTAACTTCCAGTTTCATGAATATTAATGGTATTGCTGTGTACTATTTCAGATTACCAGCAATAGGAAAATTGCATCATTGATGCTAAAATGCTTATTCTGCAATTCTGTTTTGTAGATTGAGAGAGAGATGTAGGCATATACATTTCATTGCATTTTTTTCTTGTACCTCATGATCAAAATAAAGTAAGCCCCGAATATCAGAGAGAGAGATTTCAGCTCATCTTCATCCTCTTTTGTACCTTGCTGCCCCTGTTTAGCTGAAGCATTTGTCAAAGAGAGAAAACTAAAATAAATTAAATAGCAAACAGAAACAAATTAAAATACTTACAATTCTCCTTCAGTTTCAAAGTTTAAAATATTCACAATATTTATATCCATATGAACTTCATTTAGGTTAAATCCCAAGAATGAACATTAAAATGCTGTTTAATTTTCATTGCAACAACTTGACCATTTAAAATAAATACGATTATCCTTTTTAAGTAAGTGCTCAGACATTTCCTGTAATTAGGCATCATTTGGTTTTGATCTTTGCTTATACTAGTTGTTACTTTAAATTGCTGACAATTCTGTTGGCAAGTACAAAATATGTCACTGGTTGAGAAACTTTACTGAATACGTTCCTGGCATTACATGGTACTGTATTCACAATACCTTATGGGTAGTCTCATTTCCCTATTGGTAACCTCAGTGATTTGATCTGGTCTGTGGAATCTTGCTCTCAAACAGGTATGAGTTTGTATGACCTGAACACAGCTGTAGCATACTTAATTAGCATATACATAACACTGGAAAGCCATGTGGTTCTTGAGACAATGGATATTTAACTAAAATGAGAAGAAATTGTTTACTCAGTGGTATCATTTGATAACGAAATATCACATAGTGTTTGTACATGAGTAAGGTCACAATTGTAAGGTAACTAAACAATGTAGATTCCAATCATCCTGAAAACTGTCTTTCTCTCTCTCATATGATGGCATATTCTATTTGATCAAGAAGAAAAATTGATGGAATACCTGTGTTTGCCATGGTTATGCATTTTCTAAATTGTTTATTCTATTGCACATCTATTTCTGGGGTTTTCATCCTGAATATTTTGCCAAGTATGACAAATACCGGGAAATGTAAATAAGCATTATAATGTCAAGTACGAGGTCAGAAGAACAGTGATTTACTTTATTTTCATGACTGCTTTTTTCAGACAAGTAGAAGTACACAGAGGACAATGTTTGATCCACCAAAATTGACTGTTGCTGCAGTTTTCAGCAAATTGAAAGAAATCGCAACAATGACAGGAAATGCAGTAAGTTAGCTACAACTTTTCACAGTGTTGGTATGACCTTTGGACATTGTTGATGTATGTGTAAAAATAAAACCATCACCAAACCAGGGCTGGTTATTGGTTTTCTTTTTACATGCCTGCCATAAAATTCAGTTTTCGCACAGTAACATAATTTATGCTTAACATGCCTTCATGAAACTTGGCAGAATGGTTGCTTAACATGCAAAGAAATTGGTTGCTTGACAAGAGGCAAAGAAATGGATTACTTGACAAGACACAAAGCAATACTTTGCTTAACAAGATACAAAGAAATACATTGCTTAACAAGATACAAAGAAATGGATTGCTTGACAAGATACAAAGAAATACATTGCTTGACAAGATACAAAGAAATAGTGTTCTTAACAAGATACAGAGAAATGGATTGCTTGACAAGATACAAAGAAATGGGTTCCTTAACAAGGTCTAAAAAATCTTATTGATATGAGGATCTTGAATAAAAAGGTTGATGTCAGTGTGACTGATCAAATTGAAATAGTTTCACTGTGATAATTGAGTTCTTCACATAACTTTGACAAACTTAGAAGATGGGTTGCCTTTAAAACAGTGTAACCTATTGATATGTGGGTTAAAAGGTTAAAGGTCATGATTTGTGTAAGGGTTAACTTTGAATGATTTGAATTTAATGAAAATGTCACTAAGCCTTTTAGATGTGTGGTCCTTAACAGCACAAAGGAGTCTTTTGATTTTGGCAGCTGAAGTTCAAAGGTTGCGGTCCTTGCAGTCTAACAATGAGAAATTACTTTTTATTAGTAAATTGAATTCTACTGAACATAACATCACCAAAGTTCACGTACGAGTTCCTCTTAAGGATAGAAAGAAACCTAAATGATTACAGGATCAGAAAAGTTGAAGTTAGAGTCACCATAGCCCACAGTAGGACAGGCAGCATGTTTATTTTGTCTCTTTCTCAGAATGATGGAATGCGTCTTCATTTTGTTCAGCATTGTGCATCCATCAACACTTGCTATGTAACTGTTATTCAAAATCAACTAGACCAGTTTTTACCAAATTTTGCACACAACATTCTGACATGAATCACTTTAAAATTGTAGTGATAACAGAAAGCATCATGACAGGAATACCTTTCAGATTCATACAAACGATAACAATCCACCTTTAAAAATTTGGTTACTGTTACTGAAAATAGAAACAACCCACTATTACACAAACATTGAGACATTTAAACAACTTTTTCTCCAGAACCTGAATAGAATGTTGAATAAGCTTTAGAGAAAGCATCCTGACATGATGACCTTACAAATGACGATGATCCACCATTAAATATAACTGCCGTTAATAAAAATAAAAAACCTTTAAGTGACTTTTTAAACTGCTCAACCAAATTTATCAAATTGGACAAAACCATCCTGGCACGGAGAATTTTTAAGTTTGTACAACTTCATGCCAATTCACCATCAGATATCGCCACTGTTACCTTAAAAAAAACTTGATAGATGGTAAACATAATTTGATTATATTTGACATAGAAAGCATCCAGAAATGAAAATCTCTAAGATTTATGCTAATGATGCCAATTTGCATTTAAATATAGTGACCATTTGCTACAAGTAGAAAAAACTTTAAACAACTTCTTTTCCAAACTGTTGATTAGAATTGTTTAAAATTTGGATGCATCCTGGCACGAAGATCGTTCCAATTTGTAGAAATTATGCCCATCAAATATGGCTACCATTGCTAAAAATAGAGAAATATTTAACTAAGCTCTCCAAAACTGCTGAATGGAATCTGACAAAGCTAAATAAAATCCATGCAGGCTTGAAAATGTTTTAAATTTTTACAATGATGCAGATTCACTATTAAGTATTACAATAAAAAATTTACTTAAAAATAACTTTACAAAATGTAAATGACTTCTAAAAGAGAAAAATTTATCCAAATTTAACAGAAAACATGCTGGTACAGAGTGCTTTCAGATTTGTACAAATGTCTCCAATCCACCACTAAATATGAAAAAGAGCATTTGCACAACTTTATCTCCAAAAACATTCAAACAAGCTTCCACAACTTTGACACAATGATACATATCGTACTTTCATTATTGGACAAATTGTGCTGATGTACTGGCTGATAATAGACCAACCAGAGAAACCTTGCAGTACTTTCTTTTATAGCATGTGCAGTCAGTGACATTGGAAGAAATTTCAACTGAAATCCTATTAAGACATTCCTGTGCTGTCTGCTCTTGCATTTTGGCTGTAAGGCAGGTGTCATCAGGTGAGCCATCTCTGGCCCACTTGGGCTGCTTGTTCAGTTCTTGGCACTGTTTTGGAATTTTTTGGACTCTACTATTTGTCACAAGCCTACTTGCCACATTTAGCACAAATTCTCTTCAGATGAAGAAAAGAACTATGATAGGTGTACTTATTTTTATTTATATGTATATAACCTAATTACTTAGGTGAATTTTTATGTATATAACCTAATTACTTTTTTTTTATATGTTTATAACCTAATTAGATTTTCAGGCCATTGCTGTAACAGCAAGGTTTCCAATATTTTGTTGTTGCACATTTTCAAACTTGTTTGACACAAGAATTCTTTAGCACTGTTGGTTTTTTTTTTAAATTTGATTTTGAGAAATGAAATCTAGTATGCAGTAGATTTTCTGATAATGATAGCAATTTCTAAGATTTGTCTGCAATTGTTTAAAAAAAAATTTTAGATCACCTGGCGGTAAGGGCAGGTGAGCTTATGGTATTGCCATGAGTCAGTCAGCATTTGATGAAACCAGGAAAACCTTGAAATGACTTCTTCAAAACTGTTCAGTAGAATTTGGTCCAAATTGACAACATCCTTGGATGAAGGGTGAGACCAGTCCATCATCAGATATAGCTGCTGTTAGTAAAGTATGGAAAAAAATGTTTTAAATTACCTTTTCTTTCAAGTTCAGATGAACTGTATTTATTCATGTTTGACAAAGCATCCTGGTGTGGAGGATTTTCAGTTTTAAAGAATTAAAGCCCTCAAATATGGCTGCCATTTCTAAAACTAGAGATAAAACCTTGAAGTAACATCCATAAAAGTGTTTAACAGAATTTGACCAAAGCTTCCTGATGAACTTTATTTTCATTCACTTTGCTAGATTTTTCCTTTTCTTTCACTTTCTACTGAACCACTCCAGTGGCCTAGTGGTTAGAGCATCTGCCTCGGATGAGGGAGGTCATGGGTTCGATCCCAGGCCGAGTCATACCAAAGACTTGCCACAAAAATGGCACTAACAGCTGCCTCGCTTGACACTCAGCATTAAGAGGTTAGTGTTAGAGCTGGTCAACCTGGTGTCAGTATAATGTGACTGGGTGGGACATCATGCTACATCTCTGCGGCATGATGCCCCAGTGCTATACATCACTATAAACTGTCACACTGCAAACATCCTAGCGATATGACTGAAAAATTGTTCAAGCTATGTTAACAATCCAAATCACACAAACACACACTTTCTACTGTCAGAGAATGGCATTATTTGTCAAGTGTTAGATGGGGTAAGGTGATGTGTTTTTAAAAAAATTCCCCGTACAGTTATTTACAGTTTGTGGTGCAATCTGACTTTGAATCAATATTCTGTTCTCGAACTGAAAATTTGAGAGGGAAATTCCCATTTGAAAAAAAAAAATTGATTTTTCTAATTTTAGGAGGAATTTAATGAAGAAATAATGGTAGGGCTTGAAAATGTAATTTTTCCATGCAGTTTTTGAGCACATAGTGTTACAAATCTAGATCATCAAATATTAGAAAGAAACAAAACCAGCAATTTAGTAAACCCAACAAACAATTTATTTCTCTACAACACTTGAATACAAAGTGCAAATTTAAAAGACTCTAACAGTAACATGAATTAAATTCCAAGTAATCCTAAATGTCCTATCACATGTCCAGAAATAAAGAATATTCCAAAAGAATTCCAATAGTTCTGAATGTTCTGATATATAACTTTGATGCAATCCAGAATGTCTTTAAACCAGTTCACAGTAATCCCAAAGTGTATATAAGTCTGAAAGTCAGTTAGCATTTCAGTGATTCCATTGAATTTTTTGTCTATCAGATAAAAATTTATCCACATTTTCACTTGACCTAAATGTAATAAAATGTGTAGATTTGGAACTGAAAAACCTATTCTGTCTGTAAACAGGACCTGAACTCTTGCTATGTAAACATGCTGGCATCCTAGAATAGACCCTTTTTTATTGCATAAGATCATTATATTTCAGAGATACAGTTTACATGTAGATTGAGTTCAGAGGAAATTTCAAGATATCAATTGTAAGGATAAATTACAATGCATGTTTACTGTTAGTTGCAGCTATTACTGTAGTTCATATTCAGAATTTAAAAAAATTCTAAAATACTTCATACATTTATATTTACAAAGATGCACAAAACACATTATTTTTTTTATCAAAGTAGAGTTTTTATTTATATATAAAAGGATGATGACAATATTTAGCACTAAGCAAATTTTTGCTATGGAATAGACCCATGATTGTAATAAACTGCTTTTGAATAAGTAAAGAAAAACTTGCATTAAATCTGTACCCAAGGTTTCAGTTGATTTGATTGTGGCAAAAATAAGGACCACTTGGCAAACTAACAGTCCCATACCCAGACCTGATAAAGGTATCGAGAATTTCATTTCTCAGGCCCATGCCCAGACCTGATAAAGGTACAGAGAATTTCATTTCTCAGGCCCATGCCCAGACCTGATAAAGGTATGAAGAATTTCTTTTCTCAGGCCCATGCCCAGACCTGATAAAGGTATGGAGAATTTCATTTCTCAGGCCCATGCCCAGACCTGATAAAGGTATCGAGAATTTCATTTCTCAGTCCCATGCCCAGACCTGATAAAGGTATGGAGAATTTCATTTCTCAGGCCCATGCCCAGACCTGATAAAGGTATGGAGAATTTCATTTCTCAGTCTCATGCCCAGACCTGATAAAGGTATGGAGAATTTAATTTCTCAGGCCCAAGCCCAGACCTGATAAAGGTATAGTAAATTAATTTCCCAGGCCCAAGCCCAGGCCAGATAAAAGTATAGTAAATCTAATTTCCCAGGCCCATGCCCAGGCCAGATAAAAGTATGGAAAATCTTATTTCTCAGGCCCAAGCCCAGACCTGATAAAGGTATAGTAAATCTAATTACCCAGGCCTGATAAAAGTATGGAGAATCTTATTTCTCAGGCCCAAGCCCAGGCCAGATAAAAGTATAGTAAATCTAATTACCCAGGCCTGATAAAAGTATGGAGAATCTTATTTCTCAGGCCCAAGCCCATACCTGATAAAGGTATAGTAAATCTAATTTCCCAGGCCTGATAAAAGTATGGAGAATCTTATTTCTCAGGCCCAAGCCCATACCTGATAAAGGTATAGTAAATCTAATTTCCCAGGCCTGATAAAAGTATGGAGAATCTTATTTCTCAGGCCCAAGCCCAGGCCAGATAAAAGTATAGTAAATCTAATTTCCCAGGCCTGATAAAAGTATGGAAAATCTTATTTCTCAGGCCCAAGCCCAGGCCAGATAAAAGTATAGTAAATCTAATTTCCCAGGCCCAAGCCCAGGCCAGATAAAGGTATGGAGAATCTTGTTTCTCAGGCCCATGCCTAGACCTAATAAAAGTATGTACATTAATATCATGGGTGCATTCGCTTTGAGTTTCAGTTGCAGACATTAAAAGTATGTTGTAGTGAGCTATTTTTTTTATACTGCAGTGACTTTTGATGTTGGAACACATACCAGAGAGTGGATGACAATTAGACATGACATTCTGTAGTAGCCTTGTCATCTTTAGTTAGTCCGATATTCTTGCGACCTAGCTCGGAATGAAATTAAGAGGAAAAGTATATATTTACTTTCAGTCCATGTCTAAGAAGGTGGACATGATCAAGGGGATGTTTGTTGCATGTCGGCAGTCTGAGGCACGGTATCTAATCCGATCATTAGGAGGAAAATTGAGAATAGGGTTGGCAGAGCAGAGTGTCCTAACAGCTCTAGGAAATGCTTTATTTCTAACTCCACCTGGGCAAGGTAAATGGATTACAGACAGTTGAGGCACTGAGAGAGAGAGAGAAGTATATTCAGATTTAAAGATGAGATACACAAGCAAAGGCACATATACAACTTTATTTATGATGAACTCTTTATGATATTGATTGATATGTACAAATATGAAACTGACTTTTTTGTGTTCATTTAAGTAAATTTTTGTTCATTAATTACGAGTCTTGAACTTTTTAAATGTATGTTTTCCATCTTGATAATAATACCACGATATTTAGCTACACCTTACTGAAAACTTGTGTAACTTGCATAAAAAAATATCAACTGCCTTATGGAGATCTTCGTTAGGTTGTTATATTTGAACAAGCTTCAAAATTTAATCAAAATCTTACTTATATGGCTATTAATAATCTTGTGGACAGTTATAGCGCGTGCACGCACGCACAGACACACACACACGATAACAGAAACCCCCATAAGATACAGTGGTTGATATATTAGTGATTAATTTTAGTCAAAACAATCCAATCTGTTTCTGTAAAATCACTGACCCAAACCCTCCATCACATACTGTGCCAGCAGATCTGGGTCTGTGTAGTTTGTTACGAGTAATTAGTAAAACAAACAAAATAGACCCTGATCTGCCAGCACTTATGCAACAGCAGATAGTATCTATCTGCTTTGCAGTTGGATTCAACCTATAAGCGAGTAAAAATGCATGATAAAACTGGAATGCTAAAATGCATACTTATCAATAATTCTCTCAAGTGAAATACTTTGTAATTTAGAAACATGTTTGAGGCACTGTTCCATCTTGGAAGGCTTAATAGTAAACAAAGACTATTGTTATAACAAGCAACTCATTTTTGGTTATACTTTTACTCAGTTTTGTGTACAGAGGCATCTCATACATTGTGCAGTATAATGATTTGATTGATCTGAATTTGATATTCAAAGAACAAATACATAAAAATCTGTAATGCCTCATATCTTCATCAGCTGATGGAATTAATTACAAAATACAACCAAATTAAAACTACTGACATCTGTAAGAACATCACCATTAAATGTTATGGAGGGTGGGGATGCTAATTTGAAAGATGTGGATTGAAAAACCATGCATATTTTGTATGTATGCATATATATATATATATATATATATATATATATATATATATATATATATATATATATATATATATATATATATATATACATACAATTCTCAAACCAACCTAGCTGAGTTCATATATCTTTAATACTTTCCTGAAAACCATGATAAAAATGACATATCAGCAAAACCAAAATTGTTAAGAAAGAAAGCATTTGGTGGCAGCTAGAGTTACACATGACATTAACCCAACTTTCGATTTAAATTGTCTTTGTATATATTAAATAGCAAGGGTGAAAGAATACCTCCCTGCCTCACTCCATTGTTTACATAAAAGGTCTTGTTTTCTGCACTTCCCCAACACACATAACACAATGGTATTCAATTGTGAAGTAACATTTAAAAGTGTCCAGTGAAAAACCCTGTTAAGAGCAAGAAAAGATACGAATTTAAAGTGTGAATGAGCTGCAATTGTAATACACAGATGTTGTAAAGTTCTTCCAATTTATAGTGTTGTGGATTATTTAATACAAGTTGAGAATGTCACATTTTCACCTTCTAACAACAGAATATCCACCAGAAATTTTAGATGCTGGAAAGGGCATGGCAGCTGATCAGCTGAAAAAGAAAATGGAGGAGGCAGCATTGATTATAAAGACCACATACTGGTGAGAATATCTATTTTGCTTATGTGTAATACAAAGGTAACTGTAAACAACATAGAACCACACACAATTCCTTGACATTATTGAGGCACAACTATAGTCTGTATGTTCTTTGGGACACTCTTACACATTCATACCATTCTATCACATTGTGAGGCAGAACTATAATCTGTATGCTGTGGGACACTCTTGCACAGGCCAACCATTCTGTTATATCAGTACATTCTATGGGACATTTACACATTCATACCATTCCATCACATTGTGAGGCAGAACTATAATCTGTATGCTGTGGGACACTCTTACACATTCATGCCATTCCATCACATGGTGAGGCAGAACTATAATCTGCATGCTGTGGGACACTCTTGCACAGTCCTAGCATTCCATCACATTGTGAGGCAGAACTCTAATCTGCATGCTGTGGGACACTCTTGTAGTCCTACCATTCCATCACATTGTGAGGAAGAACTGTAATCTGTATGATGTTTGACACTCTTACACATTCATACCATTCCATCACGTGAGGCAGAACTATAATCTGTATGCTGTGGGACACTCTTGCACAGTCCTAGCATTCCATCACATTGTGAGGAGGAACTGTAATCTGTATTCTGTGGGACACTCTTGCATAGTCCTACCATTCCATCACATTGTGAGGCAGAACTGTAATCTGTATGCTGTGGAACACTCTTGCACAGTCCTACCATTCCATCACATTGTGAGGCAGAACTAATCTGTATGCTGTGGGACATTCTTACACATTCATACCATTCCATCACATGGTGAGGCAGAACTGTAATCTGCATGCTGTGGGACACTCTTGCACAGTCCTAGCATTCCATCACATTGTGAGGAAGAACTGTGATCTGTATGCTGTGGGACACTATTACACATTCATACCATTCCATCACATTGTGAGGCAGAACTATAATCTATATGCTGTGGGACACTCTTACACATTCATACCATTCCATCATGTGGTGAGGCTGAACTGTAATCTGTATGCTGTGGTACACTCTTGCACAGTCCTACCATTCCATCACATTGTAAGGAAGAACTGTAATCTGTATGCTGTGGGACACTCTTACACATTCATACCATTCCATCACATTGTGAGGCAGAACTATAATCTGTATGCTGTGGGACACTTATACATTCATACCATTCCATCACGTGGTGAGGCTGAACTGTAATCTGTATGCTGTGGGACACTCTTGCACAGTCCTACCATTCCATCACATGGTGAGACAGCACTGTTTACTGCTACAGTTTAGCATATGGTTCAAGGTAGAAGATGCTGCATGCCATTTCATTCGTTAGGCTCTTCATCTCTATCAGTGAAGTGCTAGAAAATGCTACTTTGCACTAAATACAGTCATCCTGTATGATTATGAGCGAGGTCATTAAAGGTAAACCATGCAGGTTTGATGTACTGATCTCCTGTTCACAACATAAAGCAATTCTTTTTATAATCACTCTGAATAATTGGTGAAATGGTTTTAATAGAGATGACTTGTGACCTTGCATCAGCCATTTCATGCAAGGAGGGTGTTGCAGCTGATCAGAGGATCAGAGATGAGAGAAAATGGCAATATACAAATATTCTTCAAAACTGTTGAGGGCTGTTCCCTTAAAACATACTTCGGATACAGGGAAGGCACTTTCAATGTGGAATAGTCACCCATAGATGCAATTTACAATTTTATATTCATGAGAATTCTTTTGAGTAATCAGAGTATGTTTGCATATATTCTGTTTTTTTAAAGCTGGCTTCCCTGGGTAAAATGTCTGTTTAAATGGAACAGCTCTGGTGTTAAACCAGCTGTAAATGTTAGTATGGCTAACAATGGGCAGGTGTTTAAAATTACAGACAGAACTTTGGGAAACTACTAAGAGACATTTGTCAGTGTAAAAAGGTCTGGTAAAGCTACTTTATGTTTTAGTAAAGTTATTGCAGACTAAAGCATGTAAAAAAAACTTGAATAAATGGAATCATTCAAATATATCTACTTTTAAAAAGTCGGAATTATTTTCAGTACAGTACTTACTCTGTTAAATCATCCTCAGACAATATTTTTAAGAAACGATAGCAAGTTATTACAACCCTTGCTGACTCGTAGGTTAGATGTGATATTTCAGGTGGCTGAGCTTTGAAAATCAATACAAAAAATCATTATTCTAAGGCTGTAACATTTACCAAAATTTCAAACCAATTAGCATAATGGTCATGTTGAAATTGAAGTAATTTGAAAGAAAACTTTTCCCCCAGTGTGCACGTTTGGGTTACAGTTGTGTATGTGTGTATAGAGAGAGAGAGAGAGAGACCTATCTGCCTTTACAATTTGATCATGAGGCTAACTAAAACAAAATGTTCATTTATGGACTTAAGAACAATAACATACTGTCATCTGGTGTTAGCTCATCCCTGTCATTTGAGTAGCAACCCTGCCATTTTGTTTGTAGATCCAGTTACTGAAGTAAGAATTCCAGTTTTAAATTAAGTCATCCTGCAGCATAACTAGCTTTTTAAAGCATTATCATATTTTTGTTTGGTTAGATTTTGTTGTAATGAAATTATCATTTTCATAATCATCATCATCAGTATGATGAATAGTGTTTTTATTATTGCAGTGAGTGCCCCAACTACGGCGCCATTATTTCTGCTGTTCTGGAGCATGGTTTGGAGGAGCTGCCAAAACACTGTAAACTTACACCAGGTAAAGTATTAAGACATAATGGTTCCTGCAAATTGTAACATGACTGTCATATTCTTTTTCTTAATAAATGAAATTTTATTATGCTAACATCTGCAATAATTGGTTTCACAATTTTTCTCCTGTTTTTGTTTTCCTTTCTGATTTTTGCAACTTACGAGCATGTGTGATATGTACTCTGTATTTTTTATGTATTATACATGTTCAAAAATATGTAAATATTGAACCGTGTTACTATATGTAATGTATATACAAATGCGTTTTACTGCAGAGACCTCAGTCTGCCATGGTTTAATGCACTGGCAGATCTGGGTCTGTGTAGGAGTAATTATTAGAACAAATAACAGACCCAGATTTTCCAGTGCATTATGTGATGCCAGATCAGGGTCTGTGTTGTTTGCAGTTTATGGTGATGTCTAGCACTGAGACATCATGCTGCAGACATATTACATCATGTCCCACCCAGCCACATTATCCGGACACCAGGCTGACCATTCCCAACACTAACCTCCTGATGCTGAGTGCCTAGCGAGGCAGCTACTAGTACCATTTTTATAAGTCTCTGGTATGACTTGACGGGGGTTCGAACCACGACCTCCCTCATCCGAGGCGGACACTCCAACCACTTAGGCCACCAGAGTGGCCTACTATTAAGGTCCAATTTCCTGATATACCCATCATGTCCTAACTATGTCCTATAAGGTTTCTTCTTTTCCATGTTGCCTCTCTTTTCAAGTAAATCAAGTATTTTGTCTTGGTTTTCTTAAACACTTGATACAATGTTATAATAATATAAGAATCCAAAGAAAAGATTGTAGTACTGTGCACAAAGTGAAGGTGGCAAAACTACTAATGTTATTTAGATCTCTCTCTTACACACACACACACACATTTGGAGGAGAGGGGAATATTGCTCCCAGTCCTAGGCAATGTACTGGAGCATATCATTGAAAAAAGCTCTGATAATTTGCCAGATTTAGTACAGTAAGGGGACGGATTTATCACTAACTAAAGCCTTTACCATAAAAGGTGTGTTTTTGATAATATTGAATATTTTTAATAAGCTTGTAAAATATGTATCTTCTCAGGTATTCCGCTGAAGCCAATGTTGGCACATCCCACCAAAGGTGTTAGTGAAGTCTTAATGAGATTTGAAGATAATGACTTTACCTGTGAATACAAGTATGATGGAGAGAGGGCACAGGTATGTTTATATTCTTATGTCACATGTTTAGGCTTGAATAAACAGTAACACAAGAAAGAGAGAAAACAACAAGCTTTGAAAAATTCAGTAATTTATTTCCCTGGAAAAATTCTGTAAAAATGAAAAAATATGAACTTACGGTTTTATAGAATCAAATCAAAAAATAATCTAAGAATAAAATAGTAGTAATCCTAATAACAAAATGTTCTACTGATTTCAAGTTTGAATCCCAATGAAGAATCCATGATGGAAGACGATGATGTATGCTGCAATCTGTAGTGTGGAAGTCTACAGTTCCTTGTAGAAGCAAGAATTATCACTCTGGTTTCTGATAGCTGAATAAATTTTTATGTAAAAAACTGTTCTTGTTCCACAATATTACATGAGCACACATATTTTCCAGAAAAATAAAAGAATTAATCCTTTTGAATCCAAGTAATTTGAAATAACCCCAAACCAAGTAATTTGAAATAACTCCAAACAGCACAACATACAACTTACAGTTTAACAGCCCAGCTTCTACTGAGATTAATTCTCCAAAACATGGGTTATATCGTATTCTTAACATAAACAAGGGGTCACATGATCATCTTCTCGAAGGATATAGAAGCAAGTACTTGTTACAGATCACATTTACCCATTGTGACCCTGACAAAAACCAATCATTTGTCAAGAAATAAAAATATATAAGAATTGTTTGCATCTTAAAGACAAAGTCCCATCATGACCTCAAAAACAACCAATCATTTTAAAAATAAAATAGAACTTGTTTACCATGGTTGCTACAAATTTTAAAACAAGGTCAGGATTTAGATCAACACCTGGTGTTTATAAACTAACAGTCAAGGTCAAACTATTTTCTGAAAAAAGTATCATCTCTAGTGAATAAATTTACATTACAATATCATGTAATGAAAAATAAACAATTTAAAACTGACAAACAATTAAATTAAAATATATATTAAATCAGATACAAGTAAATCAAATATACATAACAATATGAATATGCGTATATTCTCACCCGACCCACTTCTTGTTTGGACACTGAAAATGATTTTTCTTAATTTCTCTTAAATATTTGCCTTTAAAGAGAGGACACCTATCTCTCAAGGGCATAATGTACTGCTTTTTAAAATGGGCCTTTATGGACAGGTTTCACAGTATACAGATAAAAATTAATAATATGCTTTATCTTAGCCCTAGAAATCGTAACAAGATAATTCTAAATCAATTATTTTTACATGCATAAAATAGTACAAAAATTTAGACAACCTACTTAATAACAATTTTATTTATATTAATAGGACAATAGCCTGGCAGTTTGCCTTTTTTGGATGAATATATTGAAAATTGTTTCTCATAGATATTCTGAAGTTGTTGAAAATTTGTTGATGTGAAAATATTATATTTGTAATATCCATAAAATTTAACATCAGTTATTAGCTCCCTGCCATAAAGCCATGTTGGATGTACATCCCCCTACATCATCCTGCTTCATCTCTTGTGTTGTCTCTTGTTCCTTGCCATCTACTGTGTTCAGTTTCTCAAAAACTACCTGAACATATTAGATGATGCTTGTCAATTATCCTCTTTTTTTTCTTTCACAAATGGTTCTGTTCTGCCTTTAAATATGACTGCCATTCCTGGAAATAAAAAACCCATTACATGTCTTCTCATAAAGCTATGGACAAAATCTGTCAAATTTGTTGCCATCATAGAGTCTGGGTCTTTCAGTTCTGTACAGATGATGTAATGGTTGTTGCAGAAAGAAAACCTTTCAATGGCTTCCTCATAAAAAGCACTTTAAAATACTGATCAAATTTGAAAGAGAGAGCATTAATTTGTCCAGTCATTTAATTTTCTAAAGTTGGTGCCTGTCTGCCATCAGAAATGGTCACCATGACTGAAAATACAAAACTTTCAAGCATTCAGAAGCCGTTTTTCAGAATTTTACTATTTTAAAAGAGAGCATCCTTGCATCAGAACCTTTTCAAATTTGTATTATGATGCTGTATCATCATCTAATATGGTCACCAATGTTACAACATGAATACTGAAAAGAAAAATTTGACCACTTTTAATTTTCCTTTCCTTTTTTTGTATTATTAGTGTCAATAGAAAAATATAAAATTACTCTATTGTTTAGCTATTAAAGCTCAAAGTAGCATTTTCATTTTCTTTTGGATAGAAAAATCTGTTGGCGTTATATTTGAAAAGTTACAGATTTAAGTCAGAATCACAGATCTCATTTTTTAAATTTATTTACAGATTCATGTTCTGGAGAATGGAAAGGTTCAAATATACAGCAGAAACTCGGAAGACAACACATCCAAGTATCCAGATATCATAGCTCGCATAACTGAAGTTATGAAAAAGACTGTCAAGTCTTGTGTAATTGACGCAGAAGCAGTGGCTTGGGATGCAGAGAAAAAGCAGATTCTTCCTTTCCAAGTTCTCAGTACACGCAAAAGAAAGGTCTTGTGACTATTTGTTTTCTTTTCTTTTACTGGTGCATTGCATCTCTCACTCTTCATATTTGTACAATACGTCTTGTTCTCACAGTGTTTTCAAGTCAAATAGCCACTGTGATATTAAGACCGATTTTATTTACATTAACTCCCAATCTATCATTAATAGTATTGTGATCCCTGCCATAAGGAGTAGCATGTTATGATTATTTCAGTCTGTCTGTTACCGTTTTCATTTCTGCACAATGACTCCTATTCTCCTCCATTTGCATTTACCAAACGCTATGGATGGCTTGCATTTGGGTTAAAGAAGAACCCTTTTGATTTTGACATTGAAAGGTCAGTGGTCACTGTGACTGAAAGAAGGGCAAAAAAAATGGTTTCTGCACAATAACTCCACTTTTCCACCATTTGCACTTACCAGACTTTATGGATAGCTTGCACTTGAGGTAAGGAAAAACACTATTGATTTTGTGCTCAAGTGGTTAAAGATCAAGGTTACTGACTGGAAGAAAAATGCTTTTATGTCTGCACAACAACACGAGTACTAAATAACCTGCCTGTATCAAATTTTATGGATGCCGTATGCTTGGTTAAGAAACAGGCCTGCTGATTGGTGTGGGGTGTCAAAATTTAAGAGGTCAAGGTCATTGTGGCTAAAATTAAAATCTGTTTTGCAAGATAACTTTTGTTCAGGAGTTAGGTCCTTGACAAAACTTTGTGGTTGACTTGCAATGTCATGGAAATCTCTTTTCAGGATTGTATGCATGGCCAGTCATTTGTAAAATTGATATTCTAGTCAAATTCTAGTTTAGATAAAGCTCTTTTTATATGCGTAACCTGTTGCTTTAGATTTACAGTGAAACGTTTTGTTCATATAAGATAGCTGATCTTAAAAATGCTGTTCAAAACATTATGTACATGACCATTAATTTTAGGGACTGTTCAAAGGCTGGTAGGAGTTACACCCCTTGTAAAACTAAGTTTATGTTGGATGACTTCTGATCTGTGCTTCATCTCTAGTAAAATGTAAATTTCAAAATAAATTTTTTGTTTCATATGTACTTTGTGTCTAAAATATTGATTATTATTTTCTCAGACTCTGATATATTAAAGAGAGCAAATGCATGAAATTGCTCCTTTTTTCACAATGAAAACCACATATAAATCATTTTTGAAACATTCAGTATTTTATTCAAGCCTTTCTAGTTAGTTTGATTGGTTTTTGTTTCTTTTCCATCTTTTTGTAGGATGCTGATGCATCAGAGATCAAGGTGCAGGTATGTGTATATGCTTTTGATCTACTGTACCTCAATGGAGAATCTCTTGTCAGGGAACCCTTCCGCAAACGCAGAGAGCTGCTCAGGGAGTCATTTGAGGAAAAGGAGGGGGAATTTATGTTTGCTCAATCCATGATCTCATCTAACACAGAGGAAATTGCAGAATTCTTGGAGGAATCTGTCAAAGGTAGAACATTGATTACCTTATGCATGCATCAGTGACAATAAAATAAAAATTACAGATTGAATTCTTAACAGATTTTTAGGTGGCAACCACTTTTCTTACAGAAATCTATCCTGGATTAATTTTGTCTCCCTATTGTCAAAAGGCAATAAGAAGGTTAAATATTAGCTTTATGTGCGGTGTTTTCTTTGTGCTGTGAAAAGGAAAATATTTTCTTTCACAGATTATTCAAGTCAGTTACAAGTCAAATTTTGCCTCTTTAGATTTTTATGCACTTACTCGATTCAAGGAATCTAAATATATCTTATGACAGAATGATAAGAATAATGACAGATTCAAAACATATGAAAAGAGTTTATTCCACTTTAATTTTCGTAACATGTTTCATGTAAAGTTATTAAAACATGAAGGTAAAAGGATGACAATTCGGTTAGAAAATTTTAGTAGAAACAATGATACAGCAGTGTTAAATATTTATCACTCTATCGTAGTACAGGACAACCTGTTGGAAAAAACCACCCTTCTGTCAAAATATCATGGTCTGTTAAGACAGGTTGTCTCATGACAGGTCATTTATACAATAGATCAGTACATCGATAACCTAGTTTTGCACAACAGGTGGTCTTTCATAGTATTTTTCTTTTAAGTCAGATTTTACTGTACAACACAGGATTATTAATGTTTTATCATTGTTTTTTTTTCTTCCCACCCCTACCTAGGAAATTGTGAAGGATTGATGGTAAAAACATTAGATGTTGATGCCACCTATGAAATTGCCAAAAGATCACATAATTGGCTTAAGGTAAGAGCTTGGTTATGCAAAATCTTTCAAAGTTTTTATTAACTTACCTGGCTCTAAGGTTATGTGAGCTTAGGATATGTCCCTGCATCTGCCTTGAGTTGTGCATCCATCAGTAATTATTTGTTACCACTCTGGACCCCATGTTTCCGAAGTAAATCGGACTTCGAATACGGAATATCATCAGACTCTCAGACAGGTTTGATAATGACTGTGATCCATGCATATTAATGAGGTGACTATGTGCCTGATTCTTGTATCATTAAGATCTCTCATGAGTTCAGTAAGGTGCAAGATCCATGCATACAAATTAGGTTATCTTGCATCTGATTGGCTGAGATTGTTACTACTCTGAAGGCAATATTTCAAATCTGATGTTGATCAAACTAGGAAGATATGTTTGTATCATTAAGACATTGGACAGGTTCTTTAACAAGCGAAATAAATCAGTGCATATTAATCAGGTGAACTAGCATCAGATTGGTTGAGGTTGTTACCCCGCTGGAAGCCATATTTCTGATCTGATCAGTGTTTCCCTTTACCCTCATTTGCACTTCTTAGACCCCCATACTTTTAATTTGTCCCCAGTTTTGATACCAAAGTTTGTTTTTAATTCAGTCTGACACCAAGGTGATTTTTGACTCTCAATCTTGCACCCATAGGGGATACACTGCTGATTTTAATGAAACTTTGAAATATATACTGGTACTTGTTTAATCACGGTCTCAGATGAGTCCAGTACTGATTGAGATTTGTGCAAATAAATGGGTGATCATCCATCAGTTGGGCAGAGCTTGTTACCTCTTGGAAGGACATATATCTGATCTTGGAATATAGGCTTATATCATCAAAATCATGTACAAGTTCAATAATTGAGCAAGATGCATACATTAATGAGTTGATCCTGCATCTGACTGAGTTTGTTGTCACACTCGAAGCCATTATTTCTGTTGCAGTTTTGATCCAACTGGGGAAATAAAATCTTGCATAGCTTTGGTATTGAGCAAGATTCAAGCTTAATGATGATAACAATCCTGCATCGATTGACTGATCTTGTTACCGAGTGGAAGCCATATTCGTTATCAGATTTTTTTCGGACTTGGAATATATACTTATGTCATCCATATCTTGCACTATTTCTGTAATAAGTGAGATCCATGCATATTTATGACATGATCTTGATCATGATTGACATCTTATGACTGGTTAGAGAACATAATTCTGATCTGGTTTAAAAGGTCCCAATAGTACAAGATGTAAGCTAAGAACACTTGCAATGTGTTGATACAACAATAATCATACCTGTGTCATATTTGCTAATTGTCCATACGTTTTAGTGAGAGATATCATAATAACCACCTTGTGTCTATCCGTTAGTCTGTTCATTCATTTGTTGCCACTTTTCCTCCAGAACTACTCTGGAAGTTCCCAAAACTTTCTAGTTGCATTTTTCCCAGAACTTTCTAGCTATATTTTCCCCAGAACTCTCTAGTCATATTTTTCTAGAAACTTTCTAGTTATGTTGCCCTTGGGATAGCTAGTAGTATGGGCTCCAACCCAGGGATTCTTGGGTTGAGGTTTTATGTCAGATATATAACAATTTCATTTCAATAACATCTTTAAATACACTGGTCAACAGTGAAATCATTACTGACTTGAAAAGGCCCTAATCTGTAGTATTTTGGTGTGCCGAACACGAATATAACCGTGAAAAATTTGTATTGGCTCTCGTTTTGAAGATATTCATATACCTCATTTTCTATGTTTCACTGTGTAAATTTCTCCAGTAGGACTGCAGCAACATCCGGAATAATGATGTAACATTGCATAATACCATCATGCTCACATCATCCACAGTTGATTGCATCATTTTCTGATGCAATGCAATACTAATGCCATGCGGCTGCTGAAGTAAGTTGACGTCAGCAGTGTACTATACATGTGTAGGCCTATTATACTAATGCCAGGCGGCTGCTGAAGCTGACGTAAGCAGTGTACTATATAAAGCCCAATCAGATAGGTTCAGCATTTAAAATATTTTAGACGTTGTGCGAGACAGTTCAAGCTACTGTTACATAAAACTTATTATTTTATCCATTTACGTACAATAAAGAACAGTAATGCCTCGAAAGTGTGTTAATACCGCGGACAATTTTTGCTATATTTGTGGGGAAGTGACATTTGCCAACCAGAAGAAAAGTATCAATTCTCAAGTGAAGAAGGCATATCATCTTTACTTCGGATGCAAGGTTGGTGACCAAGACAAGCCTTGGGCTCCGCATATATGCTGTGCTACATGTACAACACAGCTTTCACAGTGGTTGAATTGCAAAAGGTCATCAATGCCGTTTGCAGTCCCAATGGTGTGGAGAGAGCCAAGCAACCACCTAAATGACTGTTACTTCTGCTTGGTTCCTCCTCTTTCCGGCAGAATAACGAAGCGAAAGAAGTCGAGAATAGTCTACCCAAACATTCCGTCTGCATTGAGACCAGTTCCACATGGTGAGGGACTTCCTATTCCAGAACCTCCAGCAGAATATTCTCTTGATTCATCTGACGAAGACAAAGGTGAGCCGACCTGTTCTTCTCCTGGTCCATCAGCATGCAGTGATCCAGATTTTCACTGTGGTGCATCATCAACCCCACACAGAATAACACAGGAAGAACTAAATGACCTGATTCGTGATTTGGACTTATCAAAGAACAAGGCAGAATTGCTAGGATCAAGACTCCAACAATGGAATCTTCTAGAAGAAGATGTCACAATTACTGCATATCGAAAGCGCCACCAGCAATTGGAGCCTTTCTTCAGAAAGGAAAGTAATCTGATATTCTGTTCCGATATTGAGGGCCTCATGAATGCTTTAAAAATCACTCATGACCCACAAGAATGGAGACTATTTGTGGACTCTTCGAAACTGAATCTCAAGGCTGTGCTTTTGCACAATGGAAACATTCTTCCATCTATTCCAGTAGCGTATGCTGTCCACATGAAAGAGACATACGATAACTTAAGGCAGCTACTGAATTCCATTGAGTATAACAAGTACAGCTGGCACCTCTGTGGTGATTTGAAGGTAGTTGCCCTTTTAATGGGACTGCAGCAAGGATATACAAAATACATGTGTTTCTTATGCGAGTGGGATAGCCGAGCAAGGGAAATGCACTACATGAGGAAGGAATGGACTCACAGGCAGAATGTAGCCATTGGAGAGAAGAATATCCAACACCCAGCTCTGGTTGAGGCTCAGAAAATCTTGCTACCACCCCTTCACATCAAACTAGGTTTGATGAAGAACTTCGTGAAAGCCATTGACCGGACTTTGCCAGCATTCCGATACCTGCATGAAAAATTCCCTCGACTCAGCGAAGCAAAGATTAAAGAGGGAGTTTTTGTGGGTCCTCAGATTCGAGAGCTTTTCAAAGATGACCGGTTCAACAACTTGCTGGAAGGTGACGCGAAACAAGCATGGAATGCTTTTCGCCTAGTTTCTACAAACTTCCTCGGAAATGTTAGGGCAGAAAACTATAAGGAACTAGTAGAAGACATGTTGATGAAGTATAAGAAACTTGGCTGCAATATGTCTCTAAAGATTCACTTCCTTCATTCCCATTTGGATTTCTTTCCTAGCAACTGTGGTATTGTTAGTGATGAACACGGCGAACGTTTTCATCAAGATATCGCAACAATGGAACAAAGATACCAGGGAAAATGGTCCACTACAATGCTGGCTGACTACTGCTGGACACTCCTCAGAGATGCTCCCGAACAGCTGTACAAGAGACAGGCGAAGAAATCTAAGATGTAGTCAATGACTTGATTTTTTATAGGTAGGCTATTACAGTTGACCTTTTACTATTGGAATGCATTTCGTTATGTAAACATTAATTTCTTGCAGATTACAAAAAAACTAGAGCCAATTTTGCAATTTGACTGTCATATTCGTGTTCAGCACATAAAAATTGATAAGAATTGACTAATTTTATTTCAGTAACATGACTTTTGTAAAAATTTGTTGTCCAGTGATATCTTCCAATCAGATTTTGTAAATGCGGTCATAGCTGGATGATGCATCATATACCATATATACCCATATACAAGTTGGATCAAACTGCATAGATCCTGATCTGCAGTCACATAATGTGCCAAAAGATGTGTGTTGTTGTTATGATTAATGAGTAGAACAAACATTATTATATGCTCATTTTTTCCCCCATTAACATTACATTGTCAAAATTGTTCAGTATTACCCAATACTGAACTCGTGCGACAATACACATATAGCATTCACATGCATAAAGGAACTACTTTCTATTGTAAACAAACAATGGACGCAGATTCCAGCACTTTTGATTTGTACACAAATCATGTACACTCACGTACGAGGCTCTTTATGTTGTGGTTGTTTAAATTTGTTTCTGAATGAACGAAAACAGATGTTTTGTGGACTGCCATATACCAGCTATTTTGGCACATTCCGCGTTGATACAATGTTACGGATTTAGGCTAGCTACAGTATAAACAGATGCAAGATAAGGTCCTTACAAATAACATACAAGTGACAAGTCATATACTCTCTTTTTTAGCTGGTGATAAGAATGGCAAAATAAAATACACTTACAGTTGTACTTCCTGAATTTCCTCAAAATGTATTTCCTTAGTTCTGCAAATCCAAATTACATGAGCCATGTCATAGGTTTTCAATCTGGATTACACATTTCGAAATTGTGATGTAATTTCGATGAAAAGTGCAGTGGCATCCTCCTTACTGCACTCAAAATGAAATAAGCATTAAATTCCATAGCGTCTTTTTGATAATTGCAACTGAAAAACTTCATATTTTTCCCACATTATGATTTCAGACATTCAGTGACAGAAACAGAAACACATTTGCAGATGTCAACACACTTCTTCCTAGCTTATTAAATCTCATGTATTTCACGTGGAATCGTCACATAACAAATCCAGTCCATAATCAAAAAAATTCCTAGAATCGAGAAAAATACCAAAATCTATTCATTCCAGATCCAATGGAAAAGTTGTTGCAATGCACATTCATTCACAATATGACTCCAAATTTCAATTTTAACTAGACACGTCATTTTCTTTCGAAAGTTATGTCGAGCGCGCGACTAAGTTCAAATTTATCTGGGCGGAGTTATGTGCACAGTAATAATGTTGATTTGTGTAATGATGAATATGCATTTGTGTAGTTAGTTTGGAATGCAGCATACATTCATTTACATTGTTTCTTGTAGTGTATTTTGTTTATATAATTAAACCTTAGGTAGAATAAAAAACGTGAGAATATAATAAAAAGGTTACTGCATTTGTATGGGAAAATATGAACTCGTTTTGTCGGAAGGATATACTGCACTCCCAAGGTCGTGCAGTATTCCATCCCAAAACTCGTTCATATTTTCCCATACAAATGCAGTAACCTATAAATATAGACCCTGAGAAGACAGAACATTTTGTGATGCCAGATCAGGGGCTGTGTTGTTTGCAGATGAATTCATCTTATAAGTGAGTATACATGGTATGTGAATGATTTTTTACATTGTGACGCCAGGGTCACTGTCAGAAGGGGTGTGTGTGTGTGAATATTTTCTTAACTTTAAGTAATATAGGATAGAGATGCTCAAGTCTAACGAAGTTGATGGAATGTTTGCAAACAGTTATTCCATTTCATATATATATATATATATAAGAAGACCACCTTACTTGTATCTCATTCAAAAGGATGGTTTTAACCAATTTACTGATGACTCTGTATTCAGAATGCTAACACTGCTTGACATATCTCATATAATTAATTCACAGTTGAAGAAGGACTACTTGGAAGGGGTTGGGGACACACTTGATGTAGTGGTGATTGGAGGATATCTAGGAACTGGGAAGAGAACAGGGAGATATGGTGGTTTTCTCCTTGCCTGTTATGATGAGGAAAATGAAGAATTCCAAACCATCTGCAAGGTATGTTGAATATGATGGTAATTTGTATTTATTTTGGGTGTATAATTATTTTTAGTGTTGTGTCTATTTGTATGGCTCAACCATGAATATAGCAGAGGCTGAGAGTGGTAAGTTCTGCTCATACATGTGTACATTTGTATGCATGTCCCAGAACTTTGCTGTATGCAACCACTGCCATATCTCAGCATGAACTGTGTTGAAGCTTGGCAAATAGCAGCAATAAGAGGTCGGTATAGATGCATCTCCCCTTTATTAAGCTACGAAGAGTTCCTATGCAGTGATACAAAATTCTAAATTGCAGCTATCTATGACTATTCCACATTGAAAGTGCCTTCCCTGGGTCCTAGGGATATTTTAATAGAATAGCACTGAATCACTTTGAAACTTGGCAGACATTATTGACATCAGGTGAACATATTGTTCTTTTTCCTTGCTTTGATGAATCAGTATACTGCATGTAGTATTATCCTTGTCTGTCATTTGTCAGTTGTCCATACTAAAGTTAGGAGCATATAGTATTACTGTTGTCCAGCTATTTGTTAGTTATCCATGCTAAATTTTCTTTGTACATGTTCATCCATGCATGCATCCTGCCAGTCATTCAAAGGATGGCACATCCATGTCTTATAGATACATTTTTATACATAAATATTTTTGTTTTCTTCCATACTACATGGATCTCTCAAGATCTTGGGTATCTTTTCTTTCCATTTTAAACAAATAAATGATCATTCAAGTGAAGATGGTGCTGTGAGTGGTCTAAAGTGGTCGCTGTTACAGATCGCTGCCATCTCACCTCTGCATATGTTTGAGTCTCGAATTCGTTCATTGTGGATATGTGAGAAAGCTTTCTAGTAGCTTCTCGTGGGTCGGTGGTTCTTTTTGGGGTTTTCCTGGGTTCTTCCTCCACCATTTATAGTGGCCACCATGTATAGCCTATCTTGTGTTGAAAAAATGGTGCTAAACCCTATAATAATAACAACAAGAATCAAGTGAAGATTATTTCGTACCTCTCTGTTTCAGAGTTGTCAAATGGTATTTGTGTCATTGTCAGTAATGCAGCAAATTGTATAACGGATCTGCACTGCACGTTTAATAGTATGTGTGTCATTGTCAGTAATGCAGCAAATTATATAACTAATCTGCACTGTCAAGTCTAATGGTATGTGTGTCATTGTAAGAAATGCAGCAGATTGTATAACCAATCTGCACTGTTAAGTCTAATGGTATGTGTGTCATTGTTGGTAGTGAAGTAAATTGTATAGTTTGCACTGTCAAGTCTAGCGGTGTGTGTGCCAGACTGAAACAGATTAAGGACTTGGGTTCAAAACTCAATGGTAATAGTACTTTCTCTTTTCTTATTAATGTATTCTAGTGTTTTCTCAACGATTTCCAAAAATAGAGGGTTATTTTCCCCTCTACAGGGGATTAGAGGGGCGAGGCAATTTTGATTTGAGAACCATGGAACACATGTTAAATCAAATTTATGTGATAAATAACTTGTAACAACAAATTAAGATTAAACTTAAATGTTTGTTCATTATCAGAGCAGTAGCAAACATTGTGACAGGCATTTTGTTAAATGTTCTAATGGAAATAATGGTAGCCCAAATGTTCTCAATTATCCATTAAACTTGACTCAAGGTCAATATGTTTGTCCGAATTGTAGACTGTCTCCTAAATAATTAGAAAAGTATTTAAAACTTTGTTTAGCACATTAGTTAATCATTTCAGATTGGTACTGGTTTTAAGGATGATGACTTGGAAAAACATGCAGTGTTTTTTAAGGAGCATGTGATAGAGAAACCCAAGCCCTACTACAGCTGGGACTCCAGTCTTGAACCTGACCACTGGTTTGAACCTGTCCAGGTCTGGGAAATTAAGGCTGCAGACCTTTCTATCTCTCCTGTTCACAAAGCTGGAGCTGGTCTGGTAAGACTCTGTATGAAGTAGAACTAAGAGTGAAGATATCACCAGTTTTGGGGCTTCAAAGGATTTGTTACATCATGTATTTAGTGTAATTAATTTACCCTCCAGTTTTCTAGATGCCATATTTCTCCATCAAATGCATTACCCAGTCACATTAACATTATGGAATTGCTCTCTGCTACCTTCAAATCCAGCCCTAAAAGATTTTTTTTAAATATAAATAATTTGATAAAGGCTTTTCATCAATAAAAGATATAGATAAAGGGAAGTAACTCGTACAGATTTTCTCCCCTGGTTTCCACTGGCTGGTCACCTGTGTTCTGTATGTTTACTATTTCAGACAATCGCTTGCAACTGTCAACAGTACCTCTGAAGAATCCACTACAGTTGATACAAATTTTAGACCATCTAACTTTATTTTCATCTTCAATGGAATAGAATGTGTTCTTCCAGTGAATTTGTATTCATATTTTTCCAGGTTGATATTGCCCATGTGATATCGATTTGTAACACTCAGTTTTCACTGTGTGTTTATATTGCACTGTTAAACTGTTATTATGCTTGTCATAGGTCATCTTGTAACACAAATTCGCCTACTTGAACAGTTTGTATATTTGTTGTATGCATTCGTTATTTCTTCTCTCTGTCATTGCAAAAATATCAATCAACTGCAAGAAGTGCAGATGCATTAAAGTTGTTGAGGACAATCACAAGATGTGCGTTGCCTGCTTGAACAGTTCTTCCTAACACCAAGTTTAAACTCTATATGGTTGATGAATGTTGGACTTAATTGCAGCAAGGAGGAACAACAAACTGCCTACCTTCATCTCTCTGTTCTTAGACCCAGAACTTGGGCTGCTGATGCATTTTCAATCAGCTGAGAGGTATATGGGCATATGCCTTACCTCCAGCACTTCTAATACCAAAGCTAATCCAGAAAATGAGGGGCAGGGCTTGCAACATAGAGCTGATGAGACAGGATAAGGATCAATGATCGGCACAGTATGGAGATGGATGTACCAAGGAAAATTGTTACCTCCAGCATGCTGCCCAAGCCGAAGTCGCTATTATTCCATCCATTTCCAGGGAAACCTTCACATTTATTCACATTTGTCAAGGATGCACAACACAAAAAGAAGTTCAGCTCTTTAATTGTGGAAAAGATCACATTAGCTAAATGGTCTTCCACTTTAAAGAAATATATGGGGAAGTGGCACATTTGTATGGACTGGTGTCATGTTAATGATGTCACGTCGCTATCAACCTCCATTCCCACTTTTGGCTATACCTTCCTTCTTTTTCTCTTTGAAGACAAGAAGCTCCTCTTATCACAATCAATTGATACCATTCCATTATTTCAGACATGTTTAGACATCATGGAAGAGATGATATTGGCTCCAACAAAGATCTTTCTGACTTGTTCAGATTTGACGGATCTGGGCCTTGCTTGCTTACCTGTTTCCAAAATGGAACCTTTCCAAAATCTTGATGTGGATCAACTCATTTGAAGTTCAAATCCGTGTCTTCCACCCCTCTGAAGCAATGTCATATAAGATTTGGGCAATTATGGCACTAGCTTTATATTGCAGGGTGATTGATCTGCATACACTATCCATGAATCCTAACTGAAATTGAGTTATTACATTCAAAGGTCAGCTTCATCGAAATCACTTATATTTTTGTGAGCCAAAATCCTCGTGAGTTGTACCTTATCCTGCGAAAGTTCAGTATACTTTCTCCAGCTTCAGTTTACATGATATGGCCTCTCACAGATTCTCATCATACCACTAGTAACTGCCCTGATAATTTCCCACCCAATTTATGACAGCACAACTTCAGCCCTGGGCATGACTTTGCAGCTTCCAGTGGGTATGCCTGGAAAACGTTTGAATGTAAGGCAGTAGCCAGGTGCAGGATCCAACATGGCTTTGCCTTCACATGAGCATACATGTATAAACTTTGGTTGTGCTGCCTTCATATTTGAAGTAGAAAATTCATGCTTCTGCAGGGTGATCTGGGTATAGGATGGATGCTGAAACATTTTGTCCTAATACCTATTCTCCTAATATTAATGTGATGCATAATGTATTTGATGGAGAAAAGAAATGTTTTAGTAAATTAGTTTCCTCCAAAAATACCCGATCACAATACTATCAATATCTCAAGTTTAAAATTGTAATCATCGATGATATAGATCACTCCATTGGTCTATTGGTTAGAGCATCCGCCTCTGATGTGGGAGGTCTTGGGTTCAAACCCTGGCCGAGTCATACCAAAGACTTCTAAAAATGGTACTAACAGCTGCCTTGCTAGGCACTAGCATTAAGATGTTAGTGTTAGGACGGGTCGTCCTGGTGTCAGGATAATGTGACTGGGTAGGACATCATGCTACATGTCTGCGGCTCGATGCCCAAGGGCTAGACATCAGTGTAAACTGCCACACACCAGACATCACAGTGATATGACTGAAAAATTGTTACAAGCTACATTAAAAATCCAACTCACACACATCCATGATATGGGTGACCCCCATCTAGCAGGAAAAAACCAGAATTGATCTATAATAATTACTCTATGATATGTAGACATAAAGACAATTTTTCATCTTTTATTGAGGTTTGAATTTGGAGATCAGAGAGAATAATTTCCTAAGAAATGTTATCTGTGTACTCAAAAACTGAAGATGGCATAGTCAATCATCTATTCAATAGAATGTATCTTGTTCATATTTTGGTGCACTACAAAGTTTGTTAAAATATAAACTTTATTTAAATGGGTATAGCTTTTATTCTCTGGAGTAGGCCGTATGCACCTCCTGTGTGTCATTGGAGGCAAACAGTGGTGGCTTACTGATTAGTATGAGTTTTTTTCTACCATGGTGTATCCTTAGCCAAGCACTTTACTCCAATTGCCTTGGCACTAATTTACCTACTTGTATTGATGTGCCATAAAATGCCACAACAGACCAAATCCACAGGAGTTTCTGGAATAGATCTTAGGTGACCTCCCCTTACAAACTTTTCTCATTATAGCATTCAGAACAAAGGAATAAAAAAAAATGTGAATTTTGTTGCATAGTTGATTTTCAACAGATAGCAAGACATCCCTTTTACAACACCAGGTACACTTCATAATTTTGGAGTCAGGCATAGATCCAATTTTTTTCTAGAAAATACTAAAAGAATTGTTCCTTAGTTTAGAAAATTGTTTTATCATTGAAAATGGTGGTTGCTGCCTGGAAATTTGAATCGGCATCATGAAATTCACAGCTTCTAATAAGAAGTCATATATTTCGTTAAATTTACGTTATCTCCAAAATAATACAGTACACTGTAAATATCACTATTTGACAGAATAATGATACATCAAAATGTCACTAATGCCTATTGGTGGCAACAATTTCAGAAATAAATACTAGTTAACTAAGTTTTATCAAGTAAAATTTATGTTTTGGTTCTGCCTTTTAATCTGTGATAATACAAAGCAGGTCTACTTTGAATTGACACCAAGAAGTTGAAATTGTTTCTTGCCTTTGGGTAGATTTAGACAGCAAATTGCCTGCCAAAACTGCTCAAGATTGGTACTGTCAGGGTCTGATGTTGTTTTAATGTCTGTAAAATTCATTGCATGAAACACAAACATCTACATTATACTATTATTACCTTTGTAACTTTAACCTAATTTTCAGACATATTTCTTGCCAGTACTGTTACTGCTCGTTATTAATGACAATCGAATCTGGAAAACGATTATTACTTACCATTATTTTAGATGAATACAAAGACCTCATTCATCCCAGGCATGGGGCCCCGAGTGGTCTAAAGCGCTGTCCATTACATATCACCGCCATCTCACCTCTGTCTGCATAGGTTCAAGTCTCGGATTCTGCCAATGTGGGTATGTGAGAAAGCTTGCCAGTAGCTTCTTGAGAGTCGGTGGTTCTTTCCGGGGATTTGCTGGATTCTTCCTCCACCATTAATACTGGCCGCCATGTATAGCCTATCATGTGCTGAAAAATGGCGGTAAACCCTACAACAACAACAACAACAACAACCCAGCCATTACAAAAGTGGGAGATTATGTTCAGCTATAAAGCTGGCAAATAGTGTCTTGGCAACTCAAACGTTCTCCACATTTGATGCAGATTCCATAGACATGGTATGGAATTCAGTGATGGCATATTTTGTTGTTGCAGCTAATATGCATTTATGTGATGGGACTCTGCATGACACATGATGTCAGTTTTTGCCACTTTAACTGACTTTAAAATCAGCTTTACAGGAAGAGGAGAATGCCTATTCATGTCCCTTTGAATTTGATTGGAACCACTGAAATTCCCTTTTCCAAGCATTACTGAATTTTGTGTTATTTTAGTTGTATGGATTTTGGTGTTTTGTCGTTGCCACACTGAGACATTTTGACTGTCTTTAAACACGAAAGACAACCCAGTTCTATGCCACTTGAGCTACGGAGTAATCCCACTATAATCAGTTATTGTCTTAATCTGACCAAATTACTTTTGATGATGCATATCATAGTCTCTAATCCATCTCAATAACTTGAAACAATGAAGCAGAACATCAAAGTAATGTTTACTGTTTTATGCTAATTGAGCTCTTTTGCAACTGAACCTTAATATTTTTTAATCTTTTTGGATTTACGTCTGGTTACACGTAGTATAATCTACCTTGACAGAATTCAAAGAACGAAGACAGACTATAAAAGGTGAAATTAACAACTATATTGTCTAGTTGTGCTTCAGCCAGTTAATAGTCACATGATAACAGGCTCTATTACCATAAATATACTTAAATTTATATTTTTCTCTGATTATTTTGAGAACACTGGAGATTTCAGTGAGGGATGGGAGACACCCTAAACTAAGGAGAAAAACACTCCCATGTGGGAGGTTCACTTGTATGTCTCTTGGAGTAAGATTTTTAATCCTCGTTCAGAGGCTAATTATCTTGACAGTAAGGCAGTTTATGTATACTAACTTGATCCCATGCAGTTTGTAGCTAACTCTATTGAAAACTGTGCTAATCTGACCTCCAACATGACACAGCCATTTTGAAATTCTTATTCATTTTCAGGAATGGTGGTGGCATTGATTGAGATTTCATTAAAATACTTCTTGCAATATTTAGTTGGTTCTGAATGAAAATGGGGCACAGCTGACGAACAACATATACACACTTTTTTGAAACCATTTCAAGAAACATACCTGATTGTTCTCAGGGTTAAGCCAACAGTCATTACTGGCAATGCTTATAAACACAGTGACTGATATATACACAAGTGGAATTTGACCAGATTTTGTATTTTGTTGCATTCCAGTGATCAAGTTGATTATCAACATTCAGATATTGAGGGTCAAAGGTCTTGCCTTCGGTTTTTAATTTTACTGGCTTGTAAGCATGGCAACACAAACAAGTATGAATGAATTTTTATCATTTTACCAAGTTTGTGGATACATCTGAAGAATACCTTCAATAACTTTCAGCAGCTTAATTTTGGTTGTTTTTTTTTTTCCAGAAACATTTCTTGTAGATTTCACCAAATATTGCATTTGGTTTTATTTTGACATTGTTCTAGTCAAGTTCATTGTTCTTGAATCCATGATCGCATTTTCAAGGTTTAGTGCAAAAGAAACCTGATTAAACTTTTTTTAAACTGCATTTACATGTATCTTGTGAACAAGTTAACACAAATTCAAGAATATCTATTTTTGTTACCCAAATTGTTCCTGCATAATTAATGATCCAGTTGTTTCCAATAGGAATCTATCTTGACTCTCATCTTCCTGAATGTTATTTGTCATCCATCCATCTAACTTGTGTATTCTCTTCAGATTGTTAGAACGTGGAGAACCTAAAATGCAGTATGTGAAATTTAGAAATTGTTTTACTCATTTTATCATTTCATATTTGTTCACAGGTTGACAGTGAGAAAGGAATCTCCCTGCGATTTCCCCGATTTCTTCGGATACGTGACGACAAGAAGCCAGAGGAAGCTACATCAGCAACTCAGGTGGCTGACATGTATAAGAACCAGCAGCAAATTCACAACCAGAATAAGTCCGAGACGAAAGAGGAGCATGAGGAGGACTTTTACTAGAAAATCAAGACAATTTTTTATTCTGAAGAGCCTTCTGGGAGACAAATGGACCACATCTTAAAATACAGTGGGTCCTTATACCAAGCCACAGCATTTCAGAATTATTCTAGATTTGCAGTTTTGTCAATATACTCTGGAAAAGTTTATATTTCTCCAAATGAGTGGACTATTTCTTTTCCTAATCACCCAGTAAAAATCATTGTGACTATTTCATAGACGGAATTCACCTGTGTATGTATGTCATGAATTTGAAGAACTATTACATTTTTTTTTTTAAAGGGGTCTTCTCAGGGCATAGTATTCATGATTCAAAGCACTTTGGTAATTAATAGGGTGGCTTATTTTCTGCCGAAATTTACATCAACTTTTTCATTTTATCTGATCATAGACCAGAAGAGCTTATGGGATGGTCTGTCATCCATCTGTCACTTAACACAATATGTTTTAGCTTTTCCTCCTTAACTGGTCGGAGGATTGCCGTGAAACGTTACACACTGGTTCATGCCATGGTGTAGTTGGTCCAAAATGAATGGTGCTATTTTGACATCCAATATGGCAAACATGTATGGTCATGTCAAGATGGGGGTTTTCAGGAAAATACTTTTTATGATCTCTGGTTGGTTCTAAATGAAAATGGCATCAGTTTGACCTCTGGAATAGCTGCCACAGTGGCCATCTTGAAAATCTTGTTATGATTACTGATCTGAAAGGGAAAGTGACGTCAGCAAGTTGTTTTCACTAGAAGACTTATGATGTCTGGTTGCCTAGACATTCGGTATTGCGATTGCGGTGGTATCTTGAAAATATTTAAGCCCAATCTGCCTGAATGGATATCATATGGAGTTTTCACATCAATATTTCTTGTGATGTCTGGATGGTACTAAATGATAATGGTGCCAATATGACATCAAGTAATTCAGCCATTTTGAAAAGCTTGTTATTGCTACTCTTCCTTAATGTCACATTGGTATAGCATATAATTACAAAATCTAGTTGGTCCTAAAAGAAATTGGTGTTAATCTAGTTTCAAATATGGCTGCCACATCGAACCTATTGAAAATCTTGTCCCTAATGAATGGTCATGTCATCATGGAGTTTTCACCAAAAATCTTCTAATGTTATGTTGTTTGACCTGAATGAAAACTGCCAGTCTTACATTCGTTATTGCTGCCACAGCAGCTAATTTGACAATCTTGTCACTCAAGAATATCCAAGACAGTTCATATACTCGGCCATTATAAAGAAAAAATAGTCAAATCTTGAATTCCTGGAAATTCTTTTCAGTAGAACATCAGTCAATTTGAAGAACTCTTGTTGTTTTCCTGTTAGAGTTGTCTACTCATAATGGAATCTTTCTAGATTAAACCCCAGTAACTAGTGAAAATAAAACAGAATTTTAGTTAAGGTTAATATTCCTGTTTTGGTCTGACCACATGACTTCAGATGTAATTAAGTAGACTCTTTGCATCATAATTCTGATAGGAATATCTGTGGTACATTATTCCAATTATAAATAGGTTTTAAAAAATTAATCACCTGCCACCAGAACAGTTTTTTTTATTTTTTATATTTTCCAAAACTAAGAATTTAACAAGTCCAAAACAATTGTGTTCATAAAGATGTAGTTATAACGATGAGGTTACAACATCAGCGACCACTGGTTTGAATACACCTGACGGCACTGGTGTGAAGACATTTGTGCTTGTGCTGTCATGTACATTTCAGTGCATGTGATGTCTGGTATATTTTAGTGCATTGCTGTCTTGTACAGTGCATGTGCTGTCTTGTACATTTCAGTGCATGTGATGTCTTGTACAATTCAGTGCATGTGATGTCTTGTATATTTCAGTGCATGTCATGTCTTGTACATTTCAGTGCATTGCTGTCTTGTACAGTGCATGTCATGTCTTGTACATTTCAGTGCATATGCTGTCTTGAAAATTTCAGTGCATTGCTGTCTTGTACAGTGCATGTCCTGTAATGTACATTTCACTGCATGTGTTGTCTGATATGTTTCACTGCATGTGCTGTCTTGTACATTTATGGGGAGTGTTTCATAATATCTTTGAAATATTTTTAACTTTGTCATTTTTAGTGAAGTTTTTGAAGAAAACAAGAAATAATTTTTTTGTTTCAGTGACAGTTCATTAAGTATTTTTACTTATTTGCAATTAGCATAATGTAATCTAGGTACTTCTGACAGTAAGAATTAATTACATTGTATAGTTTCTGCTGTGCTCATGGGTACATAAGCCTTAAATGGTAATAAAAATAAAGATTATTTGATACAACTTACCTCTTTATGTACAGAAATTCACTAAGGGCTATTCTATTTAAATGTATGAGGTGGAGAGCGTTTCTTTGGGTTTTCTTTTAAGGATTCCACATTAGAAAAGAAAGTAGATTTAAAAAATGCATTCACACATCCATAGTGGATTTAAATGGAATAGTCCTAAATCTGAGTATATTATAAACAATTTACCTCTTTATATGTACAGAAAAAAATTGATAGTAGGAACTCAGGTTGTTTTTAAAACAAGGTAATTCTTGACAACATTGCAGATTTAATAGTATGTATTTCCTTATCAGACTTTTGTGTGTGTGTGTGTTGCCACTGTAATTTATCAGAGTATATGTATGTATCTAAGAATGTATAGGGTTTAAAGGCACATCAGCACAGTCCTGACCACGTAGTAGTTAGTAAATTTAGGCATCCCAAATAAAGGCACAAAAACAAAGATAATGGCAACATTTTAAGATTCAGATATTTGTATAAAGCATAACTCTTTTGACAAAGACTCAAAACGTCAGTGCCAATATCATCATGGGACACATCCCAGATCAAAAAGGTTGACTCAGTTAACGCATCTTATGACGGTGATGAATCTAGACTGTGGGATAGTTGTATCTAAACGTCTTTTCCCTTGTTACAGGGTTCCCACACTACCGGGAAATTGGGGAAAAGTTGGGAGAAATGATAACTTTTTTCCCGGCCATAAAAAGTCCTTGATTTTTGCAAATATTGACGAAAGTCTTGAAAAACCTGTGAATTTCTCTCCATAACTTGACACCTGAAACAATTACGTAATTGTGTCGTAACTGAATTGATCATGAGTTAAATTTATCGAGTTCTAACCAGAATATTAGGAGGTTAAAGTATAGATCATGTGGGTACATGCCATAAATATATTTGTGAGACAATTCAGACGCTCAGTGGATTAGATTCATCTGGTAGACATTTTTTTTCACAGGTCGATATCTGTATTTTTATTTTTATGGAAGGTATGAAAACCAGTCTAGCATCACTAGAGGCCAACATGGTGGCATTAAAGCATAGCCGCTTAGCAGATGGCTAGCAAACTTAAACGTTATTAAATCAATTTTTACCTGTATGAAATCGATGTGAAAATTTAAATTCGTTGTCTTTAATCTGCTGAACAATGATAAAACTAATGCGTTGATGAAATTTGAGCAGGTATTAGCGATTTTGATTGCTAGTTGCACGAGAACACACAATCTCACAACTGTCATTTTCAGATATTGTAGAAAAAATTAAATGAAAGTCATTGAAATAAAAATAGAAAAACAAAAGGGCACAAAATTCTCTATGTTTATTCTGAGACCAACTTCCAGTTTTTTTTGTATCACGTGACTACCACGTTGACGTGCTGTCATGTACAAGGAACATACAAAGCAAAGAACCAGACTACTCTGCATGATGAATCTGACTGGCAAAGTTTCTTGTAGTTGTTCTCGAAATAAAATGTTGAGAATTTTATGTTCTTTCTGGTTTGTACAAAAAGTATCAGACTTTCATTTAATATAATTGAAATTTTGTACAGCAACATTTAAAAGGAGTTTGTTGCTGATATCACGTGACTATTGGACTTATGATGTCGTTGTTTAAGATTTGTGAAGTCATGTGACTATTAACGCAAATGGATAGTACCAGGTCAGATTTCATCAGTGCTGAGTTTCATCTAGTCTGTCAGCGGATTAAAGATATAATGATTATAATACTTATTTTTGAGAAAATAACTAATTTTTCTATCGATTTCATGCAGGTATAAGTTGATATAACATAGTTTAAATTTGCTAGGACTGCTGGTAAGCTATCTTACGGTGGCGGCAGATTCCAAATTTTTTTGTATGTAATTGCTTTGAACCCGCACTCCATCCTAAATGTCCATATGTGAAAAAATGGGGTTGTAATATTCAGAGGAAAAACGGCTTAGAAACATGTTGAAACTCTGAGATGATCTTTGGTGCGAAATTATTACACAGTGACTTGTAGCTTGAAACATTGGTTTCAGATCTTAAATGTATCACAGGAGAAATGGGAAATTGTCATCCCTTTTATTATATATTAAGAAATAAAAAGAGCCCATGTATCAATACAGGTTTGGGGACTGCTTTATTGAACTACAAGAAGACAAGTTGATTTTAAAGAAAATTCAGCCCTTGTTTATACAGCAATGTATAATTTTGAAGGTCTTTTGTCAAAATTTAAATCAACCCTTTTGTAAATGTCTTTAAATGATGGAATTTTTAACCAAATCATCTTAAAAAAGTTTAGGTTGGTTGAAAAATAAAATCTGGTTTGAGATTTTTATTGGCACACACAAATTCAGTGTTAAACCTTTTTCGTTACAAGATAAGATTCGAATACTTTGCATTTATTGGGTTTTTTTCATACTGTGATAGGAAATGTTTACTTTGTATACCATGCACATATATTGCTCTATAATTCGTTAGAATTAAAGGTTTGAAAGGAAACAAAACAATTTATGCTCAAATGCAGATCAGCAAAGTAAAGTGAGAATTTGTATTCTATTAATTGAAATGGCTTTAAATGCCAATTGGTAGGAATATAGTCAGATTTGTTCAATGTCACTCATTTTGTGGTTTTGTACATGATCAGTTCTTTTCTGACATGTATGTTTTGGAGAGTCTTGAAAGAGAAACATCTTCAAATTTGGAAAATGCATGTTTTAAAATCCAAAATATTTTTTAATCCCATTCAGAGATGGTCATACGTTAACTTTGAAAAATTAATTTCATCCTGGGAAAAAACTGGAAATTTATTTTTAGAAAAGCATGGGAACCATGTTGTTGGTGTTAAATAACAAAATCAGTGTGCCACAAGGCCTGCTAAATTTTCAGCATTGGCATATGATTATTAACATATTGAGTATTTCTGTAATTTCTCTTTACAGAAGAAGACTTATATTAAACCCTCGTACTTCCGGGATATACTGTATAAAACATATAGTTTCAGATGTGACCTGAACAGATCTTAATTTGCAAGTGCAGAGGTTATAGTTGATCAGAACATCATTTAGCCATTTCCATCAGATAATGAAATAAACCTTGGATAATTCATTGCCTTTGAGAACGTTATTATGAACTACTTTCGTTCACTTTGAACAATGTGGCAGCTGCAGGAGACAAAGTCTCAATCAGGATGATCTCAGCCTTTGCTATTGTAAAATGTGGTGCCATCAGCTGGAGGCAAATCGCCAATGACATCAAATTGATGTGCATTCCTGCAACTACTGCCAAGGTTATTTCACGTCCTGACAGAAATGGTTGAGCAATGTTCTGATTGAGGTTATATGTAACCTGGGAGAAAGTACCTTATCAAATGTGTTGACATGCCAGTATTTTGTGCTTTGTAACCAGTTGTTAGGTTTTATTAATATGTTGAGTATACTATGTCAACAGAGAGGTTTCCTGACCTTACTTTTAGTCATGGAAACAGAGACTACATTCCTTGCTAATGATAGTTTAAAATTTGAGGTCACTTGCCATTCCATTCATTGATAATGGTAAAACTATGGAAGCTAACTGATATGATTTTGAAGAAGAGAAATTGTGAAAATATGACTGTCACTGAAGAGTGTTCACAGGAAAATGGAAAGGATACAGAGGCAGGTACTTTTACTAGTTCTGACTGCAAAATAAAACGGAAATTTGACTGTTCAGCAATAATGGATTGATATTTATCCATGGTTGAAGAAGACAGAAGATGGAATGATATGTGACATTTGTTCTCAAGAAAAGGAGAATTAATTCACCGCAGAATGTGAAAATTACAGGGCAATTACGTTAAGTTGACATCTTGCCTCACATAGTCACATTAAAGCTGTCCAAGAGCTAATGATATGGAAAAAATAGGATGCAGGTTAATATTTACTTTTTGCTACTTTGTGACAGTTTGTCTCTTAATTTTAAATTATTTCACTGATAAATTAAATCAACCAGTGACAAAAAAAGACATTTGTTCAGTTTATTATTAAAAAACTTAATAATATAAGATGAACAGATGACAAGATAATGTTGTTTTTTTTAATTATTTGGCCTCATTTTTTACAAGATGGGGGAAGTTGGCCCACTTTTTTTGAAACCTAGATTCATCACTGTTATGATAGGCTGGCAGGTGCATTGGACCAAATCTGCAAGGGAAAAACTGATCAAGGTATTATGGAAAGCAGTCGACTATATCAGAAGTAAATGACCATTAAGAAGTACAAGTATTCATACACAGTACATGCATTCTTTGGTTGCATGTAGTTATGTGTATGCTGTGTGTGAATTTTCCCCTTTTGCAACCATGATCATTGATTTATGATATACTCAACTTCTTTCATTAATACAGTAACCAGTCAACATCACGATCTATACACAAGGGTATATATAAGATTCTGTACAAGAAAATGTGAAATATGAATTTTGTGTGTGTTTATAGAGTTTTAATGTAGCTTTAATGATTTGAGTTGTATCGCTACGATGTCTGCATTGTGGCAGTTTATAGTGATGTCTAGCACTGGGGCATCATGCTGCAGACATGTAGCATGATGTCCCACCCAGTCACATTATCCTGACACCAGGCCAATCAGTACTAATACTAACCCTTAACGCTGAGTGGAAAAACAGAGTATGCTAAGGTCAAATATCCACTGTTAGTTTGAGAACTCTTGCCACTGAACAATTAAATTCACGACTCTATCAAAAGGATTGTCAACATGAAAACAATGTAAGTGCTGCCTTTACGAGAGAAAGGCTTATTAGGCCATGTGCATTGGCAGAAAACGTTAAAAGTATCTCTTGGGAAATAAATCTAACATATGGAAATGCAAATTAAAGCAAAACTTGTATTGCAGCAAATACAGCAAAACACAGATATTAATTAAAATACAGGTTTTTAGGACTTGCAATAAAACAGAAAACTTGTAAACACACAGAGTAAACAAAAATGACAGTCACTTCACTTTGCAGTGGGTAGTGTTCATTTTAACCATAATATTTTCAAAGTATTAAATTCCAAATATTTATAGATACAATTATTGTGTAATGAATACTACCATGAAAAGGATATAAGCAGTGTGTACCATAAACATATTTCAGAATAGTGGCAGGAAAATGTTAAATTAGTTTGAATTGACAGTATTTTTTGTGTACTGAAAAATCATCTACTTTCGAACATTACCCCTAGATTTATCAAATTTTTTGTATAACACCCTTATAAGAAGATTTCTTCTCTGCGTGAATCAGATTTTCAGTAATAAAAAACGTCAACTTGGAAGAGAGTATATATGGTATATAATCTCAGGAGAATTATTTCAAAATAACTTCGTCAGTGAAATAATGAACTTTCATTTTGCATAATTGTACAGATGACGTATTTTTATACGCCTTCCACAACATGTCTCTTATTTCATTTCCAAAAACACCAGTTCTCCACCATCTACCATTACCAGATTTTGTAACTAGCTTGCATTTGGAGCAAGGGAGAAACCTGACAGTATTTTGATGAAAAGGTAAATGGTCATATTCAGAGAGTGAAAGAAGGAAAGCTCTGTGTAGTAACATGATTTCTATAAAATAGATACCATGATGAAACGTTATTTATGGCTTGCATTTGAGATAAGAAAGAAACTATTTATTTTGGAGTCATAAGGTCAAAGTGCAAGGTTACAGTGACTCAAGGATTATAAATGTTTACTAGAGAATATTTTAGTTACTTTGACAGAATTTTGAAGATGGCTTGCATTTATGACAAGAAAGACCTCTAGTCATTTTGGTCCAAATGGTCAAGGTCATGGGAATAAAAAGAATGAAGAATTATTTACACAAAACTACTTAAGTTCAGATCCGCATGCCTTGACTAAACCTACAGCTGCTTGTATTTGAGACAAGAAAGGCAGCTATCAATAATGGAGTCAAAAGGTCACTTTGGCTGACAAAGAATAGGTCAGTAGGTCATGGAGGCTGTAAAAGAATAGGACAGTAGGTCACTGAGGCTGAAAGAAGAAGCGTGATTGCCATAAAATAACTTGATCTGGTATATATACCAGTTACGGTACTCATTTATATGAGAGAGTACGAGTTATTGAAAGATTTTTTAATTAAATGTTATTTATTTAGTAAATATTCCTCATGTGAATAACGTTTAGCTATCACTTGAAATATGTGAGAATTATGTATAGATGAAAGTGTTATGGTTGAGAAGACTTTATCATTTCAATGAAATCAACAACAGATCTACATAATCTTGATACAAAACTAAAATTGTTGCCCTATAATCCATCAAATTTTAAAAATATGTTGCTTATAAAGAATATTCGAGAAAATTGCAATGATGCATGAGTCATATTTTCTATATGGTTACAACATGAGGTGTTTGTTTTTCTGAATATGAAGGATGATCTTTTTTTGTTGATGCTAAAAGTGTCACTTGATAATGTTAATTAATGCCATATTCTGTTCACTAATAAATTTGTTTACATTTTAGTTGTGTCTTTTAACATTGTGATGAACACATACAGATATTGAGAAAAGGCATTTAGTGTTATTTTTTTCAGCCCATCCAACTCACGAGTACCAAATTTGGTATGATACTGTGTTGGACTAGGTCAGAAATCAGCATGTTTTTCAACATTTGTAATTATGGCCCTTAATTGATGTAAAATGCACTAAAGACGTTTAAACTGAAGTCCATATTTGTCTTCTGCCATTTCAATGAAAAGGGGGAATATAATGTTCATTTCCATTTGTCTGTCCATCCATCCATTTAGCATATAGTTGTTTCTCTGATTTTTTGGGGTGTTTTTTTGCAGAGTAATATAACTTGAGATAAAGATGCACAATGAGAAACACTGCACCATCAAAACTAGGTCACTGAATCATATTTATCACCATGGTTTTCTGAGTTAACCTTTGCAATTAACTTAATTACAATGGCATTATTGCTTGCAGTCATGTAGCTTGCTATATAGATGCATCACAAAGAGAGCTACACCTTAAAATTAGAACTAGGTCACTTTGCCCTATATTTTGTATTCCAGATACCCAAATTAGTCTTATTTAGACCAGCTTCTCAGGCAGTATTGCATGCAGTCATGTAACTTGGTATTTAGATGCTTCATGTGAAGTACTACACTCTCTGATCAGAACTAAGTCACTGTGACCTATATTTCTTGTTCCTGAGATCAGTGTCATACTTTGCATGTTGCTCAGTTACTTAGACACCACTGCTGCAGAGCGATGTAACTTGGTATATAGGATGTGTCATAAGAAGTGCTACATCATAACAAAACTTGGCAATCTGGCCATATGGTGATTTTCTTCTCAATGTAAAATTCAACAAAACTTCTTTTTACCACTCTTTAATCCAAATATTATATTGGATATCAAGCATATTTGATGCAAAGGTATATTTCAAAAAGATTTTTGAACAAGTAAAGTAAGTAGCAATTTCAATCAACTTGGATCTCATTTCCATGTATAGTTCAATCTATAGGCTTTCAATGCTAGGGAGTCCACGTTTCAATTTGGATTTCAATACAATTCCGTATAAATATGCACCTCGAAGCTTTTGATGGTTTTGGATTTTAAAAAAAATTTCATCAACATGGGCCAGAGTTGGGCCAATTTCACTATATGTCTAACTGGATTTCAACCCAGTTTGGTATTAGATCCAGTCACATTATCCTGACACAAGGCCGACCAGTCCTAATACTAACTATTAATGCTGACTGCTTAGCGAGGCAGCTGTTAGTACCATTTTTGTAAGTCTTTGGTATGACTCGGCCGGGGTTCGAACCCACGACCTCCCGCTTCCAGGTGTCGTCAGTTTTAAGCAACGATACGAGTCCCTGTATTCTAGAGCAGCATCATGCTCATTGCAGTCTGTACGGAAATGATTTTAATATTGGGCATGGTGGTAAATTTTATGTGGAGAAACACATGAAAACAAAGAAACACATTGAATTAGCTCATCTTACGAACTCCAATACGAAGGTAACTTCTTATCTGCTGCAGAACTAAAGTGCGGACATGAATGTTATAAATGCAGAGGTGTTCTTTACCGAGTTCTTAATAGAAAGATAATGAAGATCTTGCTGTTGGTGCAGAAGCAAGAGAATTCATAGAACACAATTCTACTCTAGCTGTGAAGGTGTTTTATGATAATGTTGGAGATTATTATGCTACAGCCTGTGATTACGTGCTCCAGAAATTCCCCTATGGAGATGGTGTGCAAAACATTCATGGTCTCAGCTGGTACAAAGTGTTTTAAAATACAACATGAAAATCTGTTGCTTTTGAAAGCTAAAAGTGCTACGTATGAAAACTTGAAGCAGTAAAGGATGTTAAAAGACGAGAGGGGCAAATAAATCATTGTTTATTAAATTTTTAGCATGTTATATGTGGATTCCTCTTTTTCTGCTTGGATTCCTCTTTTTGTCCACTTGGATTACACTTTTTCCTCGTCAGGGGTTGGTATGTATACTTTTGATTGATACAGAATTATCCACCAGGATCTTTGCTATTAGTTCAAGACAACTAGATCCGTTTGAAATGAAAAGGAGAACCGAAGATACATCGATCTGAATAAAAGGTTGCCAGTACATGGAAGCGAAAGTAATACAAAAATAACAATACTAATCCAGACACAGATGCCAGAGTGGCTCCCGTCAGTAATTTCAGCACTGGTTGTTCAATGTAGTGTAGTATCTGAACAGCAGATTTTTCAACAGCAGCATGGACACAATACCCGTACATACCTTACCTAGAAAATCTGCTGATTTACGGAAAAAGCCAAGAACGTACACTTAGATTCCTCTGTGGTGTGCTAACCCGAGACTTAAGATTTGTTGAACGACACGGGGTTGACAGGCTGACATCATCACAATGTGGGATTTAACGACCATTGTGATTTAAAGGCCGAAAAGAGAAAAACAAGCAATGGCGTTGTTTATAAATGATAGAATCTTTACATTTGGGCCTGAACGTTGAATGACGTAGATGTACGTCTGAGACTAAATGAAAGTAGCGCCGCTCTCCATTTGATGACGGATCTTGAATAACTACAAAAACGTCACTCAGCAGAATTTGACTAGGTTTGACAGGTAGAATCATGGGTTCAGTTGCTTTTAAATTTATGTGTAAGACGTCGATCCGACATCAAACATTGTCGAATTAATAAAAATTAGATAACCATATAAACAGCTTTATCTATTTAAAAAAAGAACATAATTTGATAAACTTTGACCTAGAGCATCCTGGTGTTGCTGCCTTTCAATAATGGACAAAAATGCTTATGTGCCATTAAATATGGATAGCAGTGCCACAAAAAGAGAAAACGTGCTACAGTAGTTCTCGTCACATATGCAATCAACAACATTGGGAGCATTTTTGCAGAAAGCATCCAGGTTTCTTGGCCAATTTCTCTCACATTTTGCTATTAGGCAGACCCTTGCCATATAAATGATCTCAGGTCCACTCGAGGTTATTGTTATATATAACCCGCCCCCCAACAATTGATACGACTAGCATCATTTAGTGCACCTTGGAGTGCATCACGGGTGTGAATCTGCATATGGGTAAACGTGAGTAGTTAAGTGGGATACTATAGCGTCAATGGGACTTAGCATTAAAAACACCCCCCGGGAACATATAGCGTCAAGGTAATTTAACATGGGAGAAAAATCGTGGGAACATATAGCGTCAAGGGAAATTAACATGGAGAAAAAATCGTGGGACTGTTGTGCGTCAAGGGGAATTGAACATGGGAATAGGGACTGTATAGCGTCAAAGGAATTTAAACAGGGTGGGACTGTATAGCGTCAAAGGAAATTGAACATGGGATTTTTTTTTTTTTTTTTAAATTTAAAAAAGGGTAGGCAATTGAAAGTCATTCTCTTTTCGAGAAATGTGGGTGGCCCTGAAAAGGGCCTTTGGGTTTATGTTAATATTAATATTAACATAGATGGCATCTGTCACATCTTCTTCTTCTTAAACTCCTTCTAACTGCAGGTCCATACACAAGTACCCTCTTGAGACATCCTTGTCTTTCTATGTAAACTCTTCTCATCCATAGACTAGTATCTGTCCTATTAACAACAGTCCACTTGGACCGGACATACATGAGCATGTCCGTCCTAAACATCATTGAAGACACAAGGGTGGATGATTCAAATGTGGTCCACATCGTGAGGCGACGAGAACAGGTGAATCAATGCAGTGAACTGCGCTTATTTATAGGGAGAGGAAGGATTGAAACGGATTGAGTTCATTCACCAATCCGAACACGCGTTACAAAATTCAGTCAGCCCGCATCCAATCCGAAGAGAGCAGTCTGTGACGTCACGTGGTCTATATAGATTCGCTAGCGCCTGTGTGCAGTCAATCTATGCGACAGTGATTCAACATGACGGAAACTCAGAAAACGATCCATTGGGGTGCACCAGCAGTGGAGACCACCCAAGGGAACCCGGACTTACTTTCAGAAGAGGTGAATTGGGATTTTGTGGATTTTCTTACCTCGGAAGAATTTGTTCCGGAACCTTCGTTACCTTCTTCATTACCGCAAGTGGAGAATTTTAGACAGAGACAGAAAGAAGAATTGGAGAAATTTATACAACGACAAAAGGAAGCGGAACAAGCTTTTCTCCTACAGCAACAGCAGCAAGAAGAAGAGGTAAAAAAACCAACAACAACAACAACAAGAAGTAGCAGCAAAGAAACAAGAGGGTGAAAATCAAACGGTCACGGTACTGTTGGACATTTTAGCGGAGTTAAGGAGTCTGAAACAAATGTATCAGACTTCTTTATTACGACCGAAGAGAATACGACCTTCCCGAGCTAAACACGTCAACCCTGTGACTAAGCCTTAGTGATTTCAACCCAATCATCATCATCATCAACAGTACGCAGTCCAGAAGTAGGCCTGGCCGTGGCAAAGGCTTAAGGCAGTTAAAGTTGATTGCTTAAACTCACCCCTACACCAAAAAAAACCAAAAGGCCCTTTTCAGGGCCACCCAAGTCTCTCGAAAGGAATTACAATTTCAATTGCTAATAACTCAAACAAAACAACCCATTTTACTCTTGTAGTACGTTTCTGTGTATGGGTGTGTGAGTGTAGCTTCTTATTTTAAAATAAAAACTCAAAGACGCTTACCTTATATAATTAATTTATTCTTTTATCCATAGTTACAATCCAATTCACAATTCACAACAGATCACTTTAAAAAGTTCATACACTTCTTCTGTCTCCTTGTTTAGTCTCTCTGTTTTTTAAATTTCTTCACCGTGACACTCTTTTCCTCTTCTTCCTCCTCGCTTTCTTCCCTTATTCATTTCTTCTCCTGTTTCTTTTTCTTCACTTGTCTGCTTTCTTCCTCTGAAAAATCCCTCTCTTCTTCTGAAGAATCCCTCTTTTCTTCTGACTCCTCTTGTTTCTTTTTTGGGCAATCTGGAGACCAATGTCCTTTTTCTTGACAATAATAACAGGTATCTTGACTTCTGTCTTTTTTAGCCCCTTTTTTTCTTCTTTTTTGACGGTCTGGACACTCTGAAGACCAATGCCCTTTCTTCTGACAGACATAGCAAGTATCTTGACTTTTATCTCGAAAGGAAGGAGAGTAGTCCGTGGGCTGGTCTGAAGAGAATTTTCTAATGACCCCTCGCAAAGCTCTGATGAAACGTTCCATCTGGGTAGTCTCTTCCATCGTTGTGCTCGGTTAGAGAGTGAAATGAATAGTGAAATGACAAGACACACACCCTTTTATATACGCTGGTCTGCCATGACTATAAATTAGTCTATGGTGTTTAAACTTGAGTCATTTGACGTTTTGCACTCAAGATGAAACGATCCTATTCATTCGAGAAGAAAGAAGAAATAGAAAGTAAGAGGCAGAAACGTGATCTATCGCCTCGTACCAGGGCTGAAATCTTGGCACAAATTCATGCCAGTGATTTTGAAGAGGACATGAGTGAACCAGAATCCGAACCGTCTAAACTAAGTTCGCCACCCTTAGTCAACCCTGAAAAGTACTATTCCATTCGAGAGACGGAAAAGCGCTCCTCTAGAAAATTTAGAACCACGGCTTACAAATACACGGTGAAGTTTAAAGATTTCAAGGCTGAAGTACCGTTAGAGAAAGCAGAAGGGTTCATCACCGGAGTGTGGGATTCTTTGCTCACCGCACTCAAGCGACAATATCAACCCAAAGAAGACGATCGCTTGAGACTTTCCATACAACACGACGGTTTGAAATCCCCTGTTTGGATCGAGTTTAGAACCCCTGCAGAATTGACCACTTCCAAAGTCATGGACAAGATTCAACACGTGCAACAATCTAATGATCAGTTTGGCATCACCGATGGAAAAGCCACACTGAACATGACCACGTCTCTCCTCCTCAAGGGACAGGACGCAAAAAGATGTTATTGGTGAACGAGCTTCGCAGCATTAAGCGTAGCCTCGTCCAAATTCACAACCCTCAAGACCAGATGTGTTTAGCCCAAGCCATCGTGGTGGGACGAACCTATGCCAACAAAAACGACACCACAGAATGGAAAAGAGCTTGGAAAACTATTCAACAATCGGACCGAGCCAAACAATGAAAAGAAGCAGAACTCCTGTTGCAACAAGCTGGCCTATCCAAAGACACACCCTGTGGCATTCCTGAGATGCAAAATTTGCAAGATGCGCTAGCTCCACGCTACACCTTGAAAGTGCACCCTCAAGAAGTGCGCGGACCTCTGTTGTTTCGAGGCCAAGACTTTAAGGACGGAAAATACATTCATGTCTATTATCACGATGACCATTTCGATACCATTACCAGTATCACTGGATTCCTGGGATACGGTTATTACTGTGAGAAATGCGACCATGGTTATAATAATCGAGAGCAACACAAACATTGCGGATTGAAATGCTCAGGATGTTTGGCCTCTCCACCCTGTCTGAGCGAAGGACCAGTGCCTTGTTCAACTTGTCTGCGTACGTTTGTCAGCCCTGCCTGTTACCAACAACATTTGAAGACGCAAGGTTCACAGAAGAAATGCGCTTGTCAACTCCTGAGATTGTGCCCCACGTGTGGACAAGGCATACTTACCAATAATGCCAAGGCACACCTATGTCGAGGAAAGAAAAAATGTCACATTTGTCACCACATCGTGGACTTGGAACACCAATGCTACGTGCAAAAATACCAACCCCAACCAGAGAAAGAGGACGGTCACAAGAAGAAAGGCAATTTCATCTTTTTTGATTTCGAATGCATGCAAGAGACCGGCATTCACATTCCTAATTTCTGCGTGGCTCATCGAGCGTGCGAGAAGTGCATTCAAGAACCTATCTTCAGTCATTGCCCTCACTGCAGCAAGATTCCTGGAGGGCGTGAAAAAATCTTTCGGGGACCGAACACGTTAGCCGATTTTGCCCAATGGGTCTTAGACCCCGTCGACAGGACGTGGAGCCAAGAGGACATCGAACGTTACGGAGATTGTCATCGTCATGCAACGGTGATGGCTCACAATTTCTCCGGATACGATGGACAGTTTCTTTTGAGGTATTATACGGAACAAGGCACCGAACGTCCTAAAGTCACTTTGAACGGAGCCAAAATCATTTTCATGCAAGTGGGACAAGTACAGTTTAAAGATTCGATGAGCTATTTGGCCATGCCTTTGAGCCGAATGCCTAAAACGTTTGGAATGACAGAAATGGCTAAAGGGTACTTTCCACACTTTTTCAATACGGAAGCCAATCAACACGCCGTTCTACCCCATTTACCTGAGGCTCACTATTACGACCCCGACAACATGCGTACCGAACAACGAGAAGCTTTCTACGCTTGGTACCAGGCTCACGCCTCCGACCCTTTCGACTTTCAGGAAGAAATGCTAAAGTATTGTCGTTCCGACGTGGACATTTTACGACGTTGCTGTGGAAAATTTCGAGAACTGTTCATGGAACACGGAGGGGTCGATCCTTTGAAAGAAGCTTGCACCATTGCCAAAGCGTGTTCCTTAGTGTACAGACAACGGTTCATGCCTGAAAACACCGTGGCTGTCATCAGCCCTCAATCGACCCACTATGTCAAACGTCAATACTCGGTCAAAGCCCTACGCTGGTTACATTACTTGTGCGACAAGGAAGACAAATGGATTCAGCATGCCCGCAACGGAGGGGGCGAAAAGACCATCGGAACGCATTCGGTCGATGGTTGGGACTTAGAAAACCCAAAGATCGTGTACGAGTTTAACGGTTGCTTATTTCACGGATGTCCCGTCTGTTACCCTGATCGCAGCACTAAAAATCAGTTTTTACAACGAACCATGGAAGACTTGTACCAGGACACTTGTCAGCGGCGCCTAAAGTTAGAACAGGAAGGATACCAAGTGGTGGAAATGTGGGAACACGAGTACGATCACCGTTTGAAAACCGATCCCGAGTTTAAACGCCTCGTGGAAAGTTACAAGCTGATGGACCCCCTGAACCCGACGGATAGTTTGTACGGAGGAAGGACCAATGCCACCTGTTTTCTGTACCAAGCCGACGAAGAGAAAGGAGAAGAAATCAAATACTTGGACGTGTGTTCGCTGTATCCCTACGTGTGCAAATATTGTCGCTTTCCTGTAGGGCACCCACAATTGCTGACGGAACACATCGACCTGAAAAACATTCGACAGTATGAAGGTCTGATCAAGTGCAAAGTTTTGCCGCCCACTGACTTGAACCATCCCGTCTTACCTCACCATTGCCAAGGCAAATTGATGTTTCCTTTGTGCCGTACTTGTGCCGAAACGTGCAACCAAGACCAGCCTTGCCATCACACCCAGGAAGAACGGGCCTTGACGGGGACGTGGGTCAGCGTGGAATTGTTCAAAGCTATGGACATGGGATACCAACTGTTAGAAGTGTACGAAATTTGTCACTTTCCCAAGACAGAACAATACCACAAGGGTGACCCCACGCAGAAAGGCATTTTCGCCGACTACGTGGATGCCTTTTTGAAACTGAAGCAAGAAGTCAGCGGCTATCCTTCCTGGTGTCACACTCCCGAAGACCAAATACAATTCAAAGAGAAATACTATGAACAAGAAGGCATCACTTTAGATCACATCCAGAAAAACGAAGGCAGGCGATCGTTTGCCAAAGTGATGTTAAATTGCTTGTGGGGAAAAATGGCACAACGTCCGTGTTTACCCAAGACGGAATATTTGACAGAACCTTCCCGCTACTTTCAGATGATTCACGACAAAACCAAATACATGAAACACGTGGACGTCGTTCGCGAGGATTTGATCTTGGTCAATTACGAAGAAGATCTGGACTTTGTACAAGACGACCCCTTTGGAAATGTCATCATTGCGGCTTACGTGACAGCCCATGCTCGCTTAAAATTGTACGAAGCTTTAGAACTGTTAGGGGATCGCGTCCTGTACTTTGACACGGACAGTTGCATCTACATCGATCGACCGGGTCAGCAACACCCTAACATCGAAGGAGACCGTTTAGGAGCCTGGACAGACGAGCATCCTGACGACAAGATTCTAAGTTTCGCGAGTGGCGGTAATAAAAATTGCGGCTACGAATACCAGGACCCACAAGGAGAAGTGCACACAGAGTGTAAAGTGAAAGGATTGACTCTGAATTATCGTACCAGTCGAGTGGTCAACTTTGGGGTATTGAAAGAAGCCTTGCAATCCGCAGAAGATGAACACTTTAAAGTGACCACCTATCAACCCAACAAGATTGTACGTTTACCCACTCACCACATCGTCAGTCGACCTTTGGAAAAAGTCTATCAAATCGTGTACCAGAAGCGAGTGCGACTTCCCAATCATTTCACCTTGCCGTATGGACACGTCGGTATTGGTCTGTATATAAAAAGGAACCCTAGGCAAGATCGATAGTTCATTGGGACTACCAAGACCGAGCGAACAAGATGAATACTTTCAGAGAAACACAAAACAAGTTTAGAAAGGCACAATTCAAGTGTGGGGCTTCTGAAGTGGAATGCGATTGTGAGCCTTGCGATGGGTACGATGCTGTACGTTGTGACCTTAGCGATGCCGTAAAGCATCATGGGAACTTTGTTCTCACTACCCCTATCATGGAAAGTGATGCTGTGCGTGTCTAACCTGAGGGATGCGAAAGCGATGCCGCTCGTCCTCTTGGACACTTTACTGGGTTTCGTTTTAAAGGGGGATGTTCACCTTCACGTCTACCCCCCTACGGATGTCATCCAGGCCTGAGCAAACTCCTGTTCATGTCACCCAACCCTCATCGAAACGAACCTGTGAAAGACGAATATTCGTTTCCTGTGCGTTTGTCGGAATACTGCGACTTTGAAAATCGTCTTCAATCGTTCAAAGGAAAATGGCCTAAGTATCTGGGAGGACCGACCCCCGAAGAATTAGCCAGAGCCGGATTTTTCTACTTGGGCGAAGGAGATAAAGTCAAGTGCTTCAGTTGCGGTGTGTCACTTCACCACTGGGAACCGCAAGATTCGGCCTACGTAGAACATGCTCGATGGTCACCGAATTGTCATTACTTACTCTTAGTGGGACCGAGACATTAAAGCACTGGTACCTGAATGGTATAAGAGAACTGATTCGTCAGAAATTGTTTCAGTGGTCAGACCTTGTTCAATACTTCCAGGGCCCCGATGATACACGTGTTGATCATTTTGGTTACTTCGAGATTCACCTAGTACAACACATTGAGGAAGACAAGGTAAAGGATTACAGACATATTTTACGTGGAATCTACTTAGCGGAAGAGGAAACTTCTAAACGAAGTCTGACGTTTCGGTTACAGTATGCAACATTTAAATTCCCCGCTGGAAAACGAAGATCTCTGGCTAGAAAGTACGTGTATTGTTTCCGAAACAAAGAGACTATAAAAACTTGTTGCCATGCCGCGACTTTTATTGCATGTAATCCAACAGATTCCGTGGAAGGAACTCAATGACCATATTCAAACCGTGGATCATTACCATCCATTATTACAAGAACTGTATCCATTCAATTTGGGACGACGCATAGTGTGTGTCTTAGTGACTTGTTTTCTGGGATTTCGTTTACCAGCCGATTCCTTGTGGACTCTTTACGAACAGTATTTACGACCCCATTCAACATGAAAGTGGTGCCTTTAAATGTTCACGAGAGACTCCTTTTGCTCAAAGCCTTACGTTTTCATCTGGATACTTCTCGACCTCTACGGGAAAAAAAGATTCGTCAACTTTTAGCTACCCAAGACGTGTATGACGATGTGTGTGTAGCTTGTGACTTACACCCCCACTGGACAGATGTCCGTGACTGGAAAAAGAAGGGTTTTGAGGCTTGGACCCAAGAAGTGGCCCAGTATGCACGAGAGTTGTGATCCTTCCTTTCAACATCCAAAGAAAAAAGTTACTTTTCAACCTGTGTTAGTGACGGTGCCAGAAGAACCCGTCACCCAGGACGGGACTGTCGTGGACAGGCCTGAAAGACCCTTTCGGGAGGACACTTGTGTGACCTTACCCCCTATTATAGAACTGGTCAGAACTTTACCCAAAACATGTTGTACAGACACTTGTGTTTATTCCACGTTAATGGTTATCATGTGCCTTTTATCCTTGTGCTTAAGCCTTTGGCTTTAATGTATTTTTGTCTTTCGTATTCATGTTTAAAACATTCAATAAACGTGTTCTGAAAAAAATTATATAAACTCTCGTCTTGTTTGTTTTCGTGTCACAAGTGACATTCCTCACACTATGGCTACCTCTGCTGTCTCTGCTCCCTCTTCCTCTACTGTCAAAGTCATCGACGAACACTTAGATCGTGCCATTTGGGAGGCTTTGTATCTTCGCCATCCCTTTAACATGCTCATTGCTGGACCTAGCGCTTCAGGCAAAACCGAATTCGTTAAACGTTTGATCGAACATAAACATCATTTGATCGATCGACCCCCTCAGCGGATCGTGTGGTGTTACAAAGAGTGGGAATCGGCGTACAGCCTCTTGCGAGAAAGTCAAGGCGATTCCATCGTGTCTGTGGAAGGCATTCCTAAAGAAGACGACGGCATCGTCTCTGACTCCCGTCAAACCCATTTGGTCATTTTTGACGACATGTTAGGAGAAGACGAAGAAGAAATTAAACTGTGGTTCACGCGCAAAGGGCATCACCGTAATGCCAGTGTCGTTTACATCACCCAAAATTTGTTTCAACAAAGTAAAGCCCATCGCACCATCAGTCTCAATGCGCATTACGTGGTCTTGTTTAAAAGCCCTCGAGATAAATCGCAAGTGCAAGTCTTAGCCAAACAGTTAGGGACACCTTGGCTGACTCAGGCGTACGACGATGCCACTCAAACGCCACACGCCTATTTACTCGTCGATTTGAAACCTACGACCCCCGAGGATTTGCGATTTCGTACCCACTTGTTTCACCACTGGTGCCAAGACGGAGGGCCTGTCCTCTACCCGTCTCCGTCCTCGACTTAATTTCACTCCACAAAAAAAATCTATAAAAACCTCAGACACTTTTCGTCTGTCTCACACAGTGTGAACATGACGTCCCTTCAGTCGCATCTTCCCGTCAAATTGATTCGTGCCTTGTATGGCATCAGTCGAGAAAAAAATCCACAAATACGAGCTCGTGTCTTAGAAGCTAGTCTCAAAGAAGTCTTACGATGGTTCACGGTGACGGCACGTCAAATACTCCAAGGAATCATTCAGATTCCTCATCAAACCAAACGCTTTTTCGATCGAAACAAAGTCGGTTTGGTCCAACTGGCCGATACCCGCATCGACACTCAAACCAAAAAACAAATCATTTTGAAACCTGGAGGGAGCGGTACTCTAGGAGGGGTCATCATTCGCTCTCTCTTAAGATGGGATCCTAATGCCCCCAAAGTTATCCCCAAGAAAAAAGTCAAACGAAGCTCCAAGAAGAAGAAAAAGACCAGGTCCCCAAGGAGAACTTCTCCAGTGGCCGGACCCTCCTCTTACCAGACACCACCCCGGAAAAAGAAAAGAAGCCCCCAGAAAAAGAAAAGTCCACAGAAGAAAACTAGTCGCAAGAGAGGCACTTCGGCCAGGACGCAACTTTACACTCGCAAACCACGACCTGCCACGGCAGTGACCGTGTCTCCGGCAGCCTCACGTTCATCCACTTCTCCGTTGATGACACCAAGAACTGAAGAGTACTTGGAGACGTTGATCACACCAAGAACTTGTCCGTTGATGACCCCAAAAAGAACTTCCCCAGTGGCAGGACCCTCCAATTTAGTGGCAGTGGCTGCTGCTCACAAAGTACCTTCTCCCAAAATCAAAGTCCAAGAGAGATCGGGCATGTTACAAAGTTTACTGGATTTGTCCAAGCAAGAACTGGCTCGATTTAGTCCGTTGCGTACCCCTGCACGACGTGTCATGCCTGTCCTCAAACTGATACGACGTAAAGACAATCAGTGGCGACGCGTTCCAGTATAAAAAAGGCCTGTGACCAAGTCGGGGGTATCAGTGATTTTTGGTACTCCTGAAGACTCAAAGATGTCACCCTCCAGAAAACCCCAAGGAAAGAAAAGGAAAGGACTGCCTCCTCGTTTAGTCAAACATGGGGACATGTTATCTGTCCTGTCCAAAGCTTCTCCACCTCTACGAAAAAAACTCATTCAATCAGCCTCCAAAGAGGTCATCGATACCGTGTGCGAATGTTGTTTGAACGTCTTGAAAGGCACGATCCCTTTCTCCAAACACCAGAAACAATGCTTAAGCAAACATCGTCACGTTCTTCGCCAAATGGTTCAAAAGAAAATTCCCATTCGTCAAAAGAAGAAGATGTTGGTCCAACGTGGAGGCATTTTACCCCTCTTGTTAGGTCCCTTACTGAAAGGAGTCTTGGGAACCATGTTGGGAGGACTGGTGGGAGCAAGATAAAAAGGCCCTCGGAAGTCCCAAGATCTCAGAATTGACCCTTGAAAACCCCATGGAAGGATGAAAACTAGCTTTAGTGCCTTTCAAACGATAGATGGAATACCATCGTTGGCAAGAACAACGCACCCGCATTTACCTCCCAATCCCAATTTGAGCGAGATGTCCCAGTTACAACACGAATTGCAGTCCTTGATGGATCGCCAAGATTTGTCCGAAACAGAAAAATCGCAAAAGTACGGTCAACTCTTGCAACGACTGCAACTTTTTCACCAGAAAGCTTTAGACGAAACAGCTCTACCCACTCTGAAAGATTTTAAGACCTTGATGAAAAGTCCAGTACCATCACCAGTACCAGTACCACCACTACCAGTGACCAAGACAGAAAAAGGAGAAGAAGAAGAAGGGTTTCAAACTCCACCAGAAAAAGTACGCAAGTTAACAACACCACCTACCTCCAGAATTGGATGGATTAAAATGATTATGACCACCTCTTCTTCATCACAAGAGAAAAAGAAAGTGAAGACAGAAGTGAAGACAGAAGTGAAACAAGAACCGATATCCCCCGCTCAGACATCCTCCTCTTCAACACCTATTGCCGGTCGCACACACAAAGCATTGCAATCCAAGAAAATACCCCAAGAGAACAAGAGTAGCATCCTCCAAGAGTGGGTGTCTTATTAACACACAAACACAAAAAAATGGAAAAAGTCTTAGCCAGCATTTACTACGATCCCTCCCATCCTGCAGGTTACGCAGGAGTTCAAAAATTGTATCGTGCTGCCAAAACGCGACTGAAAAGTCTCCGTTTACCTCAAGTACAACGATGGTTACAAGAACAAGCTACCTACACTTTACACAAACCCATTCGACGCAAGTTTGCCAGAAGTCGCACCCGAGTGGAAGGCATCGATCATCAATGGCAAGCCGATTTAGCCGATGTCTCTCATTTGGCCAGCTCCAATCGTGGCTACAAATATTTGTTTTGTGTCATCGACGTCTTTTCCAAATTTGCCTGGGTCGTGCCCTTGACTTCCAAATCGAGCAGCGAGTTAGTGCGAGCCCTGCAACGGGTGTTGAAACAAAGTGGTCGTCACCCTCTTCGATGGCAAAAGAACAAAGGCACCGAATTTCTGAACCAAGCTTTCCAAAAAGAATTAAAGAAACGTGACATTCATTTTTTTACCACCGAGAATCCCGAAACCAAAGCCAGCATCGTGGAACGTTTTCAACGCACTTTGAAAGAACGCATGTGGAAATATTTTACGCATCACCACACTCTGAAGTACATCGACATCTTACCGCACCTGGTGCAAGCGTACAACCAATCTTACCATCGAAGCATTGGACGTGTCCCGGAAGAAGTGACTCCCGACAACGAAGTGCTGGTGTTTGAGCGTCTGTTTGGTACGTCCCCGACGAGGGCTGTCCCCAAGAAAAGTGGAGAGTTGGCCGTAGGAGATTGGGTGCGCATTGGCAAAACCAAACGCACTTTCGACAAAGGTTACTTACCTGACTGGACGACCGAATTGTTTCGCGTCACTGGACGAGTGCATGGTCGTCATCCTACTGTCTATAAATTGGAAGACATGAACGGGGAAGTGTTAAAAGGAACATTTTATTTGCCCCAGTTAGAACGTGTCACCAAAAAAGTAGACGACGTATACGACATCGAAAGCATTCTCGAACGAAGAACACGTAAAGTAGGTAAACGACGTGTCAAAGAAGTCAAAGTACGTTGGAAAGGATATCCACCCAGTTTTGATTCTTGGATCGACGTTTCGCAAGTCATCGACTATAAAAAGAAGTGACCATCATGCCTTTTCACACAGACGCAGCTACGTCGACCACTCCTTCACCCAGTTCTTCTCTGCAAGATTTACAAAAACAACCCTTGTGGGTGTGGTGTGGAGAACGTGTGCCTAAAACGTAAATCGTCTTTTTCTGCCAAGTCTTCGTGGTGTATTGTGTCATCGGGGCAGCCATTGCCAATTTGAGTTTGCAACAAGGAGACAAACAATTGTGGACCATTTTATTGAGCAGTTGCATCGGTTACCTGCTTCCCAATCCCTCCCTGAAATTCTCCTCGAACGGGAACCACGGGAACCTTGTGTCCAGTGCCAGTGTCAGTCACCACTCCAACAACAACCCCATTTTGGGCGGAGACACTCCTCTGACTTCCAGTAACCCCTCGGACAGCCACAGAACTCTGGAATTATGAGTCACCAAAACCAATTTTACTTAACCTTACCCAGTGACAGTTCCATGGAGGTGTTTCCCAAGAACACGTTGTGCTGTTACACGGCCAAATTACCTCAGGCCATCCCATTAGATCACGAAGCCCATTGGGAAGTGGCTTTAGTGGAAATCATTCACCCGACCCAAGTCCTCAATGTCCTTCCCAATCAAAATGTTTTTGATGTGGAAGTTCATGACGAACAATTGCAACAGTACTTGGATACCTATGGCAAATATGACAAGAAAACCCCTGGCACAAAAAATCAAAAGTACACTACCTATCACTTGTTCATTCCTCCAGGCTATTATTTTAGTGGTCAACATTTGGTCAGCACCATAGCCTCCAGGTTTAATGTCGTGTTTCTTAAAGCTTTGGAGAGTGTCAAAAAAAGTGTCACCATGGAATACCACAAAACAGCTCGTCGCTTCTTGATGAAATTTGACGGGAGTAAAATCCTGTCCATTTTATTTTGTTCTGAATTGTTTGACATGTTGGGCGGAGACATGGACATGAGAATGGCCATGATCAAGAAAAACGAATTACCAATCGTTTACGACAACGAGTCTTTTAGCAAGTTATTTCGTGCCCCGGTAGAAATGAACCAAGGACTGAATTTGATGTTCGTATATTCCGATGTGGTGGAGTACAACGTGGTGGGACACACCTATGTGCCGTTACTGCGTGTCATTCCTTTCAAAGTGGATTCTGCCACGACCGCTGACGAGGAAGGTGGAAACACTTATCATGTACACCGCGAATTTGTACATCCTCACTATTTACCTGTCAGCAAGTCGTATTTGGACACGGTCAACATTGCTATAAAAGGAGATCTGGCACAAAATATTCCATTCACCAAAGGAAAAGTCAAGGTGAAACTCCATTTTCGAAAACGGTTCTCTCACGACTCGTAAGTCAAGTATCCAGTGTACCGAGGGGCTGCTCAACAGCGAGGACACGGTTTAGGAGATATGTTAAAATCGGCCTTTCGTTCGGTGGCCCCGGTGTTGAAACCGATGGTGACACGCGGATTGCACGCCTTGAAAGATGCGGCATTGACGCACGGCAAAGAATTTCTCCAAAATGTCATCATTGACAAACAAAACCGTAAAGAAGCCTTCATGAGGGCAGGCAAAAATGTCTTGCTGCAAACGGGCAAAGACCTTTTGGGCCGCCGAGAAACACCTATAAATGCCCTGCACGCTACCGAGTCAGGCATTCAGCAAGGACAAGGCAGAAAGAGACGAAGAAGAAAACACCCTTTCACCAGACTTCACACTTCTAAAGCTAGAAAGGCAAAGAAAAGAAGAACCGTTCGAGACTTAGACGTTTTCGATTATTGAGACACAGAACAAAATGATGCACCGAGAGTCTTGTGCTTGTTCCAAGTCGGATCTGGATCTCTTTGCCATGCCCCCTACCATGATGACGATGCAAGAATCTCAGTGGGTGGAATTTCATCCCGTCTCCTCTTTGACGGAATCAGCTCCCATCGAGTTTGAAATCAAAGGACAATCCGAAGATTACATCGATCTGAATAGCAGTTACCTGTATTTGAAAGTGAAAGTGATCAAAACGGACAAGACCAATCCAGGAGGCGATGCTAGAGTAGCTCCTGTCAACAATTTCATGCATTCTTTGTTCAGCGAAGTGGGCTTGTACTTGAATAATAAACTGGTCAGTAGCAGCATGGATACTTACCCATATCGTGCCTACTTGGAAAATCTCTTGACGTACGGAAAAGAAGCCAAGATTACTCATCTGGATGCTTGCGTGGTATGGAAACCTGACACGGCAGGTGTAGGCAGGTTTAGCGACACAGTCCTGACAGAAGATGACAATCCTCACAATGTGGGGTTTAACGACCGTCGTAAGAAAATTCTGCAAGGGCGAAGTTTAGAACTAATGGATCGTTTGCATTTGGACATGTGGTTACAAGAAAAGTATTTGCTGAACGGGGTGGATATCCGTCTGAGACTGAATCGTAGCAGTGCCGCTTTCCATTTGAAGGCCCATGCCAATGAATACAAAACTATCATTCAAGAAGCCCGACTTTACGTGCGTCGTGTGGAAGTGTTACCTAAAGTGGGAAACGACGTCAGTCAGACGTTGAGCAGAACGACCGCCAAGTATCCGATACGACGCGTAGAAGTGAAAACGTTCACCATTCCCGCTGGACTGCGATCTATGATCGAAGATCATCTGTTCCAAGGACAGTTACCCAAACGTTTGATTGTTGGTATCGTCAGGTATTCAGCCTTCAACGGAACCCACCATCAAAATCCTTTTGAGTTTCAACATTACAATGTGTCCAAGATAGAAGTCAGTCGCGACGGCAAGACCTTGTGTACCCGACCCTTTGAGCCCAACTTTGGTGTCGCAAAGAATTATTTGAGATCGTACTTGTCCCTGTACGAAGCCACGGGACAGTTAGGAACCAACACCAGTCACGGCATTACGTACGAGGATTACGCAGGAGGCTATGCTTTGTGGGGTTTTGATTTCACTCCAGACCAAGGCAGCGACGAGGGACATTTCCACCCTATACAATCCGGCCAGATTCGTGTGGAACTTCAGTTTGCAAATCCACCTCCAGATCACACAGTGAACGTCCTCCTGTATGCAGAATTCGACAATACCATAGAAATCAACAGTTTGAGAGAAGTCATTCTAGACTATTAGAAGCCATGGAAGACTGTTATCCCTCTTTGCCTAGTGGAGAAACTTTGAAGATGGAATGTGAGGAGACCGGGGAAGAAGAATCTCAAGACAAAGACGAAGAAGTTGTCATGATGAAGTCAAGATGGCCAGAACAAGAAGCCCATTTAGTCTCCTGTTTTGCCAAACACTTGGCTGAAAAAATGACGGAATTGATCAAGAAAGATTGCTATGGATGTCAAAACGATCATCCCAGTCAAATTCAACACGATAAATGCCTGATGTTGAGTCAAGAAGAAAAATTGGACGAGTATCTGGACGAAGCTTGGAGTCTCATCTCGGACAAAGACGTGTTACACCAGTGGTATAAAGACTTGCGTGAACATTCTTGTCCACCATTAACCACTCAAGAGATCCATCGTATCGAAGCTCTTCTGAATCAGAGTGAGGAGACGAAACGAAGAAACGGTTATTCGTCAGACATTTTCAAGCAAAAAGTCAAGATCGAATTGACGACTTATTATTACCTGTTAAGAAGAAAAAAAAAACATGGATACTTGGGAACTTTATTACCTTTTGAACCACAGTTCGTATACGGCTTCTTGGAATCCTGTCGTCTGTGCTAAAGATGAACTCCCTCATCGCAAACCTCAAGACCATCTAGCTTACGTGATCAACACGGACGACAGTCATCTCCCAGGAACTCCTCAAGAAGGATGTGTGGAATATTTCGATTCGTACGGATTGCCCCCTTTGGAAGACGATATCATCGACTTTATGAGAAGAAATGCTCAGACCACCCGATTCAATAATGTGAAATTACAAGGCACAGATTCCTTGGTGTGTGGACAATATTGTGTGTATTTTCTGCATCATCGCAGCCTGGGCTATTCCTTAGAACATTTAGTGACTCATTTTGATCCTCGTTCTTCTTCTAGAAATGATGTGAAAGTAGATCGATGGTTTTGTGACCATTATGCTTATCTTTTGTCTCAAGCTAGGAAACGTAGTGTCCATCAATGGCCTAATGATTTCCAACAGTGGAAATCACAATTTCATTCACAACGTTGTCAGCCCTGTTTAAAGTAGACTGTAAATTGAAAAAAATGTTTGTCATTTGAAGAAAAAATGTTTGATGTTATAATGTTGGATTATTGTTAAAATATGTTAGAGTTGATGATTAGTGTTAAGTGATTTTTGAATAAAAAAAATGTTGTGTTTTGAAAAAAATGCCTTTGTCTTTTGTTTGGCTATAAAAATGTTTGATTGATGCTCTTTAATTTCTTACTATCCCTCTCATGACACTCATTGATCGTTGCGGCTCGAAAACCGTGGAGGGATGTTTTCCTTCACGTCCGCGCTTTGACTTTAAGAACCGGGGCAATTTCCAGTCTAATCATCCATTGTCGACTCATCCTCCTACGAAGATGTGCTCCAAACTAGCTAAGCTAAACGAAGCCTACGTGAATTTGCATAGGGTCAGACGCAGTCTGATACCGAAGCCAGAAGAGATAGAGAATATGAGAATGTTAAAAGTCACTGAAGACCTGATAGAAGAGCTCTTCAGAGAAGAAGTGAACAGGGAGAAAGAAGAATGGACAGAGAAGTACAGACTTCAGAGACAGCAGCAACAGCAACAACAACAACAGCAGCAGCAGCAACCTGAACCTGACAGAAGCTTTGTCGATTGTCGTATCGACACCAAAGAGTTCTTCTTCTCTTTCCGAAGAAGCAGACCTATCGCCAGAAAGTCTATCCTCAGACGACATCGCATTCTAAGAAACTAAAAGATTGCCATAGCAAATAAAAAATAAAAAAAACAGCCCTTTTCAGGGCTATCCAATACTCTAGAAAAGAAATAACCATCAATTTGCCAATGTGTGTAGGTAGAGTAGTGTGAATATAAACACTAACTCTTTTTTTAATAGTGCGAGTGTATGTGTTTGTGTTTGTAACATCTCACGCACGTTGGTGTGGATAGTAGATTAAGATGATGTTTGTTTTTTTTTGGTGTTTGAGGTGTGGGGAGAGTAGATTTGGGGTTGGATTGCTTTGCGTATGTGAATAGTCAATTGAAGTGATTAATGAAAAAATTTTTTAGAATAGGAATGGGTAGTATGAAAAAGTGAGTGAGTGTTTCTTTTAGGTCCGCGCGTTGTTTTGGTCGTGATCTAGGTAAGATCAATTTTATGTTTTTAGGGGGATGTTTTCTTTCACGTCCGCACTTTTAGTATAAATTGAAACTCGTTCGGCAGTCCAGCTACCCTTGTGGATTGATCAACACCAGAATGAACACGAGACTAGCGAAACTGTTGGAACTTCATGTGCATCTGGATTATGCCAGGCGCCTGTTAAACGAACTGGCCGCAGAAGCCATTGTGGAAGAGGGAAGGATGAAAGAGGAGGAGAGAAGAAACAAAGAAGAGGAGGAGAGAAGATACAAAGAAGAGGAGGAGAGAAGATACAAAGAAGAGGCGGAGAGAAGATACAAAGAAGAGGAGGAGGAGAGAAGAAACAAAGAGGAGGAAAAGGAGAGAAGAAGAAGAAATTTCAGGATCCCAGAGACAGAAAATTGGGATTCTGAAGCTATTTATCCTCCCTCTGCTCTCTCCCCCAAAAAAGTAAAAAGCAAGTGGGGAACAAGATGTGTATGTGGCGCCAAGCCTGGAAGGTGCCACCATTAACCAGGTGTCCATGAAGTTCCAAAAAACAGCCCTTTTCAGGGCTACCCAATACTCTAGAAAAGAAATAACTATCCATTTGCCAATGTGTGTAGGTAGAGTAGTGTGAATATAAACACTGACTCTTTTTTCATAGTGCGAGTGTATGTGTTTGTGTGTTTGTGAGAATAGTAGATTATGGGTTTGTTTATTGTTTCTTAGCGTATGTGGAGAGTATAGTTTGGGTTTTATTATATGAAATGAGAAAGTAGGGGGATGTTTTCCTTCACGTCCGCGCGTTGTTTGGTCATGATCTAGGTAATATCAATTTTATGTCTTAGGGGATGTTTTCCTTCACGTCCGTACTTTAACTATAAGAACCCACAAGGTTAGTCGTTCGCACCATTCTACGGAAGAACCCAAGAAAATCAGTATTGAACTATTTAATGAGCTAAAGGATAGTTGGTACTGGATGACAGATGCAGCCTATGTGGTGGAAAGGCTAGAGAAGGCTAGAGAAGGAGTGGATGCATGAAGTTACTAAGGACTTTGTCAAAAGTCAAGTGACGAGTCTAAAACTTGCCAGGGATCTGATTGGGGACATGATTGAAGTGGAGGTTAAAAAGTTAAGAGGCTTCATACAACTTGACTATGTGAAGTAGGTGAACTGAGGCCCTTGATTATGCTATTGAAGTGAGGTGTTTTTTAACAGATATTTTGGAGTGGACTGAGTTGTCCTATGTGAAATGGGGTTTAAACCAAATGATGAAAGCAGAGGAGATGATGAGGAAAGTGATGAGAGAACAAGTCAAGATAATAAAAGACATTTGGACTGTAGAAAGAAAAGAAAAAGAAAACAAAAAGAAAAAGGAAGAGTTTGAGCGGCTTAACAACAATTGGATGAAAATCCAAAACAAGTTCCGAGCCATGGGTCACCCAGACTGGATACCTGAAAATGAAAAGAGAAAGAAGAAGGGAATTTGGGGAAAGATTAGGGGCTGGATGAGGAAATGGAGGAAATAGAAGCAGAAGAAAGCCAAAGGCCCTTTTCAGGGCCACCCACATTTCTCGAAAAGAGAATGACTTTCAATTGCCTACCCTTTTTTAAATTTAAAAAAAAAATCCCATGTTCAATTTCCCTTGACGCTATACAGTCCCACCCTGTTTAAATTCCTTTGACGCTATACAGTCCCTATTCCCATGTTCAATTCCCCTTGACGCTCAACAGTCCCACGATTTTTTCTCCATGTTAATTTCCCTTGACGCTATATGTTCCCACGATTTTTCTCCCATGTTAAATTTCCCTTGACGCCAGGGGGTGTTTTTAATGCTAAGTCCCATTGACGCTATAGTATCCCACTTAACTACTAACGTGGGTCGAGAAGAATTGAGACAAGATAATTGATCGAGTAGCTAAGATGTTTAATTTACTCCAACTGATTCCACTATTTATTTCAAGCTGCTTTTGTTCACGACTCTTAGGCGTGAAACAGTAAAAGCATTTATTCCTAATGTGTGCACCCATCAATCAGCGCGTGAGGTGACTAGTATCCGCTGTTTCTTGTTCCTCTTAACCCCCTCCCGCCACCACCCTTGCCTTCACGTTGTTTTCAGACAAACCCAATTAGGTTTGAGACTTTTTTCCACGCAACATTTGATGGATTGCCATAAAACGTGACAAATAAATGTATTAATAGTCATCATCTGAGGCCGGAACACCATTTCTTTCCTATACACTCAGTATTACAAACATATTTCCAAGCTGAATTCTGGGTAAATTTCCAATCCATTGGATGACAGTCCTAAAATAGACCATTATTCACACCGAAGACTTGACTGCATTTATCCATCATGTTTACATTTAACAGCGGATCACAATGTACCTGGGTCAAGGGTGTTGTTTCGGGGTCAATGAATTTTTAGTGGATTATTGTGAAAAATGTTGTGACCATCATCAAAAGGGCCGACTACTTATCATGCTCGCACTACTTTCAAAAGAGGTACGAACTTTTTATGACTAGATTCATCTCCATCATGGGGTCTTACGTCAGATGTGGAAGAAGCGAGGAATTTTTATACCTGAGCAGATTGGTGACCTTTTTCCGGTATATTTCAGTTACCTGTTCGTTACACCCTCATTTTCTTAGACCCTATTTTACTTACACCTAAAAATTCATAAAGATTCATCTCGAGGAAAAATGCAGCTCAACCGTGGAAAGAATTAGGCCACTTTGACCTAATAATACATAAGCGTCTTTTGTGGTTTCCTATTATCTGTTTGTATATGGTCGGCCACTACAATTATGCTTCTGTTGATGAGGGGACTGTGTAAACGCCCCCAACTCTTTGTAAGGGGTGTGGGTTGATTGGCGGATTGCACCTTCTTTCAAGGTGTCCGCTTTATTCGGTTCTAGTTATCTAGGAGATGTTCGTCCTCGGTATTTTGCCAGGATCGAGTAAACTTATAGGTAGAATAGAGATCTGAGCAGATATATAGAACAGAACGACTCGAGCCCCCGTACATTAAAAATCAAAATGTAATCAATTACATAAACAATTGTGATAATACAATACATTAGGAAGATACACTTCTTTTTGGAATAAATCTTTCATCGAATCTCAAAACAAATATATCTATATAAAAAAACATAGCCGATCTGTTTTACTGATAGAATGAGTTCATCATACGATCGAGTGAACAATCGAAGTCGTTGCTTTGTTCACTCCAATTCCACTGTAGCTGTTCTCTGTCGTTTCGCCTTTTTCTTTTCTTTTTCTCTTCCAACCTCCCTACTAGCTCGCCTCCTTTCGGCCCTCAAACTTTGCGCGGGTAGGTGGATATGTAAGCATGTAGATATATACGTGGATACGTCAGTGCATAGGTACATCTGAGGATGCGTCTGAAGAGCTATTTTCAAACAGAACAACCTAAATTTTCCGTCAAATTAGGTTCTGTGCATTACATTAGTTAATATGAGTTACGAGAATCCGTGTGAATTCACCGAATTTAGAAGATTTCACGTATGATTAGGGTTGAGTGTGTATTGCCTGAAATGACGTAGTAAGGCATATAGTGTATCTCATTCATTCACTTGTGTAATTTGAGGCTGGCTCGGAACCGTTATGCCTCGTGTGGTGTTAATGTGTGATGAAGTAGCCATTAAAATAACTAGGGTCATTATAGGACATGTGGAGCCGACTGGTAGCCTTAGCATCTGTTTAGTACCGATAGTAAGATCTGATAACGAGAGGGGGATAATGCAAGCCCTTGTTATCATAAACAACAGAACATTTAGGTTGTCTCTATTTATATTTTTTCAAAGGTAGAAACTAGCTTCTGTTACTTATTTCTGAGACGTATTTTGTGACGTATCAACTCTGAAACGTATCCTGTAACGTATCATCTCTGAGACGTATCCTGCGACGTATTATCTCTGAGACGTATTATCCTGAGATCTAGGTATCTGTGAATCTACGTGCTACGCACAGAGTTGAGCACCGAAAGAGACAAGACAGAGGAGAGTCGAAGGAACAGCTACAGTGGAAGTGGAGTGAACCGGAGAAGCAGGTTATGCAATTGTACAAGGCGTTGAATTCGATTGTTCACTCGACCCTATGATGAACTAAATATATCAGTAAAACAGATCGGCTACTTTTTTAAAATATATTTGTGTTTTGTAATTCGGTGAAAGTTTTATTTCTAGAAGCAGAGTATATTCTTGACATAATGAATCTCACGGTTGGTTTCTGTAATTGATTAAATTGTTGTTTACATGTACGGGGGCTCGTGTTGGACTGTTCTATATATCTGCTCAGATCTTTATCTATTCCACTTTTAAGTTTCACCACTTATATTTATATTTACTCGAACCGGGCAATAACATCGAGGGTAGTCAACCTCTAGATAACGAGAACCAAATTAAGCGGACACCTTGAAAGAATGTACAATCAGCCAACCCACAAACCTCTTGCAAGAAGGTTGTGCAAGGTTTCTACAAGGTGGACCGTGGGTCGCTTACTATATATATATATATATATATATATATATATATATATATATATATATATATATATATATATATATATATATATATATATATATATATATATATATAAACTCAACACAGTTATACTCGTATCAATCGAATGATATACGAATTTAAACAACTAAATTCATGCTCATTGTATCAAATAATTCAAGCAAAATATTATATTGGTATCAACGAATCTCATGAATTTGACGCAAATACCTTTTGTGCTTTCAAGCGTTGTTCGTTTATACCGCCAAAATTCGACCTTCCAGACATCCGGACCATTGGACAAATGTTTTACGAGAGAATTTCTTCCAAATTGACTCTCGGAGTCCCCTATACCTTTACTCTTGCAGGAAAGCTTGGACTAATTAGATTTTTCGAGGCGGGGGGGGGGGGGATATTTACAGCTTGGAAATTTAGTGTGGAAAAGACGCCCCTATTTAGCGTAACCAATCAGGATGAAATATATTTACCGCCTTTCATAATTAGGCGCCAACATTGGGGTCAACATGACCTAGGTCTTCGAATAACTGTTTCTGGAATTTTTCAAGTTTGACAGTTCCACTATGAAATCGAAGTTAGTCATGTCCCTAATAGTCCGTCTCGCGGTTAAGTAAACGATTGCTTAATTTAAAAATCTATACATCTACCAACCAGCCATTAGAATCATTGTAGTATAGAGATTTAACAAGCGCCTGTCCCCATAAATCTAATTAATAATTCTCTGGCCCAATTTAATGTGCTTTTCGTACATCGACAGAAATCTCTCTCCCCCCCCCCCACACACACTTACAACCTCGCTTTTTTATTGTTTTAAACGGGTTCCAATAATGTCGAGATTAAGTGACTATCAATCCAAGCTTTCCTCCAGCTATCCGCCTTCAGCATCGAGCGCTACCTTACAGCAGCACAATGACAAAATGAAGATAACATATTTACCTTTGCTGTAGAATTTAGTCCAGTAATATAGTTGCACACGTAGCATTATTTTTGGGGCAAAATCAACATGTAATAGACAAAAATTTAGAGATATAACTTAAAACATAGTGAACAATATCGACACAGTAGAAGAGATACATATAACATTTAGGATTAAAAAAAAAAATACATATATAAGAGGTACATCGTAGTATAGTATGGCACTCTGGTCTCGACGTCACGCTAGCCTAAATGGGGGCTAACTTAGAGCGCTATTTTGAAAGTATGGCGCCCCTGCTTTTGGGGGGATTAATATTACGGCCATCCATTTGAAAGAATGACACTCTACCTTTAAAACATTTGCGCTCTGGCACTCAATGGGAAATTAACTTTAAGATGCCTGAATTACATTTTTGGGGGGTTGGGGATTGGTTGAGCTAATCTGGCCTCTGATTGGAAGATGTTAAAACTAAATCTGCTGACCGCTCCGGTGGCCTAGTGGTTAGAGCGTCCGCCTCGGATGAGAGAGGTCTCGGGTTCGAACCCCGGTCGAGTCATACCAAAGACTTACAAAAATGGTACTAACAGCTGCCTCGCTAGGCGCTCAGCATTAAGAGGTTAGTGTTAGGACTGGTCGTCCTGGTGTCAGGATAATGTGACTGGGTGGGACATCATGCTACATGTCTGCGGCACGATGCCCCCAGCGCTAGACATCACTATAAACTGTCACACTGCAGACATCGTAGCGATATGACTGAAAAATGTTAAAAATCTAAATTACACACACACACACACACACACACACACACACACACACAGCTTCTAACTAGTATGGGGCCCCGAGTGGTCTAAAACACTCACCGTTACCGATCAATGCCATCTCACCTCTATCTGCGTAGACTCAGGTCTCGGGCTCGGACAATGTGGGTGCGTGAGAAAGCTTACAAGTAGCTTTCGTGGGTTGGTGGTTTCCCGGGTTCTTCCTCCACCATTTATACTGACCGCCATATACAGACTATCTGTGTTGAAAAATGGCGTTAAACCCTACAAAAACAACAACTAACCAGCACAGAAGCTACTGACCAGTAACTATACCTACTAATTAACACTTACACCTACTAACAAACAAATACCTATTGACCAACAGCCACCCACTCACCATCATCATCCAATACTCACTCTTATACCAATCAGAGGAAGGAGAGTCCGTTGGACAGAATGATGCTAATTGGCCTACATGCACGTACACAAAGCGTTACATAAACGTCAGATTATGTTGACTGTCTCATTAAATTTGTACATGTTGTACACTATAATGGACATGTTTCTAAATAATACTGAGATTATGAAAATGAGCGAAAACATGAAAAATATTGTATTTAGCAAAGGTTTACAAAATCTGGACAATTTAAAATTGGAAAAATGCTAATATTTAATTATAAAAACAATTTTTTTTATAAATTATAAAAGATATATCAAAACTTCAAAACTAAAACACATTAAAGGATGACTTTTAAATTTAATGATTTACAAACATTAAGCACTAAATACATACATTTAATTTCAGTTTGGTAACTTTGGAAAATATTTCTCTTTCTAAAGTTTCCGCGGCTCTGAGAGGGCCATCTGGGATTAGAAAAAAAAGATTATTAACATGCTACATTCTTATGAGCCAACCTTTCCATTGATGATGTTGAACACGTTATGACCATCCATCGCACACATGGACTATCCAACACCCATACATACAATCAAAACTGACGATGAAAAGTGAGTTATGTGATGGCACCTAATGCACATAATTACAATCCAATACCCACCCATACAAATAATACTAGTTATTTTGGTGGAGCAAGGCATGTTTATTTTTTTTAAACTTTGCTATCATCTCTTTAAGGTCATGTGGCATTTAAGGTACAAAAAAAACGTGTTAGTAATCATCATACACGCCCATTACCTACCCTGATCTGCTTTGTTTGCAAAGCTGAGTTTTGGATGGTCAAATGTTTATTTGTTTACCCATAATAAATCTACCAGTGACCCTTAAATATCCCCATTACATCGCCCGTTTTTCTATAAGGGTGGGTGTTGGATAATAATAATGTTTATTAGTGACCATCACATAACTCCCATTTCACTCGGTTGGTCTAAGCCATACTTATTAATATAAAATTCCAATTTTTCCTTGTCGCTTCTAATGTTTTTATTTGTTTTGAAATTTATTATTACAATTTAGTCAAAGCGATATTTTTTGTTACATTTTCCGGATACTTTTTTCAGTCTCTGAAAAAGTCCGTGACATTTTAGACTTTTAGTGCAATTCCTAGTCTAAACCATATTCATTACATTTTGTGATTCCCAGTTATTTTGTAAGTCATCGCCAAGGTCCTGTTCATTTAGAAATTTTAGTATAGTTGTTTGGGACATTTTAATCTAATGTTCTGGACTTGTTTTTTTTTTTAATTCTCTGCTAAATGCTGTGTAAGTTTTGTAATTTTAGTACTATCTGAAGTCATGTCCAATTCAGATTTTTCTGAGATGATTCCCATGATTATAGCTATTTATAAGATCAGTACAATTCAAACAAATTGACCAACACCGCCAACATAATATGAGGTAAAAAAAATAATGCCTCATATTTAAATCTGGAATACATAAAGGTAGTATTGTGTTCAAGAGACTTCGCTTCATCGGTTCGGTTTATAAAAGGGGAGTATTGAATGCTTGATATCTAGTTGCTGTCTTTCTAATATTAGGTATTAATCATTATTTTTTTCTCCAAACTTTTCATACTACATTTACACGTCTGTTTCTGGTACTGGGCAGTAATACATTTTCGCACCCAAGCGACGGAGAAATCCAGCTGTCTTGCTACCCTTACTTTTCTTTATCTCAGTCTGGTCATTTCAGTCATCGTGTCCATGCGCTAGGAATTACTTTTAAAATGAGAAACACCTGCTGTTTACTGTTGTTCCTGACAGGGTAATAAAATAAAAAAACATCAATAAATATATAACAAAAAGATATTTACTCATAAAGCAATTTAGTGTCTCTCCAACCTTGATAACACACCGTACAAAGAATTTTGAGAGAGACAGACACATGCACAAGAAGTTGAGCTAGTTGTTATTATGCTAGAAAGAAACTATAAACAGCATAGTAAATTATATCCTATCTGTAACTTAGTAAATTTTCAGAGCAGTATCATTAAATGTAGCTAAATATATCAAATTAGCTTTAAATAGAACGAACTATAACAGAAAACACTGTTCCTGACACACAGGCATTACACGTCACTGGCTTTAAAAATCCAACTCAAGTTAATCAGCAAAGCCGGAAACAACCAAAAATGTACTATGTCAGACCTGCGTTCTTCAAACTTTCTCAAACTCCCCCAATTAGCCCCAGTTGAATGAAATATTGTAAACAAATGAAAATTCCTGCACTTACCAATCTGAATCGTTCATTCATCAGTCCACACGATAGTTCACAACGTTTCCATATAGCGTATCATTGTTCCAGTAATAGCAACACTTACCATATTTCCAGGACAGAACATATAAATTTTCAAAAATATCATAAATTAGAAATCTCTTCACAGTCATTACACACTACGTTAGAGCTGTGTACTTTATCACACCGTTGCCTATCACAGAATTTTATCCAAACTAGGACTGATGAAATTTAAATGTTATCCGTATAGAAGATATTCATCACGTATTGCTATTTTAGTATGACGTCCATCGATTAAATGTGACAATACATTAATAATATCAAATGATTGTATGTTTCTATATACTCATCCGTATAACTCATGTACTTAGAAATGACTGGGCACCCAAGTGGCCTAATGAACATATTTGTTTTAATGCACTTTTGCAAAAATAAAAGCACGTGGTTCAAAACGCTCATGATGCAATACGTACAAAACGTACCAGTTATAACTTTTCTTGATTGTTTTGTTTCTTTACTAAGAGTAACATATATAGCTAGATTCCAATTAAATAATTATTCATATTTTCATAAAAGAATACAAAACCTGATGTCCTTTATACAGAGTGTGAAGTAATAATAAAACTTGATAAATATAGTGTTTTGAATCTGTTGACTGTATTGCAAAGGTGCAGAATTATTTTGATTTAAATGGAAAAAATGGGGTGAGAAAAATAATCAATGTCGGTGTTTGTACCAAGACAATGCAATCCCAGTCACAGGGTTACATTTATTTGCCACTCCTCCCCCCCCACACATACACACCTCGACAGAGCCTCGTTGGAGACAAATAATGTAACCCCTTGACTGGGATTTCATTGTCTCTGTAGAAACCCTAACATAGATTATCTTAGTTGGCTTGTATGCGTGCATGGTGGTCAGTAAGTGTATGTGTTGGTCAATAAGACTGTGTATTGGTGAAAAATAACTATTGGCCTTAAACGAATTAAAATATGCAGACCATTATTCACACTTTTTGATTTAGTTTATACGTAAACCATTGAAGAAATCAGGTGGTTGTACAACCTGTACATTGTGTCTATTTCCTACCTACTTTTGACTCTTTGTGAGATTAAATTACACGTTACAGTGGCTTTTAACACTTTAGCTTCTGCGTCTTTCATGTTTCATTTCGACAAAATTTACTAACAAGCTTTAGCGCATTCAGGTCTCAAGTGAGTATGGCGTTAACAATACTGAATCATGTTCCTCAATCTACAACGAACCATGTTCCTCAATCTGCAACGAATCATGTTCCTCAATCTTCAACGAACCACGTTCCTCAGTCTAGTACGAATCGGTCAATTTCAGATTTCGAACAATGTTGCTTTTGTAGCTAACACAAAAAAGAACCATATATGGTACAATAAGTGAACATTCCCAGATATTTAAAAGGAAATGGTATGGATGGATAACCTCAAATTTAGTAATCGAAAATGTTTTAAAACGAATGTCAAATAGTTATAACATGCGAAAAATGTACCTAAAGATCATAATGGTTTGTTAATTTAATTAACCTTCATGTAACTGACGGCAGTTTGACTACTCCTATGAGCAGAAAACCGTTCTGAGAGTATATCCATTATTATATAGTACTTGTTTAATGCAGACATACAAAATAATCTGTTTACTTTCTTACACTCGCATAAGGGACTGTTTACTGCACAAATGACATGAATTGTATAGCAAAACATAACCTATAATGGTCATTTCTAAGGTTTGTTTGTGAACGATGCTTTTACATCATCCTTTCAAATTACCATAGGAACAGTGCATGCTTATATCTATTTACATACTTTCGACCTCAAAAATGTTAATAGGTCATGCCCTTCTCTGTCTACGTTCTTTTGAACTTTGTAACCCCGATATGGAACGGCTTGTCTATTTTAAACCTATGTGAATATATTTCTTATGCATGCACACACGCGCACATGTAAGTAGTGGGTAGGTTGGTCAGTTGTTTGAATTTTTGCATGCTAGGAAGGTTAGGTTTGTCAGTTTGGCTTGTTGTGAGGTCAGCAGATTAGGGCCCAATCATTTAAGGCGGGGAGGGTGGCGACTGGGATTTTTCTGTGTGTGTGTGTGAATGTGTGTGTGTGTGTGTGTGTTCCACAAATCAAAGAATAGTTTTTATCCACCTATTTGGAGGCCGGACAGTTTTGTTCCCGCAACAAATTTCAATAGCACACCCCACCCACCCCTTTACGAAAATAAAATGGTCCCTTAGTTGTAAATACACTGAACTATCCTACACATATTCCAACACAGAATAACTGAAGTGTAGTTATTGCCCTCAGTTATGAAGCCAAAACTATGAACAACATTTCTCTAAGTGATGTAAAATGACTCCAGTAATCAAAGAATGCACACAATTTATCGGTTCTTGTAAAAGGCATTGGCCAGGGTACTTGATGAACACTTTGTATGATGCTATTGATTCGGATTGACATTTAGCCTTCCCGTCTGCGCTTCATTGTTGTCGACAGTTTCAGTATGCATTTAGTTTTGCCAGCTCAATCGATTGGATGGCAAGTGCATATCTCGTCCACAAAAAAAAAGTCACTGTGACGTACAGAGCTTACGCTGCATGACCCAATGTAGGGAGGTAAATTAAGAAGTAACAGACTCCGTGATCAGGAAACTGCGTGAACACAAAAATGAAATTCTTGCTCAAATTTAATCTTCTGTGATTTCAATCTGATCGAAGTTATAATTGTCTACATTGTCTTATTTGTTTATACCTTTGCAATATATGATTTGTTTCTGCGACATTGAAAACAGCACATATGATTGTTAGCTTTTCTTCTGAATATGACTCCTAGTTGCTTGCTGAGGCGTTTGTTGACTAAGAGACCTACTCTTCTGAAACAAACCATTTATCAAATCGAAAGAGACATTTTTTTATTTTATACAAATTGAATCTAAATAGATACTTAGGATCGTTGGTGTAGTGTAATTAAATAGTAATTAAAACTAATATAAGTTATAAAGTAAGTTATAGCCATCCATTCTCCGTTGTTCATTTGACAATAGCGTAAATATTTGTCTTCGAATCACAGAGAGCGTTTGCGTAATTGGACGGTTGGACGCCTTCTGCCAGCGTGAAACAGAAATGTGATTTCGAGATCAAATCATTAGAAGAATTTTTTTTCTCTCGTTAAATTAGACCCCTCTGATGCATGACTATGCCTCTGTACCATTAATGGATTTCCCTGCATCCTTCACGCTTATTGATTGCAAATAATGACCACGAATATCTAAAGCTTTCGGTGAATGTACATATAAATAGACTTGACTGGATCGGTTAATCAGCTCATGCAAATAACTAATTGTAAGGTAAAAATTATTCTATACGACCCCCAGTAAGAGGCGTGCACAGTTCGGCTTTTGAATGAAAAATAATAGGAGCAAGTATGTAGGTGGACAGCTGAATGTCTGTGAACAATGCGATTTTGCAGATGATTATTGATTACTATACCGGAATTTTGAACGTATACATACTTCCACACACGCCCTTATTCACAGATCAATGTCATGTAATACAGCGACACGAAAGTACAACCGAACCTTGAATTGATTTTGTAGTAATCCTGCTTTCTTCCCAGTAGACACCCTGGCACTGCGTCATTTTTAAACTTGTAGCGGTCGACCATTGTGGATCACCGGTGTGTGTGTGTGTGTGTGTGTGTGTGTGTGTGTGTGTGTGTGTGTGTGTGTGTGTGTGTGTGTGTGTGTGTGTGTGTGTGTCCTTATGTTACGTGTTTAGGCTCTAATAAACAGTAACAAAAGAAAGAGTGAAAACAACAAGCTTTGAAAAATTTAACAAATAATTTATTTCCCTGGAAAAAAACAATGTAAAAGAAAAAGAACTTATGGTTTTAATAATCAAATCCAAAAATAATCCAAGAATAACCCACGAATTAAATTTTACAAGTCCTAGTGATGAAATGTTCTAATGAATTCAAATTCGACTTCCGACAAAAAATCCAAAATGGAAGGCGATGACGTATACTGTAGTCAATATAGAGCTGATGTGTATAGTCCTTTGTGAACCACAGAAACTAAAATTCCGGTGTTTGAATTCCGAATAAAATTTAAATAAATATCTTTGTCAAATAATTATGTATGAGCACTCGAATATTTTCAGGAAAAAGAAGTATCCTCTAGAATCCAAATAATCTGAATAAACATTATAAATAGAACTCCAAACTGCCACAACACTTTCCAGTGTAAAGAAAAAAAGCCCAACTAACTGTGGAATATCTCTATAGACATCGATATAAAGCCTGACTACTGCGGAATTTCGGAAAACCCAGATTTGCAAAATGGAGGCTGTTTACCTATAAAATATTACGTAATCCTAGTATGACCTTGATAAAAGCCAATCATTTTACTCGAGAATAAATTTTTAAAAAAATGTTGTTTACTTGACCCTCGATCAAGGTATTAACTAGGTCAGAAATAGAAACAGTGTTTCTATTATTAGGTATTTATGAAAAGATTCAGGTTAAACTGAATTTTCTGGAAAATATCAAATTTCTAGTAAACAAAATTACATTACTTTGATATGTAATGAAATTAAACATAATTTTATTTGTAAAAAATTACAGACAATTAAATCAAATCAATATAAATTAAATCAAATATACGAAACATTATGTATGTATGTATGTATGTATGTATGCATGTATGTATGTATATATGTATGTATGTATAATTGCCTAATTACTGGATATATTATATTCATGAATTCGAAAATAGACAAGTATGAGTGCACAACTTTAATTTATGTACATTTTTAAAACAAAAAATTAAACTTTTCCAACGAGTCCGAAATGGCAAAGAAACTCTTTTCGAGAGAACATAACTTTGTGGGTGTGTATTATTTTAATTAGAAGAAAGAAAAAAGTGGGATAAAGATAAAATGCTTCGACCTGTATAGATGCCAATAGCTAAACACATTTCAACTCTGGAAATTATTTTACACAAAACAGACGCGACAAAGCGCGGTGCAGTAAGTCTGGGAAACTTGACACGTGTTTTCGAGATTCCAAATCCCTTTTACAAATGCGAATGCAATCCGGATAAAATCAGATCTCCACAGTCCTACACGAAGGGTTGTATAGATCTGAATTTAATTAGGTTGAAGGCGGACAACACAATCGAAGAACAATTACAAACACACCAAAAATATATTGTTATTAGATTCTGTGATATTTATTTGATCATAACAAAACAATATGCAAGTGCATATATTATTTACATTTTTGTTTATTTGTGTAAACCGCTTTTCGTTTGTGTCGCCTATGTTGATCTCGAAAAGCGTTTGGCCTTTCTCTAACTGCTAGGTTGAAAGATGTTCTAAGTTACTGTATGAAAATATTCCGAATGCAAAATCCGTTGTTAACAAATTACAGTACCTTCCCTACAAGAATTGTATGTCTTCTTGAGAGAAGTATAATTAAAACAATCAAAACCGATTTTTTTGCCCCTCCAGAACTCAGTCTGCCAATCAATAAACCAGCCAGTTATGCAGACAACAAATCAATCAATTAATCTGTGTGTTCATTTGTATTTATGCCTGTCGCAATATTAAGCAATTATTCTCTTTTTATTGAATATGCGTTGTCGGAATTTTGGGCATTTTCTAAATTTATTTTCGATCCTGACTTTAGCATATATTTGGTCGCTCGCACACACACACACACACACACGCACACGCACACGCACGCATGCACGCACGCATGAAAGTCTCAATAAGAAATGCATATTTATTAAGGACCTCGTATCACAAATTGCCAATAAGGTCCACTTTTTTCTTAATTCATAAATTCGGTTGTACGTTTTGGCTACATATTTTTCCAGCTTTGAGCATCATGAGAAGAAAAAAAATGAATTTTTGTAATAAGTGAGATTTTGGGTTTGGATTTTTAATGCACAATTTGTTCTGTTTATACCATATTTTGCAAGTAACATTAGGGAAGTGACAAGAGTATCACAATTTCTGTTCATACATTTTTTAAATTTTAATTTTTGTATATTTTCAATTTAACTATTTTTTCATTTATTTCAAGTCATTATATTACAAACCTAATATGGGGGCAACGTCATTAAAATCTGCACGGTTGGTTGTCTCCAAGGACTATAGAGAACCATATAATAACACGGAGAATCATTTAATAAAAGTAAAGCATCACCAGTATGCTGCCCTAATTTGAAATTATCTATATTGTGTGTAATATCGTATTGATCGTGTAAAGACCTAAAGACAAATCCCCTCTATATCTTTGCAAAAGAACTTGTAAAATTCAATGGTAAAACTGAACTGGTTTAACTTTTCATATTTGTCAACTGCATTCCTAAAACGTAAAATTACCCTCACACGAAAATCTTCAAAGATCTGATTTTTTAAAATCATTGTTAGACTACTGATAATTAGCTTGCATATTTTTAAGATGCTTTTTATAATATCTCGTCTTTCTGTCGATTTAATATATTGCTTTATATATTACACAAGTTCAATATTCCGGAAGTAATCAATGTTTTGTTTATATAATTTCTATTTTCATTTTTTAGAAAATAATTCGACGTTTGTATTTTAATATTATACCATCAACCTGCTTTGTTTTCCAATTTCTTCTAGATATGATTGGGGTTGTTTTTGTTCAGTTCTTCGATAATAGTGGGCGTCAACATTTTGATTCACTAAAGTCTGAAGTATTTCTGCTTCAACTTTTCAGAAATGTTGTTTTTCATAATTTGCATTAGCTTATGAATATGTAGTTGATTTCATCCTCTGATCACTTTTATGAATTAAATATACTTTTTATTACTAAATTAACATATTCATTCTTTTGGCTTGAATAACGTAGATTTGAATTTCCAATGCCCATAACCTATTCGTAATGGATATAATACAGTTAAGTGTTATTGCTGAATAATCTGTGTCATATATAGGAATAAACTATGAGTCTATGCAATTTTAAATCATAGCATCAACAAATTAAAAAAATAGAATGGTCGACTCTGTTTCACATGGTTTTTCTGTCGTCTAGTAATATAGTCCACTGTCAGGATTCACTGTTCTACATGAACCTGGTGAATCAAGCTGATTCTAGTTGTTCAGGCCATGGAGTGTTTATCATGTCAACTATTAAAACAGTTAAGCTGCATATCATCAACAATAATTCAATCAACCAAAATGAAAACAGAAGAGTTGTCAACATTTTGTATAGCTTCTTGCAAATGTTACAAATGTATTACAGATTTTAATGTTTACAGGGACTTCAATTATTTAAAAAAAAAACTGTGTTTGAAAAAAAGATCAAATCATGCATTAATGTAGATGTACATTATTCTCGAGCAGGGGCGTATTAACAATTAAGCAGACTAAGCACGTGCTAAGGGCACTAGGGCCAAAGGGGGCACCACAAAGTTGAGAAAAGGGTGAAAAGACAAAAAACGAATGAAGATTTGTAAATTTTTTTTATAAAACTAGTGCAAATTGATCATAATGTTCTGTTTCTTGATCATGGTGCACCCTAGGGTTATCTTCCCAGGTGTACGTGGAAAGGAGGGCGGCATCAAGATTTGTCAGTGCTTAGGGCACCAGTGAGCCTTAATCCGCCCCTGTTCTCGAGGTTAGATTTTATGATGGTTAATTGGCAGGATGATCCCCTCTCCCCGTATATTTTCCTTCTGGGTGCAGGGATATAAATCACGTGATCAGGAAAGTCCACAAAGAAATTGAATACAAATAAATCGTATAGAATATCTTATTTCAAAGTATGCAGATGACACAAAGCTCATTCACTCATTCTTAATGACGCTGAGCAGTCCTGCCAATCACCACAAGATCTCGTTGTCAGTACTCTAAATCTGCATGCCTAGGAATAGATATCGAAAAAGATAAGTTAAGACTGAAGTAGAACAGGTACTAATATTAAATATTACTCCGAATATCATTTAGATTTAGATTTATCTATATTTAATTAACTTGACATACAAATTCCCACGGAAATTTAACAAAATGTATGGTTCAATTAAGCTATGATGACAAAATTATTTCATCATTTACGTCTGCAGGCAGCACAAAGAAAACTAATTCCTTTTGTCAAAATCACAGTTATTCAAATATTGTCACTATCAAAATTCACTCATCTGCTAATGAGTTTATCAAATCCCCATCATTGTGTGCTCGAAGAACTTCATTCTCTTTTTCGTAAGTTTGTTTGGAGTGGGGCAAGAGACAAACATATTCAAAAAGTAATTATTAAAGATGATCGTCAGGGTGTCCTTAAAAATGGTTGATATGGATATGTTTGTGGATTCTGATAAGATAACCAGGATAAGAAGAATGATTACTCTTGAGCCCAAATGGAAAAAACAAGAAAAAAATATTTGCTCTTCTTCCAAACACAGAATTTTGTTATTATTTCACATAGATTTTTCTTAAAAGAGCTAATTAATGTTTGGACAGATATATTTCAGCTTATATAAATTGTATATTAAAAATTTACTGTTGAAAATGAAGAAGTCTTTCAAGACAAATATGGATGAATCCTATTATTACTGGAAATTCTACTGTAATGTTCACTCACTGGATTGAAAAAGGAATCTTTAGTGTGAACAACTTTGTAAAGGAAGACGGTTCTTATATCAGTTTTGACAAATTTGGTCATACATCTGTATTCAATGTAAATTTTCAGTAAGATAAGAGCAGCTTATAAATGCCGTAAAAATCTTCAGAAGTAAATTCAGTTTAAGCATCAGTTGTAATGTACAATACCCATATATGCACCCATCTGTTTTATCTATGTTAATGGAAAAATAGAGCTACACAAGAATTTACAAAAAAAAACATTCATTTGTTATAATTACGATCCATCCAGAGTTGCAAAATAGAACAGAGTTTGACAATTTTATTTAAAATAAATCAAAATAGTTTTTATCTTGCCTCAAAGTAACTAGATCGCAAGGTAACCAGATATCCTCAACATCTGTCAAAGAATAATGTTCAAATGAATAGAAAGGTTTTAATTAATCTGTGTTCTCTATGCAAAGTCTCTGTATATATTTTACTGGATCGTTTATGGGAATCTCCAAAAACATTTAATCTTGTCCAGGTTTACAGACTGGACAAGGAGTGCAGCCATCTACACAACTGTAATTTATCATTGAGATCTTCCATTTGGTATATGAGATGAAAAGAAACTGATGATGTCATTAACTTATTTATATTACAGTTAAAGTTATATATTTATAACTGTCAATTTAATAATAAATTGCCAATGTATGTCTCATTTCAAGAAAGAACTGAAATTACATTTTCTGTCAGTTAAGTATACCGCATAAATAGACTGCAAAATAGAAAATTTAGATAAAACAATGGCAAGTATACAAAAAACTGTTGTTATACTGAAAATGACTATCTCTATTTACCATTCTTTCCTTACAAAGGTATGTTTTCATAAGTTTGTATTCGATAATAGACTAAGTATACATAACTTCATACCGTGATTCTTCACGGCATTGACTCACTTATTAAACTACCTCTATATAGATACAGTTCCTGAATCCTAGTCACCCATATTGTCCCAGTTAGAGGGGTCACTGTTAACCAAATAAACGTTTTACATTATGGCATCGGACGCTTTTTTCCTGGAATCCAATACCTTCTCCGCCGAGGGCAAATAAAAATTGAGAAATAATTTGATCCTTTTATTTTTTCAATCAATATCCATATTGCTGGTTTGCCAGGTGAGATCCCAGATGAGGATCTAGTGAACAAGTTCGAAATAAAACTTCAGATAGAAGTAAAAAGCCAAAGAATAGCAGCACATAGGGGCTACGAAAAACGTACCTTGCAAAGAGTAGACGATTGGCAGGGGGTTCCATTTTTTTCTCAGCTCATGAGCTTCGTCCTAATACAAGGTATTACGGATGTGTATAACACAGTCCAAGCAAGTGGCGTAGAAAATGTAGGCCATATCGGCCGATACTGCACAGCCGAACTAAGTACGATCACATGTAGATCCAGCTATGCCACAGTAGTCCCCTCCAGTGACATTAGAGTGAAAATTTCATAAGATAAAGACGCGGTAATAAATGGAGTATAATTGTAATAGGCAAATAGTGGAGTAGAGGTATCACGGTACCAATTGTTTTTTTTTCTCCATATACCTCAATGCTAATGTTTTGTGAAATAAATATACTTTCTATCCTATCTCAGCATGAATGTCACACACTATCATAGAGAACAATGCTAGATTGTCAATTTGACAAGGACAAAACCAGGTACTCCATTGCATTTAAGAGAGATAACTCTGCTGGAACTAGACAGGGGTAAGAGTTATCTAGTCACAACAGACACAGTTTCAGCCATGTGTACCACATTTTTAAAAAAATCATAAAAATACAAAGTATGATCTAGATCGGAATTAACATAATCTCACATGTTGCCAAGAAAGTACAGCTCTTACATAATGCACCAATCACAGCTAGTGTTGTTCTTTATTTCTGAATGCAATGTTCCCTACACCTTATGCTCGGCCCACCTGGACTTGCGCAGTTGGTACCGTTATATACATTGAATCGTGATAGGTAATAAATTGAGTATAATCGAAATAAGTAATAAATGCAGTAGAGTCGTAATAGGCAATAAATGTAGTAGAATCGTGATAGGCAATAAATGTAGCAGAATCGTGATAGGCAATAAATGTAGCAGAATCGTGATAGGCAATAAATGTAGCAGAATCGTGATAGGCAATAAATGTAGTAGAATCGTGATAGGCAATAAATGTAGTAGAATCGTGATAGGTAATAAATGTAGTAGAATCGTGATAGGTAATAAATGTAGTAGAATCGTGATAGGCAATAAATGTAGTAGAATCGTGATAGGTAATAAATGGAGTAGAATCGTGATAGGCAATAAATGTAGCAGAATTGTGATTGGAAATATATAAAGTAGAATCCTGATAGGCAATAAATGTAGTAGAATCGTGATAGGTAATAAATGGAGTAGAATCGTGATAGGTAATAAATGTAGTAGAATCGTGATAGGCAATAAATGGAGTAGAATCGTGATAGGTAATAAATGTAGTAGAATCGTGATAGGTAATAAATGTAGTAGAATCGTGATAGGTAATAAATGGAGTAGAATCGTGATAGGTAATAAATGTAGTAGAATCGTGATAGGTAATAAATGTAGTAGAATCGTGATAGGTAATAAATGGAGTAGAATCGTGATAGGTAATAAATGTAGTAGAATCGTGATAGGCAATAAATGGAGTAGAATCGTGATAGGTAATAAATGGAGTAGAATCGTGATAGGTAATAAATGGAGTAGAATCGTGATAGGCAATAAATGTAGCAGAATTGTGATTGGAAATATATAAAGTAGAATCCTGATAGGCAATAAATGAAGTAGAATGGTGATACACAACAGGCCTAAATGTATTAGAATCGTGATGGGCAATAAATGTAGTAGAATCGTGATAGGTATTAAATGGAGTAGAATCGTGATAGGCAATACATGGAGGAGAATCGTGATAGGCAATAAATGGAGTAGAATCGTGATAGGCAAAAAATGGAGTAGAATCGTGATAGGCAATAAATGTAGTATAATCGTGATAGGCAATAAATGTAGTAGAATCGGGATAGGTAATAAATGTAGCAGAATCGTGATAGACAATAAATGGAGTAGAATAGTTATAGGTAATAAATATAGCGGAATCGTGATAGATAATAAATGTAGTAGAATCGTGATAGGCAATACATGAAGTAGAATCGTGATAGGCTATAGATAAAGTAGAATCCTGATAGGCAAAAAATGAAGTAGAATGGTGATGCACAACAAGCCTAAATGTATTATAATCGTGATAGGCAATAAATGGAGTAGAATCGTGATAGGCAATACATGTAGTAGAATCGTGATAGGTAATAAATGTAGTAGAATCGTGATAGGTAATAAATGTAGTAGAATCGTGATAGGTATTAAATGGAGTAGAATCGTGATAGGTATTAAATGGAGTAGAATCGTGACAGGGAAAAAATGGAGTAGAATCGTGATAGGCAGTAAATGTAGTACAATCGTCATAGGCAATAATATAGTAGAATCGTGATTGGCAATAAATGTAGTAGAATCGGGATAGGTAATAAATGTAGCAGAATCGTGATAGACAATCAATGGAGTAGAATAGTTATGGGTAATAAATATAGCGGAATCGTGATAGATAATAAATGTAGTAGAATCGCGATAGGTAATAAATGGAGTAGAATCGTGATAGGCAATACATGAAGTAGAATGGTGATACACAACAGGCCTAAATGTATTAGAATCGTGATGGGCAATAAATGGAGTAGAATCGTGATAGGTAATAAATGTAGTAGAATCGTGATAGGTAATAAATGTAGTAGAATCGTGATAGGTATTAAATGGAGTAGAATCGTGATGGGCAATAAATGGAGTAGAATCGTGATAGGTAATAAATGTAGTAGAATCGTGATAGGTAATAAATGTAGTAGAATCGTGATGGGCAATAAATGGAGTAGAATCGTGATAGGTAATAAATGTAGTAGAATCGTGATAGGTAATAAATGTAGTAGAATCGTGATAGGTATTAAATGGAGTAGAATCGTGATAGGCAATACATGTAGTACAAATGTCATAGGCAATAAATGTAGCAGAATCGTGATAGACAATAAATGGAGTAGAATAGTTATAGGTAATAAATATAGCGGAATCGTGATAGATAATAAATGTAGTAAAATCGCGATAGGTAATAAATGGAGTAGAATCGTGATAGGCAATACTTGAAGTAGAATCGTGATAGGCTATAGATAAAGGAGAATCCTGATAGGCAATAAATGAAGTAGAATGGTGATACACAACAAGCCTAAATGTATTATAATCGTGATAGGCAATAAATAGAGTAGAATCGTGATAGGCAATACATGTAGTAGAATCTATATTGGAAATATATAAAGTAGAATCCTGATAGGCAATAAATGAAGTAGAATGGTGATACACAACAGGCCTAAATGTATTAGAATCGTGATGGGCAATAAATGGAGTAGAATCGTGATAAGCAATAAATGTAGCAGAATCGTGATAGGCAATAAATGAAGTAGAATCGTGATAGGCAATAAATGTAATAGAACTGTGATAGACAATAAATATAGTAGAATCGTGATAGGCAATAAATGTAGTAGAATCGTGATAGGCAATACATGAAGTAGAATCGTGATAGGCTATAGATAAAGTAGAATCCTGATAGGCAATAAATGAAGTAGAATGGTGATACACAACAGGCCTAAATGTATTATATTCGTGATATGCAATAAATGGAGTAGACTCGTGATAGGCAATACATGTAGTAGAATCGTGATAGGCAATAAATGGAGTAGAATCGTGATAGGCAATAAATGGAGTAGAATCGTGATAGGCAATAAATGGAGAAGAATTGTGATAGGCGATAAATGGAGTAGACTCGTGATAGGCAATAACTGTAGTAGAATCGTGATAGGTAATAAATGTAGTAGAATCGTGATAGGCAATAAATGTAGTAGAATCGTGATAGGCAATAAATAGAGTAGAATCGTGATAGGCAATACATGAAGTAGAATCGTGATAGGCAATAAATATAGTAGAATCGTGGTAGGCGACAAAGGGAGTAAAGCATAATATCATACTGGAAATACTGGAGACATTTCCAAATGAACATTATTTCATTTAACAAGCTACAATTGCCATTTTATAGATGTTGTATGATCCATCCAAACGATTGAAACGATTATTTGTAACAATGCCTTGTGGAAAAGATTATCAAGGTAAATATATTTCTACAGAATGAGAAACTGACATATCTAGGGGTTTTCAACATAAAGAAAAGCTCATACTAAGAGATATTAAGTACCTAATTGAAAACTATGACTTATTAATTGATAAGAGCCGAAAGTAAAACATAGATAAATGAGAACACACGAACATAAACAAAACAAGGACTAAATTATCGTGAATCTTAAATTTTGATAGAACAATAAATATACTATGGCAAACAAACGTACAATAGACAAAATAATAGTTGTGTATCATTGTCTATTACATCTAATACTTATAATGTTAGAAAGACACGCGGGGGAGGGGGCAGGAATGTATACATTTAATGAGAAGAGAAGTAAGAAGTAAAAGTAACAAATTAAACTTAAGAAGTGAAATGTCGAAATTCCCTGGAATCTCAGACAATTTGATAGAGTCAAGTCATCGCAGAGTACTATAACATTAGGACTGGAAGAGCTTCCGAAAATCGCTGAGCTGTTACAGGAAACAATCCGTTCACAGTTTGAAAATATGGTTAAATGCATAGTAGATGGTGTTACTACGGCACCGATTACCAGACTTAAACAACTGGAATCAAAGAATGCTAAACTTCGAGAATGCATTCAGAAACTACAACTAAATGCGGACACAGCGGAACAGGATAGCCACAACTGTCTCAGGCTCATTGGAGTCACAGGAAGCCATGTCAAGAACACTGACACCATGACAACGTCTAAATCCCTCGTCTTAGACTTTGACTTTTAAAGACTTTGATAGATTACACAGCGTCAGGCTGCCAACAGTAGCTACTCGCGTGAAGTGCCTGCGAAATCTTACAGAAACCAAATTGCACACTGCGGGAAATTAATATATAGGTCAACACACAAACAAGCCAAGCAATCAAATCTATCATCTCATTCAAATAAATTTCCTTCCATGTGTCATAGACCAATCTCCATGATTATAAAAGCCAAACAGCCACATACTGACAAATTAGCACGAAAGATGAAATCCAAAAACTGGTGATGAGTTCTTAAGGTCCTCATCAGCCCTTATCGTACACACTCTATTCCATGCCTTCAAAATAATCACCGATGAAGGTGACAAAGCCGAAATATTTTGTAAAAACATTAATAAAGAAACTATACTAGATGACACAAATGTCAACCATCTAGAATAGATATACCTTTATATACGGATCTAAATTTTATTTCTATAGAACGAGCCCCTTGGCGAAGTGCAAAATGTTCTCAAAAACTTCCATCTTGGCAGAGATTCTTGTCTTGATGGTCTACATAAGCAATTCTGTGTGAACCAGCAAACGAACTGTCACATCCATTTTGTTCACTTTTTAACCAGTCTCATTTAGAAGCCACCTTTCCAGACTCTTTGAAACAACAAATAAACAAACAAACAAAAAACACAACAAAAACGTTCTTCCAATTTTAAAGAAGCGTGACCCTTCCATTGTATCAACTTTCAGACATATGTGTCTTCTCAACACTGTTGGCAAAGGTTTTGAAGGACTGTGTTTCAAACATGTATTTAATTATTTCAGTGAAAATAACATTCTTGCAGCTTCCAGACTGTCTTGATTCCGGGTGATTCTACGACTAATTAATTAACATATATTTAACATGTACCTAATATATGTCTTGCACAGTAATAGTTTTAGGATAGGAAGTAAAAGTTATATCGGCATAACTAATGATCGTCTAAAACCGATAGTTTCTGGCATCAAAAGAGGCCGTTGAAAATGTTGTTCTAGTTATTGTAAGGAAAGAACACAACAAGTGGTATTTCCGGTCACGTTTTCAGAGTGGATTTTTATTATAGCTGGCGTGCCCCAAACTATCTGTGTTAGATTCATCATGTTTTTTTAATATACATAACCTCAACTATCACTTGGAAAAAATTATTTCAACCTTTTAAAACTGATTCCTTATAAAAAATTTCCAAGAAAATGAAGACATCCCTCCATCTCTCTGTCTCTCTGTCTCTCTCTCTCTCTCTCTCTCTCTCTCTCTATATATATATATATATATATATATATATATATATATATATATATATATATATATATATATATATATATATATATATATATATATAATTGAGTATTGATCTCGAACAACTGCTCATAGTACAAAAATAGATCTAATAAAAAAAAGGGCTTGGTCAAGAATTAATGTAATGCGCAGGCCCAAATTTGATAAAATATACGTTTTATACGACCTATTCTGGAATATGGTAATGTCGTTTGAGACGGCTGCACGTTACTTAAGAAGAGCTGATTCGAAAATAAACAAAATAAGGCATCTAGAATTGTAACTGGTGTAACAAAATTAGTATATATTAAACTATTTTTAACGCTCCCCCCCCCCCCCCGTCAGAATTAAAAATCCAAATCTCCGTTAAATTCAGATGTGTATTAAAGCCTTCGCATCTAAGACTTACCGGTGTTTAACATACACCGACCACAGAGTGAAACCTTGTGGTATTACTGGAGATAAGCGCTGATTACCGACGGGAAATGAAGTCGTTAATGTCTTAATGGCTTTGGCCGCTTGGGAGCATATGGACCCCGTATACTGATTTCTGCATATGTGCCCGGATGCTAAATCTCAGATGTGCTGTCGTTTATTTCAGATTCTTTTTGTGCCAAAGACACCCATCCACCCCGGCCATTTGAGGGCCTTACATAATGAACATTTTGAACCAAGTGTTAGAATTAACATTAGAGATAAAATGGGACATTTTTTTATACAAAGGAATCTCCAAGTTTGTGTTATGAAGTTATTTTAGACATATCCACAGTTCTTTCTCTATTTGCACGTGTGAAAATCTACAGATTAATAGAATTTATGTTCTCAAAGTCTCACTGTCTGATAAGAATTTACACATTGGGTATTTGGTAATTAAATCAATAAGTAATTAAAGGAAAGGTATTTTTTTTTCCTTCTCTATATTCAAAGGTATGGTTCTGGGGTCGATACGGCAAGTAAACAGATTTCGTCCAAAAATTTGTCATCACGCACAAAAGCGGTTTGTTAAGAAATATTGATAGCCAAGTATGGATATAATTGGAGCTCTCGATATATCAATTCAAATAGTTATTTTGGCTCTTTTTAATGCAGCATGCCTTAAACGCATTTTGTCAGAGGACGCTCAACTGAGACTGTCAGTCTAATTATTCCAAAGATTTACAAAATCAATTTCTTACGGATCTTGCTAATATTGATTAGGAACAATATCTGACTAGAGACAGTTTGGTCGGATCGCCTCCCCACGCTTACTTTCATGGACAAAACACGCAAGGCTTTGTCACAGTTAATCAATGACAACCTCTCGTCAAGCAAATTCATTTAAGTGACACAAAAAATTCATTATGAAGATTCCCAGTATCCATTTTACTACTGCCTTCAGATTTGTATACTATTGGAAATATAAAAAGAAAATAAAGAGTCATCAGATTTGTTTACTCCTTTTATTCTATTGTTTAATTTCTCATAAAGATCACTCTCACATGCACGCGGACAAACTTGTTTTTTTTAAAAAGCCAGAATAAGTATATGAACGTTTAAACCTGAAGTGTCTTATACAGAAATTCGAACTGTTTCCTTTTATGTTGGAGGTTGGATGCTTCAGACCGTTTTTCATCACGCAGTATGGCGTTGAAATATATTTTAAGAGGTTGCAAATAAATGGATGATATATATATATATATATATATATATATATATATATATATATATATATATATATATATATATATATCCGATATTTTCTTGATTCAGTAAGCTGGCAGTAATGAAAACAAAATGAAAATAAATTGAAACAAAAGTTAACTCTTATTCCGTCAATGAATTACAGTACTAAACTAATTTACATATCTCTCCATAGATGCGGATGGAGCCACTGTAGCTCATTTGGAAGAGAGTCAGACTCGTAATCTAAAGGTCTCGGGTTAGAAACGCGCCAAAACCAGCCGAGATCTGCTGCATCAGCGTGTCCTTGGGAAAATGATTTAGTTCCATTCCCAAGGCATAACATAACTAATCATGTGTTAAAAGTGCTATTTTAACCAATAAAATCACCCTACCCCATATTTGTGAATTATTCTTAATCGGAAGATGACGTTGGCACCGGCCATTGTAAAATGTCAGCCGATTTCTAATTGTCGCGAAATGTGAAAGACGTGCAGAAATCGGAACATCGCTCGGCCTTTTCCGCCATGTCAAGGAATAACCTCGGATGTGCTCAAAGAAATGCACACACACACACACACACACACACACACACACCACCGCTTTTGTTGAGACTGAAAAGGCAGACGAGGTTCAGACTGTGACTATATCCCCTTCTCGATTTGACAGAAAGGGTCGAATACATTTTGATTGAAAGTGCCAGTTAAAACCTCTAAACATTTGCTGCTGTATTAATGCAGAGTAAGTCAGGCCATTTCTTCTCTATGTGCTTTTAGATACGGTAAGGATCGATTAGGCCATTTCTTCTCTATGTGCTTTTAGATACGGTAAGGATCGATTAGGCCATTTCTTCTCTATGTACTTTTAGATACGGTAAGGATCGATTAGGCCCTTTCATCTCTATGTGCTTTTAGATACGGTAAGGATCGATTAGGCCATTTCTTCTCTATGTGCTTTTAGATACGGTAAGGATAGATTAGGCCCTTTCATCTCTATGTGCGTTTAGGTACGGTAAGGATCGATTAGGCCATTTCTTCTCTATGTGCTTTTAGATACGGTAAGGATCGATTAGGCCATTTCTTCTCTATGTGCTTTTAGATACGGTAAGGATCGATTAGGCCATTTCTTCTCTATGTGTTTTTAGATACGGTAAGGATCGATTAGGCCATTTCTTCTCTATGTGCGTTTAGGTACGGTAAGGATCGATATGGCCATTTCTTCTCTATGTGCTTTTAGATACGGTAAGGATCGCTTAGGCCATTTCTTCTCTATGTGCTTTCAAATATGGTAAGGATCGATTAGGCCATTTCTTCTCTATGTGCTTTTAGATACGGTAAGGATCGATTAGGCCATTTCTTCTCTATGTGCTTTTAGATACGGTAAGGATCGATTAGGCTATTTCTTCTCTATGTGCTTTTAGATACGTGCTTTTAGATACGGTAAGGATCGATTAGGCCCTTTCATCTCTATGTGCGTTTAGGTACGGTAAGGATCGATATGGCCATTTCTTCTCTATGTGCTTTTAGATACGGTAAGGATCGATTAGGCCATTTCTTCTCTATGTGCTTTTAGATACGGTAAGGATCGATATGGCCATTTCTTCTCTATGGGCTTTTAGATACGGTAAGGATCGATTAGGCCATTTCTTCTCTATGTGCTTTTAGATACGGTAAGGATCGATTAGGCCCTTTCATCTCTATGTGCTTTTAGATACGGTAAGGATCGATTAGGCCATTTCTTCTCTATGGGCTTTTAGATACGGTAAGGATCGATTAGGCCATTTCTTCTCTATGTGTTTTAGATACGTGCTTTTAGATACGGTAAGGATCGATTAGGCCCTTTCATCTCTATGTGCGTTTAGGTACGGTAAGGATCGATATGGCCATTTCTTCTCTATGTGTTTTTAGATACGGTAAGGATCGATTAAGCCCTTTCTTCTCTATGTGCTTTTAGATACGGTAAGGATCGATTAGGCCTTTTCTTCTCTATGTGCTTTTAGATACGTTAAGGATCGATTAGGCCATTTCTTCTCTATGTTTTTTTTTTAAATATGGTAAGGATAGATTAGGCCATTTCTTCTCTATGTGTTTTAGATACGTGCTTTTAGATACGGTAAGGATCGATTAGGCCCTTTCCTCTCTATGTGCGTTTAGGTACGGTAAGGATCGATATGGTCATTTCTTCTCTATGTGCTTTTAGATACGGTAAGGATCGATTAGGCCCTTTCATCTCTATGTGCTTTTAGATACGGTAAGGATCGATTAGGCCATTTCTTCTCTATGGGCTTTTAGATACGGTAAGGATCGATTAGGCCATTTCTTCTCTATGTGTTTTAGATACGTGCTTTTAGATACGGTAAGGATCGATTAGGCCCTTTCATCTCTATGTGCGTTTAGGTACGGTAAGGATCGATATAGCCATTTCTTCTCTATGTGTTTTTAGATACGGTAAGGATCGATTAAGCCCTTTCTTCTCTATGTGCTTTTAGATACGGTAAAGGTCGATTAGGCCCTTTCATGTCTATGTGCTTTTAGATACGGTAAGGATCGATTAGGTTATTTCTTCTCTATGTACTTTTATATACGGTAAAGGTCGATTAGGCCCTTTCATCTCTATGTGCTTTTAGATACGGTAAGGATCGATTAGGCCTTTTCATCTCTATGTGCTTTTATATACGGTAAGGATCGATTAGGCCCTTTCATCTCTATGTGCTTTTAGATACGGTAAGGATCGATTAGGCTATTTCTTTTCTATGTGCTTTTAGATACGGTAAGGATCGATTAGGCCCTTTCATCTCATGTGCTTTTATATACGGTAAGGATCGATTAGGCCTTTTCATTTCTATGTGCTTTTAGATACGGTAAGGATCGATTAGGCCATTTCTTCTCTATGTGCTTTTAGATACGGTAAGGATCGATTAGGCCATTTCTTCTCTATGTGTTTTAGATACGTGCTTTTAGATACGGTAAGGATCGATTAGGCCCTTTCATCTCTATGTGCGTTTAGGTACGGTAAGGATCGATATGGCCATTTCTTCTCTATGTGCTTTTAGATACGGTAAGGATCGATTAGGCCATTTCTTCTCTATGTGTTTTAGATACGTGCTTTTAGATACGGTAAGGATCGATTAGGCTCTTTCATCTCTATGTGCGTTTAGGTACGGTAAGGATCGATATGGCCATTTCTTCTCTATGTGCTTTTAGATACGGTAAGGATCGATTAAGCCCTTTCTTCTCTATGTGCTTTTAGATACGGTAAGGATCGATTAGGCCTTTTCTTCTCTATGTGCTTTTAGATACGTTAAGATCGATTAGGCCATTTGTTCTCTATGTTTTTTTTAAAATATGGTAAGGATAGATTAGGCCATTTCTTCTCTATGTGCTTTTAGATACGGTAAAGGTCGATTAGGCCCTTTCATCTCTATGTGCTTTTAGATACGGTAAGGATCGATTAGGCTATTTCTTCTCTATGTGCTTTTATATACGGTAAGGATCGATTAGGCCCTTTCATCTCTATGTGCTTTTGGATACGGTAAGGATCGATTAGGCCCTTTCATCTCTATGTGCTTTTAGATACGGTAAGGATCGATTAGGCTATTTCTTCTCTATGTGCTTTTAGATACGGTAAGGATCGATTAGGCCATTTCTTCTCTATGTGCTTTTAGATACGGTAAGGATCGATTAGGCCATTTCTTCTCTATGTGTTTTAGATACGTGCTTTTAGATTCGGTAAGGATCGATTAGGCCCTTTCATCTCTATGTGCGTTTAGGTACGGTAAGGATCGATATGGCCATTTCTTCTCTATGTGCTTTTAGATACGGTAAGGATCGATTAGGCCATTTCTTCTCTATGTGTTTTAGATACGTGCTTTTAGATACGGTAAGGATCGATTAGGCTCTTCCATCTCTATGTGCGTTTAGGTACGGTAAGGATCGATATGGCCATTTCTTCTCTATGTGCTTTTAGATACGGTAAGGATCGATTAAGCCCTTTCTTCTCTATGTGCTTTTAGATACGGTAAGGATCGATTAGGCCTTTTCTTCTCTATGTGCTTTTAGATACGTTAAGGATCGATTAGGCCATTTCTTCTCTATGTTTTTTTTTAAATATGGTAAGGATAGATTAGGCCATTTCTTCTCTATGTGCTTTTAGATACGGTAAAGGTCGATTAGGCCCTTTCATCTCTATGTACTTTTAGATACGGTAAGGATCGATTAGGCTATTTCTTCTCTATGTGCTTTTATATACGGTAAGGATCGATTAGGCCCTTTCATCTCTATGTGCTTTTGGATACGGTAAGGATCGATTAGGCCCTTTCATCTCTATGTGCTTTTAGATACGGTAATGATCGATTAGGCAGTTTCATCTCATGTGCTTTTATATACGGTAAGGATCGATTAGGCCTTTTCATCTCTATGTGCTTTTAGATACGGTAAGGATCGATTAGGCTATTTCTTCTCTATGTGCTTTTAGATACGGTAATGATCGATTAGGCCCTTTCATCTCATGTGCTTTTACATACGGTAAGGATCGATTAGGCCTTTTCATCTCTATGTGCTTTTAGATACAGTAAGGATCGATTAGGCTATTTCTTCTCTATGTGCTTTTAGATACGGTAAAGGTCGATGAAGCCCTTTCATCTCTATGTGCTTTTAGATACGGTAAGGATCGATTAGGCACTTTCATCTCTATGTGCTTTTAGATACGGTAAGGATCGATTAGGCCCTTTCATCTCTATGTGCTTTTATATACGGTAAGGATCAATTAGGCCCTTTCATCTCTATGTGCTTTTAGATACGGTAAGGATCGATTAGGCTATTTCTTCTCTATGTGCTTTTAGATACGGTAAGGATCGATTAGGCCCTTTCATCTCTATGTGCTTTTAGATACGGTAATGATCGATTAGGCCCTTTCATCTCATGTGCTTTTATATACGGTAAGGATCGATTAGGCCTTTTCATCTCTATGTGCTTTTAGATACGGTAAGGATCGATTAGGCTATTTCTTCTCTATGTGCTTTTAGATACGGTAAGGGTCGATTAGGCCCTTTCATCTCTATGTGCTTTTAGATACGGTAAGGATCGATTAGGCCCTTTGATCTCTATGTGCTTTTATATACGGTAAGGATCGATTAGGCCCTTTCATCTCTATGTGCTTTTAGATACGGTAAGGATCGATTAAGCTATTTCTTCTCTATGTGCTTTTAGATACGGTAAGGATCGATTAGGCCCTTTCATCTCTATGTGCTTTTATATACGGTAAGGATCGATTAGGCCTTTTCTTCTCTATGTGCTTTTAGAGACGGTAAGGATTGACCGCTATAATTAAATTGTACTTCTACAAATAACAGACAAATTTTAATTATGTCCTACCACCCACCTATCCGCCAAAGATTCATTAAACAGAGACTCTCTAAATGTATTTTATTCCCATGCATGGTAACATTAATAATAGCAACCTTATATCTGAAATTTGCATACGGTTAATCAGTAAAGTGGCATAACTTTACATCATGTCAGTAAACTTATGCCGCCTGCATCTTTATTGGACAACTAATTTGATTTAAACACAATTAAAACCACAGTTCACACACACACACACACACACACACACACACACACACACACACACACACACACACACACATGGGCACACACACACACACACACACACACGATTACAAAGATTATTTCCAGTTTGTTTAATACTTGCACAGTGTGAACGCAGAATTATTTTCGAGTTGGGGGAATTAAGTTTTACGCTTCCTAATGTCGAGATTAGTGAGTAGCGTCAACCACAGTGTTACCGTAGACCCTTAAATTATTTTTTTTATCTTTCATTATATTCCCGTTAGTTTTCAATATATATTGGTAATTTAAAAAAACCCAACAACATTATATAGACATATGCCTAACAGAGAGAGAGAGAGAGAGAGAGAGAGAGAGAGAGAGAGAGAGAGAGATTTGGATTTGTAACGTGGCTTTAAAACAGTTTCAGTCACATCGGTACGATGTCTGCATTGTGGCAGTTTATAGTGATGTCTAGCACTGTGGCATCATGCCGCAGACATGTAGCATGTCCTCCTTCTGCTAAGCACGTCCAACGCTTCTTTATGAATCACGACAAAGCTTTAGCTACAGCTTTTCGAACTAAAAGGACAGCATGCACGTTTTATAAGGAACAAATTCTTAAACTTGGGTCTATAACGTCATTTATTTAAATAACAATTGAAACTGAAAAGAATGTGAATTTTTTGTCAAGTTTTCTTTAGGGAACAATGTCATGCAAAACATGAAAATGGGACTAGCATTAACGCGAGACGAAGTCAGAAAATGCTGTACCACTTTAATAATCGACTCATCGTGATTGTGTCACAGGCTTGTACAAATGTGAAAATGTATGTCTGTATGTAATGTTTCAGGAAGAGAATAATGGGATATATATAACCTGAGTGATAACAATGAGCGAAAACCAACAAGTTTTGCGAAATTCAACAAATAATTTATTGCTCTATAATACAAAGTTAAAATTTAAAAAGAACGTACAGTATTGTGAATCAAAACCCCAAATAGTCCTAACTGTTCTATCACAAGCCCAAATGTATAAAGTTCCAAATTAATTCCAGTGGTGATCCAAATGAATTCCAATATTTAATATGCTGATGTGCCTTAGGTCTCTACTGTGCTAATGTACCAATGGCCTGGAATGTGGCGATGTGTTAACCAACAAAATAATATAATCCAAAATGTACTTGCATGAATTTACAAATAAATCCAAAACAGTGATTCAGTTCGAAAATATTATCGAGTACTTTGTAATACCTGTCAATAACAGTTTGAATAAATAAATCCACCTAAATTAAAAACTGAATACAATAAAAGACATGATTCCACTTCTGATGGCAAGATAGGAATGAATACTTTTGAAGTAAACAGCATTGATATAAAAAGCTAAGACAATACTAAAGCTAGGATGTAGGTTAGTTTCCTTTCTAAACATTCAATGTTCTTAACAAAATCAGAAATTTTCAATGAAAATCTAATGTCGTAAGCTCAGATACAAGTAAACATGTTTACCTCCATTAATAATCATCTGAATATTTAATCTATAATCATGGAGAAATATTAGCCATGGATTATGTTGATTACAATATAAATGTCATTATTCCGGTATATCACTAACTTGATTTTGGACAAAGTTCAATGACAAAATATAGATATACATAACATAATCGTTGAGAAAAGCCAACAAACAATACAAGCTAAATATATATAACAACAGAATAATGACGAGAAATTAGAACATAACGTAAAGACAAGATATTAGAATACAGAGTAATGATGAGATATTATAACACTGAGTAGTTATGAGACATTATAACGTAGCGCAATGGCATGCTATTAGAACATATTGTTGTTATTGCGATTTGGACTTTTAAAGTAGCTTTAACAATGCTTCAGTCATATCGCTACGATGTCTGCAATGTGTCAGCTTATAGTGATGTCTAGCACTGGGGCATCATGCCGCAGACATGTAGCATGATGTCCCACCCACTTACATTATCCTGACACCAGGCCGACCAGTCCTAACACTAACCTCTTAATGCTGAGCGACAAGCGAAGATGCTGTTAGTACCATTTTCATAAGTCTTTGGTATGACTCGGCCGGGGATCCAACCCATGATCTCCCACATACGAGGCGGACGCTCTAACCACTAGGCAACCGGAGCGGTATGTATTAGAACATAAAGTTGTTATGAGATATTAGAACCTACAGGAATGACGAGATATTATAACACTGACTAATGAAAAGATGACACTGAGTAATGACGCGATATTAGAATATAGAGTAAAGAATATATATATATATATATATATATATATATATATATATATATATATATATATATATATATATATATATATATATATATATATATATATATATATATATATATATATATATATATAACACTGTGTAATGTCGAGATATTATAACACTAAGTAATGACGAGATATTAGAACATAGAGTAATGAGATATCGTAACACTGAGTAATGACGAGATATTAAAACACAGAGTAATGATAAGATATTAGAACACAGAGTAATGATGAGATATTAGAACATAGAGTAATGATGAGATATCGTAACATTGAGTAATGACGAGATATTCCAAGGTTTTACGTTACGCAAAAGGCAGAACTATGTTTTTTTCAAATTCATTCATACTCTCTTCGAGTTCTCTATTACTCTGATCAAGTACTTAAACGGAATAATGCATTTTTGTTTGCCTACTGCCCAGAGCTGCATTTCCTCAACCCTCCCCAACCTCCAACTCCAAATACAACCGAAAAGGTGAGATGATGGAATGGCCTGATTTTGTGTCGGTGCCAATGAATTGTCGTGAAAATATTTTGAAAAAAAAAGAGGATTGGGGTTGTGGGTGGGAATGGGGTGTATAGCAAGCGGAACCTAAAGCGTCCGGCAGACGATTTAGCATTTATTTAAGGGGAGGTGGTACCATTACGTTATTCGTCTCACATAATGTCAGCAAATTTGGTGACAAGGTCATCGACGTACGCAGCCAAACCATTACTAAAATCGATGGCTGACAAAGCAAAGTGTAAAGTAGAGATGGTAGTGCTCGCACTAAGTGTAAAGTAGAGAGGGTAGTGCTCTCAATAAGTGTAAAGTAGAGAGGGTAGTGCTCTAACAAAGTGTAAAGTAGAGAGGGAAGTGCTCTCACTGTCACAGGCAAGCTTTAAGACGAGTTTTGCTGGTTAAAAATTTGATTTGTTTTTGTGGGTTTAACGCCATTTTTCAGTACATGATAGGCTTTACATGACGGCCAGTATACTTGGTTTAGGAAGAACCCGAGGAAACCCCGGAGAGAACAACAGACACACGGAAAGCCAATGGCAAGCTTTCCCAAATACCTGCGTTGACGGACCAGAGACTCGAACCCAACTGGGCAGAGGTGAGATGTCAGTGATCTGTAAAGGCGAGTACCTTAAACCTCTCGGCTGTCAGGGATCCCCCCCTCCACAAAAACAACACCAAAAACCAAACTTGGTCTAGCTATCAGAGTGTTAAATGCCCAATACAAAATCACTACAACGTCTGCAAGTTTGCAACTTCGGGAAAGCGAGTGTAGGTATGGAAACCATAACGTCAATGAGTACAAATAATATAACTTTTACACAACAGTGCATGTATCTACCGAAAACTAAACCTGTTAATCTGGATGAGCTGGATGGATTTTGGTGGTAAGAGAATCGTTTAACATTGTTAAGCTCTGCATACGGTTCGCTCGTAATATTAGTTAAAAGTTAGTTATACGTGGAGATTGCTGTTGTTGTGGAGTTTAACGCCATTTTGCAGCACACGATATGCTATACATGGAGGCTTGTTGTTGTTGTTGTGGGGTTTAACGCCATATTTCAGCACACGATAGGCTATGCATGACGGTCAGTATTAATTGTGGAGGAAGAACCCGGGAAAACCCCGGGAAGAACCACCGACCCACGAGAAGCTACTGGCAAGCTTTCTCACATACCCACATTGGCTGAAATACGTGGAGATAGAAACTACCATAACATGCACAGGTGACATGGGTAGTACTAATAAATGTTCTCCAGGAGCTGTGACTGGTCGATAATTTTGAGCTTTCCGACTACTCCTGTCAAGCCACGTGTGAAATGTATAACACCTATTGGTTGATATCGTGGTGCACGGAATTTCAGGATAATTAGCCACGATCTACAACCAACTAGAATTTATGTTGTAATAATTAATTATCAAGTTTCACACGCTGGTCTCTGTCTGGTATTATCTTAGACCACATAGCTACTGAAATCCCCGTTAGAAGCAGATTTTCTGGATGAGAGCCAAATTTAGACTAACACAAGATTATTCTTTACCCCATGTCTGGTTTCCTGTTTCGTACGCTCCCTGCGTTGTACTCCGCTATACGAAGTGAGGCGAATGCTGACGCCATATTGTCAGATAAATTCGTATAGCGGAGTGCAATGCAGGGAGCATACGAATCAGGGACCCAGACTACATACCCCACCCCACCCTTATCACTGGATTTTCTCTTTTAAAGATCTGCTAGAGTGTAGTACACACTATATATCAGAATGTTTATTTTTCGCTAAATAACTCAGAAATGTGCATTAATGTGTGTAATTAATGTGCAGAGAAGAAAATGAAGATAACGTGAGCATTTATCGATGTTTACGGAAAACGCTCCGGAAATATTTATATACTTCCGGTGATAAGGGGATTTCCGGAAGTGACGTACTGTCGGGAAGTCCCTTATGGTCAGCTTATGTGGTGATGATGACTGGATTTAGTGATGATTCAAGCGAATTTACGGCAAATTTGTCATGTCATTTTCGTCGTGTGAGGAAGGTGAACTCCTAGAAGATAGCGAACGTAATGAATCTTAAGAAGATTCTGCTCGCTGGGGTTAAAAAAAGTACCAATTTAAGCCCGAACGAGACAAGAACGTAGACGAGGACTCTAAAGAGAACATAGGGAATAATGAGGCCGAGCAGCGCTTGGGCTATTCATTCTGTTAATTACTATTATCATTATGTCAGTTATTATTATCTGTGAAGGGGCAAATTTCTGGCGATCTATGAAGAACACATTAACTTGGGCCAAAATAAAAAATTAGATTTATATGGACAGACGCGTATAAAATCGCCATACTGCCATGATCGGTAATGTCTTTTCGAGGGGAGAATTTTATTCTTAATTAAGCATTCGTTTATTTAGCCAACAGAAGACTGGTGGAGACAAAATCTAACTTCGATTACATAGTGTAAATGTCAGAATTGAAAGATTCTAGAACACTGTTACTCAAACTACAAGCTCAAGTTGGCCACGACTTTGGCGCATAGGGAAAAAGGCGGCAGATATATTTGATTCTGATTGGTTACGCTAAATTAAGGGCGCGTCTTTCACACGACACTCTTTAGGCATTAAATATTGTCTTCATCGAAATTCACGTCAGTCTAAGCTTTTCTGCAAGAGAAAACAAGTGTAAGAAGACTTCGAGAGTAAATTTGGGAGAAATTCTCCCGTAAAACTGAATGTCCTAAAGTACTGTTGTCGAGGAAAACCGACGAACAAATTTGGCGGTAGAAGCGAGGAACTCTTGAAAGCTCAAAGGGAGGAAATAGATCCTGTGACGTATTATCTCTGAGACGTATTCTGAGTCGTATCCTGTGACGTATTATCTCTGAGACTATTTAGAGACGTATCCTGTGACGTATTATCTCTTAGACGTATTCTGAGACGTATACTCTGACGTATTATCTATGAGACGTATCCTGAGACGCATACTGAGGCGTATTATCCTGAGATCCAGGTATCTGTGAATCTACGTGCTACCCACATAGTTGAGGGGCTAAAGTGGCAAGACAGAGGGAAGTCGAAGAAACAGCTACAGTGGAAGTGGAGTGAACCGGAGAAGCAGGTTATGCAATTGTATAAGGCATTGACCTCGATTGTTCACTCGATCCTATGATGAACTAATTCTATCAGTAAAACAGAAGTAGTGAAGTGGGGCACCCTAGCGACAATGGGAATTAGCATTACAGACCCCCCCCCCCCGGGCAACTCTAGCGACAATGTAAATTTAACATGGGGAAAAATCATGGGCAACTCTAGCGACAAGGGAAATTAACATGGGAATAAATCGTGGGTCTGTTTAGCGACAAGAGAAATTGAACATGGGGAATTGATCGTGGGCAACCCTATTTTAATAGGGTCCCGACCTGATGGGTCTATGGAAATGGAACAGGGGAGAGGGATATAAAACACACACACACACACACACACACACACACACACACACACACACATAAAAGGGGTAGGCAATTGAAAGTCTATCTCTTTTCGAGAAATGTGGGTGGCCCTGAAAAGGGCCTTTGGATTTATGTTAATATGCCCTTAACATAAAGGGCATCTGCGGCATCTTCTTGTCCTCAAGCTGCGTCTTACTGCAGGGCCATAAATCAGAGTCCTCTTGAGACATCCTTGTCTTTCCACATACACTCTTCGTATCCACAGACTGGTGTCTGACTTGTGGACAACTGTCCACTTGGATCGGACATACATTAGTATGTCTGTCCTGAACATCATCGAAGAAACAAGGGTTGATGATTCGACTGTGGTCCACATCTTGAGGCGCTGAGAACGGGTCAATCAATGCAGTGAACTGCGCTTATTTATAGGTAGAGGAAGGATTGAAACGGATTGAGTTTGTTGACCAACCTAAACACGCGTTACAAAATTCAGTCAGCCCGAATCCAATCCGAAGAGAGCAGTCTGTGACGTCACGTGGTCTATATAGATTCGCTAGCACCTGTGCGCAGTCAATTCATGCGACAGTTATTCAGCATGATGGAAACTCAGAAAACGATCAATTGGGGTGCAACAGCAGTAGAGACCACCCAAGGGAACCCGGGCTTACTTTCAGAAGAGGTAAATTGGGATTTTGTGGATTTTCTTACCTCGCAAGAATTTGTTCCGGAACCTTCGTCACCTTCTCCTTCATTACCGCACGTGGAGAATTTTAGATAGAGACAGAAAGAAGAATTGGAGAAATTTATACAACAGCAAAAGGAAGCGGAACAAGCTTTTCTCCTACAGCAACAACAGCAAGAAGAGGTAAGAAAAAAAACAAAAACAAGAAGAAGCAGCAGCAAAGAAACAAGGGTGTGAAAATCAAACGGTCACGGTACTGTTAGACATTTTAGCGGAGTTAAGAAGTCTGAAACAAATGTATCAGACGTCTTTAATACGACCGAAGAGAATACGACCTTCCCGAGCTAAACATTCCAACCCTGTGACTAAGCCTACCGTGCCACCCTTAGTGATTTCAACCAAATCATCATCATCATCATCAACAGTACGCAGTCCAGAAGTAAGCCTTGGCCGTAGCAAAGGCTTAAGGCAGTTAAAGTTGATTGCTTAAACTCACCCCTACACCAAAAAAGGCCCTTTTCAGGGCCACCCACGTCTCTCGAAAAGAGATAGACTTTCAATTGCCAACGTCCATTCAAACTCAAAAAAAAAAAAAAAAATCAACCCATTTTACCCTATAGTATGTGTATGAGTGTGTGAGTGTACGTTCTTATTTTAAAATCAAAACTCAAAGACACTTACCTTTTTATACCTAATTTATTCTTTTATAAATACTTACAATCCAATTCACAATTCACAATTCTCAACAGTACACTTTAAAAAGTTCTTACACTTCTTCTGTCTCATTGTTTAGTCTCTCTGTTTTTTAAATTTCTTCACCGTCACATTCTTTTCCTCCTCTTCCTCCTCACTTTCTTCCCTTCTTCTTCTTTTCTTCTACTGCTTCTTTTTCTTTACCTGGCTGCTTTCCTCTTCTGAAGAATCCCTCTTTTCTTCTGACTCCTCTTGTTTCTTTTTTGGGCAATCTGGAGACCAATGTCATTTTTCTTGACAATAATAACAGGTATCTTGACATCTGTCTTTTCTAAACCCTTTTTTGCTTTTTTGACGGTCTGGACACTCTGAAGACCAATGCCCTTTCTTCTGACAGATATAGCAAGTATCTTGACTTTTATCTCGCAAGGAAGGAGAGTAGTCCGTCGGTTTGTCTGAAGATAATTTTCTAATGACCCCTCGCAAAGCTCTGATGAAATGTTCGATTTGTGTAGTCTCTTCCATCGTTGTGCTCGGTTTGAGAGTGAAATGAATAGTGAAAGGACAAGACACACACCCTTTTATATACGCTGGTCTACCATGACTATAAAATAACCTATGGTGTTTAAACTTCAGTAGTCATTTGACGTTTTGCTATCAAGATGAAACGATCCAATTCATTTGAGAAGAAAGAAGAAGAAAGTAAGAGGCAGAAACGTGATCTATCGCCTCGTACCAGGGCTGAAGTCTTGGCACAAATTCATGCCAGTGATTTTGAAGAGGACATGAGTGAACCAGAATCCAAACCCTCTAAACAAAGTTCACCACCCTTAGTCAACCCTGAAAAGTACTATTCCATTCGAGAGACAGAAAAGCGCTCCTCTAGAAAATTTAGAACCACGGCTTACACGTACAGGGTGAAGTTTAAAAATTTCAAGTCCGACGTACCGTTAGAGAAAACAAAAGGGTTCATCACTGAGATGTGGGATTCTTTACTCACCACACTCAAGCGACAATGTGAACCCAAAGAAGACGATCGCATGAGACTTTCCATACAACACGACGGCTTGAAATCCCCTGTTTGGATCGAGTTTAACACCCCTGCAGAATTGACTGCTTCCAAAGTCATGGACAAAATTCAACACCTACAACAATCCAATGACCAGTTTGACATCACCGATGGAAAAGCCACACTGGATATGACCCACGTCTCTCCTCCTCAAGGGACTCTACGCAAAAAGATCTTATTGGTGGACGAGCTTCGCAGCACCAAAACAAGTCTTGTCCGAATTAACAACCCTCAAGACCCGATGTGTTTAGCCAGGGCTATCGTGGTGGGACGAACCTATGCCAACAAGAACGACACCGTACAATGGAAAAGAACCTGGAAAACTATTCAACGATCCGACCGAACCAAACAACGAAGTGAAGCAGAACTCCTGTTACAACAAGCTGGCTTGCCCAAAGACAAACCCTGTGGCATTCCTGAAATGCAAAAATTGCAAGATGCCCTAGCTCCACGATACACCTTGAAAGTGCATCCTCAAGAAATGCGTGGGCCTCTGTTGTTTCGAGGGAAAGACTTTAAGGATGGAAAATTCATTCACGTCTATCATCACGATGACCATTTCGATACCATTACCACTATCACTGGATTCCTAGGATACAGTTATTACTGTGAGAAATGTGACTATGGCTATAACAATCGAGAGCAACACAAGCATTGTGGATCGAAATGCTCAGGATGTTTGGCCTCTCCACCCTGTCAGAGCGAAGGACAAGAACCAGTGCATTGTTTCACTTGTCTGCGTACGTTTGACAGCCCTGCCTGTTACCAACAACATTTGAAGGCGCAAGGTTCACAGAAGAAATGCGTTTGTCAACTGCTGAGATTGTGCCCCACGTGTGGACAAGGCCTACGTACCAATAATGCCAAGGGACACGTATGTTCAGGAAAGAAAAAATGTCACATTTGTCATCACATTGTGGACTTGGAACACCAATGCTACGTGCAAAAATACCAACCCCAACCAGAGAAAGAGGATGGACACAAGAAGAAAGGCAATTTCATCTTTCTCGATTTCGAATGCATGCAAGAGACCGGCATTCACATTCCTAATTTCTGCGTGGCTCATCGAGCGTGCGAAAAGTGCATTCAAGAACCTATCGTGAGTCATTGCCCTTACTACAGTAAGATTCCTGGAGGGCGTGAAAAAATCTTTCGGGGACCGAACACGCTAGCCGATTTCGCACAATGGGTCTTAGACCCCATCGACAAGACGTGGAGCCAAGAGGACATCGAACGTTACGGAGATTGTCATCTTCATGCCACGGTGATGGCTCACAATTTCTCCGGATACGATGGGCAGCTTCTTCTCAGATACTATACGGAGCATGGCACCGAACGTCCTAAAGTGACTTTGAACGGAGCCAAAATCATTTTCATGCAAGTGGGACAAGTACAGTTTAAAGATTCGATGATCTATTTGGCCATGCCTTTGAGTCGAATGCCTAAAACGTTTGGAATGACAGAAATGGCTAAAGGGTACTTTCCTCACTTTTTCAATACGGAAGCCAACCAACACGCCATTCTACCCCATTTGCGTGAAGCTCACTATTACGACCCCGACAACATGCGTACCGAACAACGAGAAGCTTTCTACGCTTGGTACCAGGCTCACGCCTCCGACCCTTTCGACTTTCAGGAAGAAATGTTAAAGTATTGTCGTTCCGACGTGGACATTTTACGTCGATGCTGTGGAAAATTTCGAGAACTGTTCATGGAACACGGAGGGGTCGATCCTTTGAAAGAAGCTTGCACCATTGCCAAAGCGTATTCCTTAGTGTACCGCCAACGATTCATGCCTGAAAACACCGTGGCTGTCATCAGTCCTCAAACGACCAACCATGTCAAACGTCAATACTCGGTCAAAGCCCTACGCTGGTTACATTACTTGTGCGACAAGGAAGACAAGTGGATTCAGCATGCCCGCAACGGAGGACGCGAAAAGACCATCGGAACACGTTCGGTCGATGGCTGGGACTTAGAAAAACCCAAGATCGTGTACGAGTTTAACGGTTGCTTATTTCACGGATGTCCCTTCTGTTACCCTGATCACGGCACTAAAAATCAGTTTTTACAACGAACCATGGAAGACTTGTACCAGGCCACTTGTCAGCGACGTCTAAAGTTAGAACAGGAAGGATACCAAGTGGTGGAAATGTGGGAACACGAATACGATCACCGTTTGAAAATTGATAACGAATTTAAACGCCTCGTGGAAAGTTACCAGTTCATGGACCCCCTGAACCCGAGGGATAGTTTGTACGGAGGAAGGACCAATGCCACCTGTTTGCTGTACCAAGCCGACGAAGTGAAAGGAGAAGAAATCAAATACTTGGACGTGTGTTCGTTGTATCCCTACGTGTGCAAATATTGTCGCTTTCCTGCAGGGCACCCGCAATTGTTCACAGAACACATCGACCTGAAAAACATTCGACAATACGAAGGTCTGATCAAGTGCAAAATCTTGCCTCCCACGGACTTGTACCATCCCGTGCAACCTCACCATTGCCAAGGCAAATTGATGTTTCCTTTGTGCCGTACTTGTGCTGAAACGTGCAACCAAGACCAACCTTGTCAGCACACCCAGGAAGAACGGGCCTTGACGGGAACCTGGGTCAGCGTATAATTGTTCAAAGCTCTGGACATGGGATATCAACTGTTAGAAGTGTACGAAATTTACCACTTTACCAAGACACAACAATACCACAAGGGTGACCCCACTCAGAAAGGCATTTTCGCAGACTACGTGGATGCCTTTTTGAAACTGAAACAAGAAGCCAGTGGCTATCCTTCCTGGTGTCACACTCCCGAAGACCAAATACATTTCAAAGAGATATACCGGGAACAAGAAGGCATCACTTTAGATCACATCGAGAAAAACGAAGGCAGGCGATCGTTTGCCAAAGTGATGTTAAATTGCTTGTGGGGAAAAATGGCACAACGACCGTGTTTACCCAAGACAGAGTATTTGACAGAACCTTCCCGCAACTTCCGGATGATTCACGACAAAACCAAATTCATGAAACACGTGGACGTCGTTCGCGAAGATTTGATCTTGGTCAATTACGAAGAAGATCTGGACTTTGTACAAGACGACCCCTTTGGAAATGTCATCATTGCGGCTTACGTGACAGCTCATGCTCGCTTAAAATTGTACGAAGTTTAGAGCTGTTAGGGGAACGTGTCCTGTACTTTGACACGGACAGTTGCATTTACATCCATCACCCGAGTCAACAGCACCCTGACATCGAAGGAGACCGTTTAGTAGCCTGGACAGACGAGCACCCCGACGACAAGATTCTAAGTTTCGCCAGTGGCGGTCCTAAAAATTACGCCTACGAATACCGGGACAAACAAGGAGAAGTGCACACGAAGTGTAAAGTGAAAGGATTGACACTGAATTATAGTACCAGTCGAGTGGTGAACTTTGGCGTATTGAAAGAAGCTTTGCGGTCTAGAGAAGATGAACACTTTAAAGTGACCACCTATCAACCCAACAAGATTGTACGTTTACCCACTCACCACATCGTCAGTCGACCCTTGGAAAAAGTCTATCAAATCGTGTACCAGAAGCGAGTGCGACTTCCCAATCATTTTACCTTACCGTATGGACACGTTGGTATTGGTCTGTATATAAAAAGGAACCCTAGGCAAGATCCATAGTCCATTGTGACTACCAAGACTAAGCGAACAAGATGAATACTTTCAGAGAAACACAAAACAAGTTCAGACAGGCACACTTCAAGTGTGGGGCTTCTGAAGTAGAATGCGATTGTGAGCCTTGCGATGGGAACGATGCTGTACGCTGTGACCTTAGCGATGCCGTAAAGCATCATGGGAACTTTGTTTTCACTACCCCTATCATGGAAAGTGATGCTGTGCGTGCCAAACCTGAGGGATGCGAAAGCGATGCCGCTAGTCCTCTTGGACACTTTACTGGGTTTCGTTTTAAAGGTGGATGTTCACCCTCACGTTTATCCCCCTACGGATGTCATCCAGCCCTGAGCAAACTCCTGTTCATGTCACCCAACCCTCCTCGAAACGAACCTGTGAAAGATGAATATTCGTTCCCTGTGCGTTTGTCGGAATACTGCGACTTTGAAAATCGTCTTCAATCGTTCAAAGGAAAATGGCCTAAGTATCTGGGAGGACCGACCCCCGAAGAATTAGCCAGAGCCGGATTTTTCTACTTGGGCGAAGGAGATAAAGTCAAGTGCTTCAGTTGCGGTGTGTCACTTCACCACTGGGAACCGCAAGATTCGGCCTACCTAGAACATGCTTGTTGGTCACCGAATTGTCATTACTTACCCTTAGTGGGACCGAGACATTGAAGTAACTTACCATGTCGTTGAAGAAGAAGAAACCAGATTGGTTAGGAGTCAAATGTTGGACATCACCGAGACCAGTATTTAAACTTCATTTCAAAAACGATATTGAATCATTACCTAAAGAACTGCAAGAGAAGATTTACAAGGAAGTTTGGCAGGGGTTTGCCAGAGTGAAATCTCAATGGGTAACTGTAGAACTTTTGTGCCGAGAAATTCACAAGAGGAAAGTGAAAAAAGTCAACCAGTGTGTTAGATTTCTCTGGGTCAAGTGTGCATTCATCCTATTATGTCACTCTAGACCGTTTACATCAAAAGAGTTCAGTGAGATTCTTGGACGTTACCCTGAATGGCAGTGGTCAGAAATTACTCACTATGTGGATTACTTTTGCTCTAGGAGAAGATGGTGAATTGTACGGACTGACCTATTCATGGATACTTTACAAGAGAACATTCGTGCTTTGCCTGTGGAGTTGAGAGAACGCATTTACCGAGAGCTGGTCAAAATACAAGTCAAACGTAAAGAACAGTTGCATCCGTTACGTCACCAGATGTTTAACCACTGGTACTTGAATGGTATAAAAGAACTGATTCGTCAGAAACTGTTTCAGTGGTCAGACCTTGTTCAAGACTTTGAGTTAGTGAACGAACGAAATGTTTGTAATTTTGGTTACTTCGAGATTCACCTAGAGCAACGTATTGAGGAAGACAAGTTAAAGGATTACCAGCATATTTTACGTGGAATCTGCTTAGCGGAAGGGGAAACATCTAAACAAATTCTGAAGTGTAGGTTACAGTATGCAAGATTTAGATTCCCCACTGGAGAACGAAGATGTCTAGTTAGAAAGTACCTTTATTGCTTTCGAAATAAAGAGACGATAAAATCAGGAATCCATGCCACGGCTTATGTCACAAGTGATTGTACAGATTCCGTGAAAGGAACTCAATGACCATATTCAAACCCTGGATCATTACCATCAATTATTACAAGAACTGTATCCATTCAATTTGGGTCGACGCATAGTGTGTGTCTTAGTGACTTGTTTTTCTGGGATTTCGTTTACCAGCCGATTCCTTGTGGACTCTTTACGAACAGTACTTACCGCCCAAATGTCCTTAAATGGTCACGAAAGACTCCTTTTGCTCAAAGCCTTGCGTTTTCATCTGGATACTTCTCGACCTCAACAGGAAAAAAAGATTCGTCAACTTTTAGCTACCGAAGACGTGTATGACGATGTGTGTGTAGCTTGTGACTTACACCCCCATTGGACAGATGTCCGTGCCTGGAAAAATGGGAGTTTTGAGGCTTGGACCCAAGAAGTGGCCCAGTATGCACCAGAGTTGTTCAAGGAAAAAAGTTACTTTTCAACCTGTGATAGTGACAGTGCCAGAAGAAGAAGAAGAAGAAGAGGAAGAACCCGTCACCCAGGACAGGACTGTCGTGGACATGCCTGAAAGACCCTTTCGAGAGGACACTTGTGTGACCTTTCCCCCTATAGAACTGGTCAGAACATTACCCAAAACATGTTGTACAGACACTTGTTTCTATTCCACGTTGATGATTTTGATGTGCCTTTTATCGTTGTACTTAAGCCTTTGGCTTTTATGTATTTTTGTCTTTCGTATTCATGTTTAAAACATTCAATAAACGTGTTCTGAAAAAGCATATACACTCTTGTCTTGTTTGTTTTCGTGTCACAAGTGACATTCCTAACACTATGGCTACCTCTGCTGTCTCTGCTCCCTCTTCCTCTACTGTCAAAGTCATCGACGAACACTTAGATCGTGCCATTTGGGAGGCTTTGTATCTTCGCCATCCCTTTAACATGCTCATTGGTGGACCTAGCGGTTCAGGCAAAACCGAATTCGTCAAACGATTGATCGAACATAAACATCATTTGATCGATCGTCCACCTCAACGCATCGTGTGGTGTTACAAAGAGTGGCAATCGGCGTACAGCCTCTTGCGAGAAAGTCAAGGCGATTCCATCGTGTTTGTGGAAGGCATTCCTAAAAAAGACGACGGCATCGTCTCTGACTCCCGTCAAAGCCATTTGGTCATTTTCGACGACATGTTAGGAGAAGACGAAGAAGAAATTAAACTGTGGTTCACGCGCAAAGGGCATCACCGTAATGCCAGTGTCGTTTACATCACCCAAAATTTGTTTCAACAAAGTAAAGCCCATCGCACCATCAGTCTCAATGCACATTACGTGGTCTTGTTTAAAAGCCCTCGAGATAAATCGCAAGTGCAAGTCTTAGCCAAACAGTTAGGGAAACCCCCGAGGATTTGCGATTTCGTACCCACTTGTTTCACCACTGGTGCCAAGAGGGAGGGCCTGTCCTGTACACGTCTCCGTCCTCGACTTAATTTCACTCAACAAAAAAAATCTATAAAAACCTCAGACACTTTTCGTCTGTCTCACATACAGTTTGAACATGACGTCCCTTCAGTCGCATCTTCTCGTCAAATTGATTCGTGCCTTGTATGGCATCAGTCGAGAAAAAAATCCACAAATACGGGCTCGCGTCTTAGAAGCTAGTCTCAAAGAAGTCTTACGATGGTTCACGGTGACGGTACGTCAATTACTACAAGGGATCATTCAGATTCCTCATCAAACCAAACGCTTTTTTGATCGAAACAAAGTCGCTTTGACCCAACTGGCCGATCCTCGCATCGACACTCAAACCAAAAAACAAATCATTTTGAAACCTGGAGGGAGCGGTACTCTAGGAGGGGTCATCATTCGCTCTCTCTTAAGATGGGATCCTAATGCTCCCACACTTCTCCCCAAGAAAAAAGAAGTCAAACGAAGCTCCAAGAAGAAGAAAAAGAGCCACGGTGTCAAGACCAAGTCCCCAAGGAGACCCGTGTCTCCAAGAACTTCTCCAGTGGCAGGACCCTCCTCTTACCAGTCACCACCCCGGAAAAAGAAAAGAAGCCCCGAGAAAAAGAAACAGAGAAAAAGTCTCCAGAAAAAGAAAAGTCCACAGAGGAAATCTAGTCGCAAGAGAGACACTTCGGCCCGGACGCAACCTTACACTCGCAAACCACGACCTGCAACGGCGATGACCGCGTCTCGGGTAGCCTCAGGTTCATTCACTTCCCCGTTGATGACACCAAGAACTGAAGAGTCCTTGGAGACGTTGATCACACCAAGAACGTCTCCGTTAATGACCCCAAGAACTTCTCCAGTGGCTGGGCCTTCCAATTTAGCGGCAGTGGCCGCTGCTCACAAAGAACTGGCTCGATTTAGTCCGTTGCGTACCCCTGCACGACGTGTCATGCCTGTCCTCAAGTTGATACGACGTAAAGACAATCAGTGGCGACGCGTTCCAGTATAAAAAAGACCTGTGACTAAGTAGGGGTATCAGTGTTTTGGTGCTCCTGAAGATGTCACCCTCCAGAAAACATCCCTCTTATAAACAGCCCCAAGGAAAGAAAAGAAAAGGACCGCCTCCTCGTTTAGTCAAATATGGGGACATGTTATCTGTCCTGTCCAAAGCTTCTCCACCCCTACGAAAAAAACTCATTCAATCAGCTTCCAAAGAGGTCATCGATACCGTGTGCGAATGTTGTTTGAACGTGTTGAAAGGCACGATCCCTTTGTCCAAACACCAGAAACAATGCTTAGGCAAACATCGTCACGTTCTTCGCCAAATGGTTCAAAAGAAAAATCCCATTCGTCAAAAGAAGATGTTGGTCCAACGTGGAGGAATTTCACCCCTCTTGCTAGGCCCATTGCTGAAAGGAGTCTTGGGAACCATGTTGGGAGGACTGGTGGGAGCAAGATAAAAAGGCCCTCTGGAGTCCCAAGATCTCAGAATCGACCCCTGACATCCCATGGAAGGACGAAAACTAGCTTTAGTGCCTTACAAACGATGGATGGAATACCATCGTTGGCAAGAAAAACGCACCCCGCATTTACCTCCCAATCCCAATTTGAACGAGATGTCCCAGTTACAACACGAATTGCAGTCCTTGATGGATCGCCAAAATTTGTCCGAAACAGAAAAATCGCAAAAGTACGGTCAACTCTTGCAACGACTGCAACTCTTTCACCAGAAAGCCTCAGACGAAACAGCTCTTCCCACTCTGAAAGATTTTAAGACCTTGATGAAATGTCAAGCACCATCACCAGTACCACTATCACCACTACCAGTGACCAAGACAGAAAAAGGAGAGGAAGAAGAAGGGTTTCAAACTCCACCAGAAAAAGTACGCAAGTTAACAACACCACCTACCTCCAGAATTGGATGGATTAAAAAGATGATGACCACCCCTTCTTCATCACAAGAGAAAAAGAAGGTGAAGACAGAAGTGAAGACAGAAGTGAAACAAGAACCGATATCCCCTGTTCAGACATCCTCCTCGACACCTATTGCCGGCCGCATACGCAAAGTATTACAATCCAAGAAAGTATCCCAAGAGAAAAAGAGTAGCATCTTCCAAGAGTGGGTTCCTTATTAACACACAAACCAACAAATGGAAAAAGTCTTAGCCAGCATTTACTACGATCCCTCCCATCCTGCAGGTTACGCAGGAGTTCAATAATTGTATCGTGCTGCCAAAACTCGACTGAAAAGTCTCCGTTTACCTCAAGTGCAACGATGGTTACAAGAACAAGCTACCTACACTTTACACAAACCCATTTGACGCAAGTTTTCCAGAAGTCGCACCCGAGTGGAAGGCATCGATCATCAATGGCAAGCCGATTTAGCCGATGTCTCTCATTTGGCCAGCTACAATCGCGGGTACAAATATCTGTTTTGTGTCATCGACGTCTTTTCCAAATTTGCCTGGGTCGTGCCCTTGACTTCCAAATCGAGCAGCGAGTTAGTGCTAGCCCTGCAACGGGTGTTGAAACAAAGCGGTCGTCACCCTCTTCGATGGCAAACGGACAAAGGCACCGAATTTCTGAACCAAGCTTTCCAAAAAGAATTAAAGAAACGTGACATTCATTTTTTTACCACCGAGAATCCTGAAACCAAAGCCAGCATCGTAGAACGTTTTCAATGCACTTTGAAAGAACGCATGTGAAAATATTTTACGCATCACCACACTCTGAAGTACATGGACATCTTACCACACCTGGTACAAGCGTACAACCAATCTTACCATCGAAGCATTGGACGTGCCCCGCAAGAAGTGACTCCCGAAAACGAAGTGCTAGTGTTTGAGCGCCTGTTTGGTGCGTCCCCGACGAGGGCTGTCCCCAAGAAAAGTGGAGTGTTGGCCGTAGGAGATTGGGTACGCATTGGCAAACCAAACGCACTTTCGACAAAGGTTACTTACCTAACTTGACCATCGAATTGTTTCGTGTCATTGGACGAGGGCATGGTCGTCATCCTGCCGTCTATAAATTGGAAGACATGAACGGAGAAGTGCTCAAAGGAACGTTTTATTTGCCCGATTACAATGTGTCACCAAAAAAGAAGACGACGTGTACGACATCGAAAGCATTCTCGAACGCAGAACCCGTAAAGTGGGTAAACGACGTGTCAAAGAAGTCAAAGTACGTTGGAAAGGATATCCACCCAGTTTTGATTCTTGGATCGACGCTTCGCAAGTCATCGACTATAAAAAGAAGTGACCATCATGCACTTTCACACAGACGCAGCTACGTCGACCACTCCTTCCCCTAGTTCTTCTCTGCAAGATTTACAGAAACAACCTTAGTGGGTGTGGTGTGGAGAACGTGTGCCTAAAACGCAAATCGTCTTTTTCTGTCAAATCTTCGTGGTGTATTGTGTGATCGGGGCAGCCATCGCCAATTTAAGTTTGCAACAAGGAGACAAACAATTGTGGACCATTTTAATGAGCAGTTGCATCGGCTACCTGCTTCCTAATCCCTCTCTGAAATTCACCTCGAACGGGAACAACGGGAACCTTGTGTCCAGTGCCAGTGCCAGTCACCACCCCAATAACAACAATAACCCCATTTTGGGCGGAGACACACCTCTGACGTCCAGTAACCCCTCGGACAGCCACAGAACTCTGGAATTATGAGCAATAACAACCAATTTTACTTAACCTTACCCAGTGACAGTTCCATGGAGGTGTTTCCCAAGAACACGTTGTGCTGTTACACGGCCAAATTACCTCAGGCCATCCCATTAGATCACGAAGCCCATTGGGAAGTGGCTTTAGTGGAAATCATTCACCCGACCCAAGTCCTCAATGTTCTTCCTAATCAAAATTTTTTTACGGTGGAAGTTCATGACAAGCGAATGCAAAAGTACTTGAATACCCATGTCAAATATGATCACAAAACCTATGATGACAAAACTCAAAAGTGGTCCTACCACTTGTTCATTCCCCCAGGCTTTATTTTAGTGGTCAACATTTGGTCAGCACCATTAGCTCCAGATTTAATGTCGTGTTTCTGAAAGCTTTGGAAAGTGTCAAAAAAAGTGTCACCATGGAGTATCACAAAGCAGCTCGTCGCTTTCTGATGAAATTTGACGGAGGTAAAATCGTGTCCATTTTATTTTGTCCTGAATTGATTGACATGTTGGACGGAGACATGGATATGAGAATGGCCATGATCAAGAAAAACGAATTACCAATCATTTACGACAACGAGTCTTTTAGCAAATTATTTCGTTCCCAGGTAGAACTGAACCAAGGACTGAACTTGATGTTTGTGTACTCCGATTTGGTGGAGTACAACGTGGTGGGACACACCTCCGTACCGTTACTGCGTGTCATTCCTTTCAAAGTGGATTCTGCCACGACCGCTGACGAGGAAGGTGGAAACACTTATCAATTCCACCGCGATTTTGTACATCCTCACTATTTGCCCGTCAGCAAGTCTTATTTGGACACGGTCAACATTGCTATAAAAGGAGATCTGGGACAAAATATTCCATTCACCAAAGGGAAAGTCACGGTGAAAATCGGCCTTTCGTTCGGTGGCTCCGGTGTTGAAACCGATGGTGACACGCGGACTGCACGCCTTGAAAGATGCGGCATTGACGCAAGGCAAAGAATTTATACAAAATGTCATCATTGACAAATAAAACCCCAAAGAAGGTTTCTTGAGGGCAGGCAAAAATATCTTGTTGCAAACGGGCAAAGACCTTTTGGGCCGACGAGAAACACCTATAAATGTCCTGCACGCTACCGAGTCAGGCATTCAGCAAGGACAAGGCAGAAAGAGACGACGAAGAAAACACCCTTTCACCAGACTTTACACGTCTAAAGCTAGAAAGACAAAGAAAAGAAGAACCGTCCGAGACTTAGACATTTTCGATTATTGAGACACAGGAAAAATGATGCACAGAGAGTCTTGCGCCTGTTCCAAGTCGGAACTGGATCTGTTTGCCATGCCCTCCACCATGATGACGATACAAGAATCCCAATGGGTGGAATTTCACCCCGTCTCCTCTTTGACAGATTCTGCTCCCATCGAGTTTGACATCAAAGGTCAGCCCGAAGATTACACCGATCTGAATAGCAGTTACCTGTATTTGAAAGTCAAAGTGATCAAAACGGACAACACCAATCCTGGAGCCAATGATAGGGTAGCGCCCGTCAACAATTTCATGCATTCCTTGTTCAGCGAAGTGGACTTGTACTTGAATATCAAACTGGTCAGCAGCAGCATGGATACTTACCCATATCGTGCCTACCTGGAAAATCTCTTGACGTACGGAAAAGAAGCCAAGAATACTCATCTGGATGCTTGCGTGGTATGGAAACCTGACACAGCGGGTGATAACACGTTTAACGATACAGCCCTCACAGCAGATGACGATCGTCACAATGTGGAAATAAAATTCTGCAAGGACGTAGTTTAGAACTGATGGATCGTTTGCATTTGGACATGTGGTTATAAGAAAAGTATTTACTGAACGGAGTGGATATTCGCCTGAGACTGAATCGTAGCAGTACCGCTTTCCATTTGTTGGCCCATGCTAACGAGTACAAAACCATTATTTAAGAAGCCAGGCTCTACGCGAGACGCGTGGAAGTGTTACCCAAAGTGGGAAACAACATCAGTCAAACGTTGAGCAGAACGACCGCCAAGTATCCCATACGACGCGTGGAAGTAAAAACGTTCACCATTCCTGCTGGACAGCGATCCATGATCGAAGATCATCTGTTCCAAGGTCAGTTACCCAAGCGTTTGATCCTTGGTATCGTCAAGAATTCAGCCTTCAACGGAGTCCACAACGAAAATCCTTTCCTGTTTCATCATTACAACGTAGCCAAGATCGAAGTCAGTCGCGATGGCAAGACACTGTGTACCCGACCGTTTGAGCCTAAGTTTGGTGACAGGAATTACTTGAGGTCGTACTTGTCCCTGTACGAAGCCACGGGACAGTTAGGAACCAACACCAGTCACGGCATATCGTACGATAATTATACAGAAGGCTACGGTTTGTGGGCGTTTGATTTCACTCCAGACCAAGGCAGCGACGAGAGACATTTCCACCCTATAAAATCCGGCCAGATTCGTGTGGAACTTCATTTTACTAATCCTCTACCTGACACAGTGAACGTCCTCCTGTATGCAGAATTTGACAATACCATAGAAATCAACAGTTTAAGAGAAGTCATTCTAGATTATTAGAAGCCATGGACGACTGTTATCCCTCTTTACCTAGTGGAGAAACTTTGGACATGAAATGTGAGGAGACCGTGGAAGAAGAATCCCAAGATAAAGACGAGGAAGTTATCATGCTGAAGTCAAGATGGCCAGAACAAGAAGCCCATTTAGTCTCCTGTTTTGCCAAACACTTGGTCGAAAAAATTGCGGAACTGATCAAGAAAGATTGCTATGGATGTCAAAACGACCATCCCAGTCAAATTCAACACGATAAATGCCTGATGCTGAGTCAAGAAGAAAAATTGGACGAGTATCTGGAGGAAGTTTGGAGTCTCATCCCGGACGAAGTCGTGTTGCACCAGTGGTATAAAGACTTGCGTGAACATTCTTGTCCACCATTAACCACTCAAGAGACTCATCGTATCGAAGCGGTCCTGAATCAGAGTGGGGAGACGAAGCGAAGAAACGGTTATTTGTCAGACATTTTCAAGCAAAAAGTGAGGATCGAATTGATGACTTATTATTACCTGTGAAGAAAAAAAAAACAACAACACAAAAACATGGATATCTGGGAACTTTATTACCTTTTGAACCACAGTTCGTACACTGCTTCTTGGAATCCTGTCGTCTGTGCTAAAGATGAACTCCCTCATCGCAAACCTCAAGACCATCAAGCTTATGTGATCAACACGGACGACAGTCATCTCCCAGGAACCCACTGGGTAGCCGTCTACTTTCCTCAAGAAGGATGTGTGGAATATTTCAATTCGTATGGATTGCCTCCTTTGGAAGACGATATCATTGACTTTATGAAAAGAAATGCTCAGACCACCCGATTCAATAATGTGAAATTACAAGGCACAGATTCCTTGGTGTGTGGGCAATATTGTGTGTATTTTCTGCATCATCGCAGCCTGAGCTATTCCTTAGAACATTTAGTAACTCATTTTGATCCTCGTTCTTCTTCTAGAAACGATGTGAAAGTAGATCGATGGTTTTGTGACCAGTATGCTTATCTTTTGTCTCAAGCTAGGAAACGTAGTGTCCATCAATGGCCTAATGACTTCCAACAGTGGAAATCACAATTTCATTCACAACGTTGTCAGCCGTGTCCAAAATAATGTGTGAGTTGAAAAAAATGTTTGGTATTTGTAAAAAATGTTTGATGTTATATTGTTGGATTATTGTTAAAAATGTTAGAGTTGTTTGTTAGTGTTAAGTGATTTTGAATAAAAAATGTTGTGTTTTGAAAAAAATGCCTTTGTGGTTTGTTTGGCTATAAGAATTTTGATTCATGCGCTTTGACTTCTCTCTATCTCTCTCATGACACTCATTGAACGTTTCGGCTCGAAAACCGTGTAGGGATGTTTTCCTTCACGTCCGCGCTTTGACTTTAAAGCCCGGGGTAGCCTCCAGTCTAACCATCCATTGTCGACTCATCCTCCTACGAAGATGTGCTCCAGACTAGCTAAGCTAAATGAAGCCTACGTGAATTTGCATAGGGTCAGACACAGTCTGATACCGAAACCAGAAGAGATAGAGAATGTGAGAATGTTAAAAGTCACTGAAGACCTGATAGAAGAGCTTTTCAGAGAAGAAATGAACAGGGAGAAAGAAGAATGGACAGAGAAGTACAGACTTCAGAAACAACAGAGAGAGCAGCAACAGCAACAACAGCAGCAGCAACCTGACAGAGGCTTTGTCGATTGTCGTATCGACACCAAAGAGTTCTTCTTCTCTTTCCGAAGAAGCAGACCTATCGTCAGAAAGTCTATCGTCAGAGGACGTCGCATTCTTAGAAACTAAAAGATTGCCATAGCAAACAAAAAAAACCCAACCCTTTTCAGGGCTACCCAATGCTCTAGAAAAGAAATAACAATCGATTTGCCAGTGTGTGTATGTAGAGTAGTGTGAATATAAACACTGACTCTTTTGTGGTGTGAGTGTATGTCTTTGTGTGGATAGTAGATTATGATAATGTTGTTTTTTTTTTGCTGTTTGACGTGCGTGGAGATAAGATTTGGGGTTTGATTGCTTTGCGTATGTGGATAGTATATTATTTGTTTAATGAAATTTTTTTAGAATAGTTATAGGTAGTATACAAAAGTCAGTGAATGTTTCTTTTAGGTCCGCGCTTTGTTTGGTCATGATCTAGGTAATATAACTTTTGTTTTAGGGGATGTTTTCCTTCACGTCCGCGCTTTCGCTATAAATTAAAAATCGCTCGGCAGTCTAGCTACCCTTGTTGATTGATGAAGAGAATGAACACCAGACTAGCAAAACTGCTTGAACTTCATGTACACCTGGAATATGCCAGGCGTATAGTGAATGAGCTGGCTGCAGAGGCCATAGTAGAAGAGGCAAGGATAAAGAAAGAAGAGGAGGAGAGAAGACAGAGAGAAGAGGAGGAAAAGAAAATAGGAGAGAGGATGACTTACAAGATACCAGAGACAGAGGATTGGGGTGCTGAAGCCAATCATCCCGCCTCTGCACTCCCAAGAAAAAAAGTAAAAGGAGACTGGGGAAGAAGATGTGTGTGTGGTGACAGGCCTGGAAGGTGCCATCATTAACCAGGTGTCACTAGAGTTCAAAAAACAAACAGCCCTTTTCAGGGCTACCCCAATCTCTGAAAAAGAAATAGTAATCGATTTGCCAATGTGTGTATGTAGAGTAGTGTGAATATAAACACTGACTCCTTTTTCTTGTATTTGTGTTTGTGTTTTTGCAAGCGCTCAAGTACGTTTGTGTGGATAGTAGATTATTGGGCTTTGTAAGTGATCACGTATGTTTGTGTGGATAGTAGATCTGGGTTTCATTTTAATGCTTTGAGTGTGTGAATAGTAGATTTGGGGTTTGTTTATTGCTGCTTCACGTATGTGGATAGTAGATCATATGAAATGAGAAAAGTAGGGGATGTTTTCCTTCACGTCCGCGCGTTGTTTGGTTATGATCTAGGTAATATCAATTTTGTTTTAGGGGAATGTTTTCCATCACGTCCGCGCTTTAACTATAAGAACCCACAAAGTTTGATGTTCGAACCATTCTAAGGAATAATCAAAACAAAGATGGTGGTTGCAAGTGAGTTGTTCAACAACTTGGTACATACATACTATTGGTTAATGGATGGTATCTATGTAGTGGAGAGACTAGAAAAAGAATGGAAGATAGCAGAGTACCTGGACTACGCTAAATGCCTAAACGTGGCAAAAGAAGTGGTAGTAGGAATGATAGAAGAGGAGGAAAAGAGATTGAGAGGTATGATGAATCCTGCCTATGTCAGAGTGGGAAGCCTAAAGGAAGCACTTGACAATGCAATCAAAGTCAGGTGCTTTCTTGAAAATATGTCGCATGGGACCGAGTGCTCTTTTGTGGAGAGAGGCCTGGACAGACTGAAGAAAGGAGAGGAGTTAATGAGAAAAGTGATGGAGGTAGAGGTAAAGAAGATTAAAGAGACATGGAATAAAGAAAGAAAAGATCAGGAAAACGAAAAGAAACAGGCAGAGTTTGAGAGACTCAATCAGAATTGGATCAAAGTCCAGGAAAAGTTCCGAGCCATGGGTCACCCGGACTGGATACAGGAAACAGAAAAGAAGAAGAAGAAGAAAGGAATGATGGAAAAAATAAGGGGATGGATAAAGAAGTTAAGGAGTTAGAAGAAGAAGAAGAAGAAGAAGAAACCCAAAGACCCTTTTCAGGGCCACCCACATTTCTCGAAAAGAGATGGACTTTCAATTGCCTACCCCTTTGTGTGTGTGTGTGTGTGTGTGTGTTTTATATCCCTCTCCCCTGTTCCATTTCCATAGACCCATCAGGTCGGGACCCTATTAAAATAGGGTCCCGACCCTGTTCCATTTCCCCTAGTCCCCAAACAGTCCCACGATCAATTCCCCATGTTCAATTTCCCTTGTCTCTAGAGTGACCCAACAATTGTCCCCATGTTAATTTCCCTTGTCGCTAAACAGACCCACGATTTATTCCCATGTTAATTTCCCTTGTCGCTAGAGTTGCCCATGATTTTTCCCCATGTTAAATTTACATTGTCGCTAGAGTTGCCCGGGGGGGGGGTCTGTAATGCTAATTCCCATTGTATCCAGGGTGCCCCACTTCACTACTAACAGACTTTATTTAAATATATTTGTGTTTTGAAATTCGGTGAAAGTTTTATTTCTAAAAGCAGAGTATATTCCTGATGTAATGAATTCTCACAGTTGTTTTATGTAATTGATTAAATTGTTTGTTTACATGTACGGGGGCTTGTGTTGTTCTGTCTATATATCTGCTCAGATCCCTGTCTATTCCACCTATAAATTTCACCACTGATATTTATATTTACTCGAACCGGGCAATAACATCGAGGTTAGTCAACCTCTAGATAACGAGAACCAAATTAAGCGGACACCTTGAAAGAAGGTACAGTCCACAAACCTCTTGCAAGAAGAGGGGACTTTATGTAAGGTTTATACAAAGTGGACTATGTGTCGCTTTCATTATCATTCTTTCGTTAATGTTATTTCAATTTCATAATGAAAGGAGAAGAGCACAAATTTGGGCGAAACTTGGATATCTTCAGAGCAGATTTTCTTTCATGTTGGCGAGGTTCATCAGTAACTAGTGGTGTTAAAAGTTAAACGCTTAAGACTCAGACTGTGAGAGGTGTAGAAATACTTTGTTAATTTCAGTTTTTGTATAAAAACCCTGATGAAATGCAGACCCAAATTAAAGAATTTTATCAAAAAGAAAAAGTATTCATAGACCTGGTGTATCCAGATGTTTAAAAGGCATATATATTCTCTGTGGGTCTAGGTCTATACTACTAGTGGAAGAGGAAGTATACATATTTATGGGAAACAAATCTTGAGAAAAATACATTGCTGATAAATGTAAATTATTGTGGCACAAAAGGTATAACAAAAGTCTATTCATGCATCACATATACATATATTTCATACTTAAACTTTTCATACATTTTACCGACACGTTTGCCATCAAACACAATAATGAGTGATGTAGTGTATTTACCTTGTATATTGGTGTACCTGTGGAGATTGCAGCAGTAACGAAATAGTCGAGAAGTGTAGATGCTGTAAGAGACTGATTCTGAATAAGAATGAGGAGGTCAAGGTGGATTGTATCATTGATTATCCAAAATTTCATACGGTTTGCTTGGATGAATATGTCATGGAAGCAGCATACTGTGCATACATTCAGCAATATGGAAATTGCAAGGAAATCCTGTCCGAGTACATGAAATATTCTTACAGTAGTTATGGTGCGACTATCAGGGTCAGCTTTAGGACAAGTGATTGCTTTATACGCATGTGAAAATTATGCTTAAAATTCCTTTTCATAAAATCCAATTTTTATTCACAAAATGTATCAGTAATGCCACTTTACATGAGTGTGGATTTTTTTAACCCAAGCCTTTCACTTTGTTAATAGATCCTGCTAAAATCATTCGCCCATTTTCTTGGAAATTCTCATGAAAAATTCTTTAATCCTCTGTAATTTCATTTCTTGAGTAGATTCTATACTATGACATTAAACAGATATTGCTGTCTGTTCATGTTGACTTTTGATTCATTTGGCTTAGTAGTAGTAAAATCTAGTTTTATGCTAAATGTGTTGACTCTGAAAACATGAAATAAGTAACAGAAACCGGTATACATGAAATAACGTAACTTTATTCAAGTTTAAAAATTTGTTGTATATTCTATTTTCAGTCATAATAGATACATGGCTGCATAGAGGTGGAAATAACTATCAACTGACTCGGGCCATCTGACCACTTCCTCCAGCACTGCCATCAATTCTTCAACATAGTCTGAAGAAAAGAAAAAAATGTTACCCCAGTAATCCAAGAAACTGAAAAACGTCATCCACTGCCTATACTAAATAAATTACAAATAACATATAGAAGATTAAATTTATCACATAAAGGAAAGTTGTGTGAGCACACTAGTAGACCTTTAAGCTTCCAAACCAAAATCTGGAAAGCTTTTGCAGCAATCAGAATAAGTTCTTACTTATGAAAAGAAGACCTAGACACCGCAAAACACATGAAAGCAAATGAAAAAACTTGTTCATAAGTATACTCCATTTCTGACACGAAGATGTATTCACATGCAACTAAAACATAGTGCATAGTTGCATACATTACATATCAGTGTTGTAAAATATTCTTGACATCCACCTAATGAATTTAAACCATGCCCCCCCCCCCCCCAATGTTTATTAAGCCCAATTAGTATATCTCGGCTTTATGAACCTTTTTTTTTTTAACCGAGAATCTCTTTTACAAAATGATTCCATATTTTATAAATATCTTTGTCTGTTTTTAGAGTACTATGTTTTGTAAATTAATTGCTTCAACCATTCTTAGTATAATAGCTTTGACACTTATCAGATCGATCATTTGTCTCTGAATCCATCGATTTTATGCCCACTAATATCTTGGATTTTCCAACTACGACAGGTCGATAGAGAAAAACGTCAAAAGGCTGATTTAATGGGCTTGCTGCATACTTGGCTAAAAAATTAGGTTGTACTTCACCAGATTGTATCTTCCTTAAGTTTATTTAAGACTTATATGAATATCATTATGGTTAATGGGAGTCTGTCTCTTCTGCCGCGATAAACGTAGCGCATTGACAACAATGATAGCTACAAATCACCATATTAGCAGACTGTGTGGGAAAGCTTCTATCATACCAAATCGAGGAAATAAAGAACTAATAATAAATAATTACAAATTACACAGATATTCATCTGCAGTAGGAAAACGACATGCCATTAGCTGAATTCCTGGTTGTTGTTGTTGTTGTTGTTGTGGGGTTTAACGCCATTTTTCAGCACAAGATAGGCCATGTATGGCGGCCAGTATTAATGGTGGAGGAAGAACCCGGGAAAACCCCGGGAAGAACCACCGACCCACGAGAAGCTACTGGCAAGCTTTCTCACATACCCACATTGGCCGAATCCTAGACTCGAACCCACGCAGACAGAGGTGAGATGGCAGTGTTCCGTAACGGAGAGCGCTTTAGACCACTCGGCCACTCGGGGCCCCTGAATTCCTGGAAAGTACTTGCCTCTTTTCGAAATGGAGTCTTATCATAGTCATGTTCTATTGCAATGCTTGTCGCCATTCGAGTAGCTGTTTGCCTATTTATTAAACTTGTGTGTAACTTGCTTTGTTCACTGCTTTGTGATTTATAGCTCAGCTCAGTTGGTAGAGCGTCAGACTCGTAGTCCATCGGTATCGGGTTTAATACTAACCGAGACCATTCTTTTAAAAGCCATTAACTAAGTTCCTGTTACCTCGGCATGATATAGTCAATAATGCGTTGAAAGTGCCGTTACAAAACCACCCAACCTCCAAACTCTACTCTTTGGCAGCTTGCTATAATTGATTTGATTTTTTGTGTGTGTTTTGCAGAACAGCAGCACAATCAGGGTTTTGAGGTAATTGGAGTTAAGTGCCTTGCCCAAGGAACACCACCATAACCGATCCGTACTGATCTGATGGTACGATTTGTCCCCCGTCTCTTTATCCTTATTTCATCATCTTTTATTCTACTGATTTATGTAAATGGTCTGACATGTACGTTTACTTAATCGTCCTAATGTACCTAACGTAAGTACATGAAGTTTTCTTTACACACCTGGAAGATAATATTTTGTCATTACAACGATTGTATCGATATACAATCAATAAGAATAGAAATATTATGTTTTCGAAGAATCAAAATGCTTTGTTAAATTAACCTTGAATTAAATTATCTACGTGTATCTGTTTGGACCGAGGAGTTTTTGTAACTATTTTATTCAATTAATTTAGCTTCACGAATAATAAATGTACATTTTCAAAATACCGTATTTATTTTTTATTTTAAAATGATTGGTTGTTGTCGAGGTCATGATGGGACTACGTGGTTCAATGTGTAACCAATTTTTATTTATTTCTTAGAGTAAAATGATTGGTGTTCGTCAGGGTCTTGTTAGGCGTACGTGATAAAAACACGATTACCTGACCCCCCCCCCCCTTTTTAGATTTCGCAACTTGGGGATTTTCGAAACTGCGTTTTAGAATACGATATAATCGTTGCTTTAGAGAAATATTCTCAGATGGGCTCTTACACTGGAAAGTGTTGTGTCGTTTGGAGTTATTTCAAATTATTAGGATTCAAAAGGCTTAATTCTTTTTCTCCTTTAGATATACGAAAATCTTGAACAAAGACAGCTATTATAAAATTTTATTCGGATTTCAAAAACCGGAGTGATATTTCTTGTTTCTACAAGGAACTGTAGACTTCGACACACTACAGGTTACAACATACGTCATCGTCTTCCATCTTGGATTCTTCGTCGGGAATCGAACTTGAAATCATTAAAACATTTTATTATTAGGACTTCTAAAATTTTATTCGTGGATTATTTTTGGATTTGATTCTTAAAACCGTAAGTTCATATTTTTAAAAAATATTTACAACATTGTTTCAGGGAAATAAAGAAATAATTCATTATATTTTTAAAATCTTGTTGTTTTCACTCTTTCTTGTGTTACTGTTTATTCGAGCCTAATCACGTAACATACGACTCTCTCTCTCTCTCTCTCTCTCTCTCTCTCTCTCTCTCTCTCTCTCTCTCTCTCTATATATATATATATATATATATATATATATATATATATATATATATATATATATATATATATATATATATATTGTAGCAGCAGGCGTTTTCTAAAAAGCTCATGTTTTCTTTTAAGCTAAAATATAATTTTTTAAAAAGCCAATGAAAACTATCTGTTTCTATGGGCATGTAGTCAATGGAAACTGTATGCTTCTTTGGGTATATAACCAATGAAGACTGTATGTTTGTTGGGATATGTAGCCAGTGATTAAGGATATTTAACCAATGAAAATTGCATGTTTGTACGGGTATGTAGCCAACGAAAAAAACTGTACGGGCATGTAGCCAATGAAAACTGTTTGTACGGGTATGTAGCCGACGAAAATTATGTTTGTACGTGTATTAGCCAATGAAAACTGTATATTTGTTTGGGTATGTGGCCATGAAAACTGTATGCTTGTATGGGTATGTATTCCATTGTAGCGGTGTTGCTGGTGGTGGCATTGTGAAGTTGTACCTTATTACAAAATATCCGTTTCATTTGGCGGTTGTTATCTAGAGGGTGATCGCCCTCGGTATTGTTGACCGGAATGAGTAAATATTAAAATAAAGTGTGAAACGTATAGATGGAATAAAAAGATACAAAGAGCAAATATACAAAACAGAAGAACGCGAGCCCCCGTACATGAAAACCAACAACCTAATCAATTACACAAACAACTGTGATGATATATTTAATTAGGAAGATACACTTCTTTTTCAAATAAATCATTCAGCGAATTTTAGACACAAGTATATTTATATAAATAGCCGATCTGCTTTAAATGATAGGTTTGGTTCATCATAGAATCGAGTGAACAATCGAAGTCATTGCCTTGTACATCTTCATAACCTGCTTATTTCCGGTTCACTCCATCTTCACTGTAGCTGTTCTTCTCTGTCCTTTCGCTTTGTTCCTTCTCCGACCTCCCTAATGTACCGCCTCTTTTCGGCCCTCAAACTTTTTGTGGGTAGATGGATACGTAAGTACGTAGATCCGTAGATACTTGGATAAGTAGGTACGTGGATACTACAGTGGAGTCATTTCCCCTTTCATATTAAACAGAGAAGCAACCTAAATCTTCCGTCAGATATCCTACTGGGAATAAATCATTACTCCCCTCTCGTTATGTCAGATATCGTCCTATCGGAATTCAGACAGATACCTAAGGCTATCTGGTCAAGCTAAACATTGCAGAACATAAATAAACCTAGTTTCGTAAGACTAATGTACTTCCTAACGGCTATTTAATCACTGACTCGCTTCAACATCACACGAGATATAACAGTTCCGTTCTGGTCTCAGTTACACAAATGAATGAATGAAATTCATTAGATGTCTTAACTACGTTATTTTCAGCAAATACACACATTCAAGTCTTTATTATACGCGAAATCATCGAAGATCGATGAATTCACACGGATTCTCGTAACTCATATCAACTAAAGTAATGCATGAAATTCTTAGATTCCTATAACAATAAAGATGACAAATTCAAACAATTCGTCAAACTTATATAAAGGTCATTGTACGAATTCAGACAGATGAACTCAAACACGGTTATACTCATATCAAGAGAATTGATCTTTAGATTTAAACAAATAAATTCATACAAATATAAGCAAATAAATTCAAGCAAATCATTATATTGGTATTAACGAATTACATGAGATTGACGCAAATAACTTGTGTTTTCAAGCTTTGTTCGCTTCTACTGCCAAAATTGTGTCCGTCGACTTTCCAGACATTCGGTCCCTTTGACAAATGTTATATGTGAGAATTTCTTCTATATTCAATCTAGGAGACCCTTATATTCTCACCCTTGAAGGAAAAATGCAGAATGACTAGATTTTTTATGAGGGCAATTTTAAAGACCAAGAAATTTCGTGTGGGAACCACGCCCCTTATTTAGTGTAACCAATTAGGACTAAATACATCCACCGCCTTTTATAAATAGGCCCCAAAATTGCAGTCAGCCTGACTTCCAGATTTCTAAACCTTATTCTGGCATAACTCAGCTGACATTTCCGAAACAAATGTGAAGTTAACTTCCCCTTTTCTAGTCGGACTGACAGTTAAATAAACAAAGGCTTAATTAAGAATCACTTCCTCTCCAGACACAGACATTGGAAATCATTGCAGTATAGCGATTTAACAAGCACATGTTCCCATAAATCTAAATAATTGTTCTATGGGCCAAAGTTGATGTGCTCTTCATAGAAGGCAGAAATCTGCATCATTACACCCATGAAAACTGCATGTTTGTATGGGTATATATCCCATGAAATCTCTATGCTTGTATGAGTATATAGTACATGAAAACGGTATGCTTGTATGGGTATGTATTCCATGAAAACTTTATGCTTGTATGGGTATGTATTCCATGAAAACTGTATGTTTGTATGGGTATATAGCCCATGAAAACTTTATGCTTGTATTGGTATGCAGTCCATGAAAACTGTATGATTGTATGGGTATGTAGACCATGAAAACTGTATGCTTGTATTGGTATGCAGTCCATGAAAATTGTGTGTTTGTATGGGTATGTATTCCATGAAAACTGTATGCATGTATTGGTATGTAGTCCATGACAACTGTATGCTTGTATGGGTATGTAGTTTATTAAAACGGTATGCTTGTATGGGTATATAGCCCATGAAGACTGTATGTTTGTATTGGCGTGTAGTCCATGAAAACTGTATGTTTATACTGGTATATCGCCAATGAAATCTGTATGTTTGTATGGGTATATAGCCCATGATAACTGAATGTTTGTATGGGTATGTAGTCCATGAAAACTGTATGTTTGTACGGGTATGTAACCAACGAAAACTGTGTGTTGATATGGGTATTTCCATATTCGGTGTTAATATCTGTACGAAATGTGAAAACTATTCTACTTTCCATGTCAGTTTCTTATGACCCTTAGCAATGAAGCGAAAGTGAAATTAGTTGAGGCTGTTTACATAGCTTCAAAACTATTTGGAAGATTCGATCAGTGGGAAAAAAGCGTATTTATCTTATTCGCCTTTACATCAGGATTCCTATAAATGAAACTCCTATTCAATTTCCACGTGCACCTCGGCAATTAACCGGTATTCGAACTTGCAATTACATCCGCATAAGACATGAAATAGATCTGTAATTGGGGATATAATGTTGTACATGCCGGATACGGGTCTTCAAAACAAAGTTATCTTTGATCACAAATTCTATAAATCTTAAGAGGCACTCCCAGAATAGCCAAAGCATACAGAACAACAAAAACTATTATCAGCGCGAAAACTGTCAGACGAATCGTGAAGCTGAAAGAGATATGTTACAATCTCTAACGAAGAAACGCTACCTAATGTAATAATGATCCTAAATTAGGTGGCGTTACTATAATAGGGGTTAATACCACTCATCTAAATGTACAAAACTGCATTACATTGGCAAGTCGTATTACAACACAGTTTGTAACTTAATTAAATTACATTCCCAGTGTGTGTTTGTGTGTGTGTGTGTGTGTGTGTGTGTGTGAGAGAGAGAGAGAGAGAGAGAGAGAGAGATTCTGTCAAAACAAAAATCGGAAAGACTGATGGATTTCTAATTTTTCTTTAGTATTTTTTTTATTTATGTAACTGTTTCTTTAAAATAGGGAAGAAATGGATTCCGCTGAAGAAATATTGAATTGATGTTAATATGGAGCCTTTTTGTATCAGTGATGTGGATGAAGAGACCTTTTAATTACTTCCAGAAAAAAAGAGACAGAAAAGAGCAAAAGCAACGTCCGCCTGTTTGTCCTGAAATAGCCTATTCGAAAAGATGGGAATGGTTTGGTTTTTGTGTGTTTTATTTTGGGTGTTTGTAGTGCATTGTAAAAGCAACGTCATCCTCTCATTTACACGAAGCCTTATGCTGTATGCCTCTGATGAGAGCGAAAACTTAGACCTTCACAGAACATCAGGTTGTTTGGCAAAGAAGCTGCTACAAGTGGTACACCGGTGCAGAATACATTAAGTATGTTTAACTACTATCAGCCACTTTCTTCGATTCAAAAAGAGTCGCCGCTTAACAAGACTTTATTGACAATGAGCGACAATCCGACTGAAACTCGACACCTCAGGACTGGTCTGTTTTGTTTCTATTTTCAGAGAAAAGAGTGATAACAATTATTCGCGACATGTGCCGGGTTAGCATATTCGAGCCATCTTACACGCATGTAAACGCTGTCGAAGGGCAAAGAGATGAGAATACACGGAGAGCGATCAGCGGATTCAGTCTGACAGCGGCAGAGACCAATTATCGTGTGGCTTGTCATGCACAGTACGTCAACAAATCTAACTTCAAGTGTAGTGCGTTGAAAGGAATCAAACAAGAAAGACAATATTTACTTAAACGATTTCCAGATACTTTCAAGTCTATCTCGATTTGGAAAAGCTTTTGATGTGACAGCTTTACTAACGTTTTATCAGAGAGCTGCTGATCTAGGGGGCCCCATCAATGATTCCCTCCAAGAGACATCTTGCGTACTTGTTAAACCGTCTGATCCTCCCCTCGACCCCAAACAATATCTATGGATCCGTCCCTGTCAGAAAGTAGTAGTTAAGGTAGGTGCGACAAGTAAGTATAGCTATCGCACAGAAAGAATTAAGCCCAGACATAGTATTTTGCAAGCATCCTGGTCTTTTAATTCCAGAATCTGTGTACTCGGGTAAAATTTTCTTGCGTGATACAAGTAAATTCAGCTTGTCTTTATAGCTGATCATTACGCACATTGGCATCACGAAGGCGCACAGAAAGATCAGTAATAACGAAAGATACAAGCGAAGAAAAGAGAAATTTCTTCCGTGCTTAAAAATGTTATCTGCTAACATTGACGACGGATTAACAGCTCCAAGCTAATATAAAGCAGCCCACTAAATCTGGCCACGATGAATTATGAAATATTAACGACAGGAAAAAGGGATAGTTGTAACATTTTTTTCTGCTTATGAGTACCTCCCCCCCCTCCACACACACACATTTCTACCACTGCCAAATGTTTTTGACAAGTAAATAATTAAAATGAAAGTGAGAGATTGGACCATTCTTCGTGTATATTACTCGATTATTTGTCTGATTTTTTAAAAATCGTTCAGTGATGATTATAACAATAAAAATCGCAATATTTCTAACACCATTTACAGAGAAATATCTCCGAAACTGCGATCCTTGCTTTCTTTGTCTTGCTGTTGCAGTTTTCTCGTGAAGAATGCGGGAAAACAATGTTATTTTGTGTTCTGTAAAGGTCATCGAAAACGATAACTTGATTGAGAACAATGTAATGCAAGGAATAATTAAATATGGTGTCTATTTCTTGAATCAGTGCCACTCTTGCTGGATATAAATGGCTATAAATCAATATATATGATAAAATAACAATTTTGAACAAAGGGGTGATACAAACTAAATTAATTTATTGCTAGGAGTATCAGACATGGAAATTCCGGTCTCGGTGCCAATCCGACCTAAATTTATGTTTATCTCACCCGTTTTTCTCTCACAACGTACAAAACATGACCGGCATCACGTAGAGCCTGTTTGACATAATGCATTCAATGTGTTGCTATCGAAGTTATTCCTAATTAAGGGGAAATAATAGTGTTATAAAAGGACAAAGGGAGACCTTTAATGGTCAATTTGCTGTATCAAGATTACTTCCGGACATTAGATATTTACACACAAAGGTAACCATCTCCGAACTTCACACACCGCATCAATCAATGACAGAAAGTTATAATCGTGCCTTTCATTTACGTTTTGGCTTCTAACGAATGACGTTTGTGGATTCTTTATCTAACACATTTCCTGGGTTCTAAAAGATACAGGTGCTTCGCATCGCTTGTTTATCTCTCAGCTCATTGCAGGCACGTCGAATTTGTGAAGCAGTGTCAATATTACAGTTCTATTATGTGACTACCGGCATGTCGCTCTCTAAGTGATAATAAATAACCCTAAGAAGAAGAGATATTTACGGCGTATGCTGGAAATAGTTGTTTACCAATGTTACAAATTAAATAATAAATTAGATACTGTATTGTGCCGTTTTATCAGGTAAGAATCTATAACCATCAGCTCTTTCACAATATCGCTATTTTCCAAACGAATGCTGTTTTCTTTCAAGTTGGATATCCACGTTTTAAACAGTGTTCAGAAATACGACTGAGTAACACTGAGTCATATAACAGCATTTATCTGAATCGACCAAGAATGCTTTTCTGTATCACCTGACCAAGAATACCTTTCTGTATCACCTGACCGAGAAATAAGAATACCTTTCTGTATCACCTGGATCGATTCACGTATGCTCTTTTCATGAAGACTAGGTATATTGTATGTTTCAAGCTAAATGCCCAGTCTTTATCAGTTTGTACGTTAGATCAGTCATAAATTTATCAAAAGCCAACGAGACTGAAAAAAAGCATAATTATTTATTATTAATTACATAACTGAACGAAGATAATTCTCTTGAGATGAGTTAATTAGGTAAACCCATAATAGTAGTTACGCCTTGTTTGGTGCGTAAGTTTTAAGCTGAATTTTGGGGAGAATACAGGCTACCCGTTTATGGAATGTTTGTGCAAGGGACAGTCTGGTTTAAGTGAGTCCATATGTAGGGCTACATCAGAAGCAGGTAAATACGCGTGAAGCTATTTTTGAGTAGGTAGTAAGACTAGAGTGGGCATATAACTAAGTTCTTGTAACACCATAACAAGCAGACCAGGATGGCAAGAGACAGACAGTTAGTCATTGAATTTAAGTCGATTGGTAAGGACGAGTTATATTGCAAAGAGGCCTCGTTAGCTAAATTTGTGAACCACATTCTTAGAGAACACAAGGAACAACAACGCGGTGGATCGAGAAGAAGGAAGAAAAAGACAAGCAGCAGAGCGAGAATGGGAAAGAGAAAAGGAGAAAGAGCTCTAGTTAACCAGACTGCAAGATGTGGAAAGAGCAAGGGAAAGTGAACATACATTAACAATGGAGAGGCTGAGGATCGCAACAGAGTCCAGAAAGGGGCGAATACCTGAATGAACGTCCAGGACCCACAAACAGACGATTTGAAGACGACTAATACAGATCATCATGCCCATATTCAACGACAAGAACGAAATCATCGACAACTTTTTGACTCAGTTGGAAAGGTTGGCACTGGTTCATCCTACACCGAAAGACCAGTGGGATATCAACATCTCAGCATTCTTGCATGGAGCCGCGAAAGACGTCTAACAATATATGACGCCGAACAACGCAAACGACTACGACGCCCTGAAGAAAGCGCTGATATTGCACTATGAGCTGTCGGCTGAAAGTTTTCGAAAACTCTTCAGAGAGTCGTCGAACACACGCGCGATTTAATGCACGCATAGAGGTTCTTTATGATAGGTGGATACGGATGACGCGTATGTATAAGTGCATACGCCAAGAGATGTTGAAACAGCACGTTTTAAGTAAGCAGCGTGAGTTCTTAACCTTGGAATATATCAGTGTGATGGCGTTAGAGAGTACGCACAGTGTTTTCTGATACCAGTTGTAGTCATCCGGCCTTGGTACATAGTAAATATATTAAGTCTGGAGTTACGCAGGGCGCGACGGTGGAAGTCAAGTTTATTAAATTGATTAAAGATTCGCTCCTGGTCATGAACATTGACCAAGTCTCGCCGTATGTGAAAGGTCGAATTTAAGCATCATGTTTATCGGGGCTGTCTCACGATGTGATCACATAGGGTGTAGGTATATGTTGCCACAGCCTACCCTTGTAACCTGTACGCCTATGCACGTGAGGGTCTGTTGAGACGAGGTATATGAAACGAAAGACAGGGCCGAGTCCGCTGAGGCCTACGACTTCGCCCATATAAATATAGTATCCTGCGAGTTAGGAAAACTTCGTGAGGAAGATTTGTATCTCAACAGGGTACTCATGTACGTAAAGGAAGGGTCCATATGGAGCCAGTCGGTGATGTGAAGTTCATGTTTAAACGGGGTATTTTGTACTGATACGCCATGAAAGGGTGAGATACGTTTAAGTAGGTTATTATGCCGAGAGCTAAGCGTACAGAAGTGCTTAGGCTGGCACATGAGGGATTACTTGGAAGCCACATGGACGAGGCGAAGACCAGAGATAGGCAAGTGAGGGAGTTCTATTGGTCAGGTGTGTGGGGATGTGCGAGGGTTTTGTTTGTCGTGTGACAAGTGTCAGTGGGTGGCACCTAAGATCTCCAATCGTACACTGCCATTAGGAACCACTCAACCGATCGGTGAACCTTTCTTGATGATGGCGATGGATCTGATTGGTCTGATAGAATCTGCTTCGGAGATTGGAAATTGTTAAGTATCGAAGAGAGTTGATTACGCCACCTGGTATTCAGAGACCATAGCGTTGAAGAAGAAAAAACACTGACTCAGTTACGATGGCTGAGGACTTGTCAGGGGTTTGGTCAAGAATTGATGTTCCTTAAGAAATACTAACTGGGAGACGCAGTTTGTGAGCCAGGTGATGGACGAGGTAAACCGGTTACTGTCCATTAGACACCTGACTACCATCCCGTATCAGCCGCAGTCGAATGGTCTAGTACAGCGTTTTAATAGGGCCTTGAAGCAAGCTCTTAGACAGCTTCACAGGCTAATTTAGAATACTCATCTTCTGAATTAGTATTCGGAAGGACATTAGAGGGATCAACAGTTACGGACGGATGACCAGGCATCCGACGAAGTCTGTACAACCTATCAGTATACCGTTGATATCCGCAAGAAACTTGAGGAAGCTTTTAATTTGGCCCAAAAGCATCTCAAAGAACCACGGGACGTGAAGCCAATTATTACAATAGAAAGACGAAGAATCGACAGTTTGAGGTGGGGGAAAGTGTTGCTGCTTTTGTCGTTAGAGCACAACAAACTCCAAGCCTTTTGGAGGGGACCGCTCGCTGTAACAGAGAAGAAGGGTGGACAGAGCTATCGTACCCGGGTCGGAGACAAAGAGAAACTGTACCACATCAACTTACTTAAGCGTTATCGCTAAAGAGAGACACCCGCAGACTTCGTGGTTACTACAGCTGTGACTGAAAAACCCGACGACAGCGGAGAAGAGGCGAAAGTACTTCCTAGTTGTCCGTTGACGAGCGAAGAAACCTACGTAGAAGTTGTCATTGACGAGACGTTAACGTCTGAGTAACTTAAGAAGGTGGAGTCGATGCTGGAAGACAAGTCCGTGAAATTAAAACGCAAAATTATAAACTGTTTGAAATGAAATTCAGGTTATGATCGACTAGAGAGTCACAGAGCCAGCTGAATCAGTATATAGCTTTCCTGTTGTTTTGGTGCAGAAAAGGGACTGCACTCATATGTTTTGTGTTGATGTTGGAAAATTCAACATGATAACGGAATTTCAGACAGAAATGATAATGAATCCTGAATACATATTTGCCGGAGTGACCAGCGCGAAATACTTTTCGAGAATTGATGTGTCAAAAGGGTATTGGCAAATTTCAGTCCGAAGTGGTGAGAGCAAGACTTGCCTTTGCAACTCCATGTGGAACGTACCAATGGGTAGTCACGGTGACAGATTACCCATTAAGCACACTGAGTACGTGCATAGGGTACCATTCCAACATTGATTTAATACAATTTTAACATAATTGCTGATGATAAAATTGAAATAATTGTACATGACTATTTCGGAAAAGCCTGACTCCGAGATCAGTAAAAATTGTTTTTCTCGTTAAATTGTCCAAGGGAAGGATATCTGGAAGGTTGGAGATACGGAAAAAAGAAATTCGGCTTCAAAGAAAAGGGAGAGAATCTCGGAAAGCACAAGGGATGGTTTCAATCATCTACATTATGTTCCTTCATATAGGTTTTTAATCATTAGCTGAATTTATTCGATTTAAATTCATGCATCAATTGCCTGTGAGTTCGGAAGTTAATGTTTGCATGCATTTGTATGGAATGTTATATGACTCGCGTAGTCTAAGGAATTGTGCATTACCTCTGATATAAGTTATGTGAATATGTGAATTTAACTGTTGTAAATGATATATATCATATATTCTAGGAATTGATGTTACTATACCTGGGAATGGTATGTCAATGAATTGATAGTTAGCAAGTAATGTAGTTCAGACAGGACATGAATTGTATTAATTTATTTTGTGCAATTAAATTGTTGAAAACATTTCAACCGAGAATCGATTGTGTTGGTGTAATTAACGTGTCTCGACCGACATCATCCAGTTAGTGATTTATAGCCCACAGTAGGACGTAATAGTTTATCAAAGAGGTCTAGTTATGTCATGTATCCAGTTATGAATGCGGCTAGCAGCTAGGATAAAGACATTATTTTTATGATGTTACGGTTGTGTGTGCATCAGGTTACGAAGTGACCATATTAGTCATAGCCTTTAGAGTTACGATCAGACGAAATCTGACATAAATAGAATGGGAATATTTTTCGATGCCGGAAAAGAAAAAAACTATTTAGTTTGTGTTTTATTTATTTGAAGGAAAAATAGCTCCGTAACAGACAACAAAGTACAGTTGATGAGCCGGGAGTGTAGAGGAAGGGGAATACGTCAATTCTCTGACCTGTCACCAACGTTGACTTTGAGAGGACTGGAGGCAACCAGGTTATGCAAGCCTGAGGAGCAAAATGAATTCGATAGTCCACTCGCTTCTGTGATGAAATTTGTTTTATCGGTATAACAGAAAGGCTAAGAGAGAGTGTATCCTTCATGTCATGTTCAATTTAATTTTATTTATGTAATTGATTAAATTGTTGTATTTAACTTATTGGGACTAGTGTTGTTCTATTCTATATCTCTGCCTAAATATGTGTTATTCCATCCATTAATTTCATCGTTTATGTTACTAATGACTCGATCTGGGCAATAATGCTGTAGTTAATCATGTTCTATATAACGATAACCAAGTCCAGTCGCAACATAACAACAAGTGGACGGCCCTTAACTATATATATATATATAGGGGCCCCGAGTGGCCGAGTGGTTTAAAGCGCTATCCGTTACGGATCACTGCCATCTCACCTCTGTCTGCGTAGGTTCGAGTCTCAGATTTGGCCAATGTGGATATGTGAGAAAGCTTGCCAGTAGCTTCTCGAGGGTCGGTGGTTCTTTCCGGGGTTTTCCCAGGTTCTTCCTCCACCATTAATTCTGGCCGTCATGCATAGCCTATCGTGTGCTGAAAAATGGCGTTAAACCCTACAACAACAACAACAATATATATATATATATATATATATATATATATATATATATATATATATATATATATATATATATATATATATATATATATATATATATATATATATAAACACAAACACAACAAAAAACAAAGATGACACAAGAGTATTTTGTGTGGTACGAATTACATTTTTTCTCCATGAAAATGATATTTTGCACAAATAAGAATTCTAGCTTTGGCTTTTTTGTGTTGTTGTTCGTTTTTATAGTGAATCTGGGGTTGTCAGATAGTAAAGTTTTAACCGTATGAGCATAACGAACTGTTGATAAGATGTGAGGTCTCAAATCAGAATATATTGGACCGTTTTGCTGTCTCAATTTTCCCACAGGCAGATTACATATTATTCGATAAATAATTCAAATATGATTCATAATTTAAAATATTAAAAAATTGTCCTAACATAGCATGCTTTACACTTGACAATCGATCACTAATGCAAAGTAGTAAGGAATGACTATCGTTTTATCGATTCAGGTACACTTTGAAATTATGCAATGAAGGATAATGTCTTCATTCTTCAGGTAACGTGTTCAATATTTGAAAAGGAAAGGGTAAAAGGAAATCTTAAATATTGATCTTCTACACATTGTTTGCCAAAATGTCGCTTCCTAAATAATTGCAATAGGTTTGATGTTCTATACCTACAGGTTGAACCAAATCTTGAAGATATTTAGGAGTAAAATCATGATAAATTTAAAATAACCGAACTTGGCTTTCCCATTCAGTTTCACGTTACAATAGTACCAGTGATGCAGTTTTTACTGTACTTGGTTTCATTCTCATCGCTTCGATATTTCTGTCCTTTAAGGAGTTCTCCAACATTGGACAATGGTTCCAAATGTCTGCGTAATCAATAGTTGTTAATATATGCCATTTGTAAAACTTTTTCCAAAGAAAACGGATTCATTTTTAATTTAAAAGGGTTCAAACAGTATCATTTATCTCTGGCGCTGTGAGACATATATTTAATGTGTGTGTACTGGCTAAGATAATGCCAACATGTTTGTAATGAATAGCATCTTTTATATAGGTTTCGGCCATGTATACTATGGGGGTGGAGGTGGATCTTGTTCAGTCTGCGTGACATTAGCATGCATTCAGTCCTAAACGGATTAAATGTAACTAGTCACACCTAAGCTATTCATTTGTTTATTCAATACCTAATTTTAAGATTTCACCAGCAAAAACATTGATTATCAGCTGTCATATATAATGTTGAATCATCAAAGCAAAGAGTCTAATCAATTGTTTTATATTTGTTAAAATAAGATTGATACAAATTAAGAAAATTAACGGTCCTAAAATGCATTCCTAAGTAACACCTACACAGAATTTATAAATCTTTTTCTTGATCATAAGTAAATTGTAATCATGATAGCTAATTTCACTTCATTGCAATATTTGCTAGTTTTAAAATAAACCTTTATGCCACAATCGGTCCAAAGTCTTGCTAATAACAACATTCCTAATCTCCTTTCTTTTTGGCTTCCCTCGAATTTATCTAATTCTTTTCAAGCAGTCTATCTGGTTGCCACATGAAGACACAAATTTATTCCATCAGAGTGTTATAATAATTACATTTAGACTTTGTGATCTCAGTAATAACCAAGTATCTCTTTTGTATGTAAAGAAACCTGTGTCTGGCGGCTTTGAGTACGTTTTGCTTGATCATGCAATCGTTTTCTATCACTTAATAGTTGCCTGATACCATCACGCAACCAAAGTGGATCCTTATTGCGAATGGAAACACTTTTGTATGGTACAAATTTCATCACTACATCCTTAATTATTTATAATACCATCGTTTTAATTGATTACACTGCTCTAAGACATAGACAGGAGTACTGAGGTGACGAGAACATAAGTTCCTTGGTAGGAGAACCAGATTTGTCTTTCATACCCATACTAATTTAGGGATGATACATTTAAGGATGCGGATATGACCACAAATAACTAACTGATAATGTTTTGCGAAATTACTGTACTTCTGAGTAAAACTGACCATCCATGCCTATATTCCATGAACAGTGTTTCCAACAGGCAAATTTTAAATTATGAAATTGATTTGCTGCGCAGCTTGTTTTTGAGAAAATTCTCTTATAGGTGTCTGCTATAAAATTAAATTATAAAATGTCCGCCGAGATTCCTCCGTTTGCATCTAGTAGTATATGTGCCGTGAGAGCAACACCAACGTAAACAGTTTTCGGTCAATCAAAGCTTACTATTGTGCAGAAGTTGCTTTATATATATATATATATATATATATATATATATATATATATATATATATATATATATATATATATATATATATATATATAGGCTTCTTGTGAAAAATTCCGTTAAATTTTGTTCGGTAATTATATTCAGCCAGTCATCGACGTTCGTGGTTTTAAATACGGTATTTATCATATCACCACACATAGCCTGGTTCCGTAGCTGACACATAAGTTGCCTGTGACCATTTTCGATACTAAACGCCTTACGTGTGAAGAGGGAAAAAATATGTCAGCAAAATGTGCGAAATCGGGTTTTGACAAAAACACTCGATCAGTCAGGATCACATAATATTCTGTAAAATTCATCGGGTTAGTTAATAACTGATGAAGATTATTTGAATTGTAGAAAACGAAAAAACTTTGAATGAGAACGTTTATTGAAATCTCCAATCGAAACTAAACCGATATGAATATTGGATTCGGCTCTAACTATACTAAATTCGTAAGTAATTATATTTCTCTAACTTATACTTTTTTCCTGTAATGTTTATTTCTTTCAAATCCATATGCGTTCAAGATTCAATGTCGGGTCTTAGAATTGCTGGAATATGGGATCTTACATGTATAGCCACGCTCTCCGCAAGGGTAGCTCTTCCTAAATGCTGTAAAATCGTTCAATAAAGCTATTTCATAATTAAGAATATTCTGTTTAAGTCATGTCTCAATACGTATCAGTATACAAACTCTTTACGTTCGCCTGTATACAATTAATTTTAGTTGTAGGACTTAGTATATTCAGCTGCAGAATCTTAAGATTGCCAAATTGCCAAAAATCGTGAACAAAATCTTAGATTGAATTGACTACCAGTATAAAACAAAACCAACCAATGACTTAGAAAAGGACGTTTGTTTTCAAACCCTTCAATAATCCTGCGGCGGCAAACATGTGAAAAATCTTGCAAGAGATCGTAGGTGTAAAGATGTGCTGATGAAAAGAAATTTAACATATACCAGACTTATTTATAATTTTCAAGTGGAACGGTCGTAGAAAAGAATTTGGCTTTGGTCAGATTGAAGAAGAGAATTAAAGTGATAAAACCCGTTTAAAGTGGTTTCATTTTGTTAGCACCAAGCAAGTGATTGATGCACGTCTTTGATTGATGTACGTCTATCACCACAATGTAAAGTCTTTATATGGCGATAAATAAGCACAGTTAATGACACATTCGGATTCACTATGCATTGATGTAGTTACAAATATAATTTACAGTGACGCAACTGATACCATTAAGTTTTATGACACAAGTAATTGCAAAAAGATAATATAGTCGGTGTTCTGCAAATGGAAGAGAGGACAACAGGTAATTTTGGAGAGGAATTATGTGGCTTGCCTTGGGATACATTTCGCAGCTCAATGATTTGAGAACTGACAGAAACTAAGAGAAGGTTTGTCAAGGGATTAAAGTAAATGTTTGATTGGAAAGAGAATTGTTTCATTGGATCGTATGGCATGTGTCATACAATATTAAGTACAATAAGGTTGTATTAAGTTTCAAGACGATATACATTTTCAGCTGACAGAATAAAGACACTGTAGGAATTTTGATCCATAATCTTGTAATTAAACGGACACTCGAGATAAGACTTACAGTTTAATGAGTTTAGTGTATAATCTTGTAATTAAACGGATACTCGTGATAAGACTTACAGTTTAATGAGTTTAGTGTATAATCTTGTAATTAAACGGATATTTGATATATGACGTTATGGTTTAAAGAGTTTAGTCTATAATCATTTAATTAGGCATATTTTTGAACTGCATTACAAGTTGGATTGTTTAAAATTTCGTTTCATCATCTACACATGTACGACATTGTTTTCAGCAAACATTTTTTAGATCTATTTTTTATATTTGGAGTTTCTTTTTTATATTTATATTTTTTATATAATTGGAGTTTGTTTTTTATAATTGGATTTTTTAAAAAAAATATTTTGATTTTGTTTTTTATATTTGGAGTTTTTGTATAATGGGAGTAATTTAACACTAGAAATAAAAAATTCTCACATTATTGTTATTCTAAAATACCGACAACACTGATGTTCCGCAATGTCTACAACTGAATTGTTGCTTTCTTCTTTGATTCCTTGAATTTGGCACACTCATCTCTCGCAAACTAATTATCAGTTCAATGGCAAACACTAATTTGTAAACAGAGTCTATCGCAATTACACTGTCGTGTCTATAACGCAATTTCTTGCAATATGTATTGTTTCACATAACTTTAACGTGTCATCATCAATGTTTGTAACACACGTAGAAAAATATACTTGCTGATGGACAATCAGCTAAATGCAAATAAAGTTGTTTTATTTCTTCATAATTGTTGGACAGTACATGACGACACGGTGAAAACGTTTTGTGTATTATATTTCTAACAAATGTAGTGCAAACGTTGTCTTTCAATAATTCGCACATGATCATGTCATAAAATTGTTTCAGATACATTATTTAGTGCTAGAACTTTTAGTACTGACGCTGTTTGAAGCACACGCTAAGTATCATATGGAAGCTATGGGTGTGTATCTAAAACAGGCTTGGTTTCGCTTGCTGTCGTAAAAGCAGTATCATAATTTATCTTATTGTTACCTTCGATGTAATGTAAAAATTCCTACTGTATTAATTGCTTGTGATCGAATTTACTATGGCTTGTTATGCTTTTGTTTTGATCAGATGTTTTCATCGACGTATCTAATTTTGCACAGCTAACGTAACTGCATCCGCAACCTGGTCAACATTCTTTTGATTTACCTCATTTGCCTTAAACTTGATCAGAATCTCATACTCACAAATCTTTAGTCCTTTTTATAGTCCTTTAGTTTTCTTTTAACTTTTAAAAATGCAGTCTAAATTAAATTCCGTTGCCATCTATTATAAAATGTAGATCTGTAATAGACTTCATTATCGCACTCTTGCATTCTTTGGATATCATTTGTCTCGTTACTTTTTCAGATGAATCGTTTTATTGTTGACATTTTATATATTTGTTTTATTCCTATCGTCTTCCTTTATGATTCGTTTTAATTCAAAACCGCATATCACACACGCTTTTGCACCTTCTTCCTCGACTGTTGCCACAACATACCACCATCTGAAATCTCAAAAATATGGTTCACCTATTTGTTCGGACTAAAATTCTTTTAAATTAATTAAATTTTATATATTGTGCTGAAAAGCATAGACACAAAGTCTATTTTATGTTTATCTGAAGGTGTATGCAAGTTATAATCGTGTGTACACATGAAGCAAAATACAAAGGTGCTCAATGAAGAAATTTCTAGTGATGAATCTGCGCATGTGTATTTAGTTTGGAATACGGCATACATTCAGTTACTTTGTTTCTTGTACTGTATTTTGTTAATATAATTAAGCATTAGGTAGAATAAAAAATTAGCATATAATAAAAAGATTACTGCATTTGTATAGGAAAATATGAACTCGTTTTGTCGGAAGGTCGTGCAGTATTTACATCTGAAAAACGCGTTCATATTTTCCCACACATATGCAGTAACCTATAATTACACTACTACATCTTGTTATTGACCTGGAAACGTATGTGTTTAGGTTTCAAAACCCACAAACTGTATCACACTTGGTAGATATCTATGTGGAATGTTGCTATTGAATCCCAGCAATTTAGAATTGTTAGCTGGTTATATACGCTATGCACATATTGCCCGGAGTGTCGAGATCTTTTGAATATTGTTTTAAGCACGCAATATCATTGCCATTGTTGGAAGTCACTGACTTTGTTCGTGTACATTTCAAGGTTGTAAAATAGAGGTTGTAATATCCATTTCAAATTTGAAACAGTTTTTTCCCCATTATTGGCTTGATTAGTAAACTATGCTGTTTTCTAAATCATTGGAAATATTACAGTATCCAACAACAAAATATATTCTATGTCATGAAATGGATATAGTACGGATCTGTAAAATAATTTACATTCTCAGGTTGTCCTTCTACGATAATACAACTTTCTATTTGTGTATGAGAATTTTGTTTTACATCCTTGAATTAAAGCTCTTCTGTCAAGTTTGTATCGTTTGCTGCATGATAATTTCCAGAGCAGACACTTTCCCCCATTATTCAACAATACCTGCTCTGTAGTTCTAATGTTGTATGTAAACCGTTAGCAAGTTATCAGGTGTAGGCTCTCCAAAAGAAGTCTAATTTACAGTGTTATCTTCATGACGCCTATTATATATGATGTACCTTTAAAGATTTCATTATTGTGGATATCAAATATCCAAGATCGCGTTTTTTGTTTGAATTGAGTAATGCTTACATCTTAAATAGGAATCGTTGACCTTTTCCATCTCTTATATTTCTGTTTGTTTTCACGGCTGTTACACTATATCAGTTGTTACATATAAGGAATACTTTATATGTTATTGATATAAAGCATTAGATACATTAAAATATTCTTTTATCATTCACTGGTACCAGTTCTGTTAATTCCAGGTGACGCGTATATGTGATTTCATTAGCGATCTTGTGCCTCAAGTAGCCGCGTGTTTATTTAAAAAGGATAACATGACATTATAAGCAGTTATTATTATAGTAAGTTTTGAAACTGCTTCGCTTTCATTGTTTTGAAATTCAGTAATCTTATGTGGCAAAAATACATATAAGATTTCTAAAGAATATTATAGAAAGTGAGCAGTTGATATAAGTTTATTATGCTGTATGCTGTGGTATATGTATTATCGTTTTAGCAATGCACAATCTGCATATTGCCCTTACCACATTACTGAAACTACTCTTCTAAAAGTAGTTAATGACATTCTCTCTGCTTTGGATAGCGGAAAGATTACAGTCCTCGCCCTCCTTGATTTGTCTGCAGCATTTGACACAATAGACCATGATATATTACTTCACTTTTCCAGCATGTATTTGGCATTCATGATACAGCCTTACTGAGGTTCAAGTCCTACTTGGTCAACAGTGCACACATTGTGTCCGTAAAATGGAATACACTCTAGCCCAGTTGATCTATGATATGGTGTTCCACTGGGGTATTTTCTTTGACCTGTTCTCTTCATTATATACACTGATCCGCTCTGAAGTGTCATATAACATCATCCAGTGTCATACCTGTTGTACGCTGACGACACCCAAATATACAAATCTAGCCACCCAAATGAAGTTGATGCTACTATCCGAGGTGTGGAGAGGTGCATGCAAACCACGATGTCTTGAATCAAGATGAATTCAAATAGACAAAATTATTGAACTGACAGATGCAAGATGAAAGTCTTTATATATTTGACTAATTGAGTATTATTTCAGATTTTTAAGAAAAAGCAAGCCACAGAATAGGCGATATCTAAGATTGGGATAACATTGATTTCAAATGCTAAGATGGCGCTAATAAGCAGGTGGTACTCTAGCACATACGCACTATAAAAGATGATAGCCTTTCGTTTCTTATTTGAGTAGCACATCACAAATAGTGTGTGTTTTATGTGTGTTGTTTGTTTAGTCTTATTTATAACAAGACAAATATAGGAACTGTGTGAAACAGTCTAGAAATGGGTGAACAAATAATAGCGTATTTACTGGTTTGGTGGTCCATAATTGGTTAATAATGAAAATTAACATTTTAGTAAAAATATCTTTTGAGAGCTTATCCTATATGTAATTTAAAGAAAAATATAGACAAAATTCTATTGATGCAATTTTAGTATTTTTACAGGCTTGACTTAGAAGTTCTCAGTAATGAAAGTAGCACCTGATTCATTTGGTGCAGAGTCAGTAACCCGTGTTTCATGCACATGTAGATAAACAAAATGCCGCGGCTCATGTGGTGTTCTCCACACATAAGCTTTTCCAAGGTTAGTTATGCATGGAGAATTATAGATCTCATCATCAGCACCCAGAAATTGTAAGTTATTGAACTTTGAATATGATAGTGTTTCCATATATTTAGTAATGGAGTTGAATTAGTACCGTGAGTCATTCAATCGCCTGTCAATCGCCTGTCTCCCTTTCCATCCATAAAGTAAAAATTATGCGGTTACCAAATTTTAATTTTAAATATTCATCGTTATCGTAACTATTTTCAGGTGAAACTTTATATCAAACATCTTTTGCCAAATTAGACGAGTTCTGTATACTTTGAACATTGTATTACACTCATGACCAATATATCCTTACAAATATATTTGTTATTTTCCGCTGGTGTGAAATATTCATTTATCAAATATTGCTGAACACTACTGGTAAGCAATTTTAAAGTTTTGATGTCTGTAAACTTTTATTAGTCACTTTTCTGCACTTTGCGAAGACATCATTGACTGATCAATTACAGTTTGAATCTTCTCTCAATACTCTGTGTATAAGTCGAACTAGATTTTCTTTCGCTTGTCTTCATACACCCAGGGGCGTCACTAGGGTTGATGTCACCCAGTGTGGTAACTCATGGTGTCACCCCCATGGACTTCCTACCTGCACAAAAAATTCAAAATTTGTATAGACAGTCATGTGCGGTAATTCATGGTGTCACCCCTATGGATCTCCTTCCTGCACAAATAATTTTATAGACAGTCATTTTGATGCCACCCCCTCTGATAGTGTCGCCCGGTGCGGTCTGCACCCAACACACCCACCTAGTGACGTCACTGTCTACACCTTGTCGTAAGGTTTTAGTTCATGATTAATAAACTTGAAGAACAATTTAAAATATGTCAGCTTCGTGCTCTCCTCTTCTTTCAAGCACTGTATCGATGCTGAAGATGGCATCATCACATTCATGATATTTATTTATTAGTCCAATTGCTTGTATCATACACAGTGTCGGATTTCTTTAAGGTGATGAAATAATACTTCTATCTTGCATTGTTTTAAGAATATAAGTAAGACGAAACTGAAGACATATACTTGATGTACACATTAACTGATTAAGAAACGCCAATCATTACTATTACATTAAATACTGACTGAAAGTTCCACATGGAATGTTTCATGAACATCTTTGGTTTTCATTTGAATCTAATGTTAATTTACGTACTAATGAATCCCAGACATGTAGTTTCCTACTATGGGCTATAGTATTCTAGTATAAAAATATTTGTGTCGGTTTCCATAAAAAGTTATAACAAAGAAAACTACCTCAAAATCTTCTCATAGCCAACCACGATAGAAAAACGTCTTAATTGCGTTATTGTTTAAAACTTGAAGAGGAGTTTAAAATATACAGATATCAGATAAGAGAGGTTTTCTTGCCATCGTTGTGTAAAATTAATCATGTAATACAGAATACTTCTTTACTTTTCAAATAAACAAAAATTGAAAGCAAAAAATAAGGAAAGTTATTTTATAGCTAAAATAATACTATTAAAAGGGCATATAAAACGTAAAAAAAACAATTTTTTTATCAATGGGGGAATCGAGCTGCTTTGTTTAGGTTGCCGTTAAGAAATAAAAATGACCAAAGGTCTTGTAGGCGAAATACATTTAAGCGGGTTCAGATATATTCAATCCCGTAATCGAGCGTGTGTTTCTGACACATGCCAATAACAAATACAACAAGGACTACCGTTAGTAATACTTGAAACAGGAAACTATATCACGTGATAACACACAATTTACGATTCCCTGTCGCAGGATATTATTGAGTACCAGCACTTTACAGATAAGATTTCCTTTACAAATAAGATTTACAAGAACACGAGAGTGATAAATCTAAGAGCTTTCACCGAATTCTTTATTAGAGTGAAAATAAGTTTAGTATTTGTTTTCAAAATGTATTGCTTTCCACTGTGAACATTTGTTAATTTGACCAGCAGATGTATTTTTCCAACTGAAGTTTTAATGTTTTAAGTATGAGAAACTTAGAAAAATTGTCGTATGTTATCCTAAAATCCCCCAATGTATTCATCTATCAACTGATTTCCATCTGAACGAAATCAGTAGAGACTTAAGATGTGATAGATTAGTTTCGATCGGAGTGATGTATGCCAGAATAACAACAGCATGTCTTTAACCGCATTATGTTTACACTATACTCGTAATGCAGAGCAAAATAAGTATTATTGTCGAGAATTACAGACCACGTACCGTCCGTTCAATAAATAATCTGAGAAACATTAACCAATGGAGTTTTTCCAATGGAAATACTGCACGACCTTGGGAGTTCCAACTAAATCTAAATGGTAATCAAAATCACATAATTGTTGACTGTTATTTATTGCTTGGTATTGTTTCTGTTTTTACTTGGTAAAACTATAAAACCATAAATCATCAATAATTGTTACTACATTAACCCCCAAACAGTTTTTATGGGAGGAGTTTTTACAATATATTAATGAAGTAACATACAGTACATCTTTAACAGTGTATATATATATATATATATATATATATATATATATATATATATATATATATATATATATATATATATATATATATATATATATATATATATGTTTGAAATGTCACTAAAATGTAAAACAGAGAAAGTGCAAGAAGAAATGGAAAACGAAATAAAAAATAAAAATATGAAACGAAAGTGTAAAATCGACGAGAGGAAAGTGGCTTTAAAGCGAAGAGAATGAAAATATTAAATAGAAGAAACATCAAAGAATTACAGGTGAATAAGAAAAGAAAAAAAACCCAATAAATTTCGGTCCGAAGTATTTGCACAGGAAAAGCAAATTTTCACATGAATGTGCTAAACTCAAAGAATGGAGTTAACAAAGTTTACTCACTGGAGTATTTACTATGATGTCTTTATATACTAAACAAACGGCAGAGCCTTGGCTGCGAAGCAAGGCGAGAACATTCGAGGACTGTCATGGAAGAGTAAATGATCCAAGTCCTAAAATAATAGATTCTAAATCTGATGTCTTCGCAGTATCCATGATATATGTATTTCAGATAAAAAGAAGAAGAAGAAAAAAAAAATGAGAAACTGGTTGAGAGCGTTACCTTTGTCCTGCGACTCACTTTAACCAAATTAACAAATGCGCTTTGCGAAATAAAAATATATACACTGAAACTTTATATTTCACAAGCAAGCCCTTAAATATTTTAGATAACTATGATATACACTTTGACAATTATGACTATATGAACAAATTCCAGATGACAGTTTAACACTATTTTGACAGAATGAAATAAACTTTGCAATGTGGTTGGCTACATCTGGTTGTGTGACAAAAATATACAATAATTATTCAAATCAGTACACCAATTTCCTATTTATTTCGAGATTCTAAAGCTGCTGTCTGAATGCAATCTACCTTTACCTGATGATGACCCATTTAAGTCAAATAATAATAATAATACTAATTGTAAACAATTTAAATTGATCTGCAATAATTTTAAACATGACTGGAGCCATCAAAAAGAAAACTATTTATTCGATAATTGGCCCGATGAACGTAAATATAACTATGGTGCAAATAATGTCTCAACTATGGTGCAACATTTAAGATTAGAAGAGCCTCAAGTAAAATAACAGCAAGCAAACGGATTGTACACCAGGTAGGTAACATCCCAGTAGCATGATATCATCACCAGACAGGAGCTGACACTAGAGGACATTCATGCAGATTTCTCGTCCCCTTCACCAGAGTCAATGCATACAAGGACTCCTTCTTCCCATTTGGAATCCGCCTGTGGAACTCCCTGCCATCCGACGTAGTCAGCACCAATTACATGGATGCTTTCAGGGCAGGGGTGGGCACCAAGATCGCTTAGCTCCAGACCAGGGATTTTTAACCTGGTTTAAACCAAACCTGCACTTTGACCTCCCACCACATGTACATAGCTCACATCACACGCGAGTATATTTCAGAGGAATCCAGCACATTATTGGAAGATGACGAAGACGAAGAATGTCGAATGTGGAATGTTGGAAGACATCGACGGCTGACAACATGAATTATGTAGCAGGCAAGGATGAATCCATTGAGTGGACTTGTTTCAGCAAAATAACAACACATTAAGAGGAGTGAATAGCAAGACTAAATCAAAGTATAATGTATTTTTCAATATGCATATCAGACACAGAGGTACAAAACTGAACATCTCCTACACAGACTTTTTCAACAGGATGGGACTGAACAAGTCACTGGAGCTACTGAGATTAGGACACCAAGGTCATTCTCCAGATGAAGATATTTTGACACAATACCAAAAAGATATATTAGAATCTAAAGCTAAATTAGACCATAATTATATGGAAACATATTTATTACAAGCTATCAAATTGGTACTTTTGCAGACACAATAACAATTTACAGAAATCCAGTGACTATTCTAAACTTGGGTTAAATCTTGCCATAAATACTATTTAAGTACGGTATTATAAAGACTGATAAACCATCTGTGACAATAAGGAAAGAAAATGTAGAGGAGAAAGAATACGAACTAAGTTTGTACAATAAAATAAATAATGAAAGATTAGAATGCTTTTCTGGCAAACCTCGCCTCTAGCACAGTTCGCAAAGCTCAAGGTTGCATGGGCTGTTTTATTTTACCTTTTGAAATAGATTATCATATTTGTATTATCTTTGATGATTTGTCTACACCGTTTGGTCAACATTACATATAACAAAACAGTTCATTCAAAAATTTGTAAAGTAACAGTTTGTTAGTTTTGAAAGAAAGAACCGTTCTAGCTCTTTTTAATGCCAGATTGTCACAGCAGCATTGTATATAGTAGCTATTGCTGCACACTTTTAGTTAATTCAGTCATCCAGCTTTTTCTCATTAATGCATTTAATAATTTCTCTGAAAATTCCCTCAGACTGTGTAAGATGTCCAACTAACCGAGTCTTCGTACTTTCAATATTTACCTGCTGTTTTTGCAATAAAGTATTTTTGTTGTTTAGAATCCTTTTCTTTGCTTATGTCTTGCTTTAGCTCTTCTTAGTTTTTCATACATGAAGCATCATATTTTTATTGATGAAATCTTGTTTTCATGTGATTTACCTAATTCTTTAATTCTTTCCTCTTGTGTAGCAAATACTATATGCTATTTTCAATTTGTAATCGTATATTAAAATCTACACCTCTTACACTGTTCATCAAGCGGCTCATTTATGACAACTACTTACATCTCCATTTTCAAGGGGACATTCATTGGATAGCTTTGCAACAGTACGTTAAAATGGAAATTAGTGTGCAATCTCCGTATCTCTGTGAGTAGGTAACATTCGCTTGTCGACTTTTTTAATCCTGTTTATAGACCTTTTTATTTTTGTTTCATTCTTGTTTCCATGGGCGCGGCCATAAATGTATCACGTGACCATCAGCCATTATGGTATTGATTTACCTCTGTGCTTAGTGGGAGAAAAGATTACTTCGGACGTGTGGATTCTGAATACCGGCGATTATCTCAAGCAGTCACGTCAACAGAAAAGCTTATAGGCATCTCGACAAATGATATCACCAGATCGAGTGCAATGTATCATATTTGATTATTTAATCATTATTTCAGTGTGTAATATTTGTACCAGTCAGAATATTGAGCAAAGTTTCAGTAAATGTTATCATTATGATCGCTAAAGAAAAAAGAAAGATTGAATGAAGAAGCACATACAAATAAATAGGAATAGTGCAGATATTGGATAAACCCAGTAAACACAACTGATAGAAAAATTGATTTATCTACCACTTGTTTTCTTTGTTGCAGATATATATTTTAAACAGCAACACATCATAAATATTTAAATAATTTAATTGTTTTTAGATGCACACATAATTGTATTTATTTATGCATCCTATTTTAAAACATGCCTCACAAGTAGCCTGCGGACGGGTTTAACATACTTCTCGTATCTTAAATTGATGGCTGGGTCAGGATTCTTTCTTATTGATCTTCCATCCATAAAATGAACTCAGTATATGTAAATAATCATAAATACGCATTTTAATGCATGATGAATATAAGAAACCATGATATCAAATTCAGCATAATTGAAAAGGTCTGAGAACAATAACCAGCAACTCAATTCCCGCCTGCTGCTGTATGCAATGTTTTCATATCGTCTTTCTTTGAGATTTTAAATGCATACCTATCTGATATTACAAAAGAGTGCTCTCTGTTGTATTCTAAAGGTGTTTTTCCCAAAGCCTTCTTTTACTTTCCTCAATGTATTGGTTTTTCACGTTTAGTAAAACTATATACTCTCCAGTCGGTGTTACATCTCTGAAATCATTAGCTATATTTCTTTATTTACAGGATAATTGATTTCATGATCGGCATATACAAATATAGTCATCATCATCTTCATGTGCAAGATTTTAAATTGAATAATGAGACACTTTTTCAGTTGTTTAAACAGAGATTTTATTTTGCAGACAAATACAAAGTACGATAAAAAAGTTAGAATTTACCAAAGACAAAAGCATCAAGAACTGCATTTTTTAAAGAAAATGAAAAATACCAACGGTAATAGAACATAGCTGTTTGCAAATGAAACTTTCAAAGAGATAATAATAATAACAACAACAAAGAATATGCTGATTGAGAAGTGGTTAGTATTATAGACATTGATGAATTATGCAAAAGATGAAAAGTGTGAATAAAATATTTTACTGATATAATTAGAGTATTTAACAAGAACAGATTTCCTGCGAAAGGAAAGCGACATTTTTTCTCTCAAGTTGAATGACTACAGTACTTTTATGATATACAAAGACTTGTGGTCAATTGCTTTACTTAGAGAAGAGACCGCTCCGGTGGTCTAGTGATTAGAGCGTCCGCCTCGTATACAGGGTTCGAACACCGGCTGATTCATAACATATTTATAAAAGTGGCATCTGAATCCCACCGAAGCAATTAAAAGAGTGTTTTGATACTGCGCAAAAACAATAGATAATATAATCCAAAAATGTTTTACAACTCAGCAATAGAAGATTTCCAATTAAGACAACTATTTTCAGAAGGCACAAATTATTCTTTTACAACATTTTTCTTCTTCCTTTATTCATGCCACTTTTGGTCTTGACTCTGACATATTTCATTATATGATATTTCTAAATCTCCAGTAACCTTAATTAACTTTCTACTTAATTTTTATATTGTTTGGATTATTCCCGGACCTACTAAATCGTCATGCTAGTGTGTCTGCATCACACGAATGCGTATAACACCGATTGGGGTAACATCATTTTATGGTGTGTGTGTTTAGTTGTGAGAGAATATGGGCTCGTGGGTGCAGGCAATGCGATGGGTGCCGTTTAGCCGCGGACCTGGGTTCCAATCTTCGTAGAGTACGAATTAAAAATTATCTAACCTGTATGATAGTATTATTTGTATTAAAATATTAATTTTGCCTACTATTATCAAGCGTTCTCCTATAGAATCCAGGGATAGCACTGTCTGTTCTGTCTGGTGTATATTTATAATTCTTTCTCTCATGGCATGTCAACAATATTTCTTTTCTAGCAATTTTACCCTATTCACCATATTTCTTCATCCAAAAAGAATATGTTATACTGCACAGCGACATTTTCTGCTAGATTATGTGTCTTGTCTTGAATGGATTGCTTATTGTCTTCTTTTTATAGATGTCATCAACGCTTCAAGTTTTTAATTCAACCATTACAGTAATTTATTTTGCAATGATTCTATTACGACTTTGGTTGGTAGATTTGCAATGTGTTTTCATTTTCCCAATCAAATCTACAATTTGTGACATTTTGGTTTTTAATATTTTCTGAATCATTTTTACGAGAGGTTCCTTAGTTTCTTCTAGAAATATAGTTTACGGTCTGCGTAGCGGGACTAGGTGTGCAAATCAAACTAATAAACATGTACAAATGTATGTAATAACAACATCAGAATCTTCTAAAATCACATACTTCAATAAGCTATAATTCAGACTGACAGTAACACCTTTTTCTGTTAGCTTAGCAGTGATAGTTACCCAGTTTTCTTGGCACGTGACTGAAGCTGTATGTTTTATCGGAGAAGCTAATTGCAAAACATTTAGCAAGATACATCTCTTGACGTAGGGGCACCTGTCTTCAAAATGAGATCTATATTTAAGCAGAACATAGTCTTATATATTGTCCACCATCGATCTGACTGTTTCAGCAGCGTGAATGGGCTACAAGGGTATTTTGGACCTTTTAGCTGCAAACCAAAACGGAAACTAATTCTTACCGTCATCCATGGATACCTACAAATGATATGAGCTTCATACGCGCCTTCAAATCCAGTTCATTTTAATAAAGCTCACATTCTAATTATCCCTCCAAGTGGATACCCTAGATATAAAATGTTCACATACACGTCGGGTTCATATTAGACTCGAAATAATACTTATCATTCGACGTTGGCTTTGCAATTACACGGTAGGTGATGCAAATAATTGTAGTAATAGTTCAAAATTTTGCATTCATAAATGTATCCTAAAAGTAGTCTTACACGAAAGTAGTTCCAAAGCATGCTATATACAAATTGTTCTAATTCCACAAATATTTTAATCGTAAGTGAGGAGATCAAAATTTCGTTTCAAAGGAAACCAGGCGCATACATTTTGCGAATTTTGACGTAACATTAAATTCAATACGGCTGCATATCCTTTTATGCAGTGAGCAAAAAAAAGTGAATACATTGATAAAATTTTAATTTCAGAACTAACAAAACATATGATGCTCTAACTTTCACTTGTGCAGAATTTTGTACACAACAAATAAAAAGAAACACTAGGCCAGTCTGCACAACTGGAGACAAATATGTAGTACGTTTTTCATGCTATTACGCATTATTTCCCTTGAATGGTGCTAATTATAGCATCAGTACAATCAGTATGAAAACATTCCCACGTCATCAACTTAATCTGCAGTTTAAGGTAATAGTGTATATGTACTTATATGTGTGAATGTGTAGTCTTCTACCGATGTAACCAACAGTCAGATTGCACAACATTCTAGCGGATGGGAACATTGCATGCAGACTTACCCGAGAAGCTGTATACCGATGCATTCGACATTGGGGTTGAGAAGATACACAAGGAGCTTGGGTGACTGAGGACTATTTTAAATAGCTAATGCATCAAAATCTGGGAGAGCATCTTCACACAGAAGAATGTAATGTTGTGAAAGGGCTCTGATAACGTGTCTTAAAAATCAACCATTTGATAAGAAGATGTTTGGAATATGTAATGACTTACACAGGGAAGTCAATAATGCACCTAAACAGGAGAGACTTAAAAAAACGAGCAGCAAATAAATCACATCGTCATAGAAATATGAACGAAGATAACAAGAAATATTTTTCTTAGTCTAGGAAGGAATATTAATTTTATTTGGAACATCAAAAAATTAAGTTTACATCTTGAGGAAGTTTTCGTTTCAAACATTCTTGAGAGTACGTTTGCCTTCAAGACTCGTTCAAATTTCTCGTTAATAAAAATCTAAATAAAGCAAAGATTTCACTATCACAAAAGAAGTACTATCGCCAGCGGGCACACTCCAACCCAATGTGTGATCACATTTTTAAATATCCTGCTCACCCAGATGAAATAGACTGGTCTGAATACTATCCACAGTGATACAAGTAGACTCATCATAGATCAGTAGTTACGACCACGACTGATGCAAGCAAGGAAGAAAACAGTCCAACGTAAATTAACCTACTTGGTTATTTTGACGTCAGAAACAAACGTAAATTCAAAGTTTGTTTAAGCAGTTGGAGCCTCAAAACAGTAAAATTTACTGATTACATTTTCAAAGTCAGTGAAGTAATATTAGATGATCTGGTAATTTACGAACACGAAGCCTTGAATATATAAAAAGTAGTTATGCCTATACAACAAAAAAGATAAGATAGCATATACAGACTATATAGGATTATAAAAGCAAAATTGATGAACGGTAGATATATGATGCACTCGTCAAAATGGAGAGGTTATGATGAACTAAGAACAGGGAAAAACATTATGCTGTTAACATAGATGGAAGAAGCATAATACATGTACATAACTATTAAGAATTAATGAAATCTTAAGTTTATGAAAACGTATGAGTTTCTAAAATGTTGTTGTTTTGTATTTAACGCCATTTTTCAGGGCATGACAGACTATACATTCTGGCCAGTATAACTAGTGAATGAAGAACCCGAGTAAACCTCGGTAAAAACCACCGAAAGCTACAGGCAAACTTTCTCACCTGCCCACACTGGGAAACTAGAAACCACGAGCCCAGATGTAAGATGGCAGTAATCGGCAAACGGGAGCGCTTTAGACCACTCGGCCACCCAAGACCATTATATAATGTAACAAGTGTTGTGTCACAAAAACTGAGAAACAATATGCACACAAATATCAAAGCCATATAACAAAATGGTGTCATTAAACACATGATAAGATAAGGTGACCTAAATCTTCACAATGTCAGATCAGATAAATAAATACCATCACACATAAATATGATAACACACAAGAACATGAAGCTACACTCACTAAATCTACACAGAGATGAAAAACAGATACAATATAAAAGTCCGCAGCCTGGTTTATGCTATCTTGAACAAGATAAAGGGTAAATACAATCATATAAATATCGAGGCAATCACAATGATATTTAAACTTCGTTCATATTTTAGGTATACCTGGGCCTCCAGCAATTATATGGTAAACTGTTGCTAAGCAACAATTTGACCATGCTCAATTTTAACTCAACCATAAGCCCTTTAGTAAAAAAGAAGTCCACATAATGTGTAACAAGACTGAAACAGAATGGAATTAAATTAAAACATCGAAGACGTATGCGAATGAAATGTGTATGCTAATAAAGTACGAAAAAAATCCACGAATACTCTAATAAGATTTACAACTAGTTCACTACCTGCATTGCCTCACAAGGAGGGCCATTTATTAATACATGCAAAATTATTCACCAATATATATGATATCTGTGTCACATACAAGTAATGAGGTTTGTAGTCACCATACCGTAAACATGTTTTTACTAAAAATACGCGTGGTTCATGTACACATATGAATTTTCAACATGCCAAATTCTTGGTTCAAAATTCTAAATACAAAGATGAAATTTCACATCTTTTGAAGGAGAGATCTTTTGGCTCCTCCCTTCCTCTTGCCGGTCAAACAATTATGTTGCGCTGTTGCCAACTACGTTTTTGAGTTTTCAACCATTTTGCGCTATTGCTAACCATGTTTGATTTGTTACCAACCATGCGAGACTATGCCGGCACTCACGTTGCATCTTTACTCTATTCCGTTGCCATGATAGGTCGCCCTTTTGCTAACTACGCTGTCATAATGCGAGCTACAAATTAACCAAATTGAATGGCAGACTATTTTTCATAAACTTTAATACTATAAATCATATATATATATATATATATATATATATATATATATATATATATATATATATATATATATATACAGTTGTAATTATTGCAAAAAGGCAATTAAATACAGATACATCGAACTTTCTTTTTCAATGCAAATATTAAACTTCACATCTCCAACTCGGTATAATTTATCGAAAGTCCAAATGTAAAAATGAAAAGCTGAAATAGTAAAGCGTAGACCGAAGGGTATAGTACACAAGCCGATCATGATATATGGGTAACTCGCTGCGAACGACCTATTCCTGATTTACTATGAATCAAGGTTAAGCAACTTAAAACTTATCTGTACGCGTGAACGAAATCCGTTACATATAATCATTTATTTCTGAATTACTATGATTCAGGGTAAAACAGATTAAAACTTATCTGTACGCTTCAACGAAATTAGTGACATATTATCGTCCCAAAGCATCAAGTTATATTCGTTTCCTCCTCAGTACCATAATGAGCAAAAATAAATTAAATTGTGAAGACTATTTACGCCATCTGGATAAAAGAGCAAACATAACAATCGTACCTGTTTTATAAAGCGTACAGATAATATATTTGAACTATTGCATATTCGCAGAACGTAAATGTGCTATTTAATTCAAAATTAAAATTACCAACACTAATAAATGATATAGTCAAAGTTATAGATACAGCCGTGTCAGGAACAACGTGCGATGGAGGAAATACTAAATGCCCTCAAAATTTTTAAACGCAACACAGAAAAAGAAAAAAAAAAACGGAGGAGGAAATGGGGAAAAAGAATACTAAATACGAGAGATGCAAAGGTTGAAGATAAGAAACGAGACTAAAATGGTATTAGAGTGGAGTAAAAGAACACGCTCGAGGGAAAAATGAACAAAATTAACCATGAATCTGAAACACTGCATTAAAACCCCAATTTCATTTGCGCAAGGAAAAACGTTTTGATATTACCTTTTTGGATCGAAATAATGGACATTAGCTACTGTTATAGAGACATCGTTGCTCTTGTACACCTTGCTGAAACATTTAAGAGCGCCGGTCCTAAAACGATTGCCTCAGATTAAAAAAATAAACTAACAAGAACAGCATTGCAACTAAATTTACTACACTCAAACTCAGTTATTCTCATACTAACAATTTTTTTAAAAACTGCTTGCAAATCTTACAATGATTGTCTATGAATAGATACAGAGAAATATTGTAATTGTTTGGATTTCTTAGCTGCACATTACAAGACCACCCACACCAGACTGAGTAAATTAGTTCACAGGTGTCATGTTTACTTTCAAACAAACCAACTGTTCTCGGAGTGTAAAAAATATTTACCGGTCACGATGCTTTTAAACCTTTCAATAATGGAATATACATGAAACAATTTACCATATAATTAACATCCCATCAAATCATTAATGCAGATATATAATAAAATCATAGTTAATAACGTGTATTATTGAAAAGAATTCAACGCCTGTTAAAGAAGCCACTGTGTACTTGTAAATTGTAGACCTTAATCGTGCCATTTTGAAATTAAACTAACATATGCTAGATTTAGTCCTCTGGCAGAAAAGATTTGTCAACCAGACGTACTTTTCTGCAAGACAGGATCGGCCAGAAGAAGTTCTTGCAATTTTTAAATAAAAGCATCAAATCATATGCGTTTTGCATACTGTGCGCACAAGTTAAAACAGCCATGTTAACAATCTCCTCCAACCGTATAAGATCCTGTCCAAAACAATGGAACAATTACTTTTTGGCAGCAAGGTGAAGACTCAGATGAAAACATTATGACAACATTTAAGATCTTTATAAAGTCAGAATCGAAATAAAATTTTCCGGTTGATGGCGAGTTATATATATATATATATATATATATATATATATATATATATATATATATATATATATATATATTTCATTCAACTATTGACATGGTTATTAAAGTGGCACTAATGGCAGACACAACATAAATTTGAAGAAATTCAATGTCTTGCTGAAACTATTATTATACCCTATTGTTAATACTGGTCTATTTAAGGTATCACTACCATATTTACTTTTCTCGTACATTTTCCTGCTTGTGGCTCGTTTGTGACGAGGTCACTGCATTACTGCACTTTTAGACGTAGTACGACTAGGTTACTTATGCTGGAGGGGCCCCGAGTGGCTGAATGGTCTAAAGAGCTTATCGTTACGGATCACTGCCATCTCACCTCTGCCTGCATGGGTTCGAGTCTCCAGGTTAGGCCAATGTGGGTATGTGAAAAAGAATGCCAGTAGGCGTGGGTCGGTAGTTCTTTTTGGGCTTTATACATGGGCTGCCATGCATAGCCTATCTTGTGCTGAAAAATGGCGTTAAACTCTACAGTAACAAAACAGCAACAGCTTATGCTGGATATCAACTTGGACACATAGGCTTTGTTACTTAATAATGCAAATGCCCTTTCCTAGCCAGTTGAGTAACGCGTTTGCTTTGCTCATCTTACTCAAAAGCACAGAAGCTGAACTCAATAAACATATTAATTTCTGTTTAGGCTTTAGTGTTGTCATTTATTGAATGCAAGAACATTTTTCATTGTTTAGGAAAGCTTTAGGACAAATCAGAAAAAATGAAAATGCTTAGCTTAGAGGCAATAACTGGATGCAACAACAGCTGATTGGCTCAGTTAGTTTATGGATACCTGAACAACCCTATTCCAAAGCTTATAAACAGTATGTCAAGAGGACGGTAAAGTGGAGCGAAATGAGTACTAGTTATGTTGAAAAGAAGGATTCTCATGATAACGATAATGATTATCCTATTACTTTCAGATTTCCTTATGCGATTCACTATTCAGACTTCTGACGATTCATGGCAATCAAGAAACGTGAAAAAACTACCAATCAGTAATAGTATTCACAAGAAGAACTCATTATAATGACCCTAATGGTGGTTGGAGATGTAGCAGTTTATTTTTCAAGTTATGTCGGAGAGTTTGAAAAATGAATCTGACTCTGCACGTTTGTGTTTATGTATATCTGAACAAGAAGCTTTGCTATAATCTTTAACCAGAAACACACACCAATGCCAAAAACAAAGAAAAGCATTTATTCATTTAGAAAATTCAATTCAGTGAGCACTCCTATTCAACCAATCTATCATAATATCGATAGCATCGATTATCTTCAATTTAAAGTCATTCTCAAATTTATTCGCTCCTTTTTGTCGTCAAATGGTATTCAATGTAATGTTGAATCTTACCTATAGTTGTCTTGGAAGCACCATAACATCTATATATCTTTTCCAGTTGTAAATCTAACTGTATGAAGAAATGTATGCAGTAAATGGCATATTTCTTCATCTTTAATATTCGATGTAGTTAATACCTTTAGTACAGTTCATTTCTGCACCAGTGAAATAATTTATTAGCTTGTTAGGTAACTCTGATGAATCATTTTCATCTGGAGTGTTTTTCTTCTTCTGGAGGTACGAGGTCGTCTTTCAAATAGTTAATAAAGTGTCACTGAATCTCCAAACTTACTTCTATTACGCAACCAGTGCACATCAGATATGTAAAACTACTATTCTTCTGCCCATATATATTCTTAAATTGTTTCCGACCTAAAGGCTTTTACCTGTATGTATTGAGTCATGTAGCAATCGTAAAGATTATATGCACCTGGACATATTTCCACTCTCAGCGATAAAGAGTATGTCATAGTTCGTCAATCGTATACCTTATGTCTTGAAACTTGCATCGTATACCAATCCGGGAGCGCTGTACTGCATAGTTGTTTCTAGTTTGCAATTTTCACACAGGCATACATGAATTTATAATAAATGTCACAATGTTAGTGTATCTTTCTAAATTAATAGTCTTCCAGATCTACAAATGTTTTCAAGTTAAAATTCTACCTGACATACTGAACAGGAATGCCTGTTAGCAAACTGCTTCTTTTCACATTTCTACAAAAAGGATGGAACAGCTTTGCTGAATTGAAATGTTGCTCGTATGCGTCGGTGAATACCAAAGCTTAAGCAGGTTCATAAACCATTTCTGAAACTTCACTCAGCCCATAGTAACATGGTTCAATACAACCTATTCATCCATAAGTTGTTGGGTAAAATCTCTTATGAAATGATTTGAGGCTTAAACAGCGCCTTGACGGAATGTATTTAAATGTCGCAGGATATGATGTATAGATATGTGCAATAAATGAAAACCGGAACATTGATATGATGTTTATATTTTGTAAATAATTTTATAGGCGAACTTTCATCATCATCATCATCATTACTCTCTCTCTCTCTCTCTCTCTCTCTCTCTCTCTCTCTCTCTCTCTCTCTCTCTATATATATATATATATATATATATATATATATATATATATATATATATATATATATATATGCACAGTTGTAATTCTTGCACACAAAATAGATTTAAATACACACTACATTGAACGTTCTACTTCGATAAAAAGACTGAACAGTAAAATGACTATTCTGCTCTTCACATCCCAAACTCGGAACATATTTGGTGGAATTTACGTAGAATTCAGGAAACAACTGGTCAAGTGAAATTTGTATGATCTTTTGTGGTCTTAGAAATAAATATATATACTTAATACATTAATATACTCTAGTTATTAAATAAAACAATGACATTTAGTTTTCTTTTTTATTCGAAATTCTTTCCAAAACTTGGATATGGTCCGCATACCGTCACAACGGCCCATTCGGCTGCCATGTGTGTGTGCAAAAGTCTCACAGACAGTCCGACTGCCAGACAGATGACTGAGCAAACTCAAGCTCTGTGTAGAATCTCTGGGTAGCTCTCCTATACATTTCTCATTATCACTTAAGCAACACACATCATAATCAATTATGAAACAAATATCATGGTACCATCACTGGGATGTTGTAACCAAACTGGTAATAAAAAACAAATTTCTGAATTCTTGATTTTGAAATTCGTGCATTACCAAGGAAAGCGGAGAAAACTTATCCCCATAACATAAAAATAACACGTGAGGTCATCGATACTAAATGCTGTGAACGTCCTATATATAAATTAAAGTTTCAGTTGAATTGTTTTTATTATGTTTTGTAAAGAAAAAGATCTTACACTTTAACGTGAGGAATCTCTAAACACAGCAATGGAACATTTCCATGACGCTGCCTACGTATTTTCCATACAACTCTGAAGGGTTGAGTTCAGGGGAAAGAAAGTTAGTCTGTTAAGCAGCTTCGAATTCTAAATAAATTAGACTCCCTGTTGGAGGCTATATTATCCTGCTATAGTTTTGGTTTGTTTTCTTCTCATTCTCTGTATTTTTACTGAAATTACCAAGTTTCATCATGCTCATACAAAACTCTGAAATATAGTGCTACAGCTGCAAGTCACGTAAACTTTCATCGCTTTGGGAATTAATGATGATCAGTTGACATTTCATGTGGCCTAATTGCAACTGTAAAGGTCTCAACCTTAACTTGTGACATGGTTCATACGCCAAATGTAACCAAAACCTAATATACTACCTACGATTGAGAGACTGGGATGCTGAACGTGATGCATCAGGACAAACATCAAATGCTGTCGTGAACAGTTTTCGGCCTGGTTTTTTTCTGGCATAAAGTCTTGGTACACAGCAACCTGCTTTAAACCGACACTAACATCTTTTCTCTGTATGGTCAAAACGGTGGTTAAGTCGTTCAGAGTCCTGTATAGAAAGGTGATAGCCTACAAAATTAATAAATGTTCACATGAATTTAAGAAGCTAAGTACATTTTATCAAGGTAAGTAGCAGGTGACACCGTGTTGTGAAATCAAAGACTTTATACTCAGTGCCATTTTTTGTTGTTGCCTTAAATCTACTTGAATCCTGCACCCTTTTCTGAGATTACGTCAGAATTCACTAACCTGCACAAGAGTAGTATTGAATGGGGCCATATTAGCCTCAATGGGAATTAGCATTAAAAACACCCCTGGGCCACTTTAGCCTCAATGGGAAATTTAACATTACGAAAACACCTGGGCCACTTTAGCCTCAAGGGAAATTTAACATGGGAACAAATTTTGGGCTTGTTTAGCCTCAAGGAGAATTTAACATGGAAAAATATCTTGGGCTACTTTAGCCTCAAGGGAAATTTAACATGGAAAAAATCTTGGGCCTGTTGAGCCTCAAGGGGAAATGGAACAGGGTCGGGACCCTATTAAAATAGGGTCCCGACCTGATGGGTCTATGGAAATGGAACAGGGGAAAATTGAAACAGGGAGGGTCTCTATTTTTTTTTTTTTTAAAAAAAGGGTAAGCAATTGAAAGTCTATCTCTTTTCGAGAGATGTGGGTGGCCCTGAGAAGGGCCTTTGGGTTTCTTCTTCTAACTTCTCCACTTCTTCCACCAAGTCCTCACTTTTTCCATTATTCCTTTCTTCTTCCTCTTTTCAGTTTCTGTTATCCAGTCAGGATGACCCATATCTCTGAATTTCTGTTGGATCTTCATCCAATTGTTATTCAATCTTTCAAACTCTAATTTCTTCTTCTTATTTTCTTCTTCCTTTCTCTCTTTGCTCCATTTTTCTTTTATTTTCATCACTTCTACTTTCATTACCTCTCTAATTAGTTCTTCTGCTTTTATCAACTGGTTAAAACCCCACTTTACGTACCACCTGTCAGTCCAATAAAAGCTATTTTCTAGGAAGCTCCTGACTTCTATGACATGATCCAAGGCTTGCTTTAAAGTACCTACTCTCATGTAAGGTGGGTCAATGAATCCTCTGATTCTTTCTACTTCTTCCTCAATCATTCCCCCTATTAGATCTTTTGCTACTCCAAGACTCTTCACATTGTTCAGGCTACCTTGAAATCTTCCTTCCTTATTCAATCTTTCTACTACATAAGTCCCATCCATGATCCAAAAATAGCTATGTCTCAAATCGTTAAATAATTTTGTCACCTCCATCTTCTTTGTTTATTCCTTAGAATGGTGCGAACGACTAACACTGTGGGTTCTTATACGAAAAGTGAGAACGTGATGGAAAACATTCCCCTAAAGCCCAAAAATTATATTACCTAGATCATCACTTAAAACGCTCGGACGTGAAGGAAAACATCCCCTACTTTTCTCATTTCATATGATCTACTATCCACATACGTGAAGCAGCAATAAACAAACACCAAATCTACTATCCACACACGCAAAGCATTAAAATGAAACCCCAAATTTACTATCCACACAAACATACGTGATCACTTACAAAGCCCAATAATCTACTATCCACACAAACGTACGTGAACTCTTACAAACACAAACACATACACTCACACTATTTAAAAAGAGTCAGTGTTTATATTCACACTACTCTACATACACACATTGGCAAATGGATTACGATATCTTTTCTAGAGATTGGGGTAGCCCTGAAAAGGGCTGTTTTTTTAAACTCCAGATGCACCTATCTAATGCTGGCACCTTCCTGGTCTGGTACCGCACACGCATCTTCGACTCCAGTCTCCTTGCCAATTCACCCTTGTTGCTGTAAGCGCAGAGGCGGGTTGAGTGGCTTCACTATTCCAATCTTCTGTCTCTGGAATAGTGAAGACTTCCCTTTCTCTTCTTCTATTTCTAATTCTAGGATGAATCGGCATCCTTACCTCCTGTTGTAACTGTGGTGCAGCTACAGGTTGGGGAGATGTCCTCGCCTCAGGTGTCACCTTGCACACAGGGTTCATCATAGGGTGACATCTGATCTCTCTCTTTCTTTCCTCCTCTTCTTTCATTTTTCTCTCTTCCTCCTCCTGTTCTATCCTGGCTTCTTCCACAAGGGCCTCCGCAGCCAGCCCGTTCAGGAGGCATCTGGCATATTCCAGGTGCATCTGGAGTTCAAAAAGTTTTTCAAGTCTGCTACTCATTTTTATTGTTGATCAATCAGCAAGGGTAGCTAGACTGCCGAGCGATTTTTAATTTATAGTGAAAGCGCGGACGTGAAGGAAAACATCCCCTAAGACAAAAGTTATCTTACCTAGATCATGACCAAACAACGCGCGGACCTAAAAGAAACACTCACTTTTTTATACTACCCATTACTAATTTAAAAAATGTTCATTAATCACTTCAATATACTATCCACATACGCAAAGCAATCAAATCAAACCCCAAATCTACTCTCCACGCACGTCAAACAGCAAAAAAAAAACAAAACATGATCATTATCTACTATCCACACAAACACATACACTCACACCACGAAAGAGTCAGTGTTTATATTCACACTACTCTACATACACACATTGGCAAATGGATTGTTATTTCTTTTCTAGAGTATTGGGTAGCCCTGAAAAGGGCTGTTTTTTGTGTGCGAAGTTGAAGCTAGGGCGATCTTTTAGTTTCTAAGAATGCGATGTCCTCTGACGATAGACTTTCTGACGATAGGTCTGTTTCTTCGGAAAGAGAAGAAGAACTCTTTGGTGTCGATACGACAATCGACAAAGCCTCTGTCAGGTTCAGGTTGCTGCTGCTGCTGTTGTTGCTGCTGTTGCTGCTCTCTCTGCTGTTTCTGAAGTCTGTACTTCTCTGTCCATTCTTCTTTCTTCCTGTTCACTTCTTCTCTGAAGAGCTCTTCTATCAGGTCTTCAGTTTCTTTTAACATTCTCACATTCTCTATCTCTTCTGGCTTCGGTATCAGACTGTGTCTGACCCTATGCAAATTCACGTAGGCTTCGTTTCGCTTAGCTAGTTTGGAGCACATCTTCGTAGGAGGATGAGTCGGCAATGGATGGTTAGACTGGAAACTACCCCGGTTTTTAAAGTCAAAGCGCGGGCGTGAAGGAAAACATCCCTACACGGTTTTAGAGTCGGAACGTTCAGTGAGTGTCATGAGAGAGATAGTAAGAAATCAAAGAGCATGAATCAAAATTCTTATAGCCAAACAAAAAGACAGGCATTTTTTTCCAAAACAACATTTTTTATTCAAAATTACTTAACACTAACAAACAACTCTAACATTTTTAACAATAATCCAACAATATGACATCAAACATTTTTTTCAAATGACAAACATTTTTTTCCAACTAACACACTATTTTGGACAAGGCTGACAACGTTGTGAATGAAATTGTGATTTCCACTGTTGAAAGTCATTAGGCCATTGATGGACACTACGTTTCCTAGCTTGAGACAAAAGATAAGCATAATGGTCACAAAACCATCGATCTACTTTTACATCGTTTCTAGAAGAAGAACCAGGATCAAAATGAGTCACTAAATGTTCTAAGGAATAACCCAGGCTGCGATGATGCAGAAAATACACACAATATTGTCCACACACCAAGGAATCTGTGCCTTGTAATTTCACATTATTGAATCGGGTGGTCTGAGCATTTCTTCTCATAAAGTCAATGATATCGTCTTCCAAAGGAGGCAATCCATACGAATCGAAATATTCCACACATCCTTCTTGAGGAAAGTAGACGGCTACCCAGTGGGTTCCTGGGAGATGACTGTCGTCCGTGTTGATCACATAAGCTAGATGGTCTTGAGGTTTACGATGAGGGAGTTTATCTTTAGCACAGACGACAGGATTCCAAGAAGCCGTGTACGAGCTGTGGTTCAAAAGGTAATAAAGTTCCCAGGTATCCATTGATTTGTGTGTTTTTTTTCTTCACAGGTAATGATAAGTGATCAATTCGATCCTGACTTTTTGCTTGAAAATGTCTGACAAGTAAAAGGCATTTAGCTCCGACTTCTTACTCTGGTCCAAGAGAGATTCGATGCGACGGCACTCCAGAGACGTTAATGGAAGAGAAGAATGTTTATCCAGGCCTTTATACCACTCGTTCAACACGAATTCTATTTCGATGTGATCCCAAGTTTTGTCCAGATATTCCTCCAATTTTTCTTCTTGACTTAACATCAGACATTTGTCGTGTTGAATTTGACTGGGATGATCGTTGTGACATCCATAACACTCTTCCTTGATCAATTCTTTCATTATATCTGCCAGTAATGTAGCAAAACAGGAGACTAAATGGGTTTCTTGTTCTGGCCATCTCGACTTCATCATGATAACTTCCTCGTCTTTGTCTTGAGATTCGTCTTCCCCGGTCTCCTCACATTCCATCTCCAAAGTTTCTATACTAGGTAAAGAGGGATAACAGTCTTCCATGGCTTCTAATAGTCTAGAATGACTTCTCTCAAACTGTTGATTTCTATGGTATTGTCAAATTCTGCATACAGGAGGACGTTCACTGTGTGATCTGGAGGTGGATTTGCAAACTGAAGTTCCACACGAATCTGACCGGATTTTATAGGGTGGAAATGTCCCTCGTCGCTGCCTTGGTCTGGAGTGAAATCAAAACCCCACAACGTCAGCCTCCTGCATAATCGTCGTACGAAATACCGTGACTGGTGTTGGTTCCTAACTGTCCGGTGGCTTCGTACAGCGACAAGTACGATCTCAAATAATTCTTCGCGACACCAAAGTTAGGCTCAAACGGTCGGGTACACAAGGTCTTGCCGTCGCGACTGACTTCGATCTTGGACACATTGTAATGTTGAAACTCAAAAGGATTTTGATCGTGAGTTCCGTTGAAGGCTGAATTCCTGACGATACCAACAATCAAACGCTTGGGTAACTGTCCTTGGAACAGATGATCTTCGATCATAGATCGCTGTCCAGCGGGAACGGTGAACGTTTTCACTTCTACGCGTCGTATCGGATACTTGGCGGTCATTCTGCTCAACGTCTGACTGACGTCGTTTCCCACTTTAGGCAACACTTCCACACGACGCACGTAAAGTTGGGCTTCTTGAATGATAGTTTTGTATTCATTGGCATGGGCCATCAAATGGAAAGCGGCACTGCTACGATTCAGTCTCAGACGGATATCCACCCCGTTGAGCAAATACTTTTCTTGTAACCACATGTCCAAATGCAATCGATCCATCAGTTCTAAACTTCGCCCTTTCAGAATTTTCTTACGACGGTCGTTAAACCCCACATTGTGAGGATTGTCATCTTCTGTTAGGACTGTGTCGCTAAACGTGGCTACACCTGCCGTGTCAGGTTTCTATACCACGCAAGCATCCAGATGAGTATTCTTGGCTTCTTTTCCGTACGTCAAGAGATTTTCCAGGTAGGCACGATGTGGGTAAGTATCCATGCTGCTGCTGACCAGTTTGTTATTCAAGTACAAGTCCACTTCGCTGAACAAGGAATGCATGAAATTGTTGACAGGAGCTACTCAAGCATCGCCTCCTGGATTGGTGTTGTCCGTTTTGATCACTTTCACTTTCAAGTACAGGTAACTGCTATTCAGATCGATGTAATCTTCGGGCTGTCCTTTGATTTCAAACTCGATGGGAGCGGAATTCGTCAAAGAGGAGACGGGATGAAATTCCACCCACTGGAATTCTTGCATGGTTATCATGGTGGGGGGCATGGCAAACAGATCCAGTTCCGACTTGGAACAGGCGCAAGACTCTCTGTGCATCAATTTTTTTGTTGCTGTGTCTCAATAATCGAAAACGTCTAAGTCTCGAACGGTTCTTCTTTTCTTTGCCTTTCTAGCTTTAGAAGTGTGAAGTCTGGTGAAAGGGTGTTTTCTTCGTCGTCTCTTTCTGCCTTGTCCTTGCTGAATGCCTGACTCGGTAGCGTGCAGGGCATTTATAGGTGTTTCTCGTCGGCCCAAAAGGTCTTTGCCCGTTTGCAACAAGACATTTTTGCCTGCCCTCATGAAGGCTTCTTTGGGGTTTTGTTTGTCGATGATGAGATTTTGGAGAAATTCTTTGCCTTGCGTCAATGCTGCATCTTTCAAGGCGTGCAATCCGCGTGTCACCATCGGTTTCAACACCGGGGCCACCGAACGAAAGGCCGATTTTAACATATCTCCTAAACCGTGTCCTCGCTGTCGAGCAACCCCTCGGTACACTGGATACATGACTTACGAGTCGTGAGAGAACCGTTTTCGAAAATGGAGTTTCACCGTGACTTTTCCTTTGGTGAATGGAATATTTTGTCCCAGATCTCCTTTTATAGCAATGTTGACCGTGTCCAAATACGACTTACTGACAGGTAAATAGTGAGGATGTACAAATTCGTGGTAAGTGTTTCCACCTTCCTCGTCAGCGGTCGTGGCAGAATCCACTTTGAAAGGAATGACACGCAGTAACGGCACAGAGGTGTGTCCCACCACGTTATACTCCACCACATCGAAGTGAGTACACAAACATCAAATTCAGTCCTTGGTTCAGTTCTACCGGGGCACGAAATAACTTGCTAAAAGACTCGTTGTCGTAAATGATTGGTAATTCCTTTTTCTTGATCATGGCCATTCTCATGTCCATGTCTCCGCCCAACATGTCAAACAATTCAGGACAAAATAAAATGGACACGATTTTACTCCCGTCAAATTTCATCAAAAAGCGACGAGCTGCTTTGTGGTATTCCATGGTGACACTTTTTTTGACACTTTCCAAAGGTTTCATAAACACGACATTAAACCTGGAGGCTATGGTGCTGACCAAATGTTGACCACTAAAATAATAGCCTGGGGGAATGAACAAGTGATAGGTGGTGTATTTTTGATTTTTTGTGCCAGGGGTTTTCTTGTCATATTTGCCATAGGTATCCAAGTACTGTTGCAATGGTTCGTCATGAACTTCCACATCAAAAAAATTTTGATTGGGAAGGACATTGAGGACTTGGGTCGGGTGAATGATTTCTACTAAAGCCACTTCCCAATAGGCTTCGTGATCTAATTGGATGGCCTGAGGTAATTTGGCCGTATAACAGCACAACGTGTTGTTGGGAAACACCTCTATGGAACTGTCACTGGGTAAGGTTAAGTAAAATTGGTTGTTATTGTTCATAATTCCAGAGTTCTGTGGCTGTCCGAGGGGTTACTGGACGTCAGAGGAGTGTCTCCGCCCAAAATGCGGTTGTTATTGTTGTTGGAGTGGTGACTGACACTGGCACTGGACACAAGGTTCCCGTTGTTCCCGTTCGAGGTGAATTTCAGGGAGGGATTAGGAAGCAGGTAACCGATGCAACTGCTCAATAAAATGGTCCACAATTGTTTGTCTCCTTGTTGCAAACTCAAATTGGCAATGGCTGCCCCGATGACACAATACACCACGAAGATTTGGCAGAAAAAGAAGATTTGCGTTTTAGGAACACGTTCTCCACACCACACCCACAAGGGTTGTTTCTGTAAATCTTGCAGAGAAGAACTGGGTGAAGGAGTGGTCGACGTAGCTGCGTCTGTGTGAAAGGGCATGATGGTTACTTCTTTTTATAGTCGATGACTTGCGAAGCGTCGATCCAAGAATCAAAACTGGGAGGATATCCTTTCCAACGTACTTTGACTTCTTTGACACGTCGTTTGCCCACTTTACGGGTTCTGCGTTCGAGAATACTTTCGATGTCGTACACGTCGTCTTCTTTTTTGGTGACACGTTGTAACTCGGGCAAATAAAACGTTCCTTTGAGCACTTCTCCGTTCATGTCTTCCAATTTATAGACGGCAGGATGACGACCATGCACTCGTCCAGTGACACGAAACAATTCGGTGGTCCAGTTAGGTAAGTAACCTTTGTCGAAAGTGCGTTTGGTTTTGCCAATGCGTACCCAATCTCCTACGTCAAACACTCCACTTTTCTTGGGGACAGCCCTCGTCGGGGACGCACCAAACAGGCGCTCGAACACTAGCACTTCGTTTTCGGGAGTCACTTCTTGCGGGGCACGTCCAATGCTTCGATGGTAAGATTGGTTGTACGCTTGCACCATGTGTGGTAAGATGTCCATGTACTTCAGAGTGTGGTGATGCGTAAAATATTTCCACATGCGTTCTTTCAAAGTGCGTTGAAAACGTTCCACGATGCTGGCTTTGGTTTCGGGATTTTCGGTGGTAAAAAAATGAATGTCACGTTTCTTTAATTCTTTTTGGAAAGCTTGGTTCAGAAATTCGGTACCTTTGTCCGTTTGCCATCGAAGAGGGTGACGACCGCTTTGTTTCAACACCCGTTGCAGGGCTCGCACTAACTCGCTGCTCGACTTGGAAGTCAAGGGCACGACCCAGGGAAATTTGGAAAAGACGTCGATGACACAAAACAAATATTTGTAGCCACGATTGTAGCTGGCCAAATGAGAGACATCGGCTAAATCGGCTTGCCATTGATGATCGATGCCTTCCACTCGGGTGCGACTTCTGGCAAACTTGCGTCGAATGGGTTTGTGTAAAGTGTAGGTAGCTTGTTCTTGTAACCATCGTTGCACTTGAGGTAAACGGAGACTTTTCAGTCGAGTTTTGGCAGCACGATACAATTTTTGAACTCCTGCGTAACTTGCAGGATGGGAGGGATCGTAGTAAATGCTGGCTAACACCTTCTCCATTTTTTTGGTGTGTTAATAAGGCACCCACTCTTCCATGATGCTACTTTGGGTGGGAAGAAAGGGTGGTTTAGAAACGGATTTACGTGTCCGATGGGCTACGGGAGTAGAAGTCGAAGGTAGTGGTGGTGGAGGTGGCAATGGAATGGTTTTGGTCTTCTTTTCTTTTTTCACTTCTGGTTTCCCTTCTTTCTTTTTCACTTCTGTCGAAAGAGGAGTGGACATCATCTTTTTAACCCAAGCTTTCATTTCTTCTCGTTCGGGTGTGGGGGACGGGGTCAACAAGGATGCTGCAATCTTACTTGAAATGGGAGCTGCTGACGGTGTTTGAAACACTTCTCGCATCTCTTCTTCCTCAGGTCTTCGTGGGGGAGCATCTCTGGTGACCCCTGGGGATGGTAGTAATGGTGGTGGTGGTAGTGATGATGGTGATGGACTTTTCATCAAGGTCTTAAAATCTTTCAGAGTGGGTAGAGCTGTTTCGTCTAAAGCTTTCTGGTGAAAGAGTTGCAGTCGTTGCAAGAGTTGACCGTACTTTTGCGATTTTTCTGTTTCGGACAAATCTTGGCGATCCATCAAGGACTGTAATTCGTGTTGTAACTGGGACATCTCGCTCAAATTGGGATTGGGAGGTAAATGCGGCGTGTTCCATCCATCGTTTGTAAGGCACTAAAGCTAGTTTTCGTCCTTCCATGGGGTTGTCAGGGGTCAATTCTGAGATCTTGGGACTTCAGAGGGCCTTTTTATCTTGCTCTCACCAGTCCTCCCAACATGGTTCCCAAGACTCCTTTCAGTAAGGGGCCTAACAAGAGGGGTAAAATGTTTCCACGTTGGACCAACATCTTCCTCTTTTGACGAATGGGAATTTTCTTTTGAACCATTTGGCGAAGAGCGTGACGATGTTTGCCTAAGCATTGTTTCTGGTGTTTGGACAAAGGGATCGTGCCTTTCAAGACGTTCAAACAACATTCGCACACGTTATCGATGACCTCTTTGGAAGCTGATTGAATGAGTTTTTTTCGTAGGGGTGGAGAAGCTTTGGACAGGACAGATAACACGTCCCCATGTTTGACTAAACGTGGTGGCAGTCCTTTCCTTTTCTTTCCTTGGGGTTGTTTAGGAGAGGGATGTTTTTTTAAGGTGACATCTTTGAATCTTGAGGAGCACCAAAACACTGATACCCCTACTCGGTCACAGGCATTTTTTATACTGGAACGCGTCGCCACTGATTGTCTTTACGTCGTATCAACTTCAGGACAGGCATGACACGTCGTGCAGGGGTACGTAACGGACTAAATCGAGCCAGTTCTTGCTTGGACAAATCCAGTAAACTTTGTAACATGCCCGATCTTTCTTGAACTTTGATTTTGGGAGAAGATACTTTGTGAGCAGCAGCCACTGCCACTAAATTGGAGGGTCCTGCCACTGGGGAAGTTCTTCTTGGGGTCATCAACGGAGAAGTTCTTGGTGTGATCAACGTCTCCAAGTACTCTTCAGTTCTTGGTGACATGAACGGGGAAGTGGATGAACGTGAGGCTCCCGGAGACGCGGTCACCGCCGTGGCAGGTCGTGGATTGCAAGTGTAAGGTTGAGTCCTGGCCGAAGTGCCTCTCTTGCGACTAGTTTTCTTCTGTGGGCTTTTCTTTTTCTGGGGACTTTTTCTCTGTTTCTTTTCTGGGGGCTTCTTTTCTTTTGCCGGGGTGGTGTCTGGTAAGAGGAGGGTCCCGCCACTGGAGAAGTTCTCCTTGGGGACCTGGTCTTTTTTTCCTTCTTGGAGCTTCGTTTGACTTTTTTCTTGGGGAGAACTTTGGGGGCATTAGGATCCCATCTTAAGAGAGAGCGAATGATGACCTCTCCTAGAGTACCGCTCCCTCCAGGTTTCAAAATGATTTGTGTTTTGGTTTGAGTGTCGATGCGGGGATCGGCCAGTTGGGTCAAAGCGACTTTGTTTCGATCAAAAAAGCGTTTGGTTTGATGAGGAATCTGAATGATCCCTTGGAGTAATTGATGTGCTGTCACCGTGAACCATCGTAAGACTTCTTTGAGACTAGCTTCTAAGACACGAGCTCGTATTTGTGGATTTTTTTCTCGACTGATGCCATACAAGGCACGAATCAATTGGACGGGAAGATGCGACTGAAGGGACGTCATGTTCAAACTGTGTGAGACAGACGAAAAGTGTCTGAGGTTTTTATAGATTTTTTTGTGGAATGAAGTTAAGTCGAGGACGGAGACGTGTACAAGACAGGCCCTCCGTCTTGGCACCAGTGGTGAAAGAAGTGGGTACGAAATCGCAAATCATCGGGGGTTGTAGGTTTCAAATCGATGAGTAAATAGGCGTGTGGTGTTTGGGTGGCATCGTCGTACGCCTGAGTCAGCCAAGGCGTCCCTAACTGTTTGGCTAAGACTTGCACTTGCGATTTATCTCGAGGGCTTTTAAACAAGACCACGTAATGTGCATTGAGACTGATGGTGCGATGGGCTTTACTTTGTTGAAACAAATTTTGAGTGATGTAAACGACACTGGCATTACGGTGATGCCCTTTGCGCGTGAACCACAGTTTAATTTCTTCTTCGTCTTCTCCTTAGATGTCGTCGAAAATGACCAAATGGGTTTGACGGGAGTCAGAGACGATGCCGTCGTCTTCTTTAGGAATGCCTTCCACAAACACGATGGAATCGCCTTGACTTTCTCGCAAGAGGCTGTACGCCGATTGCCACTCTTTGTAACACCACACGATGCGTTGAGGTGGTCGATCGATCAAATGATGTTTGTGTTCGATCAAACGTTTGACGAATTCGGTTTTGCCTGAACCGCTAGGTCCAGCAATGAGCATATTAAAGGGATGGCGAAGATACAAAGCCTCCCAACTGGCACGATCTAAGTGTTCGTCGATGACTTTGACAGTGGAGGAAGAGGGAGCAGAGACAGCAGAAGTAGCCATAGTGTCAGGAATGTCACTTGTGACACGAAAACAAACAAGACGAGAGTTTATATACTTTTTTCAGAACACGTTTATTGAATGTTTTAAACATGAATACGAAAGACAAAAATACATAAAAGCCAAAGGCACATGAAAATCATTAACGTGGAATAAAAACAAGTGTCTGTACAACATGTTTTGGGTAATGTTCTGACCAGTTCTATAGGGGGTAAGGTCACACAAGTGTCCTCCCGGAATGACCTTTCAGGCATGTCCACGACAGTCCTGTCCTGGGTGACCGCTTCTTCTGGCACCGTCACTAACACAGGTTGAAAAGTGATTTTTTTCCTTGAACAACTCTCGTGCATACTGGGCCACTTCCTGGGTCCAAGCCTCAAAACCCCCTTTATTCCAGTCACGGACATCTGTCCAATGGGGGTGTAAGTCACAAGCTACACACACATCGTCATACACGTTTTGGGTAGCTAAAGGTTGACGAATCTTTTTTTCCCGTTGAGGTAGAGAAGTATCCAGATGAAAACGTAAGGCTTTGAGCAAAAGGAGTCTTTCGTGACCATTTAAGGCCATTGAGGTGGTAAGTACTGATCGTAAAGAGTCCACAAAGAATCGGCTGGTAAACGAAATCACAGAAAACAAGTCACTAAGACACACACCACTTGTCGACCCAAATTGAATGGATACAGTTCTTGTAATAATCGATAGTAATGATCCACGGTTTAAATATGGCCACTGAGTTCCTTCCACGGAATCTGTTCAATTACATGTGACATAAGTCGTGGCATGGCAGCCTGTTTTTATAGTCTCTTTGTTTCGGAAACAATACACGTACTTTCTAGCCAAAGATCTTCGTTCTCCAGTAGGGAATCTAAATCTTGCATACTGTAACCGAAACGTCAGAGTTTGTTTAGAAGTTTCCTCTTCCGCTAAGTAGATTCCACGTAAAATATGTTGGTAATCCTTTAATTTGTCTTCCTCAGTGCGTTGCACTAGGTGAATCTCGAAGTAACCAAATGATGAACACGTGGATCATCGGGGCCCTGGAAGTATTGAACAAGGTCTGACCACTGAACCAATTTCTGACGAATCAGTTCTTTTATACCATTCATGTACCAGTGGTTAAAGATCTGGTGACGTAACGGATGCAACTGTTCTTTACGTTTGACTTGTATTTTGACCAGCTCTCGGTAAATGCGTTCTCTCAACTCCACAGGCAAAGCACGAATGTTCTCTTGTAAAGTATCCATGAATAGATCATACTAAATCCTCTTTTGTCAGACACAAGAAATGTACCGTTTGCACAGACATGGTTTTAATTCATTGTCGAATCTAAATCGTTTCATCACTAATCTACACATTAAAATTCGTTCAGAAGTTTCCTCTTTCACTAAGTTGACATTGCGTAAAAGATGTTGGTAATTCGTTAACTCTTCCTCTGGAATTGGATCCAGTACGTTTACAATGTAGTAGATAGAATCATCCATACCAAACCAATTCTTTTTATAACCAGGAGGTCGTTGATCAATGTCTGTCCAATGGAACACTTTCAACTCAATCAGTCCTTGTATAGCATTCAGGTACCAGTGGTTCAAACACCGGTGACGTAACGGATGCAACTGTTCTTTACGTTTGACTTGTATTTTGACCAGCTCTCGGTAAATGCGTTCTCTCAACTCCACAGGCAAAGCACGAATGTTCTCTTGTAAAGTATCCATAAACAGATTATGGTAAGTTACTTCAATGTCTCGGTCCCACTAAGGGTAAGTAATGACAATTCGGTGACCATCGAGCATATTCTACGTAGGCCGAATCTTGCGGTTCCCAATGGTGAAGTGACACACCGCAACTGAAGCACTTGACTTTATCTCCTTCGCCCAAGTAGAACAATCCGGCTCTGGCTAATTCTTCGGGGGTCGGTCCTCCCAGATACTTAGGCCATTTTCCTTTGAACGATTGAAGACGATTTTCAAAGTCGCAGTATTCCGACAAACGAAGAGGAAACGAATATTCGTCTTTCACAGGTTCGTTTCGATGAGGGTTGGGTGACATGGACAGGAGTTTGCTCAGGGCTGGATGACATCCGTAGGGAGGTAGATGTGAAGGTGAACATCCACCTTTAAAACGAAACCCAGTAAAATGTCCAAGAGGACAAGTGGCATCGCTTTCGCATCCCTCAGGTTTGACACGTACAGCATCGCTTTCCATGATAGGGGTAGTGAGAACAAAGTTCCCATGATGCTTTACGGCATCGCTAAGGTCACAGCGTACAGCATCGTTCCCATCGCAAGGCTCACAATCGCATTCCACTTCAGAAGCCCCACACTTGAAGTGTACCTGTCTGAATTTGTTTTGTGTTTCTCTGAAAGTATTCATCTTGTTCGCTTGGTCTTGGTAGTCACAATGAACTATCGATCTTGCCTAAGGTTCCTTTTTATATACAGACCAATACCGACGTGTCCATACGGTAAGGTGAAATGATTGGGAAGTCGCACTCGCTTCTGGTACACGATTTGATAGACTTTTTCCAAGGGTCGACTGACGATGTGGTGAGTGGGTAAACGTACAATCTTGTTGGGTTGATAGGTGGTCACTTTAAAGTGTTCATCCTCTCCAGATTGCAAGGCCTCTTTCAATACCCCAAAGTTGACCACACGACTGGTACGATAATTCAGAGTCAATCCTTTCACTTTACACGTCTTGTGCACTTCTCCTTGTGGGTCCCGATATTCGTAGCCGTAATTTTTTGGACCGCCAATGACGAAACTTAGAATCTTGTCGTCGGGATGCTCGTCTGTCCGGCTCCTAAACGGTCTCCTTCGATGTCAGGGTGCTGTTGACTCGGGTGATGGATGTAAATGCAACTGTCCGTGTCAAAGTACAGGACGCGTTCCCCTAACAGTTCTAAAGCTTCGTACAATTTTAAGCGAGCATGAGCTGTCACGTAAGCCGCAATGATGACATTTCCAAAAGGGTCGTCTTGTACAAAGTCCAGATCTTCTTCGTAATTGACCAAGATCAAATCCTCACGAACGACGTCCACGTGTTTCATGTATTGGTTTTGTCGTAAATCATCTGAAAGTAGCGGGAAGGTTCTGTCAAATATTCCGTCTTGGGTAAACACGGTCCCAGTATTTCTCTTTGAATGTCTTTTGGTCTTCGGGAGTGTGACACCAGGAAGGATAGCCGCTGGCTTCTTGCTTCAGTTTCAAAAAGGCATCCACGTAGTCGGCGAAAATGCCTTTCTGACTGGGGTCACCCTTGTGGTATTGTTGTGTCTTGGGAAAGTGGCAAATTTCGTACACTTCTAACAGTTCGTATCCCATGTCCAGAGCTTTGAACAATTCCACGCTAACCCACGTCCCCGTCAAGGCCCGTTCTTTCTGGGTGTGCTGACAAGGCTGATCTTGGTTGCACGTTTCGGCACAAGTACGGCACAAAGGAAACATCAGTTTACCTTGGCAATGGTGAGGTAAGACGGGATGGTATAGGTTCGTGGGATGCAAAACTTTGCGCTTGATCAAGCCTTCGTATTGTCGAATGTTTTTTCAGGTCGATATGTTCCGTGAACAATTGTGGGTGCCCTGCAGGAAAGCGAAAGTATTTGATTTCTTCTCCTTTCTCTTCGTCGGCTTGGTACAGCAAACAGGTGGCATTGGTCCTTCCTCCGTACAAACTATCCCTCGGGTTCAGGGGGTCCATGAACTGGTAACTTTCCACGAGGCATTTAAATTCGGGATCGGTTTTCAAACGGTGATCGTACTCGTGTTCCCACATTTCCACCACTTGGTATCCTTCCTGTTCTAACTTTAGGCGTCGCTGACAAGTGTCCTGGTACAAGTCTTCCATGGTTCGTTGAAAAACTGATTTTTAGTGCTACGATCAGGGTAACAGACGGGACATCCGTGAAATAAGCAACCGTTAAACTCGTACACGATCTTGGGGTTTTCTAAGTTCCAACCATCGACCGAATGCGTTCCGATGGTCTTTTCTCCCCCTCCGTTGCGGGCATGCTGAATCTACTTGTCTTCCTTGTCGCACAAGTAATGTAACCAACGTAGGGCTTTGACCGAGTATTGACGTTTGACAAAGTTGTTCGTTTGAGGACTGATGACAGCCACGGTGTTTTCAGGCATGAATCGTTGTCGGTACACTAAGGAACACGTCTTGGCAATGGTGCAAGCTTCTTTCAAAGGATCGACCCCTCTGTGTTCCATAAACAGTTCTCGAAATTTTCCACAGCAGCGCCGTAAAATGTCCACGTCGGAACGACAATACTTTAGCATTTCTTCCTGAAACTCGAAAGAGTCTGAGGCGTGAGCCTGGTACCAAGCGTCGAAATCGTCTCGTTGTTCGGTACGCATGTTGTCGGGGTCGTAATAGTGAGCCTCAGGCAAATGGGGTAGAACGGCGTGTTGATTGGCTTGCGTATTGAAAAAGTGTGGAAAGTACCCTTTAGCCATTTCTGTCATTCCAAATGTTTTAGGCATTCGACTCAAAGGCATGGCTAAGTAACTCATCGAATCTTTAAACTGCACTTGTCCCACTTGCATGAAAATGATTTTGGCTCCGTTCAAAGTGATTTTAGGACGTTCGGTGCCTTGTTCCGCATAGTATCTCAAAAGAAACTGTCCATCGTATCCGGATAAATTGTGAGCCATTACCGTGGCATGACGATGACAATCTCCGTAACGTTCGATGTCCTCTTAGCTCCACGTCTTGTCGATGGGGTCTAAGACCCATTGGGCGAAATCGGCTAGCGTGTTCGGTCCCCGAAAAATTTTTTCACGCCCTCCGGGAATCTTGCTGCAGTGAGGGCAATGACTGAAGATAGGTTCTTGAATGCACTTCTCGCACGCTCGATGAGCCACGCAGAAATTAGGAATGTGAATGCCGGTCTCTTGCATGCATTCGAAATCGAAAAAGATGAAATTGCCTTTCTTCTTGCGTCCATCCTCTTTCTCTGGTGGGGGTTGGTATTTTTGCACGTAGCATTGGTGTTCCAAGTCCACGATGTGGTGACAAATGTGACATTTTTTCTTTCCTGAACATACGTGTGCCTTGGCATTATTGGTACGTATGCCTTGTCCACAGGTAGGGCACAGTCTCAGGAGTTGACAAGCACATGTCTGCTGTGAACCTCGTGTCTTCAGATGTTGTTGGTAACATGCAGGGCTGACAAACGTGCGCAGACAAGCAGGACAATGCAATGGTTTTTGCCCTTCGCTCAGACAGGGTGGAGAGGCCAAACATCCTGAGCATTTCGATCCGCAATGCTTGTGTTGCTCTCGATTGTTATAACCATAGTCACATTTCTCACAGTAATAACTGTATCCCAGGAATGCAGTGATAGTGGTAATGGTATCGAAATGTTCATCGTGATAATAGACATGAATGTATTTTCCGTCCTTAAAGTCTTTCCCTCGAAACAACAGAGGTCCGCGCATTTCTTGAGGGTGCACTTTCAAGGTGTAGCGTGGAGCTAAAATATCTTGCAATGTTTGCATCTCAGGAATGCCACAGGGTGTGTCTTTGGACAGGCCAGCTTGTTGTAACAGGAGTTCTGCTTCACTTCGTTGTTTGGCTCGGTCCGATTGTCGAATGTTCTCCCAGGTTCTTTTCCATTCTGCCGTGTCGTTCTTGTTTTACAAAGGTTCGTCCCACCACGATGGCTCGGGCTAAACACATGTGGTCTTGAGAATTGTGAATTTGGACGAGACTCTTTTTGGTGCTGCGAAGGTCGTTCACCAGTAACACCTTATTGCGTCCAGTCCCTTGAGGAGGAGAGACGTGGGTCATGTCCAGTGTGGCTTTTCCATCGGTGATGTCAAACTGGTCATTAGATTGTTGCACGTGTTGAATCTTGTCCATGACTTTGGAAGCGGTCAATTCTGCAGGGGTACTAAACTCGATCCAAACAGGGGATTTCAAACCGTCGTGTTGTATGGAGAGTCTCAAGCGATCGTCTTCTTTGGGTTGACATTGTCGCTTGAGTGTGGTGAGTAAAGAATCCCACACCCCGGTGATGAACCCTTCTGCTTTCTCCAACGGTACTTCGGACTTGAAATCTTTAAACTTCACCGTGTATTTGTAAGCCGTGGTTCTAAATTTTCTAGAGGAACGCTTTTCGGTCTCTCGAATGGAATAGTATTTTTCAGGGTTGACTAAGGGTGGCGAACTTTGTTTAGAGGGCTTGGATTCTGGTTCACTCATGTCCTCTTCAAAATCACTGGCATGAATTTGTGCCAAGACTTCAGCTCTGGTACGAGGCGATAGATCACGTTTCTGCCTCTTACTTTCTTTTTTCTTTTCAAATGAATTGGATCGTTTCATCTTGAAAGCAAAAAGTCAAATGACTAAAGTTTAAACACCATGGGCTACTTTATAGTCATGGCAGACCAGCGTATATAAAAGGGTATGTGTCTTGTCCTTTCACTATTCATTTCACTCTCTAACCGAGCACAACGATGGAAGAGACTAGCCAAATCGAACGTTTCATCAGAGCTTTGCGAGGGGTCATTAGAAAATTCTCTTCAGACCAGCCGACGGACTACTCTCCTTCCTTTAGAGATAAAAGTCAAGATACTTGCTATGTCTGTCAGAAGAAAGGGCATTGGTCTTCAGAGTGTCCAGACCGTCAAAAAAGAAAAACAGGGGTTAAAAGAGACAAAAGTCAAGATACCTGTTATTATTGTCAAGAAAAAGGACATTGGTCTCCAGATTGCCCAAAAAAGAAACAAGAAGTCAGAAGAAGAGAGGGATTCATTAAAGAAAGAAGACGAAGAGGAAGAAAGCAGACAGGTAAAGAAAAAGAAACAGGAGAAGAAAAGAAGAAGGGAAGAAAGTGAGGAGGAAGAAGAGGGAAAGACTGTGACTGTGAAGAAATTGAAAAAACAGAGAGAGTAAACAATGAGATAGAAGAAGTCTATGAACTTTTTAAAGTGCTATGTTGTGAATTGTGAATTGGATTGTAAATATTGATAAAAGAATAAATTAGGTATAAAAAGGTAAGTGTCTTTGGGTTTTGATTTTAAAATAAGAACGTACACTCACGCACTCATACACAGACACGTACTATAGGGGTAAAATGGTTCTTTTTCTTTTTTTTTTTTGAGTTATTTTCGAGAGACGTGGGTGGCCCTGAAAAGGGCCTTTTTTGGTGTAGGGGTGAGTTTAAGCAATCAACTTTAACTGCCTTAAGCCTTTGCCACGGCCAAGGCCTACTTCTGGACTGCGTACTGTTGATGATGATGATTTGGTTGAAATCACTAAGGGTGGTACGGTAGGCTTAGTCACAGGGTTGACGTGTTTAGCTCGGGAAGGTCGTATTCTCTTCGGTCGTAATAAAGAAGTCTGATACATTTGTTTCAGACTTCTTAACTCCGCTAAAATGTCCAACAGTACCGTGACCGTTTGATTTTCACCCTTTTGTTTCTTTGCTGCTACTTCTTCTTCTTCTTGTTTTTTTCTTACCTCTTCTTCTTGCTGCTGTTGCTGTAGGAGAAAAGCTTGTTCCGCTTCCTTTTGTCATTGTATAAATTTCTCCAATTCTTCTTTCTGTCTCTGTCTAAAATTCTCCACTTGCGGTAATGAAGGTGACGAAGGTTCCGGAACAAATTCTTGCGAGGTAAGAAAATCCACAAAATCCCAATTTACCTCTTCTGAAAGTAAGTCCGGGTTCCCTTGGGTGGTCTCCACTGCTGTTGCACCCCAATGGATCGTTTTCTGAGTTTCCGTCATGTTGAATCACTGTCGCATAGATTGACTGCACACAGGCGCTAGAGAGTCTATATAGACCACGTGACGTCACAGACTGCTCTCTTCGGATTGGATGCGGGCTGACTGAATTTTGTAACGCGTGTTTGGATTGGTCAACAGACTCAATTCGTTTCAATCCTACCTCTACCTATAAAAAAAGTGCAGTTCACTGAATTGATTCACCTGTTCTCGGCGCCTCAAGATGTGGACCGATGTGCAATCTTCTACGCTTGTGTCTTCAATGATGTTCCGGACGGACATACCCATGTATGTCCGATCCAAGTGGACAGTTGTCCACAGGACAGACACCAGTCTGTGGATACGTAGGATCTACGTAGAAAGACAAGGATGCCTCAAAAGAGTACTCATTTATGGTCCTATAGTGAGACGCAGCCTAAGGACAAGAAGAAGACCAATGCCGTGCCCTTTATGTTAATGGATACATTAACATAAACCCAAATGCCCTTTTCAGGGCCACTCCAATCTCTCGAAAAGAGATAGACTTTCAATTGCCTACCCCATTTTTTTAATTTTTTAAATTATTTTTCTTTATAAAAAATCCCTTGTTCAATTCCCCTTGTCCCTAGGCAGTCCCACAATTTATTCCCTATGTTCAATTCCCCTTGAGGCTAAACAAGCCCAAGATTATTTTTTTTCCCATGTTAAATTCCCCTTGAGGCTAAACAAGCCCAAAATTTTTTCCCATGTTAAATTTCCCTTGAGGCTAAAGTGGCCCAGGTGTTTTCGTAATGTTAAATTTCCCACTGAGGCTAAAGTGGCCCAGGGGTGTTTTTAATGCTAATTCCCATTGAGGCTAAAGTGGCCCCATTCACTACTAAGAGGTCATCACTTGTTATAAAGTCCATGCTTTGTGACCGTTGTCAGATGATGTCGACAATGTGATGTGATAATTATGGCTTTGTCGGAAACAAACTAATCACAATTACTAATTAAGATTAACTCGTCACTGTGTACGTTACACTGCGCGAGTCCCGATTCCTGCAGCATGCTAAAAATACAAAGGAAGCATTAGGACAGGCCGAGGTCGTTCCATATATAAGGAATGTTTGAGATAGCTATTTGTAATGGAAATAATTTCTAATAATCATTTCCAAAAGCTGCACTGCGAAATCAAAAGGAAAAATAAGTTATATTTCTTTCTTTCATTTTGAAGCTAGATAACTACTCATGAAGGATATAGTCTTATAATATTTCCAAAACTCTTTATTGTGTATTCCTCGGTTTTGTTTTGGTGCTCTAGTTACCAACTTTTTTTTCTCACTTCAGCTTCGGTCCCATTTTAAATTTCTTGCTGTGTATTTCTATTAGTTCAAATGCTTACGAGTTTGATAATTATTTATAAAGAAATATATATTTATAAATCATCATATTTTACGGGTAGATTAGATAGCATTTTGGTTTTCTCATTTTTAATATATATCATATTTTAGTTTTTAAATATAATAAATAACGGTATTGCGCATCAGCAATCAGTAATTTATAGTGTTGTACTGTGATAGAAATTTCCCACTCACGTAGAAATCGTGGAGTTGGAATTAAATAATCTGTCTTCATGAATGAATGAAGAGACTATTTGAAAATTATTCAGTCTCCCCAAATTATACTTTACGATTGTTTTGTAACAATTTTTTTATATACCTCATGAAGAGTTAGTGGAGTTATTTTAGAAAGGGATGATATTTTTTCCGCTCGAAAAGTTTATTCTTTTAGTGAGCTAGCATGTGCCTTGAACACTGAATAGTTAGTTGACCAAGCATAGAGGCAGCTGTGACGTAGTACAACATCGTTAAAAACATTGGCATCATCCATTATTGGAATGTTCGGACAGATTCGGTTCTCTATAATGTTCTTAAGCAGAAATACAAATATTGATCTATACACCATTCTCTCAACATTTCTTTCATTTGTCATTTTTAAGAAGGAAATATCTTGACTTTAAAGTCTGAAAAAATATGCCAAATATGTTAACGTGATGAATATTGTGCGTAACATATAATAGGCTGCAATATAATATTGGTCTTTGTTATGTGTGAACCAATACTGAAGTAGTATTGATACGAATACCAAATCAGGTTTCTCTAGTTCCTGTTGTTCACTACAAAATATGTAGTGTATGATAGATAAAACTGACTTTATACTCTTCAGTCTTCTTCGTCACCTTCGGTCAACAAACTTTTGTGTTTCATCAAAATCAGCATAATCGGATGAAGATCTCAATAGCATTTACAAGTTGACCTTTCTTTCACAACACTTGAAAAAGACAGCCATGCGTCTTTCTCGTGGGTCCCATTTAAACATTATTTAATAAAATTGTCTCCTAGTAGGTTCTTTTTAGAAGATTGTGATTTTTTTTCTTCTGTTGTCGTTCTATCTGTTGTTGCGATGAATAAAGTTGATATGAAGATTCTTGCTCAGGAGGTTCTGGTTGAGAAGATTTTAACTTCTTCGGTAATCTTGATGGTTTTTTCCCCTTGTTTTTCTAGCATTTCGAAATATTGGTCTACTCCCATAAGACAGGTTTGATACATTGGATCATTCAAGCTTGTCTGATTAATTCCTTGGTTTACACCAAAAACCCATTTATACCACATTTCACGACCTACACCATCGACATATTCTTCGTTGAAAAATGTACGCCATTGGGTAAAACTTTCAGCAGCAAACCCACCTAATTCACGTATATCCTTATATTCTTTTATTGTTTGCATACCACCTTCAGTAAATTTTCACATAAAACTAACTCCCTTCCTCCCTTCTTTGACGTTATTTCTTATTCTTCCTTCTCAACATCTTCATCCCTGACAGGGTCAGGGGGGTTGTGGTTGAGCAGCAGCTATATTAGTTGGAAGATCTCGTAAAATCTTTTTCGTTTGTTTAGTTCTTCTTCCTATTTTTTTTTTAGTTTGCTCAGCAGTTTGATTTACTGATAGAAGAAGGTCTTCAGTAGTCTCTGCAACTCTTTCAGTAACTTTTGTGACAGGCCTAAACAATTATTCTGTACCCTCTGCAAATTCAACATGAGATTCTTGACGCTGTTGTAGTTTTTCCCTCACGTAATCTCTCACGGGGAGAACTTTTTGAATTGCTTCTAATGTCTCTCGAGATAATCTAGCTGTATAAGACTCCAACGCTGGTGCCATTATTTTATCAGTGATGCTTTAATTACCCGCACGGATTTATAACAAAAAATTTACACGACCTCCGATCACGATATTGTATAGGCGTTGATAAGTTTTTTGGATGAGACTGAAAATTATAGCAGCAGAGGGGTGCGAACTTTCCTCCTGGAGGTGGGTTTGCCCTCGTAGAAAGCTTTTATTTTCCAAAATGGAGCCTTCCTTCTAGAAAGCTTTATTTTTCAAAATGGGACCTTCCTCCCTGAGGTGGGCTCGCCCTTTCTGCTGCTCTCCTTGAAGACTGTGACACAAGCCTTCAGAGGCCCCTCACCCCAATAAAACAAATATTTCTGAACTGAAAGTAGAAACTAAGATATATGTTTTCCAGGTCAGATTTACTACCAAAAAGAGTAAGTTTTTGTACTGAAAAACTTCTGTCTCCTATTCTGGAGCTGGTCATACAGAAATATGAATGCTGACCTTATGATGCCCATATGAGAGTGCGTGTTTGTGTGAAGCAATATATTAAGATCATTCGGTGCTACCCTGATAATATTTATTCTTCTGGTACATATCGACAACGTCTGGTCACGTAAATCTGTTAGATAATATTCCGAAATTCAAACTGTAATTTGAGTTAGAGTTTCCGCATGCACGCATTCACGATTCCGAACGTTAAGTACAACTTCATTACAAAACAGAAATACAAATTTCCTTGCCATTTCCTACGTGTCTGTTCTCGCCATTTCCTATGTGACTATTCCCTGCTATTTCCTATGTGTCTGTTACTAGCGGACAACTTATATCAATTCATTATGATCTGAGGGAAATCAGCCAAGCAGGTTTCATGTATTTTATTTGGTTTCTTAGACGTCCTCATCTACTACCGCCTGTCCACATCGTAACGAATCATTCTGAACCTGTCCTCAATATAGATCTGCGTTAAGTTTAACGTAGTGTGCCCCAGCTCTCTGAATGAAGCAGAGTTATTTCCGACACTTTTTGTTTGCTTGCTTAAAAATACCGATTGCTTCCTTGTTTAATGCTTAATTAGTTCTGGCAATTTGTTTACTGATTGATTTGGGTTTTTCTCAAAATTGAGTGGTGGAAAATCCTCAAGGACCAAGTTGAATTACTTTTATTAAGGGTGGCAATAACTTCTTAAATAACTTAACTCCAAACCACACACACACACACATGTATATATATATATATATATATATATATATATATATATATATATATATATATATATATATATATATATATATAGAGAGAGAGAGAGAGAGAGAGAGAGAGAGAGAGAGAGAGAATTCTAATTATACACCAGACAGAACGGAAACGGAAAGTGCTATACCTGGATTCTATAGAAGAATGCTTGATAATGCTTAACAGTAGGACGAATTAATATTTAATACAAAATATTACTATCATACCGGTTAGGTTAGAGAATTTTTAATTCGTACTCTACGGAGATTCGAATCCAGGTCTGCGGGTAAACGGAACCCTTCGCCTTGCCTGCACACACCAGTCCATATTCCCTCACGACTAAGCACACGTCACCAAAAAGTGATGCATCTGAATCGGTGTTACATGCACTCGTGTGTAGCAGACACACGCGCATGACGATCTAGTAATAATTTCTCGTCTATCTACACAGTCATTCCGGATTCCTATGAAAGAAATCAAGGTATATAGAATTAATTATAGAGAATTATAAATATACACCAGACAGAACGGTAAGTGCTATTCCTGGATTCTATAGGAGAATGCTTGATGACAGTAGGCAGAATTAATATTTAATACAATTAACACGATCATGCAGGTTAGAGAACTTACAATTCGTACCTACCGAGATTCGAACACAAGTAATGGTAATCATTAATGCAGCGTTGTTATATTTTTCTTTCTGACTTTTAAATGCGTTAAAAACGAATGTTTATTAAGATATTTGATGTACAATAAATGTTTCTGTTTTTGTATGCATATAAATACGCAATGGCTTCGTGTTGCTAATGCGGATGTTCTCGGATTTTTACATATTCTACATATGGATCTGAAATTTAGTCATGTACCGTTCTAACTGCGCAATATTTGGACAGCGATCTTTTAAAGTAAGTACGATAAATACGATAATGATTAAACCCTAGATCTGCTTACGACCGATAAACGTTCATGTTCATTATGTCATCCGTTGGAATTCCTGGTCCACTTGTTGTTTGGAACCTATCAAATAAAGCGCTAGAGAGCTAATCGGTAGAAACGATATGTTCCAAATGAAACATTGTATGTTTCATAATATGATATATGTAATCTGGTGAATCTAAATTTCAGCAAAACATGGCCTTGTATCAGTGTTGATGAGACGTCCGTTATGTTCTGGATCTTGTAGAGCACTTACGTATTCAATGCATAAAAAATATGTCTTTATACATTACAGTGTTAGCTATTGTCATTAATCTATGGAACTGATAATAAGCAAATGTCTGCACATGTCAAAATGAGAACTGATTTTTGATTGCCCACCGAATGTGTAGGGTGATGGTAAGTATGCACAGACATGTATTCCTTAATATAGATCTAATGTGTAGGGTGAAGATAAGTAAGCACAGACATGTATTCCTTAATATAGATCTAATGTGTAGGGTGAAGGTAAGTAAGCACAGACATGTATTCCTTAATATAGATCTAATATGTAGGTGATGGTAAGGATGCACAGACGTGTATTCCTTAATATAGATCAAATGTGTAGAGTGATGGTAAGTAAGCACAGACATGTATTCCTTAATATAGATCCAATGTGTAGGGTGATGGTAAGTATGCACAGACATGTATTCCTTAATATAGATCTAATGTGTAGGGTGATGGTAAGTATGCACAGACATGTATTCCTTAATATAGATTTTTTTTGTATCATAGCCAATAACTGAAAACAAAATTATCGAGTAAATTTTGTTGTTTTGAATGGAATGTAACGATAGAAGCATCAATAACATCTTTTATACACCCAACTCTAACTTTTGACTGTTAAAGGTTAATTAGATATTTTTGAAGTGTGGTAAGCTAGTGCTATTGATGATTATTTAAATATTATTTTCCCAGGTTTACGCATTTGAAAATGACACTGATGCCTGTGTACAGAAATCGTGAAAGACCAATGTTTCCGTTTTCCGGATGAACGTGAAAGACCAATGTTTCAGGTTTTCGAATTAATACAATGCCTATCACACTTTACGCTGGTGGTTTATTGATGACTAAAATGTCACTAAAATGACCGTTCAACATCAGGACCCGTGCTTAGTACAGAATGAATAATCTACCAATATTGTATCATGATTGTGAATGATCTAATCTCAGTGGCTCGTCCAGAAATTGTATGCATATATTGGAGGTTGCTGTAGTACAGGTTCAATATTTTGCAAATAATTTCTGCGATTTTAATGAGTATTTTTCATAAATGCTAAATTAAAAACTCCTGCAGAAAGACACTGGAACTTCAGAGCAATCACTGACACGAGGTGTTAAAGGCTTACTTCCTCCAGTCAGGCTGTCTTGTTTGTAATTCCGTTAATACACCCATATTATAATATTCACATACGTAACGCGACTTTTAAAATCACCTCATTATGTTACAAACGATATTATAACCTTATTCAGTAGCGTACTAAGGGAGGGAACGTCAGAGGTTTTAAAGCGCCAAAACACGGACGCCAGAGGTCTTGGGGTGCCAAAAACCCCTTTGGGTCATCATCGTCGACCCAGGCGCCATTTACCCTTAGTACGCCACAGACGTTTTGCTAAAGAAAAGCATATCAACCGAGGCCACCGAATGTATTCCTTACATTTCATAACACTGCGCATTTTGGTCAGATGAAAGCAGTATTTTGCATTTGTGCTAATTTCAAATGACATTTGTGAAACTCGTAGAATCATTACAATAATTTTATCGTCAACGACCGCAAAAGACATAAATTATTCCACTCATTTCATAAATTTCATTTGGAATGAGCTCTCATGTCATATCCCTATCTGTTATCCATTTCAAATGTTCTATTTGACTGTATAGCCTCTAGCTCCTAATCATAATTACGTGCCGAGTGTCCATCAACATTATGGGATTAGAATATACGCTGTCATGTATGAATCGTATTATTGGTTTCTATTATTTGGTTAAAGACTCCAGTCCATTCCATAATTGAGTATGTCAATAACAGAAGTGATCCTCTTTTTGTGTGACAGCGAATACTAGAAAATCATTATCTTTATCCAGCAGATTATAGACTCCACGTTCCTATTTTTATAACCAAAGATATTTAATAAGTTCTTTTATTACGATATTGCAATTTTCGTGGAGTACATTCATTTCTGGTAGTAAATGTTAGTTTGCTTGTGATAATATTCTCGTGGGATCATACAACATTCTGAGCTACTAGACACCATTATCAGACACTTTTAATTTTTAATTCTGCAAAGATATATATATATATATATATATATATATATATATATATATATATATATATATATATATATATATATATATATATATATATATGGAGAGAGAGAGAGAGAGAAAATTATAAATATGCACCCAACAGAACGGAAAGTGCTGTACCTGGATTCCATAGAAGAATGCTTGATAATAGTAGGCAGAATTAATATTTAATACAGTTAATAGTATAATACAGGTTAGAGAAGTTTTAATTTGTACTCTACGGGGATTAGAGCCCAGGTCGCGGGTAAACGGCACCCATCGCCTTGCCTGCACACACGAGCCCATATTTCCAAGCACACATCATCAGAAAATATGGACTCGTGTGTAGCAGACACACTCGCATGATGATACAATAATTAATTCTCATATATCTACACAGTCATTCCAGATTCACACGAAAGAAAGTACATAGGAATCCGGAATGACTAATATATATATATATATATATATATATATATATATATATATATATATATATATATATATATATATATATATATATATATATATATATATATATATATATATATATATATATATATATAATTTGGAAATTCACAATTAAATAACTCCTCCCACATTATTCTAGATTCGATTTGTGTTAAATCAATATACACGGCTATATTCAGAGAGATTTCTGTCAGGTGGATTGATATGCACCAGGTTAATAATTGTATGCCCTTCAACGTATAACGTTTATGAAGTAATCGCAAGGATGTCTAGATTAAGTGTCGTTGTGGAAAATTAGAACAGCCTAATGTCTTTTTCATCTATTATCTGTATTGAGAAATAGTATTAATAATAATACAACATATAAATTAAATCTCACAAACAAATAAACAGAAGATATTTTCTGCAGTGACTGGAAATACTATCTATGCTCATTGATAAGTCGAGTCAAACTGCATAATGTGACGGCGCACTTGGACTCAGGTTATATGCGAATATAAACGTTAGATACATTCTGCGCAGTTTAATGTCCTTCAAGGAAATGATTTTAGTGGAAAATGTTTCTTTTTATTTAAGGAATCAATATATCATTTTTATATTATGACAATAATAAACTGTCAAACTCGAATGTCACCACTATATTTTTTTTCTATTAGATCCACTTGTATTGTGTGTCGGTGATGTATATTGAATTTGTATTTGCATGACTGACCTTTGTTCATTATTGAGGATAGGGTTTTGGGCGTACATGACAAATGTCACTTTTTGATAACAGTATGATACACACCTAACTATTGTCTACGATTGTAGATTAAATTTTAAGATTATTATTATTTGAGGGCAAATGCTGTTGTTGTTGTTGTTGTTGTAGGCTTTAACGCCATTTTTCAGCACATGATAGGCTATACATGGCGGCCAGTATTAATGATGGAGGAAGAACCTGGGAAAAACCCGGAAAGAACCACCGACCCACGAGAAGCTACTGGCAAGCTTTCTCACATACCCACATTGGCTGAATCCGAGATTCGAACCCACGCAGACAGAGGTGAGATGGCAGTGATCCGTAACGTAGAGCACTTTAGACAACTCGGCCACTCTGGGCCCCCCGAGGGTCAATGTGTTTACTTGGATTTGAGTTCAGGACATTGATTTTCCCCCGAAAACTTTCTGGTGTACCCGATATTTGCCATTTCCTTATTAAACTTTAGAACAGACATGACTTATAATAATATAGAAATGAAATTTAGACCCTCATCCTGGTCCTTATATTGTGTCGAAGGTTTTTATATAAGGGAGAGGTAAACAATCTATATTCCTTTCTCAACGTTTGTAGTAGAATTAGTCATTTAGTTGTGTTCAGTTTTAATTTGAGACTATTTATTTAAATCATTCATTGGAATTACACAGTGTTCAATACTATTTTAGGACAATATCACTATTTTAGAATTATTGATAATTCGTTTAGAGACATTTTGGATTAAATCATTGTGATACATCACGACTGTTATCACATCAGTACTATTCGATGCTACTGGTATATCAGCACATTCAAGATTTGAATTCATTCGGAACAGCACTGGAATTCATTTAGAATATTCTAAACTTTTAGACTTGTGATCAAACTTGTAAGATTATTTGATGATTTAGTTCACATTATTGTAAATTCTTTCTAAATTTTCAATTTCATTACTAAACTTGATGGTTTTCGCTCTTTTCTCTATTTTCTATTCATCCTTCTACATTGCAGCTAAAGCGAAACCTAATTCTCGATCTTCTTACATATCAGTAGTTATAGGGGCGATATACGGACAATGGAAAACCCAGCCAAAAAGGTCGTTGGGCGATATACGGACAAAATGTATACGAACAATGGAGATCCCAGTCAAAACCACCCTGGGGCGATATACGGACAATGGGGAATTGAACATGGGGAATATTGGGCCTGTATACTAACAAGGCAAAGTGGATTTGTTGTATATGTGCAATAGGAATGGAACAGGTGAGGTGATGTCACGGTACTGGATATTGGTAACAATGTAGTAAGGGGCTGACCTCAATCGGACCAAACAGCTGGAAAAACCTAGAGCGCTTGGCAGGGTGGGACTGGCGGGACATATACATATATTACACATACAACATACATAGATTGATGAACATCAAACACATATATGGTAAAGAGAATAAATAATTTTTCGAGACAAATAGGTGGCGCTGGAAAGGACCTTTGGTTTTCTTGTATAATTTCTTCTTTTCCTCCACCAACTTTTTATTTTCTGTCCTACATTCTTCTTCTTTTTCCTCTCCTTTTTCTCCTACTCTCATTTCTCCTCCTCCTCTTTTGTTATTTTTTCCTGTTTCAATGTTCTCATCAGCTCACTCAATTTTTCTTTCGTTATCATAATAGTATTAGTCTCCATATTGGCCCTGTGGATGATATAAACACCATACTCCAACATCATCATAAAATCCACCGTTATCCCCAGGTCACCGACTGCCTCTAGTAATATTTCCACGACGTCTATTTGGTTTGAAGCCATCTTCTTTGAGTATTCTGTGTAGAATCGGGCGAATGACGGACGCTTGACTTTATATTTGTCAAGCACGGACGTGAAGGAAAACATCTCTTACACTCACTTCACATTATCTACCATCCACACAAATGTACGTGAACTTTCACAAACCCCAAACTATACTATCCACACACGGGCAGAATGTCGAACGCTTTCGCATTATATGTGTGAAGCGTGGGCGTGAAGGAAAACACCCCCTGTTACCCAAACTTACAAGCCCCATATTATCACAACAAACATTGAACGCATAGACCTAAAAGAAACACTCACTCACTTTTTAGTTACAAACACTAACTAGAAACACAATCACATATAGACTATTTTTTAACAAGCTACCTAAACTTATATACACACTTCTATTTTTGACATAAAACAAAGAAATGAAGTGTTTATAGACACACTTCTATTCTTTCTGACTTACTAACATACAATTGGCAATTGAAATATTATCTCTTTTCTAGAGTATTGGGGTAGCCCTGAAAAGGGCTGTTTTTGTGGACGGAGAGTTATGGCAATCTTTTATCGTCTAAGATTGCGTCCCCATCTGGCGACAGGCTTTCCCACAGGATAGGGTCTGCTTCTTCGGAAAGAGAAGAATAGCAGTCGACAAAACGTCTGTCTGGTTCTTGATGTTGCTGCTGCTCTCTCTGATTTTGAAGCCTGTACTTTTACTTCTCCTTCCATTCTTCTTTATCCTTCTTGATTTCTCAAGAGCTCTTCTATCAAGTTTTCGGTCACTTTCAACATGCTGACATTCTGCATCTCTTCAGGTTTGGGTATCGGGCATTGCCTGACACGATTTAAATTCACGTAAGCTTCGTTCAGCTTGGCTAGTCGTGAACACATCTTCGGAGGAGGATGAGTATACAATGGATGGTCAGATTGGTGACTGCCTCGCTTTATATGGTTCATGCGCGGTTGCGACAAAAACATCCCTACAATAGTTAGAGTGGCAACACTATGATTGTTGATGTTAGGGTGAGGGATAGAGAGAAGTCAAAGGGCATGTATAATTATAAAAATTTAAAACAAACCTTTCACACATTTTTTCAAAACACAACATTTTTTATTCAAATAAATAACAACCAACAATTAACAATATTTTGATAAGATTGACAACGTTGTGAAGTTAAGCTAGACTTCCACTGATGGAAGTCATTGGGCCAATGATGTACACTACGTTTCCTAGCTAAAGACAAAATATAGCCATAATGGTCCGAAAACCATCTGCTTTGTCATCGTTTCTAGAAGAGTGACGATAACAATAAGTCACTAACTGTTCTAAAGAATATCCAAGACTGCGTTGATGAATACACAATATTGTCCACACATAATGGAATTTGTGCCTTGTAATTTCATATTACTGCATCGTGTCGTCTGGGCATTTCTTCTCATTAAGTGAATAATGCCGTCTTCTAAAGGTGGCAATCCATACGAATCAAAATACTCCACATAACTATCACGTGGAAATTAAACGTCTACCCAATGGGTTCCTGGGAGATGAATGTCGTCCGTGTTGATGACATTAGCTTGATGGTTTTGAGGTTTGATTGAGGCATTTCATCTTTAGCACACACGACAGGATTTTAAGAAGCTGTGTACGAACTGTGGTTCAAACGATAATAAAGTTTTCAAGTATCTATCTTTGTGTTGCTTTGTTTTTCTGTTTTTGTTTCCACAGGTAATGATAAGTCATCAATTCAATCCAAACTTTTTGCATAAAAATCTCTGACAAGTAACGGTTTCTTCACTTCGTCTCCCGACTCTCTTCCAAGAGCGATTCGATGTGACGGATCTCTACAGCTATCAAGTCTTTATACCACCGAGGCAACACGGCCACTTCAGAGATGAGACTCCAAGCGTTGTCCAGATACTCGTCCAATTTTTCTTCTTTACTCAGCATCATACATTTATCGTGTTGAATTTGACTGTGATGATCGTTTTGAAATCCATACCAATCTTTCTTGTTCAATTCCGTAATTGTTTCTGCCATGTGTTTGGCAAAAGAGGAGACTAAGTGTTGTTCTTGTTCTTGTTATCTGGACTTCATCACTATGTCCTTTTCATCTTTGTCTTGGGGTTCTACTTCCACGGTATCCTCCCATTCCATTTCCATAGATTCTCCGCTGTTCGAAAAGGGATTAAAGTCTTCCATGGCTTCTAATAGTCTAGAATGACTTCTCTCAAACTGTTGATTTCTATAGTATTGTCGAATTCAGCATACAAGATGACCTTCACTGTGTTTTCTTTGGGTATAGGTTTTGCTAACGTAAGTTCCCGACGAATCTGGCTGGATTTTATAGGGTGGAAATGTCCCTCTTGCTGAATTGGTCTGGAATGAAATCAAAAGCCCACAAAGCGTAGCTTCCTGAATAATCCTCGTACGAAATGCCGTGACTACTGTTGTTCTCTAACTGTCCTGTGGATTCGTGCACGGACAAGTACGATCTCAAGTAATTCTACTCTTCACCAAACTCAGGTTCGAAGGGTCTGGTAAACAAGGTTTTGCCATCGCGACTGGCTTCGATCTTGGACACGTCGTAGTGATAAAACTCAAAAGGATTTTCCTCGAAGGTTCCGTTGAAGGTTGTGTTTTTGACGATGCCAATGATCAAACGCTTGGGTAACTGTCCTTGGAACAGATGATATTCGATCATGGATTGACGTCCAACGGGAATGGTGAAAGTTTTCACTTTCACGCGTCGTATCGGATACTTGGCGGTCGTTCTGCTCATAGTGTGACTGATATCGTTTCCCACTTTAGGTAACACTTCCACGTGTCGCACGTAGGGTCTGGCTTTTTGTACGATGATTTTGTAATAGGCAGCATCACTTATCAAATGGAAAGCGGTACTGCTACGATTCAGTCTCAGACGGACATCCGCTACGTTCAGCAAATACCTATCTTGCAACTACATATCTAAATGCAAATGATCCATCAGTTATACATTTTTGTTGGGTCCTGTGATTTCGTTTCTTCATTCTACAAATCTCTTATTGTATTCTTTCTTTGAATCCGTTTCGGTTTTGTTAAAATTGATTTACGTGCCAGGTTTCTATACTGCGCAAGCATCCAGATGAGTGTTCTTGGCTTCCTTTCCGTACGTCAAGAGATTTTTCAGGTATGCTCGGTAAGGGTAAGTATCCGTGCTACTGACCAGTTTGTTATTCAAGTACAAATCCTCTCCACTGAACAAGGAATGCATGAAATTGTTGACGTGGGTTACTTTATCTGCGTCCTTTAGATCGGGACCATCCACCATTGTCAATCACTTTCACTTTCAAGTACAAGTAACTGTTATTCAGATCGACGTAATCTTTGTGATGTTCTTTGACTTCAAACTCGATGGGGGCTGATCCTGAGTCCTTGACAAAGGAGAAGGTATGTAATTCGACCAGTTGGGATTCATTTATCGTCATCACAGTGGGTTGCATGGCAAACAGATCCATTTCCGACTTGGAGCAGGCACAAGATCTCGGTGCATCATTTTCTTTCTTTCTTTTTCTCTGTGATATTTTTTAATAATCAAAAATGTTTAAGTCTCGAGCAGTTCTTCTTTTCTTAGTCTTTCTAGCTTTATGAGTGTGAAGACCTCTGAAATGGGGTTTTCTTTGTCTCTTTCTTTCTTGCCCTTGCAGTGGCGTCAGGGAAGCATGAATGAACTCAACAGCGTCCAGGGCATTTATAGGAGTTTCTCGCCGACCCAAAATATATTTATCCGTTTGAAGCAAGACATTTTTGCCTGTTCTCAGGATAGCTTTCTTAGGGTTTTATTTGTCGATGGCGATATTTTAGAAACATTACGTGCGTCAATACGGCATCTTTCAAGGCGTGCAATCATCGTGTCAGCATCGGTTTCAAAACCTGGGCCACAGAACGAAAGCCTGATTTCAACATATCTCCTGAACCGTGTCATCGGTGTCGAACAACGCCTCGGTACACTGGATATATGACTTACGAATCGTTATAGAATCGTTTTCGAAAATGGAGTTTCACCGTGACTTTCCCTTTGGTGAGTGGAATTCTTTGTCCCAAATTTCCATTCTAGCAGTGTTGACAGTGTCGAAATATGACGTACTGACTGGTAAATAATGAGGATGTACAAATTCGCGGTGAACGTGATAGGTGTTTCCACCTTCCTGATCATTGGTCGTGGCAGAATTCACTTTAAAAGGTACGTCACGCAGTAACGGTACGTAGGTGTGTCCCACCACGTTGTACTCCATTATATAGGAATACACAAAAATCAATTTGAGTCCTATGTTCAGTTTACCGGGAATGGAAACAACTTCGCAAAAGAATCGTTGTTGGAAATGACTGGTAATTCGTTTTTGTTGATCATTGCGATACTAAAATTAACGCCCTCACCCGAAATGTCAAACAATTCAGGACAAAATAAAATGGACAACACTTTATCCTCCATAAATGTCACCAGCAGGCGACGAGCCACCTTATGGTACTCAATGGTGAAACTTTTTCTTACACTCTCCAAGGCTTTACGAAACAGGACATTGAACCTGGTAACAATCTAGGTCACCAAATGTTGACCGCTAAAATAATAGCCTGGGAGAATTATCAAGTTATAGGTCTATTTTTGAGTTTGTGAGTTTTCATTTTATATCGTACATTAATATTCAAGTACTTTTGCACATGCTCTTCACGAACTTCGACCGCAAAAAACATCTTGATTTAGAAGGACATTTAGGAATTGTGTAGGGTGAATGATTTCCACCAAAGCCACTTCCCAGTGGGCTTCGTGATCGAATTGGATGGCTTGCGGTAATTTGACCGTGAAACAGCATAAAGTGTTGTTGGGTAACACCTCTATTGAACTGTCACTAGGTAACGTTCAGTAAAATTGGTTATTGTTATCCATAATTCCAGGTTTCTGCTGTTCGAGGGGTCACTCGAAGTGAGAGGAGTGTGCAAAAGAGGATTATTTTGGTGGTTGTTGTTGGAGTGGTGACTGTAGGAAACGTGACTGAGATTAGACGCAAGGCTGCAGTTGTTCCTGCTTGAAGAGTATTTCAGGGAAGGATTGGGAAGAAGGTAACCGATGCATCTGCTCAGTAAAATGGTCCTCAATTGTTTGTCTCCTTGTTGCAAACTCAAATTGGCAATGACCACACCGATGACACAATACACCACAACGATTTGACAGAAATAGACGATTTGCATTTTAGACACACATTCGACCACACCACACCCACAAGGGTTGCTTTTTAGATCTTGCAGAGAGGAAGTGGGTGAAGGAGCAGCAGAGGGGGCGAATCCGACATTTTGTCCAAACGTCATTTGGTTTAATTGATACCTTCTGCACTCAGCGATCCGGTGTCGTCGGCGCCCGGTAAAAAAAAACGACGTCGTCGTCGGGGGGGCAAATCGAACGTCATTTAGTTTAAATATACCCTGTGCATTTTTGATCCAGCGTCATCAGCGTCCGGTAAAAAAGCGCGACGACCGCGTCGATGTCATCGCCCCCCTCTGCTGCTAAGGGGTTATTTACAATGAAAATTATTTACAATTTAACTGAATATTTGGTCAAGTCCGATACGATATCGTGTCCGAGGATCATGTAAATTTATCGTTACGAATCCATGTGGGGTCGACTGAGCATGACTAAAAAAGTTTCGAAAAACATTAAAGTCCATGTCACCGCCGCACCATGTCTGCCAAATATTTCGTAGCGTGTGTGTATCAACGCCGTTGAATACAGCAAGAATATTACTGTTGTCTCTGATTACTTTTGGAATCTGAGTGTATCGCTGAGTGACATATATCACGTCAGTGTTTTTATGCCTACCTCTGGAAAATATCCTAGCTGGGTTTTTTTGATTGTCTAACATAACATCATCGTACACGACTAAATTGTTAACGTCGCCATCAATATCATCGATACCTGGTGCATCATTGATATCTGTAATAAACTCAATAACATTTTTTTCAGTGATCGCTGATGCATTCTCGTTAAAATCTTTCAACACCTCGTAGCATCGTTGATCATCTACGCTGGGGGCGATTAAATACAATTTATCCCACTTCATCCATCTCATTATTAAGTTAAGTAACAATTGCGTCTTGCCGGATCCAGATGGTCCGATGATAATCATCCGGATTGAGTTTGGTAACGCTGCAACATGCTTAACTGGTTCTCTTGTTTTAGTCGCCGAAAAATCAATTATATTCATATCCCTATACATAAATTATGGATCTATATTGTGTGAAGTGTAGAGTGCGTACTGGCACAAATGATATGACAACCGTTACAACAAGAAATAACAGATCGGCACTTACTGGTAAGTGTGTACAATGCGGTACAAAGAAATTTAGATTTATTTCCATTAAACCCGGGGGTGTTTTAAAAAAAAGCGAGGAGGTGACATCGCAGCCAAGTTATCAAAACTCCCCGGAGCACCGTGGGCAAAGTATCCGGGAGAAAAGCACCTCCCAGGATATAACTACTGTGGCCCCGGAACACGATTAGATATCAGACTCGATGATCAAAATCAGCCCAAACCCGGTGAGTATCCAATAAACGCTATCGATAAGGCGTGTCATGCTCATGATGTTGCCTACTACAAAAGTAGCGATCTGCAACAGCGTCATATCGCGGACGTAAAATTAATTCACGCGTTAAATACCATTCCTGATAAATCATTCAAAGAAAAATTGGCCTCATGGTTGGTAAAATCGGCTATGAAAGGTAAATTAATGATGGGCGCTGGTAATTAATAACAACATGGAATCCATCTATTATTCTCCGAGAGGATACTGGAGGGGGAAGGCCGCAATTGGTAAGCTTGCAAGCGCTGCAAAAGTAACGAGGGCCACTGCGGCTAATTGGTTATCCAAACAGGCTATATGGCAAATTTATCTACCACCGCCTAAACAAATCAACTTTTCGCGCTTTGATGTCAGCGTACCTAATGAAGTTCATCAGGCTGATATACTATTTCTGCCGCATGACAACGGTTACAAATACGCGCTAACCGTAGTGATGTTGCGAGTCGATACAAACAAGCGGAGCCGTTAAAAACGAAGTCAGCAACTGAAGTAGCCGATGCGTTTAAGCGGATTTATCGAAGAGGTCCTCTGCGCTGGCCAAATCTATTACAAGTTGATCCTGGCAATGAATTTCGCGGCGCTGTTCTATCAACGCTGAAACATCATAGCGTCGCGATACGACGAGGTCATACTGCGCTACATCGTGATCAGGCAATTGTTGAACGATTCAATCGGACTGTTGCTGAACGGTTATTTGGATATCAATACGCGAAGGAATTCATCCAAGAAAAACGATCTCGTGAATGGGTCAAAAGGTTGCCAGGCGTAATTGCAGCGTTAAATAACGAGATTACCCGAGCAATCAACATTAGGCCCAGCGACGCGATTAAATACGAGTATATACCCAAAAGATCAAAAATAAATAGCGTTTCCAAGCCGATTCTCGGCGATGTCACTGTTAGATATCTATATGAACCAGGAGAGCTTGAAGGCGGTAAAAAAAGAGCTACTGATCCCATCTGGAGTGTTACCACACATAACATATCAACGATAACACGATCAACTGATAGACCACCGATCTATAGACTGGATTCAACTGCCCCACAGCGGGGGTTTACACGCGAGCAACTACAAGTGATACCTGACGATACTCAATTACCCCCGCGTGGTCTTAACTAGCGCCGTTGCGTCTATTGCACTCAAGACAGGTCAACCTCACATTGTTTTTGACATGACCGAGACTGTTATCGATCCTGTCCACGGTAAATTGGCGAGCGTCTTTATCCGAATAACGCCACCGCATTATGCAATTACAACTAGCGCAGTGATTATTCTGTTGTTGTCGTAACGCAATTATTAATTCGGCATCAATATCAAAACGCCGCTGTTTTTTTTTTCCTGTTGGCAGTAACCCGAAAGTTTTCTATCAATGACGCTTGCATCGATGATGTTGTTGTCGGTGACTCCGTCACTGGCTTCGTCAATAACAATTCTTCGAAGCTGATTTATCCTCCGTACTCTGGACACTGCAAGATAGACTAGATTTGACCATTCGATGCGATTATCAACCATCCAAACAATTGTATCCGTGATGGTTAATCCCTGCGAGGAATGTATTGTCGTTGCGTATCCTAGCGTCCACGGGGATTTATCAGCACGTAGCGCGTCCTCGACGACGCTGATATCAACGAGCACGATATCATTCAGCACGAGAACTTGTTTTTTTGTCCCCGACGCTGTCGGGCCCGGGATTTCAACTTCAATGTTCTGCCGCCGTGTATCCGCGGGTCTATAACATAACGGCACTGGGCGCGTTGGAAACTTTTCCTTATGCAACGTAAACAACTTTTGCTGAAGTGTGTCCCTAACTATCTTTCTACTCGCTACAATCAAATCGTTTGGTCTCCATGTTTCCCAGAATTCATTTAACGGCGTTTCCGGAATCACCTCGCGGATTATTTCACATTGAATTCTATCCGGCTGTAATCTGATTAATTTTTTAACCTCGCGCAGTTGTTCATCAAGTGCTCGGTAATCAGTATCGGTTTCTTCATAATAGTCCACAAAACCCTTTAACCAATCATGTGGGCCCTCGCCGACAAATGGTGGGGGTTGGCCATGATCTCCGCACATTATCACCGCTGTATTCGCGCGCAGCAACCAATCAAGAAACATTTGTAAAACATCCAACGAAACAGTACATATCTCATCCCAAATGATAACCTCAGGAATAAATTTTTCACCCATTCGATCAGGAGTCCACTCCTGTATCGAAAAAAGCTGTGATAAGTAACGGCGTCAACATTTCGTTGTTTTATCTCTCGCGCTAGTCTATGAGTCGGTGTAAGCACGATTATACTTGCCCGCGTTCGAAATAATTCAATTGCCCGAGTCGTCTTTCCTGACCCGCCACAGCCGCTTAAATAAACTGTTTTGTATCTACAAATTGGATCAGAACACGGTGGTGCATTAGACCACTCTGATAGATTATCACCGCGTAAGTAGTTGTTCTCAACGGTGACATCTGCTGACGGGGAATAATCGCGTCGTATTTCATTTTTAATTCTCCATGTACCCCAACTCTCGTCCGGACTAGTAAACTCGGCTATGTTTTCCTTGTACTTCACGTCAATATAAAATGAATCAATCGCAACTCTAACTGCGGTGTCGGGAAATCTATTTAACACTGAAAATAAATTTATGCAAGCATAACCCAGCATAGACGCCCTCAAATGTGGATACGCTGGGCTGTCTCCATCGCTGTAGGTAACAACTGTACCCAACCTTGTTCCATTGGACAAGAAAGCTGTTTTACAGTTCACGTATTTATTTTTCGCCACTGCGTCCTTGATTACGAAATCATATTCTGCGTCATCTATAATCAGCCGTGAGCAATATCGTTTGTAGTCGCAGTTTTTTCCACCTTGTGTGAACTTACCAATTATTCTTCTACCGAGATCTTTTGCCTCGCGGTTTCGTTGGTTGAATATCTTCCTGGACCATTCGACGATATATTCCTCGTCGGCATCAATGTGTTTTCTGGACTCGTCAATTATGCTATCTAGACGCTCCGGTTCTGGTAACCAGACTTCAGTCTGCGCTCGGTATGATATAATCGCGTCACTGACAATCAACGAAATTAGCATTTTACAATCAATCATATACCGTAGCAGCGCTATTGGCAGCCACTTCTTTTCAGTCATGTGTCTACCGATCCAAATATAGCAACAGCGATGAAGTCCTGCCGCGAATTCAAATGATACTATGCGAGCAAATTCGGTTAAATCGAAATCAGGCAGTGGTCCATTAATAGCAACACGAGTCATTTCATGTTTGGGGTGTCCAAATCGTTTAAAGTACTCAGCGGCGGATCCATACCCGAGAAAACTCGCTGGATAACAGGCAACCATATCAACCGAGATCATAGCGTCGCGGTTGTATTCAGTGTTCCATAGTCCACCGTGATAGTATTCCAAACAACTGGATTGTACATCCGATAGAAATTCCTTGCGTGTTGGTCTCCACGCATTTTTCTTTGCTGCAACATGAGCCGCAACCGGTGGAATCGTAAAACAATTTGTTAGCAGTTGTTCATCATGTTCTTCAAATTCCATGGCGGTTTTTTTCATCTTGTTGTGGAACGCTTCAGTGCGATATAATTCGCCATTTGGTCGTACAAACTGATCAAAGGTATCCGTATCGTTTTCAGCGCTGCGAAGTAACCACACTGATACAGGGTCGTTTTTACACAAACAAGCAATAGCATCAAATAGTTTCCTCTCCGCGAGAAAACCGTCCTTGGAGAATTGTTCTCCCAGGAATTCCCCCGGGATATACTTTACTGTTCTATCCCGTGGAAATACTGTGATCGCGGACGTCCATGCGTGTTCGTTATGATCAATAATTTTGATTGGGGCTCCATTTGATTTGTACTTTGATTCGTATAATACTTCACCGGTTATCGTTGTAACAGTTATTGGAAATCTCAACGATGTTTCTAATCTCGCTATGTCGCTGATGGTTGCTCCTCGCTCGCGCACTGTCTCCCCCCATTGGTTTATTTTGCTACGTCGTAAATCGGTCAATTTGTTTCCTCGACACGCATTTGTAAAATGCTCTATTACTCGTTCTGCTACACAATTTATCCCCGTTGACTGTTTCATCGGCGCTAGTTTTCCGATATCGGGTTTCTTATTTAACGGGTATATTCCATAAACAACTGCTGTTTCAGGATACGCTCGTTCATAGTATGGTCTGTCAATTCCGGTTAACAACCCCGGCTTGGAGTCGCGGCTAACAGTGACTGTTTTCTTGTCGCTGAGAACTGGTTCAAATTTATCACGTATGATCCAATTACCTGATTCCACCCGGACAATGAATTTTACTCTGAAAAAATACTTTTTACCGTCAAGGTGTGATATTATCGTTGATGCGCGTTTGTCGTTCATGGTAGCATCAACAACGCCATCAATTCGAAATGTTGACCAACTATGAGATGCACCATCACGCTTGAATTCATTGATACAATCACGTATTTTATTTAACAGGGTTCTATCGTTTATTGCCGTTTTTGGTGTGTCCTTGAGGGCTCTATCGAGATTAAACCCAACATTTTTCCAGGGCTTAATTGCTGATAATCTCTCGAACTCCTCCTCCATATAATTAAAACAAGTATTTAAATGAAAGAATATAGTATAATGAATCACTGCAAATGGTTGATGATTGGGTCGACAACCCCGTGCAATAAATCATGTAGAGGTGAATTCTGCGGGTATCATTTACAAAGCGTTCGTAATGGTTCTCTTGGCCCCCTCCCGTGCATGGTTTGCCATGTTGGTGTAAGAGGAAAATCGCAGTTGTGTATCAATTGTGGAGGAAAGCGATACAGAGAGTTAAAACGTTATTATGATAAACGAATAAAAAACGCCGTCATTGACCCCACCGCTGACTCCGTCAAGGACAAAATCATCAAAACTCCTCAGGACTACATCGAAAGGTTTATAATTAAACCAAATAATGAATTAGACAAATAGTATTATTATACAAATGAACCAAGAATTCAGACCTCACCCTGTGCTTGTTAATTACGAGGCATCTCGCGACGGCGTTGTTCGAAACCGTAGACTGAAGAAACCAGTTGGATGGAAAAATAATCACGGGTATTTGATGTTTGCTGCTGGAGGGAAAAAATATCTCTGTCACAGAATCATCTATGAATGTTTCCACGGATTAATCAAGGATAGTTTCGTTATTGATCACATTAATTCTAATTATCAAGATAACAGACTGTGTAATCTGCAAGCTATCTCTCAGAGTGAAAATAGTAGAAAGGGCCAAACTGGTAAGTGCTCAAAGCAAGCAAGGGGTGTCAAATCGTTTGATACATCAACGCACGAGGAAAAAATATTTCGGTGAATGAATGAGGCAGGAAAATACTTTGACATTTGTAGGGCCTCAGTACGATTTGTTGCAGAACGAGCATATCAAACAGTTTTATCAGGTAAAAATGGACACAGAATTCGATTTTCATATATAAATAAATTATCAGCGAGTGACGAAGTCGCCGTGACGAATTGTCTGTTTCAACCAACTGTGATAAATAACACACCTCGGGATTGATACGCAGAGTTCATTTTGTAAAAACATTTTTTTTGATATTAGAAATAAGATGTTTATAAGAATATGAATATCGAAGACATCAATAATATATTAACCGAGATTTCAAAATTAAAAAATCAAGGAATTGAATTATCTGATGGTCTCAACAGCGAAAGAATATTATCCGATTATGAAATTATTAACGAACAATCGAAACGGGGGCGTTTTACCCTGGCCCGCGAGTATTTTTTTATAAAACGATTACAACATACGATTAATGAGAACCTGTACCGCAATGACGTAAATGCATTCATTGGGCTATTCACTGCCGTTGAAACAATACGAAAAAAACTCGGACGTGTTTATGAACGACGCCGGGAGATTTCTAGTAAGATTAAAAACATTAGGAGGATTATAGACGAAAACTCCGTGGAGCCCCCAATGTAACGGGCGTTGTATCCCGGATTGCGTCTGCCACACTCGGCGGGAAATTAGAAAATTTTTATTTATAATAATGGTAGGCGAATCACTTACTACTCGGCTAGCCAGAGAGCGGCTAGCAGCGCTTAAAAAGTTCATACCGTTACGAGACAGGGTCCGAAAACAACTTCAAACGCGGCAGCAACTACAAACTGATTTTACTGTTGGAAGTGAACAACTGTTTGCCCCGGTAACTAAAGCGACTAGGGATGTTACAGCGGCAACAGAACGAGCAATATATGGAGATATTCCTAAGGAGGGCGAACGGAAAGAGGCGCCTCTTCTTCCTGTACTTGAAAAGATAGCAGCAGAGACAGAACAAACACAGCAACGGATAAAACAACTTTCCAGTGATATAAAAACCCAACGAGAGTATGAACGATTAGCTGATATTGATGATTCTGAACCCGTTGTTGAACAGGGTGATGTTGGTGAAATTCAAAAAATTTCCACTCAAAGAGGGATTCCCTTTATGGATAAACTCACTGAAACGGCTATAACACAAGTAAAACAATTTCAGTTACTGAAATCCGACGATTATAAGATTTTTGGTAATTTTGCCGCTCAAAGCTACCACTCAAGAAAAAACTTTTTAAAAGACGAGTATAAAAAAAGTAACATAAAACGAGATGACTGGGTTAATTGGTTGTATAAAACGAATAAAGGGGTTGATCGCTTGGACACAAAAGAATTGGGATACAAAGAATTTAAAAAAGGAATTGATGATTATGATATACAACAACAGCGAGAACAGTTAAAAAGAGAAATCCAAAAAAAGGCTGGTTCTAAAAAAACAAGCGGAGAGGGATATCCAAGTGGTAGTGGTCTAGTTGGAAACGCTAGCGTTACTTGTCCTGGTAATGTTCTCAGTGATATATCACGGCTGGAAGTACTAATCGGAGGAAAACGAGCCGAAAATAACTCTCCGGAAATAATCAATGAGGCCGCTGATATTTGCAGGCGTTTATTTGCAGGCGGTATCATGGACATTAATGTATATCGAACGCTCATAGACGAACTCGTGGATGATTAATTGGAAAACTGGTATTTTTATAACAGGATGATCATACACTACAACCATGATAAACCAGTCAGCGTCTACGTGGTAAACTCACGATTGCCTGTATACCGCGCGTGGTACGGAGATGGTCTTGGTAGCACCATTGCGGGGTTATTTACAAGAATGGCTCCAAAAGTGGCGCCGTTAGCTAAACAATTATCTATGAAAGCCATTGATGTTATTCGTGATAAGGGAATTAGCGCTATTGGAGATGTTGCCGGAAAGGCGTTTTCTGCAGCAAAGGACAAACTAATGTCGTTGGTAAAATCCAAAGGATTTTCACGAAAAAAACAAACGCCGTTGCGTTCTACAACAGTGATGCCTGCAAATGTCAGTAAAGTAATAAATAACGCGGTGGAAAAAAAACTAGCGTCGATGGCCTCGCCATTGGCGACTCCGATGACTCCGTCGATGGCTTCGCCAACGACCCCGTCGTCGATGATGGCTTCGCCGTCCACCAACGCGCTCATGAACGCGATAGCGGGAAGTGGTCTTAAACCGAAACGGAAACTACGTTAATGAATTGCAATTGAAAACATCAACATGATACATAATAAAATGTTTGCGCGAACCGCTGATCCCGCATTTGATATGGATGCCCCAGTGTGCAGGGATGACTCCGTCCGTGATTATCAATTTTATTCCTATCAACCACCACAAGCCGACCTACGATCGCGAATTGAACTTCAAGTCCAGGATACCAGTAGATACTTTTTGCCGTGTGAAGCGTTTATCGAAATCGAGGGAGAACTCGTGACAAATGTTGCCGCTAATACACCATACGCAGATGACGCTCGTGTTCGAGTTGGTTTCGTCAACAACGGTATCATGGCGTTATTTGAGAGTGCCAGATATCTTATTGACGGGCGAGAAATTGAATCAATAGAACGCGAGGTTGATGTTGCAACGACGATAATTGGGCTAGCGAGATACTCGGATGATTATACAAGATCGGCGGGCCCATCTATGATGTTCGCAAAGGATACCACTAATAACGCTGATCACATTCAGTACATTAACTTGCTGACGGCAAGAGATAACGCAGTTGACCCACAGGCTGAAGCAGCCAACCCAGACCGCAGGACAAGACCAGGCGCTGATTTCACTATTATAAAAAGTACTAACGATAATTTTAATCTAGGATTTGCAACACGAGTAGCAACATTGCAAGGACAACGCCGACGTTTTTCATGCGCGATTCCACTCCATCACATATTCGGATTTTGCAGAAATGTCAGAAAAGTTATCTATGGGGCTAAGCACACAATCGCGCTAACGCGAAGGGGCGATGATAACAATGCAATATGGCGGGCTGCTGGCGTCGATAACGGTAAAGTCGTTTTAACTAAAATGGCATTGTGGATGCCGGTGTTGACTCCATCAGTTACCACGGAAGCACGATTGTTATCATTTATGGAACAGGGGGGAAAATCGTTGTTGAGTTGGCTAGCGGTAACAACTGATGCTAAAGAGGATAATGTCGCTGATACATTTACATGGCACCTGGCATCAAAACAAGGTGTTTCAGCCCCGCGTCATATATTTATAGCGCTACAGAATAGGGATCGATTGGGCAGTCAAGAACGCAGCCATATGATATTTGATCGATTAGGAGTCAGGGAGGTTTCGCTGAGAATAAACGGACAACAGGAACCATCCGAGGATATACAGCTTAATTACGGCGACAACCATGTCGCACGTGTGTACCATCGATTGCTGTCATATATGGGTCGTGATCAAAACGTCGACACTGGTTTGCAAATATCACAACTTGATTTTAAAAACCTGTATCCGATTTATTATTTTTCGTTGGAACATCTTGATTTAACGAGACAATCCGTCGTTGATATACACTTCCGAGCTCGTATAGACCCGGGTGGTGCTAATTATAGAGCGGTTGCTGTCATTCTCAGCGATAAATCAATGCTGCTGGAGGGTGTTGGTGGACGAATGAGAATCGTTGATGCGCCAGTGGAAAACATGTAATTGAAAACACAAACGCGTTTACAATAAAATGTCGTATAGTGTTGTCAGTGTAGAGTTGACCGATGGTCAAGTCAAGAAATTACGATCAAAGTCCGCTAAACAATGTGGAACCACAATAACGTTAAAGCCGTCACAGATGACTGGTGGCAAGCATAAGATATCGTTGACGGCGCGTCAAATAAAACATTTCAATGATGCAATGAAGAATAAAAAGGGTGTTCAAATAGATTTTTCAGCCGCAGCGATTAAAAACATGGAAAAGACCGGTGGGATATTTCCGCTGTTAGCTGCGATTCAAGCGTTGATTGCCGCGGCCGCACCAGCAGTGGCTAAGGCGGCGGCGTTAGGAGCCGTTGGTACCGCGGCGGGAATGGCATTGAAGAAGGCAACCGGGAGAGGCTATAAAAAAAACGATCCGTAGCCGGAAAGGGTCTAAGACTACCGGGAACCCCGTATTCATGGTACTCGGGAAAGGGTCTAAGACTACCGGGAACCGTTTAATGACTCCGTTATCCAATTTTGATTTAATAGATGCCGCAGACGCATTAGCGATAAAAAAACTTTAGATGTGTTTTTATGAGAGATCAATTACCGACAAAACCAAGGAATATTGAAACCGGCATAATTAACCTCGATAAATCCTCCGGAGCGGGAACTCATTGGGTTGTATACGCGATTGATCCGCGTGCGATCGTCTATTTTGATTCATACGGGTTAGCCCCGCCAAACGAGTTCATGCGGTATATCCGGGCGTGTTCAGCCCCGGTTTTTTATTCCACGCTGCCAACACAGCAATTAAGTGACCCACCGATATGTGGCCGTGAGGTATTGAACGTACTCGCGGCGATTTCATCATCGCGGAAACCACCTCATGTGGTTGTAAACGAATACACTAGTGGGAAATTTAGAGACAATTACATTAGATAATAATGATTGATATCTGGGGACGACCTATTTCGGCGCTGAAAGAACCCATAACGTCCGCCACCGATGACATAAAAAAACTAATCGAGGATGAAATCGCTGATACGTTAAATCTAACCAGTGTTGACCCGGGCGAAATAGTTGTATTTCAAGACCGCCAGGGTAAATTGAAATCCAGTAATGTGTCACTGGATGACGTTTTAACACGACAGCGTAATGCCGCCGAGAACACTATCGCGTTGTATACCAGCGACGGACGACTCAAACCGGGTGAACATCTGTCGACGGTGACGGATAGGGTAACATTAGTCCAGGACGGTTTTATGAGGTTAGATAGATCGGTGACCGAACTTGACGCGCGGGTGAATAAATTCGCCGAGGTGGAAAAATCTGTCACGGGTATGCAACTCACTACCGCTAGTTTTTTTGGGACCCCGACGATGACCGAACCGAATCTTGCAGGGATAAAAAATACTATTTCGGAGTTTGCAACGCTGTCGGGCCAATTTTACGCGTTACGAAAAAATGTTAACAGGGTCGATGACGCCTTTGATAAATTCTTTGGTAGAAAAAATGTCAAGCCGGATGAAATTACAACAACTATAAATGATATCACTGTGTACGGACAGGAAATAAAAACAATCAAAACCGATGTTGCAGCGAACAAGAATAATGTAGACGCGCATACAGGGGAAATAGGAACGATCAAACTTGATGTTGCAGCGAACAAGAATAATGTAGACGCGCATACAGGGGAAATAAAAACAATCAAAACTGATGTTGCAGCGAACAAGAATAATGTAGACGCGTATAGAGGGGAAATAGGAACGATCAAAACTGATGTTGCAGCGAACAAAAAAAGTATAGACAGGCATACAGGGGAAATAAAAACAATCAAAACTGATGTTGCAGCGAACAAGAATAATGTAGACGCGCATACAGGGGAAATAAAAACAATCAAAACTGATGTTGCAGCGAACAAAAAAAATGTAGACGCGTATAGAGGGGAAATAGAAACAGTCAAGGCTGATGTTGCAGTGAACAAGAATAATATAGACGCGCATAGAGGGGAAATAGGAACGATCAAAACTGATGTTGCAACGAACAAGGATAATATAGACGAGCATACACAGGAAATAGGAACAATCAAAACTGATGTTGTAGCGAACAAGAATAATATAGACGCGCATATACAGGAAATAGGAGCAATCAAAACTTATATTGTAGCGAACAAAAGGAATATAGACGCGCATACACAGGAAATAGAAACAATCAAAACTGATGTTGAAGCGAACAAAAAAAATGTAGACGCGTATTGGCGGGGAATAGGAATAATCAAAACTGATGTTGCAGCGAACAAAAAAAGTATAGACGTGCATACATATGAAATAGGAACAATCAAACTTGATGTTGCAGCGAACAAAAAAAGTATGACCGAGAATACACAGGAAATAGGAACAATCAAACTTGATGTTGCAGCGAACAAAAAAGTATAGACGTGCATACACAGGAAATAAAAACGATCAAAACTGATGTTACAGCGAACAAAAAAAGTATGACCGGGAATACACGGGAAATAGAAACGATCAAAACTGATGTTGAAGCGATTAAAGACAGACTACCGGAAATGACAAGAATAAAAATCCCTCATGAGAACGCCATCAACACAGTATACACAATTCGGCATGGATCATTTACCTGGACCCCTACACAGAATATAGTAAATATTACCGCAACTGTTAAGGGCATTTATCGATTGACACTGGTTTCAATAATGCAGTTTAATATATCATCGTCGAGTTCATCCGGGTTTAACAATACAATATCAACAATTATAGACAAGGACGCAACTGAACGGTTTGTAATTAGTACCGTTGATAGAGATTTAACCAGGGCAAACATCACATGGTATGTGGAATTTGTAGTGGATCCAAGTAATTGAAAACACCAGTTCTTTTTAAATAAAAATGGCCACCAGGGTAATTGAATCAGAGGTACCACCGACATCACATCAATATCGATTCAATACCGTAAAAGAATTCTCCGCGAACTTGAAAACGCTTTCCGAACAATACCGTGTAAAAATAAAAAAATACCGCCGAAAAATAACCACCATCGACATGGCCGTGTACTCGGTGTCAGGTATAGTAGCCGGTACCGGTGTCATTTTATCCACGGTGACCATGATGGCCCCGATCGCTGTTCCAATCGCTATCTGCGCGGCGACAACAATTGCTGGAGTTGCCAACGCAATCACTAGAAAGATATCATCGTGTTCTCAGAAAAAACTCAACGAGTATACAGTAAAACATCAAATAGTATCCGACGCGTACTCGAAATTATCCGGGTTGATCTCGTTGTCGATTAATAATTCGTTCATATCCGATGTTGAATTCTCCACGATGGTCCAGTTGTATGACTCCGCGATGTCAAAAATCGAGGATTTTTAACTGGAAGCCGGAAACCACTTCAATGGGCTAGTTGTTAATATTCGGTGTTGAAATTGAACACTAAAAACAGCGAATAATAATAATGTCGCTGAATCCCGAAGGGTTCCAATTACTTCAACGGATCGCGAAGAACACCACTCCGGTACAAACAAGTATGATATCAATAACGTCAACGAAACCCGAATTCAGTGTGAACTTCCCATCATCGGTTCCAGTGAAGGAAATAGCGCTGGCAAAATTGCGAGTATATCACAGTTGGCCTAATATCCGAGCGGATGCATTTAACGGACAACAACCTAATAACTCGCTGGTTTTTGCATGGACAAATAAACCCGATGGGACCCCAGACTGGAAGGAGGTTACAATACCAACTGGGTCATACCAAATAGAACAAATCAATAAAGAATTTCAACGCAGGATAAAATCGATTACCACAAAGGAATCAAAAATAGCTATTACGGTTCATGAACCGACGTTATCGTCGACGATTGAAATAAGCACACCGGGGTATATGGTTGATATTTATAACAGTTCAATAAGAACCATACTAGGATGGCCTGAGAATCCACCTCATGAAATCGCCACGGACTTGCACACGAATGCGCAATCGTATCATCATTAAATCTATCCCAGTTATCGAGATGATTTGTCTATTATAAAAAACACGTCATTACCCAGCAGGTTTATATTTCAAAACAGGAATACCATGCAATGGTATTTTCCGTATAAGGAAACTCCTGAATCGTCCGCCGTGGTCACAGTTAATTTAAATGATATCACTAATGCGTTTACCGAGATTAATCGTAATTACCAATCGCAACTAGAACAGCTACGGAAAACAAAAGCACGAAAACACGTTGAGGTGATAAATCAACTTATATCAGACATGGAATATATCAATGAACGAATCGTTAAAACAGTATCCGCTAACAGCGATGATAATAAACAAAAATTCCTAACCGAGTATAATATCACAGAAGCCGATTTACCTGATTTCAAGTTTCCAGGATACAACGCGCCAGAACTAAAAAAAATCTCTTAATGATTTTCTCGGTCCATCAACTATCCTCAGACACGATAAAGGAGAGGATGGTAGGCATATTGCCCCATACAACGTAAATATCACATCGGTGATAGCAATCAATCTAGTGTGTGATGCTATCGAAGGGAGTTATCAGGTGAATACCAAGCAATCAAATCAGGCTGAACAGGGGTATATCCTTTATTCATTTTCACCAACAGCCCCTCCGGGATTTTTAATCGTTGAGAGTCCAATTAATCCGGTCTATATGCGATGCCATAATCGGTTTTTAACGAGAATTAATTTTAAACTTACCGATCAGTCAAATAACCTAATTGATCTACAAGAGGAGGAGTTAGTGATCACTCTGTTTGTAAGATCACTGTAAATAGCCCCTTAGCAGCAGAGGGGGGCGATGACATCGACGCGGTCGTCGCGCTTTTTTACCGGACGCTGATGACGCTGGATCAAAAATGCACAGGGTATATTTAAACTAAATGACGTTCGATTTGCCCCCCCCCCCCCCCCCCGACGACGACGTCGTTTTTTTTTACCGGGCGCCGACGACACCGGATCGCTGAGTGCAGAAGGTATCAATTAAACCAAATGACGTTTGGACAAAATGTCGGATTCGCCCCCTCTGCTGCTGAAGGAGTGGCCACTGCAGTCGTAGAGAAATCTGAAATTGTGTGGAAGGGCATGATGGTCTCTTCTTTTTATAGTCGATGACATGCGAAGCGTCGATCCAAGAATCAAAAACTGTGAGGACATCCTTTCCAACGTACTTTGACTTCTTTGACACGTCGTTTTCACACTTTTTGGGTTCTTCGTTCGAGAATTCTTTCGATGTCGTACACTTCGTCTTCTTTTTTGGTCACGCGTTGTATCTCGAGCATCAGGAGCAAGAGGAAGGGTGGATGGGGGTCAAAACAGGAAGAAGAAGAGGTATACGCCCAAAAGGAAGAACCCAGACACGTCCAGAGAGAGAAAAATTAGAGAAGAAAAGAAGACAAGGAGAAAGTGAGGAAGAAGAAGACGAAAAACCTGTGAAAGTGAAGAAATTCAAAAAACAGAGAGTGACCAAAAATACAGAAGAAGTCTATGAACATTTTAAAGTGTTGTGAATTGAATTGTAAATTTGTAACAGGAAAGACCAGACAGAAAATGTAAGTGTCTCTTAGTTGTGATACTTTAGAATAAGGACTTACACTCACGCATTCACTCACACACATACATCATGGGCAAAAAAGGGATTTTGAGTTTTAATTGATTTTGGCAAAATGAATGCTATCTCTTTTGAAGAAAGGTGGCTGGCCTTGAAAAGGACCGTTGGGTGTTTGTGTTTTAAAAAACAAACTCAGGAACGGGATGTAATCAGCTTTAACTGCCTTAAGCCTTTGCCACGGCCAAGGCCTACTTGTGGGCTGTCTCCTGATTTAGTAGAAATCACTATGGGTGGTATCTCAGTGTAGTAACCGGGCTGGGCTGCTTGGCCAGGGAAGGTCTTTTACTCTTGGGTCGTACTAAAGAAGTCTGATACATTTTTTCAGACTCCTTAACTCTGCTAAAATATCTAAGAGTACCGTTACCGTTTGACTTTCACTGTCCTCCTTCTCTACTAGACCATGTTTCTTATCTGCTGCTGGTTCTTCTTCCTGTCGTTTCCTTCTTCTTGTCTCTTCTTCTTGTTGTTGCTTTTTGAGTCGAAAAGCTTGTTCTGCTTCTCCCTGCTGCTGTAAAAATTTCTCCAATTCTTCTTCCTCTCTTTGTTTAAAATCCTCGACGTGTGGTAAAGAAGGAGAAGGTGGCGAATATACCGGTACTGGAACAAAGTCTTGCGAATAGAGAAAATCTACTAAATCCCTATTAAAATCGGTCTCTTCCTGAAGTAAGACTGTGTTGACTTTAGTAGCCGCTGCTGTGCCATCGCTTATTGTCTCCACGGCTGGTGTACCCCTATTCATCGTCTTCTTTGTTTCCGTCATTTTTTAAAAACTTTGTCGCATTGATTCACTGCACATCTATATAGGGAATGTGACGTCACAGGCAGCTCTCTTCGGATTGGAAGACAGACTCCACATTGTAACGCATGTTAGGATTGGTGAAAAAACTCAATCCGTTTCGATCCTCTCTTCCACTATAAATAACCGCAGTTCATTTCATTCCCTTCACCTGTTCTCGTCACAAGATGTGGACTAACGTTGAATATTCTACTGTCGTATCGTTAATGCTGTTCCGTACGGACTTACCCATGTATGTCAAATCATCGTGGTCAATCATCTAGATCACCGATATGAGTGTTTGGAAAAGAATAATCTATGCGTAGAGATAAGGCTGTCTGAAGAGAGTCCTCATCTACGGCCCAGAAGTCAGAAGAAGTTTGAGGAAGAGAAGACCTATTCGATGCTCTCTTAGTTAATGGAATGATGTTAACACAAAAAAGAAAGGAAAAATAAAAAGAACACCGAGGCTTTTTTTCAGGGCCACTCATATGCCTCGGAAAGATATTTATTCCTTTTGCCATATATGTGTTTGATATTCATCAATCTATTTCTGTATGTTGTATGTGTTATATATGTATATGTCCCGCCAGTCCCACCCCGCCAAGCGTTCTAGGTCCCCCACCCCAGCTGTTTGGTTCGATTGAGGTCAGCCCCTTACTACATTATTATCAATCTCCAGTACCGTAACGTCATCTCACCTGTTCCATTCCTTTTTTCCCTATACAACAACTCCACTTTCCCTTGTGCGTATCCAGGCCCAATATTCCCCATGTTCAATACCCCATTGTCCGTATATCGCCCCAGGGTGTTTTTGACTGGGATTTCCCTTTCCGTATACAGTTTGTCCGTATATCACCCCACGACCTTTTTGACTGGGTTTTCCATTGTCCGTATATTGTCCCTATAACTACTCATATCTCAAAATATATCGGTGTTCACTAGCAAACTAGGGTTCGATTGAATTATATTCCCCCCCCCCCCCCGTAAATTGACTATATTGAAGTTCGTTAGATAAAAATATAGAATCCCCACCACAAATACATATAAGCGTTCGATACATATTTGTGCTATTGATCTATAATAGCTCTAACAACATGCATTACAAGCACATGCTTCAAAGCGCTGTAAGAGGATTTTCTTCGGAGAAAAGAGATTCATAGCTGTCTTACGAACCGTGTCCAACCATTCTCACTAAATAGCGGAAACTATGATGAAGAAAATAATCTTTGATTCTACGATAATACTGTCATACAACGCTACCCCCACCCAAATTAAATATGTTGTTTGTTATGACAATATTGTACAAGCCCCGAGTCACGTGTAACCTTCACTGGTTTGGTATTGATATTATCGCTTAGACCTTTGATGCATTTGTTTTAGAAATAAACTTTAGTGTGGTCTTGTACTTTTTACAATCAAGTTCTTTGAAACAAACCTTTCTTATGCATTGTATTAATTTGATTTCTAAGTCTAGTTTTCACGAGAAAATACGCCATAAATTCAACCCTTTTTCTGCATCTTTCATAGGCAGTTTTGCCAGCGCTTCCTCGTTCGCCATGGGCTTTTTTCATTACCTTAGGACAATAAGTTAGATTCTGAATACCTTCATCGTTTTAGGTTGTATCATTTACTATTCAGAGTTGGTGGTGTAATTAGTGAAGTATACAGATTCCAGCATGACTATATGAGAAATGATAGCCATATACACTAGAGTGATTTACAATCTGATTAAAACATATGCCATGGGGCCCCGAGTGGCCGAGTGGTCTAAAGCGTTCTCCGTCACGGATAACTGCCATCTCACCTCTGTCTGCGTGGGTTCGAGTCTCGGGCTCGGCCAATGTGGATATGTGAGAAAGCTTGCCGGTAGCTTCTTGTGGGTCGGTGGTTCTTTCCGGGGTTTTCCCTGGTTCTTCCTCCATCATTAATGCCGGCCGCCATGTATAGCCTATCTTGTGCTGAAAAATGGCGTTAAACCCCGTAACAACAACAACAACAAAACATATGCTCTTTGGGATTCCCAGTCTACTTATTTTTAGTAACCTATCAGATAAGGTGTTGTTAATGCTTGTTCGGGAAAGTTACTGTTAGTAACGAAAAGTTCCGAATGACGTGTATCTCTCATAAATTTGGATGTTGTTATTTGATTGGTGAGCCGTAAGGTCAACAAACGTTAACTCGAACTGGAGTCCATCAGATCTCCACGTTTGACCGTGGAGATTTGACGTTAACCAGGTTGGAGTGATTTGCTGAGAATTTGTGGCCACACACCCTAGAATACTGTACTAGACGAAGTAATATAGCTTAAAGCTTCACGCTGACATCTTTTTCTTGTCATCATATATACTCATTTAAAATGGCCAGATTTTAAAAGTACTGGACACAGTGGACAGTGAAGTTTTACAAACTGTTGTATGAGAATTTTCAGTTTAATAAATTCGTTAGATGCGCTATAAATAACCATGATATTGACGTCTTTACATTAACTTGGCGAAATTCCAGGCTGTATTTATAGCCAGTATCATCTCGTTCACCTATGAGCCATCAGAATTTATGTCTGAGTAATATCGATTATTAAACCTAAGTCCTTTCTTAAAATTTCATCGAAACTAACATGCAACAGACCATCTAGGGTCGTACACTCCCTAATTGTATCACCATAGTGTGAATGTTTTTATGTGGTGTGGCTACAATATCTATTCTGTATCAAGAGTAAACAAACCAAAATTAACGAGAAGATTCCGTCTCTATGTCGCCTTTGGTAACTGTCAGTTACATGCGTCTGTTACATTCTGTCAATATCACTACTGTTAAGTAATAAAAGTGAGAACCAGGTCAAGGGAAATGCGGTTCTATTTTATTCATAGATTTAAGACGGCAATACATTTGTAGACATCGCTCTGGTGGCCTAGTGGTTAGATTGTTCGCATCGGATGCGGCAGGTCGCGGATTCGAAACCCCGCCCGAGTCATACCAAAGACTTAGAAAAATGGTACTTACAACTGCGTCGCTAGGCGCTCAACATTAAGAGGTTAGTGTTAGGGCTGGTCGGCCTGGTGTCAGGATAATGTGACTGTAAGGGTGCAAATTTATATCGACCTATAAGGAGCACATTAATCTGGGCAAGAGAACAATTGATTCGATTTACTGGGGACAGACACATATTAAATCGCTATACTGCAATGATTTTTATTGTCTGTGTCGTGAGAGGAAGTGATTCTTAATTAAACCTTTGTTTATTTAACTGTCAGACAGACTGGAAGGAGAAAGGTTAACTTCGATCTTTGTATCGAACATGTCATAGTTGAAATTGACTAGAATCAGTTATCAGACTGACTGCAATTTTGGAGCCTATTTATAAAAGGTGGTAGCTATATTTAATCTTGATTGGTTACGATAAATAAGGGGCGTGTTTCCCGCACGAAATGTCTTGGCTTTAAGATGCTCCATCGAAAAATTAAGTCAGTCTACGTTTTCCTACGTTAGAAGAAATTCTCTCGTTAAAGATTTATCAGACGGACCGGATGTCTGGAAAGTCGACTGACACAATTCTGACGAATTGTTTGAATTTGTCGTCTTGATTGTTATAAGGAATCATCAGGTATTCTAAGAATTTCATGCATTACTTTAGTTGACATGAGTTACAAGAATCCATGTGAATTCTCCGATCTTAGATGATTTCACGTATGATAAAGACTTGAGTGCGAATTGACTGAACTTAACGTTGTTAAGGCATGAAATAAGATTAAATGTATGTTTAAGACTTGAATGTGTGTATTCGCTGAAAATAACGTAGTTAAGGCATGTAATGAATTTCATTCATTCATTTTTGTATAATTGAGACGAGAACGGAACTGTTATGTGTGATGTTAATGTGAGTCAGTGATGATATAGCCGTTAGGAAGTACATTAATCTTACGAAACTACCAGAGAATCTTTGATATATGTTTGAATTCCGATAGGACGATATTTGACAAAACGAGAGAGGAGTAATGATCTTTTCCCAGTAGGACAACTGACAGAGGATTTAGGTTGCTTCTCTGTTTACCTATCTACGTACTTACATATCCACCATCCCACACAAAGTTGAGGGCCGAAAGAAGCGAGACAACAGAGAGTTTGGAGAAGAGAAAAAAGCGAAAGGACCAAGAAGAACAGCCACAGTGAAGTTGGAGTGAACCGGTAATAACCAGGTTAGGAAGTTGTACAAGGCAATGACTTCGATTGTTCACTCTATTCTATGATGAACCAATTCTATATTAAACAGATCGGCTATTTATTTAAGTATATTTGTGTTTGAAGTTCGGTGAATGATTTATTTCAAAAGAGAAGTGTATCTTCCTAATCTAACGTATTATCACAGTTGTTTATGTAATTGATTAAATTGTTGTATTTCATGTACGGGGGCTCGTGTCATTCTGTTCTATATATTTGCTCAGATCTCAATTTATTCCATCTATAAGTTTCACACTTTATATTAATATTTACTCGATCTGGGCAACAACACCGAGGGCGATCACCCACTAGATAACGATAACCAAAAAATGCGGACACCTTGTAAGAAGGTACAATCCGCCAATCAACCCCACCAACGTCTCCAATCCCCACAGTGACTGGGTATGACATGATGCTAAATGTATGCGACATGATGCCCAGTACTATACATCACTATCATCTGCCACACTGCTAACATCGTAGCTATATGGCTGACTTTTTTAAAAACTACGTTAAAAATTGAAATCACATACACACACACACACACACACGCACACACACACACACACACACACACACACACACACACACACACAGACACACACACACATTTGTAGACATTATTATCTTGTAGATGTTGTCGCCAAATGACTATGACACATTGTTTCAGTTATGTACCTATCATTACGTTATTTACAGTGAATATGAAAACTGCCACAGCATGGTATTAACCGAGTTTTCTTAGTGTGTAGTCTCCAATTGTATTTTAGCAATATTAATATTTTAACATACTCTAGGAGCTCGATTGAACATGTATGTGATATACTATGAGTGTTCGATAGACTACGTAGAATGTGATACACTCCATGAGTGTTCGATGGATTATGTAGAATGTGATATAATATGAGTGTTCGCTGTACTGTCTAGAATGTGATACACTCCATGAGTGTTCGATGGACTATTGTATAATGTGATACACTCCATAAGTATTCGATGAACTATTGTAAAGTGTGATACACTCAATGAGTGCTCGATGGACTATTGTAGAATGTGATATATTCCATGAGAGTTCAATGGGCTATTGTAAAATGTGACACTCGATGAGTGCTCGATGGACTATTGTAGAATGGGATACAATGAATGAGTACTCGATGAACTGTTAAGGAATGTGATATAATTAAGAAATTTCTTTATCCCAATGACATGACATGACCCTTGAACAGCGAACTCGAATTGATCCACAATAAAGATGCGTAAAGTAGCATAGCAAAATCAATTCCCCCATTATCTGAGTTTTGCGTACTTTTAGACATAGTGTGTGTGCTTTTATTGACACTTTGTAACGAGACGGGCAAGAGATCGATGGGCGTGTGAGAATTGTAATACTCTAAAGCAAACGAAAACATTTCAGATCTGGAAAATCTTATTTATGATGATGAAGACAAAGCCGTTAAAAGTAAAGTAGATACTCTTGCGTTTTATAATAAATGACAGGGAGTTAAGTCAAGCCTGTAAGCAAAATAAAAAAGTTGACATTTTTCTAACCGTACCTTATGAACATGGATGATTTGCTCTTAATATTTGTCACACTTTACCATTTTTTACTGAGACCATAATGTTTGCATAATTGTTTTAGTCTTTTTTTTATACTTCCAGGTCAAAAATAAGCATTGATTATTTTGATTATCTTCATATCATGCCAGTTGAGGTTAATTTTTTTAATGTATGTGTGTACGTAGCTTTAACTATATTTCAGTCTGCAGTGTGACAGTTTATAGTGATGTTTAGCACTGGGGCATACTGCCGCAGACATGTAGCATGATGTCACACAGAGACATATTATCCTGACACCAGGCCGACTAGTCCTAATGCTAACATCTAATTGCTGAGCGCATAGCGAAGCAGCTGCTATTACCATTTTTAAAGTCGGCGAGTTCGAGGCGCACGCTCTAACCACTAGGCCACCGGAACGGTCCAAATTTTTTAACAGATAAAAAGAACGCACTATTGTGTAAATCCACTGAAAAGAAGGGAAACTTGGCTAATAACTTGTTGTTGTTGTTGTTATTGTGTGTGTGTGTGTGTGTGTGTGTGTGTGTGTGTGTGAATTTTCAGTAGATATTGACCCTTGACCCTTGAAGTGTGTGCAATAAAAATGGAATATGCTAAATAATGGAATTAGCTGTCCCCAATAAGTTTTCTCTCTCAAATATTTCGTTCACTACAAAATATGTACCGACCTAAACTGTGGAGTTTAAATAGAGGTGGTGAAAATTTGTGAAATTTTTGGTACCAGTCACATTAAACGCTTTTCATAGTAATCAAAAAGAGACAGCATCACACATTGTTTTTTCCCTCACTGTAATCAACAAGAGACGGCTTCGCACATTGTTTCCGTACAAATGAAAATTGTTTGACCGGGCACAAATATGAAAGCAATTGAAATTCTAAGTGCAGTGAGATCGAACAAATAAATTTTTTTTAATCGCTTTTTAGACCACGATTTGCTGCACAGAAGTCACGTGCATTTGCACGGTTCATATTTCTGAATCTACACTACACCACAAACAAAATAAAATGCGTAAATAATTCGATATCTTTATCATATTCAGATGTCTGCAGCAGTTTATTTAGAACGAGTGTGTGGGTGTGTAGGGGTAAATCAATACAAGCCCTTTAACGAGGACAGATAATATAAAATCAACCAAACAAGGTTGATTTCTGCTGCAGTGTTCGTGTAAAAAGCTGATCGAAACAAAATTTACGTCTGCCGAAGCTTGTACGTATGGTTAATTTTTGTTACATCGCCAATAAAATAAAACATGATACTGAAAATATCTTTGCAAAATTCATGCATGTTGTTTTAGCGCGTTCGCGGCATGTAATAATGCATTTAGAATGTGCAAGTGTGTGTGGGTGAGTGAGTGTGTGTGTGTGTGTGTGTGTGTAAATCTATTGAAGGCCTTCAGCGAGGAGGTACTTAAAATCAATCTAAACAAGGCAGATATCTGCACTAGTGCTATATAGTTGATTCAGGATACGTAGCCTCCTCTGACTGTCCACTGGTCAATTCTGCCTTATACAGATGAAATATGGCATTGTTGTATGTATTTTTACAAATCCTAATCACATAGTGGCTACTATTGTTATAGATTTTTTTTTCTCTCTTGTTTTCCCGCACTTGTACTACAACCGTCCTTTGCTTCGATCGTGATGTTATCACGTTATTTTCGCCAGTCAAACCGTTTATCATTACCGGTCGGGATATTTACGTCATTTTCCTAAATGAAATATGGCTAAATATTCAGGCAATGAGTCAACGTGTGTGGATCTAACAGCCTCAGGGTACTCCATCATGTCGCTCCCACGCCAATCCCGCGGAATTGTTGTCATCGCGAAGAACTCCATAATTCACCCTCTTAACTTCTTAACTACACTACAACTTTAATTTTCAAACAAACATCGTTTGAACTGGTCTTAACTACACTACAACTTTAATTTTTAAACAAACATCGTTTGAAGTGGTCTTAACCTCACCCACACTGGAACAAAGCCATTTTTTCTGCCTCTGCCTTACTCCTCCTAATCGAGAAAACAAGCTGACTGAATCTCTCCTTTTGGAGCAGTTTCCTAACTTCTTGCGGTAAGGAAATTCTATAGGTAGCAACCTGATTATTCCTGGAGATATCAGTTTTCACTTTGACTGTCCTGGAAATCCATACACGTCAAAACTCATAGATTCTGTTCACATTTTCAACCTCATTCAGTTAGTGAGCAACCGATAAACATGGTCACAATTTAGACTGGATTCTTCATCGACCTGATGATCATTTTTTAGTCTTCAATGTTTGTCCCAAGAACTTGCATCAGTTCACCTCTGCATTATGTGCCATCTCAAAGTATAAATCCCTAATCCTCCAAACTTTGCTGGCTACTAAGAGAAACCGCCATATGATAAATATAACCCAACTAATGCACGCCATCCAAGCAAGCCTAACATCTTCGTTTTGTTTTGAAATTTCATGGTGTTTTGTTGTTGTGATCTTGTCATTCTATATGTTTTTATGTGATATCAGATATCATAAAGAGCTTTAAGCTTCTAAAGATTAGGCGCTGTACCAAGTCCACATTATTATTATTATTATAATTTCGAAACAATTTCAAAAGATTAGTACAAAAAATTATGAACAAAAAATATTGTTATATATAAAAAATACTAGTAAAATTAAAACTTCTTTATTATTGAAGTTGTTATTTCTGAGTGTTAGATGCATTAGTGGTGAAAAATTTAGTTTTTTCTTCTTCTTCCCAACCGAGCATTATACATCATGGAAACTTCCAACTATTTTGAATGGTATAGAAATCCTTTGATATAGTGTTTTAAATATGATAAGTCTCAAGCGAAAAAAAGAGCAAGAAGAAGAATAAAAACTTGTATGATATGGAGTTTCATTTTAAATAATTTATATTTTGTTACTCTGTGCTACTGAACTTTCGTGCTCAAGGGAGATAACTCTTACGTTTGAACATGAATATTTTAATTTTAACTCAATGGTGGGTAAAACAGGAGTGGCAATTGTTCCAGTGGTGCTGTCTGCAGTAACAAAGTATTACTATGGAAATCTAATGTGTAATTTACTATTATGTGACAGGCATCTTTAAGGATATGTAAATCTTACCGAAGGTTCAGACAGCTGGAAAGATTAAGGAAAGCAAGGTTTCCGATCCTACCGTACGAAAGATTTATCATCTCTGAAAAGGTGACAAAACATGTAACAGAATTATGACAAGCTCTTTCAAACTTTCAAATCCGTCGTTTAATAAAACAATATGCCTCGAGAACACTTTATTTTCTCTTTTCACATTCGGTCCATAAAATATTTATTTTTATTTTACATATCTCCTCTTTCAAATGATTTCTTGCCCTAATATTTGTTTTGCAGTGTCTCCAATTTAAATAATCGCCTTAACCTGCATATGATGCATCGTTGCATAAATAGATTTCTAAGAACTCATTGATTTCAACCTACGCGTATCGGACAGTGACTCATTCATTGACGGCCTAGTACATTAGTTTTTCTTCCCCAAGCGACAGCGGGTTCAAATATTTCTTAAAAACCCATATGCATAATACAAACCGCTGTAAGTTTGTTGGTTCATATGCTAGAATGCTGATATTTAAAGTGAATGGGATTCGTTCTCAGTTATGTTACTGGTTCTTCCAATGGTTTTTATAATGTCTCGCAGGCTATATACATTTCCTTACATACAAATTTTTATAAGCTGTTTTATTTTTATGACGCAATAAAGGAAATTTGATTCGTAAACATGTCCCTGAGAACCCATTTATTCTTGGCCAAGGATAAATTGTATAACCTGAAATTAAAGAAAATAGACAAATATAGTAAAACCACGCAGAAATAAATCTACAAAATTGATTTTAGATCACGCCAAATTTGAGCTCTGGAGAGATAGGTGAACATTTGTCGCATAATTGCATCATACAGTGGCACTGTTGTGACGTACAAGGGGACCCATTTGACTATATCTCTTGTTTTGCTTTTCATTCCTCATTTTATTTAAATACCATTTTCTTAGCTATTTGACGTAAATTCTTAAATTTTGAACTCAATTTATTCCGATTTGTTGAACAATGCATATGTAGTATTGCGACTATATTGTCTTAAAATAAGTGAAAGAAAAAAGTGAGAACTAACAATTTTAATCAAATTCAACAAATAATTTATTTCCCTATAGTACAAAGTGAAAAATGTATAAGAACTTACTATGTTGCGAAATAAGTCACAAAAAATCCGAGAATTCGAACACAAATCATACTGATTAAAATTCTGAAATAAGCTTAAGCGGTATTCTAAAATAAATCCAACGCTGCAAGTGTTGATGTGCCATTGGTGGCCTGTGTTGTAATCAAGTGCCAAAAGTCTTTTGCTGAATTACAATAATACAATTTAAGAATATATTCTTATTTGAAATTTCATTATAAATCCATTATCTATTTTCAGAATGTTATTGTTGAGCACTTCGTATTTTCAACGAATAATAAATTGAATTAAATAATTTCAATAAATAAATTCCAGCCCAAATTAAATACTGGACGCAAGAATAAAACAATTTACTACTCAGATATTACAGCACGAATAAATAATTTTTCCAGTAAACAAAATTATATACTCCTCTACCTGACCTAGGTCAAAATTAGCATTTTCTGGAAATAAAGCTATTACCTAAAGGAAGGTTCCAATTGTTTACAAGATAAAATCTTACTTATACTTAGAAAATTTGTTACTAAAATTGTGAGATGATAGTAAAGATCATAGTAAACACAATGCTCATGACTCAGACAAATGTAATAATCCTAATTTTAATCTTCAGTTAGAAAAGGTAAACACTGTAGTTTACAATACTGTCACTGATTTTGGACAAGGTCATCTATATAATTTTGCATGTGTTATGTATATTTGATTTAATTTATATTGATTTAAGTTAATTATCTGTTTGTAAGTTTTAATTATTTTCTTTTTAATTTCATTACATGTCAACGTGGAGTAATTTTGTTTACTATGAATTTGATATTTTCCTGAAAATTCAGTTTGAATTTAATCTTTTCATAAATAACTAATAATAGAAACACTGTTTTCATTTCTGACTAAATCCGAACTTTGATTCAGAAATCACTCAGACAAGTAAACAACTATTTATTTTTAATTAATTCTTGAGTAAAATGATTGGTTTTTATCAAGGTCGTACTAGGATTGCGTGTTTTTTTAAACATGTAAACAGCCTTTATTTCGCAATTCTGGGTTTTCCGAAATTGCGCAGTAGTCAGGTTTTAAACCGATGTCAATAAAGATATTTCTCAACTGGGCTTTGTTCTTTACAGTGGAAAGTATCTATTGTGGTATTTTGGAGTTATATGTTAATTTTCATTCAAACAGGAAGAAAAAGAAAGACAAATGCAGTTACAAGAAAAACAAATGGAGTTACAATTTGATAAAGAGGAGGGAGAGAGAGAGAGGAAAGAAAGAAAGAAAACAAATGCATTTACAAGCGGAAGAAAGAGAGAAAGAAAGACAAATGCAATTACAAAAAGAACAAATGCAAATGCAAGTATATAAGGAAGAGAGAGAGAGAGAGAGAGAGAGAGAGAGAGAGAGATGCATGTACAAAGAGAGAAAGAAGAGAGGGAATATAAATTTAGAATAAAAGTAATGGAACTGGAAAGTGAAAAGCACATTCCCACTTCAAAAACAAATTTAAGGTTTGATCTTGAAAAAAATATTAGGTTAGTGCCCCTTTCAGAGAAAGCAAAGTAGACAAATATTTTACTTGTTTTGAAAAAGATGCTGAAAATTTGAAATGGCCAAGGGAGCATTGGACTCAATTATTACAATGTGTACTCACTGGTAAGGCTAGTGATGTTTACAATTCTCTGTCAGTTCACAAACGTGGTGACTATGATATGGTTGAAAAATGCATTTTAAAGGGCAATGAGTTAGTCCCTGAAGATTATCGGCAAACATTCAGAAAATATAAAAAAGGAGAAGGACAAACTCATGTTGAATTTGCTAGAGAAAACGAGCAGTTATTTGATAGATGGTGCTTAGCGAAGAAAGTTAAACAAGATTAGGAAAGTCTCAAACAACTTGTATTACTTGAAGAGTTCGAGAACTGTGTCCATAGTGACATTAAGACTTATCTTGACAAGTATCAGATCGAAGCTTTGAAAAATGCTGCTCGAGCTGCTGATGAGTATTCTTTAACTCATAAAGATCTTTTTGTAAATAAGACTTTTACTCAACAGTCTTTTGGAAGAAAATTATTTCAGACTGATACAAGCCGTTCTAAACCTCAAACTGGCACAGCTTCTAAAAATCAAGCTTCTGATCAGCTTGACTCAAAATCATTGTCTCTTTCTACGTGTACCTATTGTAAGAAGAAAGGACACGTTATTTCTGATTGCTACAAATTGAAAAATAGGTATCAGAATCAAGACAGACCTATTCCAAATGCTCTTATTTCTAAGAGGTCAAGGTCACGGTCATATATTGAAAGCAATGCATTTGTTGTGTCTAATAAACCCCAGTCTGAATTTATGATCGAAAATTATGAACCATTCAAATCGAAGGGTTCTAATTCACTTTTGGTTGATTTGGCCAATCCTATCCCTAATAACATTTTAATTGACACAGGAGCTTCTCAGAGTCATTTATTATCAGGTACTTGGCCTTTTTCTGAGAAGTCTTTTTCTGATGAGAGTGTTCTTATTCAGAGAGTAGAGTCCGTTTTTTTAATGTTCCTCTTAATTGTGTAAATTTGTCATCAGATTTAGTATCAGGACCAGTGACAGTCAGCACAGTGTCTGTTTTAACCGTTGAGGGAATTCATTTGTTACTAGGAAACGACCTATCTGGAGACAAGGTTATGATTAATCCACTTGTAACTGACAATTCTTGTTTGGATCAGAAAGCCAATCCAATTGAAAAAGAATACCCTGATTTATTCCCAGCTTGTACAGTTACTAGAGCTATGGTAAAGAAAACTCTTTTGAATGATATTGATAAGGAAAATATTCCTTTAGCTGACACATGTATTAGTCAGGCTTTTGATGAGGTTACTTTCACTCCTAGTTTGGATCAATCAGTAGGTATTGATCACGGTGATCCTCTTTTAATGACTCATTCTCTTATTCTAATCAAGGTGACAAACGACAATCACCTGTCGTTGAACAGAAAAAAGATCCCGAGATCTCCTGTTTGTTTCAAAGGGCCATTAGTGAAATTGGAGCCACTGAAGTTCCTGTCTGCTATTTCATTAAAAAATGGAATTCTTATGGGACAATGGAGACCTCCCGATGTACCTGCTGGTGACGAATGGTCACTGAACTATCAAATTGTAGTTCCAAAACCTTACAGAGAGAAAATACTTAGTCTCTCCCACGAAACGCCTTTGGCTGGTTACTTAGGGATTAATAAATCTTATTACAAGATCTGGACTCACTTTTGTTGGCCAAAAATCAAAAGTAATGTTGGTAAATGCTGTAGATCTTGTCATGCTTGTCAAATGGTAGGAAAACCCTATCAGAAAATACTTAAGGCTCATCTGCAACCTATTCCTGCCTTTGACGAACATTTAGTAGAATTATGGTAGATTGTGTTGATCCCTTACCTAAATACCAAGTCAGGTATCCAATACCTGTTGACCATTATGTGTGCGTCAACAAGGTTTCCAGAGGCAATTCATTTGAGGAATAAATAATAATAATAAAAAATACTAAAAACTTTTATAAACGTTTTTACTCAGATTGACCTTTCCAAATCTGTCCAATCGGGTCAAGGGTCACATTTTAGGTCTGGAACTTTCCAGCTTATTATGCTTGAATTTAGCATTCAGCGGTTAAAGTCAAAAGTGAGATTATGGTTAGACAGAACTACAACAGAGAACGTTTGAGTCTGGTAATAGAGTTCTGTCTCTCGCACATTTTTCAAGTTTCTTCTAATTAGATATTACGGCCCTTACACAGTTAAGAAGAAAATGAATGAGTTAAATTATAATATTAGTGCTTCTGGGATCTAACTAAATGTTTGGAGTACCATTATATTTAAAGTTATAGCCAAGTTAAACATGCAATTAATTTAGTTGTATCTGTACAACTCAGTGAAGATATAAGTGAAGGAATAGTATCGGATTCTACTGATATTGGAGTGACAAAACTTTGGAATTCAGAAAGTATGAAAGATCTGGACCTGAAACTTTTATATTCGCAAGAGCAAGAAAGAAATGAATTAAATATTTATCATTTGAATATGAGCACTTATTTCCAGATATTCCTACAAGAACAAACACAATTTTCCATTACGGTGAAACTGTTAATTCAAAACATGTGAAACAACACCCGTACAGGATGAACTCTCTCAAACAGAAACACTTGAAAAAAGAAATTCAGTTTTTACAGGAGGCTGATTTTATGGAGCCCAGTAAAAGTAACTTGAGTTCACAATGCATATAGTTCCAAACGCATGTAAACATTTCGTATGTATACTGATTATAGGAAGGTGAATAGCATGACAAAAACAGATTCATTCCCATTACTAAGAATCGATGACTGTATTGATACGATCGGGAATGCCAACTATGTCACCAAATTTGACCTTCTGATAGGATTTTGTCAAATTCCACTAACGGAAAGAGCAAAAGTAATTTCAGCATTCGTGACTCCAGATGGACTTTACCAATAAAAAGTAATGCCGTTTGGGATGAAAGGGTCGCCAAGTACATTTCAACGTCTCATGAATATAAGTATCTCTGGTCTAGATAATTGTGATGCTTACATCGATGATGTCATCATTTACAACGACACCTGGAAAGAACATTTAGCAACAATTCAGAAATTCTTTGACAGACTCACAGATGCAAATTTGACAATTACTTTATCCAAAAGTGAGTTCTTTCGTTCTAGCGTAACATTTCTAGGACATATCGTGGAACATTGACAAGTTAAACCTATAGATGCTAAGGTCAAGGCTATATCTTAATTCCCTGTGCCTGTAAATAAAAAGCAACTATCGGAAATTTTGTTCCAGTTTTTCTATAATGGCGAAACCCCTGATAAATTTATTGAGTGAGAAAAACAAGTTCCTTTGGACTGAAAATGTCAGGAGCCTTTTGGCAAGTTAAAAGCCATACTTAAAAGTGCGCCAGTTCTTAAAGCTCCAAATTTCAGCCATTCATTTATTTAACCTCTCTGTTGACGCAAGTGATGTTGGGGTTAGAGCAGTTTTGATTCAAGAAGACGAAGATGGTATTAACCATCCAGTGTGCTATTTTTCCTATAAATTAAACAAGCACCAAATAAATTATTCATTATTATTGATATTGGGATTACAAAATTTTAAAGTTTACACTAGTTCAGCTCCATCTTTGATTATTGTGTTTAGTGACCACAACCCCCTTAATTTCGTCGGCAAGATGAACATATAAAACACAAAGACCACTAACGTGAATTTTGTTGTTACAGGAATATTATACTGACATCAGGCACATCAAGGGGAAAGATAATTTAATAGTAAATCAACTTACCCCTGTATAACAATGTATTATTTCAAGTACTATGTGTGTCATTTAAAAGAATTTTTATTAACCTCATTTATAATTAAGCTATGGTAAAAAGAAAGCTTTATCATATAAATCTTTCTTTTTCTTTATGGGGGTAGTGTTATATATATTTGATTTAATTTATATTTGATTTAATTGAATGATCTGTTTGTAAGTTTTAAAATATTTTATTTTTAATTTCATTACATGTCAATGTAATGTAATTTTGTTTAATAGGAATGTGATATTTTCCTGAAAATTCAATTTGGCCTGAATCTTTTCATAAATGACGATGTTTCCGACCTTGATTTAGAAATCAATGAGACAAGTGAACAACTCTTTTTTTTTATTCTCGAATAAAATGATTGGTTTTATCAAGGTCATACTAAGATGTAAACCCGTTCTACTTCGCAATTCTGGGTTTTCCGAAATTGCGCAGTAGTCAGGTTTTATACCGATGTCAATAGAGATATTTATCAGTTCGGCTTTTTTATTTTCAATGGAAAGTGTCTGGAAAGTGTTTGTTTTGGTCGTTTGGAGTTGTATGTTAATTTTTATTACAATTTTTTTGGATTCAGAAAGATTAATTATTTTTCCTGGAAATATTTGAGTGGTCATACAGAATTCTTGGGCAACGATATTTCTGTAAATTTTATTCGGAAATTCAAACACCGGAATATTATTGACTGTGGACTAAAATAAGAACCATAGACGATGCAGCACCATAAAGGCTACATTATTATTCATAAACTTCCATCTTGGAGTTTTCGTCGGGACTCGAATGTGTATTCATTAGAACTATTCGTTACTAGGACTTCTAAAATTTAATTCGTGGAATATTCTTGGATTATTTTTGGATTTGGTTCTTAAAACCGTAAGTTCTTATTTTGTCATTATACAGTGTTTTTCCAGGGAAATAAATTATTTGTCAAATTTTGCAAAGGTTGTTGTTTTCACTCTTTCTTTTGTTACTGTTTATTCGAGCCTAACAAGTAACATAAGACGTGGCCTAAATCATGTATAGAAATAACAAAGTAATAACAAATAGCTAGCTATAAAACAATACAAATAAAAAATATACATAACAGTAGATGATACATAGATACACCTAAAACATTTTATGGATAATGAGACAGATGCGGCCACAACCTTGGCTTAAGCAGGTGTTGGATTTATTTCGAAAGAAACAAAATATGAATTCAAACCAAGAAAGTGTGCATTATTCAACGACCCAAAGAAATTGGAAAACGGCGCCTGCTCGGTTTAATTCATCTCCCAGAACGAAAAGCAATGTAAAGACAACCGTTGTCCAAGCTGTATAAAATTGCTTGAGAATGCTAAATTCACGAGTTCATCAACATGATTTGTTCATTAGATCAACCCAAAGGTTAGAATGTGTTAGCGAAAGCGTCATTTTTGTTCTGATGTGGAATATGCGTACTCTCCAATATGGGAACAAACCGGTGACTTTAGAAAATGAACGAAGAATCACAAAACCTGATCAGATCCAATTTCTACTGAAAACTCATCAACCATTTCAGTTCAACCGGAAACAGCCCAGTCCCTAAAAATGCTGATCATTGGATGAAATCAGATGGAGTGATAATGAACGTGAATATAAAGAGAAAGAAATGGATACTGCTGTTACGAACTGCAGATTTGGCTTACAGTAGTCTAAACTAATAAACCGTTTTACCTACTACGTGTCAGTTTCTTGTTTGTTAAGATGTACATCCGCAGTCTTCTCTATTGACATAAAATTATTATTATTGTTATTATTATTATTATTATTATTATTATTATTATTATTTCTTCCACTATCTTTCCATGTAATATAAATATCTTGTGTTTAAGTAGGACTAATTATATTCAGAATGTAAACAGAGAAAAAGTTCAACGTTTAGCAATATAAGGCGCCATATGAAACACGATTTCTTGACGTAAAAAGTAGGTCACGTCAAGCAGTACATGGTTGTGGTGCTAAGATTGATAGCTTGCATCTAGTATAACAAATCCCTTTCTAGACATGTATCTGTTTCTTCTTAGTTTGTTCTTTGTTTCTTAAGTTAACTGATTGATTTTAAATAATATAATGGAAGCATTATGGTCTCTTAATCCTATACATCAGAGCGAGAATGTTATAATAATTAAAAAAAGTCTTAACTACCCACCCCAAAGATTAAATGCTTGGTCAACGTTTCCTCTAAGTAAGGTATTTCTAAATTTATCATAAACATTTTATGGATTTTCTGTTGATGTGTGTGTGAATTCGTTTGGTAGTATAAAGTATGAACCATATGAACGTCTTTCTTCCTTTTTCCCATTGAACCTTAAACACCAACCCACATATCAACCAAGTTTTAAAAATCAAATAAAACAAATTTGCTGTCATGTTATTTTCCCTCATTTTATTTTAAAACCATCTTAATATCCTAGAACACCTATCCAATCCTATTATTCTTTTGTTTAAATCCAAGGCCACCAACCCACACCCGTCCAAATATTTCTTATTTTGTTTCAAACATTCTACTCCTACGATAAACATAATTTTTTAAAATTAACATGCACACCCACCCTGCTTGTTTCCAAATTTAGAAAATACATTAGCCATTGTTATGTATATTTATTTAATCATATCTGATTTAATATATATTTATTTCAATTTAATTATTTGTCAGTTTTAAAAAAAATTTTCATTACATGATATTGTAATGTAAATTTATTCACTAGAGATGATACTTTTTTCAGAAAATAGTTTGACTTTGACTGTTAGTTTATAAACACCAGGTATTGATCTAAATCCTGACCTTGTTTCAAAATGTGTGGCAATCACGTAAACAAGTTCTATCTTTATTTTAAAATGATTGGTTGATGTCGAGGTCATGATGGGACTTCGGGTTTAAGATGTAAACAAATGTTTTTTTATATTTTTATTTCTTAGAATAAAATGATTGGTTTTCGGCTGGGTCACACTGGGTGTACGTGACCTTTAACAAGTACGTAGTTTCTATGACCTTCGAAAAGATGATCACGTGACCCCTTGTTTACGTTTTTGAAGACCATATAGCCTCTATTTTGGAAAATTATTCTCTGTTGCAGCTGGGCTGTTTCTTACAATAGAAGTTATATGTTGTGCTGTTTAGAATTATTTCAAATTACTTGGATTGAGAAAGATTAATTCTGTTATTTTTCTGGAAAATACGTGTGCTCAAGTAAAACTGTTCAACAAGGAGAGTTTTTTTAAAAATAAGAATTTATTCAGCTATCAGAAACCGGAGTGATAATTCTTGTTTCTACAAGGAACTACAGACTTCAACACTACATATAGCAGCATACGGCATCGTCTTCCATCTTGGATTCTTTGTCGGGATTCAAACTTGAAATCCGTAGAACATTTTGTTATTAGGACAACTAAAATTTTATTCTTGGAATATTCTTTGATTATTTTAGGATTCGAATCTATAAAACCATAAGTTCATATTTTTTCATTTTTACAGAATTTTTCCAGGGAAATAAATTATTGTATTTTTCAAAGCTTGTTGGATGCTTTCACTCTTTCTTGTGTTAGTATTTATTCGAGCCTAAACACGTGACATAAGACCACACACCCTACTTTGCTCCAAAATTTCAGCAACAACTCACCCTCGTACCTACGAAAATTTATGAAACTTATGCTACCTACCCTTACCGTAATTGAAAAAAATGAAATAAAAGCAAAATAAATAAATAAATATATAACAACATTTGGCGACCCACACTCCTACTGTCAAAATTGTTTCTGAATACCAACCACCGTAAATTATTATCCGAAATCTAAACATTTACTGTCTTTATGTAGGAGTTATAAGCCTATCTGAAGAATTTGTTTTCTTTGTCAGATGTCAATGTACCCTTCAGTAATTTGGACCTGATAAAACCAGTAAGGTCAAAATGAAAAAAGATCAGTGTGATCATTATACGTTATGATTTAATAATGTCATACAAAAATATAGACAAAAACATTAGTTACTGCTTTTAAATTAATTGTTGTGTTTTTATATTTCCTTGAACTTGTTCCTGTCCATTCAACATACTGATTTTTAAATGAATGTTTTTTAAATGAATGTTTATAAAAGTTTTAAAACGAGCACTTAATGCTGAAACTGTTAACCCAGCCTAAACGATATCAGCCTAGTAAAGTATCTAAACATGTTTGTTGTTAATTAATCGTCTTCAGGTTTGTAAGAAATTTATTTAATTTATCAATTTGTAACAAGTTCGACAATTGAAGAATTCATTCCTAGTATTGCTTAATATGATAGTGGCTGATATTTTACATGATCAAGCATGTACAAAAATAGAACGTTTTCATGATTTGTTTGCATCTATTTGAATAAACGCCTTAAATATTTGCAAGTTTGTTCTACGCATGTACTATTTCCTATACTTTTTTTAAAATTCCTGTTCGCATTCTTCTTCAACAAAAATAGGTTTTATCTGCTTCACTCCTGTTTTTCACAATACCCAATTCTTTTTCAAAGTTGTTTTCATGCATTTAATTTATGTAAAAATGACTGAGTTTAGTGAAATTGAACCCGAAGATTTTGATTACATTTGCAATAAAGATCACACAAGAGATGCTTATGAATTCACTCGATCACGAGAACATATCAAACCATATTTAGATACTTTTAATTTGTTTATTTTTAAAACGCTATACAGCTTCAACCCCAAATAGTCGATGATAATAAGGAACATATTATGCTTGAATTGAACATTGATGAAGGTCAATATAAATTAATCTAACCTCATTTATACATTAAAGTTTCAACAATGTATTATTTGGATAAAAATAAAGAAATAATGGCAACAATATAGTTTGTTTTCACTTAACTCTGTAGCTATACAAATAAGTGGAAGTTTTTTTCTTCTTCTAAAGTCTTTAAATTAGAAGAGAGAAGGAAGAAACAGAAGAAGAAAAAACAACGTATTAAAGAAAAATCTGAACTAAAACGTTTATTGACCCTGCTTTTCAAGCCGATGCGTGCTTTACATTAAAGAAGAAGAAAAACAAACAGCATCTAAAGAACACAGCATCTGGGCAACCTCTTGAACCAACAGTTCGTTTTAAGATAAATTACAATCAGGCAACAAATAAAAAACACATGTTGAAAAAAATTTGAACGAAGAAATTTAAGTGATGAAAGTCAAATGCGTACTGATAAATGCAGAACGATTGAAAAGGATGTTGTACTGAAAAAGATGATGCAAACAGATTCTTTAATGATCCAGAAGAAAGATAATTATTAGGTTGTCGTAGTGCTGTTGATGAGGCAAATAAAAATGATATCAGTCAAACAAACACAGAATCATGTAACAACTATATAAAATATACTGAAAAAAAGATATCTGCAAGCGAAGAAATAAAAAGGGTATTTAATTTACATGATATATTTTTGTCTTTTGTCTTCCAACTTTTCATGTACTCCTTCATGTAAGTTTTCAATAGTTGTTAAACGCATTTATATATTAAGTTGATCACATATAACGCACGCCTATTTACCATCTAGTTTTCCAATACAAATAAGAAATAGTTTCTACTAAAATGTACCACTAATATTGAGCTACTAAATTTAAATCATTTGCATCTTTAATTATGATTAAAGAACAAGCTAACATCTTGAATTAGTCTAATTTCGTGTAACTTTACTAGGGTTTTGTTTAAAAAATGCTTTCAAAGATAGTGCAAATTATTGTTAGAACCCAATGTGATTTTGACTACTTCTATAAATAAGTTAAACATATTTGATCATATGGTGAGCAAAACCAAAGGCGATAATGAAATCATTTTTGTTGATGATAATTACTGAGTACAACATATATAATGAGATAAACAATGCAACAAGGAAGAAAACTGGTAACACGCAAAACGAAAATCTTTAAGACTTAAAACATTCCTAGAGGAGGGATTGAAATTAAAATAGAGAGAGATTTTAAGGAAACGTAGAACAAACAGTAATTCAAAAATCCTTACTATGAAGTTACAAAAGAAAAAAGAAGCCAATAAAAAAGCAAACAAACATTCCAACTGATATCACTGACGGAGGAGTATGAAACTCATTGCAGACAAGATATTTTGTAGTCGGTTTTTACAATATTTCAAAATAAAAACAACACTAGATTCTATTATATTAACGATACAAATGAGAGAGAAAAGTTTCAAGTCAAGTTAGATTCTACATCCTTGAGCTGTACATGAACAAATTCATATATATATATATATATATATATATATATATATATATATATATATATATATATATATATATATATATATATATATATATAATATATATATATATATATATATATATATATATATATATATATATATATATATATATATATATATATATATATATATATATATATATATATATAAAATTAAGTACAACTTTAAAATTGATATGTGTCAGTACTGATATACTGATTTACTGAAGAAATGCACAGCTTGTGATCTTTTGGAAACCTGAAAAATTATTTATGTTCCTCTATTAAATCAATTGCACAAAACAACATACTTCAACAGCAGTTATTGATATTGCTATGGTCATTACTTATTAACAATGCATTTCGCTGGGATTTCATTTCCTATAACATCCATTGCTCTTATGAATAACTACAAAGAAGAGTAATAAACCGATTAAACTTCAGCATTCAAGATAAAAACGGAAAAGTAATATATATTTTTTTCATTGTAACGTATGTATTTTAGTTAGTTCCATGAATGAAATATTTTGAAGTCCATCAAAATGGTACCAACCTGCATTAAGTAAACAACACATATCTTAAATATGTCCTAGTAATTTTAACTTGAATCCTCGAAGAAAGATGATAAGGTAAAACTAGTACGTCAATTCTTAAAGGATGACGTAAAGCTGAAATACAGCTGTGTTAGAAATTTAGCAGATTCAACTGAAAATCTCGTGCAAGTACTAAAGTTTTAATATAAAAAACAATTTGACACACACAAATATACAAGGCATTGGAAAAACTTCAAAGATACAGATACACTAAGGGATTAAGTTGTTAATTAATTAATAAACAGTTATGAATCGGGGTACCGGATAAAGAGGTACAAGACTTACAAGCACAAATTGATGATAGAAAGAATTTTTGGAGGTACATAGCTTGTTCAAGCAGGTTTAATACCCTCTCTAATGCTTTAAAGCATTACAGACTGTGAGTGGCAAGAAGCAATCAAAAGACAAGATGATATTCAGAAAAACTTACAACTATTGAATAATGGATAATCTCTGACATATATGCTTTAGAGGGTGGCATAGAAATAATGTGGAAAACATAAATAGAAAGCCCTAGCTCGTTAAAATCAGTCAGATCAATTTACAAAATGACATAAGTAATGAAATACAACAAGACCAATAAATTAACAAATCGTAATTATGTTTAAAGCAGGTGAAAGAAATTTGGACGAAACTATAGCTGCTTACATAAATACTCTGTTGCGCTGTGCAAAAGAATATCATAACAGAAATAATCAAAATGACAGACGGAGTGAAAAACAAAATACATGTGAGTGACAGCACGGTTAGATCTACCAGTGCGACCTATGAATCAGCAATACTTAATTGAACCGAGAAAATAGATATGTTTAATATTTGAGTTTAACAATGCTCAAAAATTATCTGCTAACAAATATTTAAAAAAATAAACTAAAACGCCAACACAAAAAGATTCAAAATGATAATACATTATGTGCATATCGGGTAATGGTTGAGAACATCGATATTTCACAAGAAAATATTGACGAATTTGACAAACTGATAAGTAACTAATTAGATTAAAGGCTAAATGATTAAAGAAAGAGTTTAATGATATGGAACAAAGTGTTTACAAAAGAAAAGACTGAAATTAGAAAAGAACATCATGTTATGTATATTTGATTTAATTTATCATTGAAATTTAATTGTTTGCCAGTTTTCAAATCTTTTTATTTTTTAATTTCATTATATGTCAAAATAATGTAGTTTCGTTTACTAGAAACTCGATACTTTTCCAGAAAATAGTTTGACCTTGACTGTTCATTTTGTAAACACTTGAAGCTGACCTAGTTCCCGACCTTAATTCAAAATTAGTAACCGTAGCGTGAACAAGTCTTTCATATTTATTTTTATTGTGTAAATAATAAGGCTGAGATAGAAGATGTGTTGGATACGTGACCCTCGACTTGTAAATAGATTTTAGAGAAGTAAACAACATGTTTTATTCTATTCTCTGAGTAAAAGTGTTGGTTCTTATCAAGGTCAAACAGGAGCTACGTGATTTATTTATATGCAAACATGATCACATTACCCTTATGAGTGCGATCTGTCTTGCGAAATATTCAAGTTTTAAACTATTATTTTAGAGAAATAATCTCTGTCGGAATCCTAAACACTGGGACGTAAAGGTGTTTCTTTTGTTGTGTCATTTTGGGAATTACATTTTAATGTTTATTCAGATTAGTTGGATTCAAAATGATCCATTTCCCCCGCCCCCCCCCCCCCCGGAAATATATGTCTGCTCATACAGATTTCATGGACAAAGAAATTTCATTAAGTCAAACGCTGGATTATTTCTTGTGTTTCTACAAGGAACTGTAGATAACAACATTCAACAGGATACACCTTACGTCATCGCCTTTCATCTTGGATTCTTCGTCAAGACTCGAACTTAAAATCATTAGAACATTTTATTATTAGGACTTCTAAAATTTTATTCGTGGATTATTCTTGGATTATTTTTTGGATTTGATTTTTTAAACCGCAAGTTCTTATTTTTTCATTTTTACCATATTGTTTCAGGGAAATATATAATTTGTTAAATTTTTCAAAGTTTGTTGTTTTCACTCTTTCTTGTGTTACTGTTTATTCAAGCCTTAAGACGTAACATAAGAATTAAATTAAAAAATAAACATATTTAAAGCAGATTATCAAAAGAAACTTATTACAATGAGTAATAACTTAAAAAACAAAGTAGGCAACATTCTTTGGCGCTAAGTCAAACAATTGATATAGTTAAACCGAAAGTAGGAGACATAAGGCATTCGAAATTAGATTACATACCGAAACAAGAAACAGAGAGTTTAATAGTTTACAAATATTGTTTTCACAAAGTTTCTTGTATGCGGTCGATTTACTTGACTAAACGCAAATTAGTCGATTACGGGAGTTTGTATTATAAAGAGTGCTGAAATTCTAATGCATTCCTGAACAACCTTAATAATTATATCGATTTTCTTTGATGCGGCCCTCACATTCAAACATCTTCACTGATCACCAGAGGCGTAGCTGGGGGGGGGGGGGCAGGGGGGTACATATGTCCCCGGGCGCCAAGGTACAGGGGCGCCAAAATGAGGCTTACAACGTTACATTATAATAAGTAAACAAGGGTAATATTCAAAAATGTGATTAAACGGGGAGGGGGCTGGGGCGCCAATTTTATAGTTCGTCCCCGGGCGCAAAATATCATAGCTACGCCTCTGCTGATCACACAACATAAATTTTACAACATAATATAATAACATGGAAATAAGTTTCTTAAATATCTCATTTTTATTTTTAATCATGGCATAACAGAATTAAAAATCGTGAACACAGTCTCACCCATAAGTTTTCATGCAGACGACAATTGGCCTATTAAAAATCTATGAAGACAATAAAGTACTTGTTTTCTGGATCCATGGTGTTTGTAAAACTGTTATGAGCTCGCTTCATTCTTATATAATTTAATTCACCAGTGGCTAAGAATCGTATTGATTTAATCGAATATTTATGTTTGCAGACCCACTCAGCTGCTGAGCGTGCGAATTATATTCTTCGCTACGTTCCCCTTGTAATGATAAGGGTCATTTCTTGGTCACGCTTTAATCGGAAGAGAGTACTACCGTCTCGCAACGCCTGTAGTCCTGGTAGAATACATAATTGAATATGGCTTTTAAATATGTTTACAAGTTTGAGGTTACCCGCGGGAACATAAACCCTAATGTGGATAATTAGAAAGTAGAACGGTATGGTTCGGATCTTAAGTCATGCAATAAATAACACCACTAAATAGAACACCATGCGACACGAATATCATTGTTAAGCAAGAAAGGAAACTGTTTAGGTATATGTCACCAGGTTGTTTATTCGTTTGTATCAGACTCGAAATAAACTGTATAATTTAAACAACCATCATAGTTTCGTAAAAGAGTGTTGCATGTGTATTATCCCTTCCTTCGTCAGTTTGGTCATATGACTTGAAATTTCCACTCCAGAAACTACATACTGTAATTAATTAGCAATTATATGAGGCTATGTGAATTAACAGGACGCAGTAGGTTAACATGCTGGAGACGGAATGGGGTCATACGAATAAATTCTATTTTAAAATATGTTAATAGGTTTAACATGGGGATGGAATTGTAGAGTCATGGTAATGTTAAACTTTCTTTATATCCATACTCCAACACACACCATTACAATCCAACACACTACACATACCCTCTACCAACTGCATTGTGATTGCTATCGAAACACAAACCCCACTATTCAGCATAAAGGTTGTTTTAATTCCTATCCAGGTCCGTAGAGTAAGTCTCGCTTCAGACATCATTGCCTTTTCACACAAATTCTTCATTTCGTTATCACCGTGTCTGTGATCATGGTAATGACCGACGATTCCATTGCATATATGGGATACCCTAGGTTAAAAAGCACGACAGAAACGGTGGTTGACGACTCTGCTTTTGAAAACGTGTTGACTGAGCTTTCTGGAGAACAGGCGAAACTATATTAAAGCGTACTTGTATATGTAGAATAAGATGGGATCGAAACGTTCCAACAGTCAAAACACGTGCTGAAAAATTCAATCAGGGCGTTCTCTCTCACTCTCTCCCTGTCTCTGTCTCTGTCTGTCTGTCTGTCTCTCTCTCCCTCTGCATGCCTCTGTCTGTCTGTCAGTCTGTCTCTCTCCAATCAGAAGACACTGAACGCGTGATGTCACTTCCAATATATAGACGTACCAGTAGCGTTCCTAAGGTTTGCCATTGCGTAGCAGTTTGAATACAATACCCATGGCTGGAAAAACGAAAACAGTATATTGAGGTGCGTCTGCTGCGGATACAACGTATACTTAGTACAAAAGGAGTACCACACTTCTGGACTCTGACACCAAGAAGGATAGTCGCATTGCTTCTTGTTTCAGTTTTAGGATTCCGCTAACGTAGCCGAAACAAATTCCGTCGCTGGAGTCGTCGTCCTTTCGGTATTGTTCTGTGGAAGGAAAATGTCAAATTTCGTACACGTTTAACATTTAGAAAATTCGACACTCACCAACGTTCCTGTCAAAACGCGTTCTTGATCCTTGTGGCAACAACGTTGGTTTTGATTACCATTGCATCCTCCTCTCTTTCTCTATTCTCAAAATGAATGAAGAAAAGTTAGATCTTCAAAGTTAGGAAGCATTGTGTCTTCGCATCAATTTAACATGTTGATTTATATACGAGTGGTTGCAAAACCGAATTCGTCAAACGTCTTATTTAATACAAATCACAATTGTTTCATTGTACAGCACGATGTATTACGTGATGTTACAAAGACCGGCAATCGGTTTAAACATTACTCCAAGGAAGTCAAGTAGAGTCCATTTCATTTGCAGAAGGCATTATTAGTGAAGACGATATGATTGTTCTTGTTTGTTTTGTTTTTACTTTAGTGAGACATAACGTGTCATCTTCGACGAAGAAAAGATGAAATTAAACTTTGGATAAAAAATTTAACATTACCATTCCCGTTTTTCTATAAACACATGTGACCAAATGCAACTTTTGACCATTGAAGATATTGATCCCATAAACACTTTGGACTCTGTAAACACTTTTAAACCCTACAATACCATCGTCATGTTTAACCTTTCAGCAAATTTTAACATAGAATCTCCCGAATGACCCCATTCAGTCTGCCGCATGCAAACCTTTGGTATAAGGTCTCACTAGATAGTTTCGTATTTTGACACCTCACTAATGTTTAAGGTAGAAGACATGGACCTAATTATCACAAGCCTAGCGCTCACACATAAGCTAAATCTGTAATGTGGTTTTGATTTACTTTGAGTTAGGCTTGAAAATAGATTGGCTTGTTTGGTGACTGCTTGTTACAGTTAGACTATCACTGGATATCAAATACGTAACTTGGGCTGCAAATGAACAGCCGACCTGGCACATGTATTTATGTATGTCTGCTACAGAGGTAAATATCTAAAAATCGAGATGGTTGAGGGGTGATGAAAAGTATGCTAATTTGTTATAGTACTAGTGAGCTTTATTCATGTATAAGGCACATACTGATTCTTTTAGATGCCTTGTCACAGGAAATTATTCAAAATAGCTCTTTGTTGTCAAAAATAAATATAATATGAGGGGTCGATGGCAGTGTTGGTTGAATATAAAAGCCACCATTTGTACAAAGAATTAACCTGACTGACGCAGTCGAAATGTCACATGCATTCTTTCTAAAAAAATCATTAATTTGTATTTATTTGCATCTTCAGTGTCAAATTATTCTCATTTTCCTGCAATAGGTCATTGTTGGATGACAATTCACCAGATAAACAGATGTTTTAATGCAATAGTAGTTATAAAATTGCTTCATAGCGGAGAGTAACCTCAGCTTCATAAGTACATATTTAAGTGACCAGGACGTAAAATATATTAATGTTAATGTTTGGACTTTAGGAGGGGGTCCCGAGTGGCCGAGTGGTCTAAAGCGCTCACCGTTACGGATCACTGCCATCTCACCTCTGTCTGCGAGAGTTCGAGTCTCAGGCTCGGCTAACGTGGGTACGTGAGAAAGCCTGCCAGTAGCTTCTCGTGGGTCTGTGGTTCTTCCCGGGGTTTTCCAGGGTTCTTCCTGCACCAATTATACTGGCCGCCATGTATAGCCTATATTGTGCTGAAAAATGGCGTTAAACCATACAACAACAACAACAACAACAATTTTAGGAGATGTTTTGTAAATTTTAAAATAAAAAAGAATAAATTAATAAACTGTTAGTTGTATTTTAATTCTGTTTTTAATTACAATATTGCATCCTGGGTACCTCTATCCGTTAAAATTAATTACAATTCAAGATTCTGCTTCGCTCATTTGAAGTCATATTACCAAATTACATGGTATGATGACTGAAACACGTACATACACATCAAGCTTCATTACTGGATGATGGTCCCAGATGATATGAGTAGGGGTAGACGAATATAATTTAGTCTCATGATTGATAAGTCCTCTTCAAATAATCTTTTCCAGGCCAATATATTGAGCAACTTCATTTAATTAAAGATAACAATGCAAAAGAAATGTGTTTATTAAACTGTAAAACTTGAGACCATACCTACAATAAACCTCGTGAAGGGTATTTTATAAGTCATAGTGAACGCCGCTCGCGAAGTAAGCTCGGCCAACGTGGATGTGTATTAAAAAAAAGCAGCTTGCCAGTAAGCTTCTGGCTTGTCGGTGGCTCTTCCCTGGTTCTTTTTCACACTATATACTGGCACCATGTATAGTGTGCCATTTTCTGAAAAACGGCGCTGAACCCACTCAACCTGAAAACATTGTTTACATTTTTTCATGATCTACTTTGCACGAGCACTTCAGCGGAGAATATTTAAAAAAAATCATAATAAATTTAAGGAAGGCAGATTCGAACAAATTCATAACTTAAAATATATTTTCAATATTTATTGAAGAAGATAATATTCCACTCAATGCAAAAATGCATTTACATGGCAACTAACGCGCACATGCCCCAATGCAAAACATGTCCATGACGTTATGCATTGTTGCTTCTGTCCACATGCAGGCTTACACTATATGTAGAAGAGGCCAGTCAGTACAGGTAATATATCACTCAGTACAAAGTGATACAAGCTACCTACTCGTTTCTCCTACGGTTTGCCCATTTCACATTATCCAACCCTCCACATCTCCTCCCCCCCCGCCAAAAAAAAATAAATAAAAAATAGCAACGACATTTTTAAGAAGAAAAAAAAATGGAACAAAGAACAAAACAAGGAACAAAGAAATTAAGTAACTCGCCAGTTTTATAGTTACTGATAAAACTGTAAATAGCGCCTTCAGCATATACCAATATAATCAAAATTAACTTATAAACAGACGCAGGTAAATGCATAAGAAAGAGAGAGATTTAATCAAAATATATATGAAGACTCTGTATAGAAAAATGCTATTGTAGATGAATATCGTTTGCAAAATTGTAAGTAGACTATATGTACCAAATGATTCACACCAGTCACCAGCACGATGGCTAAAATTCCCACTTGTGTATCTACTTACCCATCTATATATCAACTGTACTCGAGCACACCACACAATGAGGGGGTGGGTGGGTGACCCAAATAAAATGACATTTCCCAAACCCTATTTAACTTTGAACATTGTCATTCTCACGTTTCTGTACTTTTCTGTTTACAGTACAATCCGTGACATTTGCGAGACTATGTAACATTTCCACCTTGGAGGAAAGCCCAACAAAAACAATGTTAACATTTGGAGAGGTTCCAAACCGAATGCTAAACGTTTTGCATCCCATGTAAATGGGTCGAAATAAGGACAAGCATTGAGGATTCCAATCGTGAGTAAACATCTTCCATATATCTGTATCACTTTCTGCCTGAAGTAGTAACATTCTTCTTTAAATAAATAAATAAATAAATAAATAAATAACAATCTAGTCGAAGCAGATGGATTTAGGTTTACCAGTCCTTCAAAATTAGAATAATCCCATTTGCGTGTTCAGTCATTCAGGTTTGTATCTCATTAATCTCTTACGAGATTAGATTACAGATATTCCTTACATAATCAGTCAATATCTCAACATCTGGCACTTGAAAGATTTACCAAATCGATTGGTCGCTATTGACCGTTCAGCTCAGAAACGAATCCTCGATTTGTAAGGATTTCTGAGACTCTAGCTGGTTACTAATGCCTGAGCCACAGACCCAGACTTTAAAGGATTCGGTGACGTTTAGAGTAGCTTGGTAACAAACCCCGACTTTGAAGGATTCCGTGATGTTAATAAGGCATTCGCGTTATTATTTACTCAAGTGTTACATAAAGAATATCACTGGGCAAATATTTGTTCAATATTTTCACATGTGAACAATAAACATATCCTTTTTTTTTTCATATGTAAAAAGAAACAAGAATATTTCTCATCATGCAATGGGAAGCTTGAGTGTACGTTTCGATTGAAATTATATTTGCAAACCCCCCCCCCAAAAAAAAAAAAAAATTAAAAAAAAAATTAATAGCGCATTATGTGAGCCCCAGCAATAAATAGTAACATTACCGTTCAGGCTTCGAATTATTTATTGACGAAGACATTTGACCTGCCACCTTTTGCGTCTTTATGACGTTATATCCCTTTAACAACCTTCACAACAATGTAATAAATACAGTGCTGTATCGCTCGATTGGACTTCCTTTCTGGGTTCTGACAGGTTAAACTAGTTTATAATTTTAAATGCCAAAATTAATTTATTGAACATTAGCTCATCCGAAACTTATCGTTCTCTCAGACTGCTCATGTTAATGTATGATCAGCCAGTAAGTGTTTTTGAAATTCAGAAGCACTTTTGGTATACCACTAAAAGAAACAACTTTTCCTACTTAAATGCCAAGTATGTTTCGTCTTGTGATACAAAATATATATTTTAACTCTTGGCTTCCTCAGCTGTTAAAGTATCACGATTCTTTTTATACCACACTCCATGACTCTATTCATATTTTTTCCACAAGACATTCTCTGGGGTAGAAAAAAAAAAGACTTGCAGAAGGTTGGAAGATTTAGAAGCTGTAAAACATACGAAGAGATAACTTTGAGATGCGTCAGTCGAAGCGGTCCGGCCGAAATATATTCATTAGATATAACAAGAGTTCTTTCCCGCCACTCAAAGCAAAACATGAATTTCAGTATATGCCCCACCCACTTAACGCTTTCTTAATATTTATAGCTTTACCGTGTGAATTTAATTCAAAACTAATAGGGAATGGTTTATGTCCGATTCACTGAGTCTAAAAATATATACGCGCTTACATCAAAGAAGACACTTATACAGTTTGAGTCTAAGTGATACGTAATAGGATGGAACGGCTATATCGTACGCGTGATCAAGCATGCATGATTAAATAGGTCTGTAATAAAACGTTGCCTCGATATATCCCTCGGACATACCAAATTTCTTTCTTCCGACTCAGGACAAAACACGTATGCAGTTATATATATGTGTGTGTGTGTGTGTGTGTGTGTGTGTGTGTGTGTGTTTTTGTGTATGTATGTATGCATGCACACACTCACATGTATGTATGTATGTATGTATGTATGTATGTATGTATGTATGTATGTATGTATGTATTTGTTTTCCTTCCATTTGCTAAAATCTCGTTCACAGTACATTTTAGTCCGCGTTATGTATTTCTAAATTTTTGTCTTCTTCTACACATATCATTCTGTAAAATAGCATACGAACCAATGCCAGAAATCAAACTAATTCCAGAAGTCAAAATAATGCTAACGGACAAAATAATGACAGAAAGCAAACTAATAAACTAATTCCAAAAGGCAAACTTATGTCAGAAGGCAAACTAATGACAACAAACAAACTAATGACAGGAAGCAAACTAATTCCAGAAGGCAAACTAATGATAACAGACAAACTAATGCCAGAAAACAAACTAATGTCAGAAAGCAATCAAATGTGTCAGAAGGCAAAAGGCAAACTAATTACAACAGACAATCTAATGCCAGGAAACAAATAAATGTCAGAAGGCAAATTAGTGACATCAGACAAACTAATGTCCGAAGGCAAACTAGTGAGCGCAGACAAACTAATGCCATAAGGAAACTAGTGACAGCAGACAAACTATTCCCAGCAAACTAAAGACAGCAGGCGAACTAATTGCAGAAGGCAAGCTAATGACAGCAGACAAAATAATGCCAGAAGGCAAACTAATGACAGCAGGCGAACTAATTGCAGAAGGCAAGCTAATGACAGCAGACAAAATAATGCCAGAAGGCAAACTAATGACAGCAGCCAAACTAATGCCAGAAAGCAAACTAATGCAAGAAAGCAAATCAATGCTAGCAGACAAATTAATGCCAGAAGGCAAAATAATGACAGCAGACAAACTAATGCCAGAAGGCAAACTAATGACAGCAGACAAACTAATGCCAGAAGGCAAATTAATGTCAGAAGGCAAACTAATGACAGCAGACAAACTAATGCCAGAAAGCAAACTAATGCAAGAAAGCAAACAAAAGGCAACAGACAACTTAATGCCAGAAGGCAAACTAATGCCAGAAGGCAAACTAATGCCAGCAGACAAACCAATTCCAGAAGGCAAACCAATGACAGCAGACAAATTAATGCCAGAAGGTAAAATAATGACAGCAGACAAACTAATGTCCGAAAACAAAGTAATGTCAGCAGGCAAATTAATGACAGCAGACACATTAATGCAAGAAGGCAAATTAATGACAGCAGGCACATTAATGCCAGAAGGCAAATTAATGTCAGAAGGCAAACTAATGACAGCAGACAAACTAATGCCAGAAAGCAAACTAATACAAGAAAGCAAATCCATGACAGCAGACAAAATAATGCCAGAAGGCAAACTAATGACAGCAGACAATCTAATGTCCGAAAGCAAACTAATGCCAGAAAGCAAACTAATGCCAGAAGACAAACTAATGACAGGAGACAAACAAATGCCAGAATGCAAATTAATGTCAGAAGGCGAACTAACGACAGCAGACAAACTAATGCCAGCAAGCAAAATATTGCAAGAAGGCAAATTAATGACAGCAGACACATTAATGCCAGAAGGCAAATTAATGTCAGAAGGCAAACTAATGACAGCAGACAAACTAATGCCAGAAAGCAAACTAATAAAAGAAAGCAAATCAATGACAGCAGACAAAATAATGCCAGAAGGCAAACTAATGACAGCAGACAATCTAATGTCTGAAAGCAAACTAATGCCAGAAAGCAAACTAATGCCAGAAAGCAAACTAATGCCAGAAGACAAACTAATGACAGGAGACAAACAAATGCCAGAATGCAAATTAATGTCAGAAGGCGAACTAACGACAGCAGACAAACTAATGCCAGAAAGCAAATTAATGCAAGAAAGCAAACCAATGACAGCAGACACATTAATGCCTGAAGGTAAACTAATGCCAGAAGGCAAACTAATGCCAGCAGACAAACTAATTCCAGAAGGCAAACTAATGATAGCAGACAAACTAATGCCAGAAAGCAAACTAATGCCAGAAGGCAAATTAATGACTGCAGACAAACTAATGCCAGTAGGCAAATTAATGTCAGAAGGCAAACTAATGACAGCAGACAATCTAATGCCAGAAAGCAAACTAATGCGATAAAGCATACCAATGACAGCAGGCAAACTAATGCCAGAAGGCAAACTAATGATAGCAGACAAACTAATGCCAGACAGCAAACTAATGCCAGAAGACAAACTAATGCAAGAAAGCAAACCAATGACAGCAGGCAAACTAATGACAACAGACAAACGAATGACAGCAGACAAAGTAATGCCAGAAGGCAGACTAATGACAGCAGACTAACTAATGCCATAAAGCACACTAATGCCAGAAAGCAACCTAATGAAAGCAGATAAACTAATGGGTGAAGACAAACTAATGCTGCAGAGAAAATAATGTCAGAAAGCAAACAAATGTCAAAAGGCAAACCACTGACAGCAGGCAAACTATCGTTCCAAGAGAGAAATTAAAAGTGCCTAATTTTGTTTTTAAGCTTTCGCTCCATACATTAGCGCAAGTCAACATTATTGCTAGCTTTATATATTTAGGTAGGTGAATTTAGGTAGAGTGTAGACACCAATAATATGTGCTTACATGCTTTATGCAACCTAAATAACAAAACACATACCAACTTTTGTTTATAATCCATCATGTCAGACCTTTATCATTGTTCAATTTCGTCTCAATTAACTTAATACTTAAACTTCATTTATTGTAATATATGTACTGTACCCCAAGGACATCAGAGTTTTTAAACAAACAAACTTACTTCTATTATTTTGTGTTTCAGCATTTTTTCAACTATTTGTTCCCAAGAAGATCTTTTGCAACGGGATTGCAATCTCTCCATAAATCCTGAATTTCGTGATCAGGAGTTTAGTTTCATTGCCTTAAGAACATTGTCGTTAATATGAATACTCTCACGATACCAGTCTAACTTAAAGCGATATTGAAATAAAACTATTCATTATATCACGTGCACAACGTGTTAGATACTAAATTACCATTTTAAAAGATAAATTTGTAACCGCAATAATATTTGGTGCAAAAATAGTAATTCAATGAAAACTATGCATATCTATATTCAACCTTACATGCTAAATTAACCATTTTCCTCTTCACATTCTATAACATTATGACTGCAATTTTATTTTCTGCATCAATATATATATATATATATATATATATATATATATATATATATATATATATATATATATATATATATATATATATATATATATATTTTTATATATATATATATATATATATATATATATATATATATATATATATATATATATATATATATATATATATATATATCACTGACAGGAACGTAGGCAATATTTTCAGGTTATTAAAATGAACGATCTTGTTGACTAAAATGCAACAATTATATTGAATATTAGAACTGCAGTTACTTCAATGATTCAATCAAGGGATTATAATCTGAAATATGCCGACATCGCTCTTGTGGCCTAGTTGTTAGAGCGTCCGCCTCAGATGCGGGAGGTCGTGGGTTGGATCCCCGGCCGAGTCATATCCAAGACTTACAACAATGGTACTGACACCTGCCTCGCTTTGCGCTCAGCATTAAGAGGTTTGTGTTAGGACTGGTCGGCCTTCTGTCAGGATAATGTGACTTGGTGGGACACCATGCTACATGTCTGCGGAATGATGCCCCAGTGCTAGATATCAGTATAAACTGCCACACTGCAGACATCGTAGTGATATGACTGAAAGATTGTTACAGCTACGTTGAAAATCCAAATCACACACACACACACACACACACACACACTCAAACACACACACACACACGCACACACACATGCCGAGATTCCGCACATTTAGTAGTATAGTGAACCTTTCTGCATTTATACCATCATATCTTGCTACACCATAATCAGCATGTATTATGATATATACACCACCAACACCACCTTTATTATAACCTACACCTTGCATCATTATATTACCTGCCCTACTGCCCTCTGCATCATCATCATCATCATCATCATCATCATCAATACGACTATCATCTTCCTCGGTGTCATTTGTGTAGTAGCATATATATGTGTTCTGTATGGAAAAATGTGCAAAGCTCAAGCATCTTTCCCTGTTGCATCTCTTTGCAACAAGCTCTTGCTCCAGTGCCTAACAAGAAATTCGAGCCACCCACACACCCGCGAAACATTATTTTGAATTCCCCCCCCCCCCCTCCGATGAGATTTTGGACCCCCATCCATACGACCAATTTGGGGGTTGATTGGGCGGTTGCTGTACCACTTGCAGGCCCTGCTCATCGCACTTACAACACACGATATTATGACATGACATGGATCAAAGCAAATGGAACTTGATTTGGTTATCGTGCAATACCCGGAAGTTGATTTGGTTATCGTGCAATACCCGGAACATGATTTGGTTATCGTGCAATACCCGGAAATTATGTTGCTCACTTAAATGTTTCAAAATTTCGGACTTTTGGGCAACGATGTCATCTCCTGTGGAAATCTGCATTTGATTACCGCGTTCCGTCAGCTAAGCTCGTACCAGGGTAACATCTAACATAAAATTTAATTTCCATATTCTCTGACTTTGCTAATCATGCGTTGCTCCAGTTTATAAGCGATTAAATGCAGAATGGACGCAAAAGTCTAAACATCCAAGCAGAGCAGACTTCAATCATAATGCTAATTACCAATATCAGCGATACTCCAAATACCGTATCCTAGTTATTTATCTGGTAACAGAACCTTGAGCAAATTTGTACCTTTAGGCAAGACTTCATATAGAACAATTTAATTTCTTTGACACTTCTAATCATATCAACTGCTTTGACATCACTGACATCTTGAAGATCAACTGCAACGATACATTTGTTGACAAACTGCGACTGCGGCTAAACTGCTACATGTATGATGACAGGTTGACTGGTAGCTGGTGTACTAAAAGTTCTGAACTTTATCCATCTGAACGTGGATTTGGGCCAGCATTTGGATACATTGTCACGAGTCATTTGTGAACATGTGCTGGATAAAACGGAAGGTTTTATCCATATCCATACGGAAAATGGATATGGCAATAAGAGCGCATCAGTTCAATTTTTTGAACCAAGAGCAATGTTGGTGTCCATCCATGTTGGTTTCAACCTTGTTATTGGTGCTGTTGTCTGGGCAATCCTTGCAAAGTAGTTCTTGTTTGCAGTCCTCATCTGTGATAACTGATCCCAAGTACTTGAAGCTCGTGATTGTTTCCAGCTTCTGTCCACTGACCTTTATTTCTGCACTGATGCCATTGGTGTTGTTTGTTATCAGTTTGGTTTTTTTCGGCGCTAATCTCCATATCACATGCTGTGGAGGTTGTATCGATTCGTTCAACCAAGTCAGCAAATAAATATGTCGGCACAAAATTATGTATAAATTCGGTCTACGGAGGGTAGAGACTTGGAAATTGATTGACCTATCATCTTCTGTTGTCAATACCGGAAGTCAAGTCCAACGCCTGAACCACTGAACATCTGGATGATCTAACCAGTAAATATAAATGAATAAGGAGCTATTATATACATATCCTAGTCATTTTTCCAATAATGAACGTTATAATTTCTTCCTCTTATGCAGCAGGTTTATCTATGTTTGGTAGACGACCACATAAATACATTATTTACCAATGCAAATAATAATTTTACCCAATTACCCACACTACCCCCCCCCCCCCAGAAACGCAAACGATTATAAACTATTATGCATTGCATCACAAAGTAATCAATCTTTTAGATTATTTTGTTTCGCAAACCGGTTTCAAATTAGTTATGTTTTCCTATTGATCTTTTCCTACTTTTCATACACGTCTCAAGACGTAGCCCGGTATGCATATTGCTTCCAAAAATGTCCAAGAAGCTTCAAACGCCCGCGCGCCGAGAAAATACATGATGCGCAGAAAGTAGTCAATTCAAATTAGCTCCAGTGATTTCAACAGGTATGAAGTTAGTTTTGTTAAGTACTTCAAAGCATTAAGTGCTTCAAAGCTGATATTGATTATACAGCAATCTGGTCTTCTTTCATTTATATACGGTCATTATTCATTTTTACTTCAGACTGAAGGAGAAAGTTTATCGAACGATGGCAAGTATAATTTGTGGTTGCCAATTTAGTAATTGTGCTGAAAAGGCAAGATATAATAAAATTGAAGTCTTTCATAAAGACATGTTAGAATCGCCAACTATCATGCTGTGCTGAAGATTTATTTGATGTAAAATGTTATTGTAATTTCAGAATAAGGAAACAGTTCTAATTATAGCGTAATGTACACAAGATATATTTTACAGTTTTACAGTTAAGGAGCAGATTCAGATGAACGGGGTGGGGGTGGGAGTTCAGGTGGGGCCAGTGTCATCCCTCCCCCAAGAAATGAGTGCTTTGCTGACGCCTTCCTAAATGCTTTTGTCTGAATTCAATATAAGATGTATTCTCGTGCTGAAAGTGCGTATTATACCAGATTGATATGTCTATTATCGAAAACTGTAAAACTCGGCCATCGGATCTGTTATCAATGTATTAGTCCTCATTAAGATATTGTACCAATATTGAATGTTATTGCAAATTAAATAATCCAGATATAGACTGAACTTGAATTAGCAGCAGTCCGTGCAATGTTGGCCAAAACTAAACTTAACACAATTTCTCTATACATCTAACTGGTGATAATGGTTCGGATTTACACGTTTTTACACCAGTCTATACCTAGCAGACTGCTTAAATATTGTTTATCATGTATATTTGTTATGGTGGATATTATTTAAAAGAAATATGCATCATTTATGCAATATGTACTTTTAGAAGTAGAACATTGTTTAGTCTAGACAACATTTACACAGAATTCGGAAATTCGGAGAGAAAAATGATCTCGCCTCAGTTCAGATCCTGTAATAGTCATTAACAAACAAAAATAAAATATAAATTGACTTATATTAATATATGTATGTACATAAAAGTGGATAAGATCTGGAGTCATATCAATGTTTTAGAATATATTTATCAGTTAATTTTTGTTAAAGATGCATTGACGGTACTGCATTTCATTTATTTATGTTTTATATTTGGTTATTTGACACTATTAGATTTTTCCCAAATCGAGGAACATACAACCATTTTGCCTGTAAGGATGATTATTGCGAAATTCTGCACAAGGTCGTCATCAATTGACCACTATGGCGCAGCTTAGATAGGTATACAGTGTAGTTATTTAACACAAATTGTAATCCCTCATCTTAAAAAATCGTAATCACTGCCATATTATAAAAGATAATAATTGTTTTTAAGTGCCGTTTTCTCCTATGATCTATACATGAATTTAAAATAACTATTATATGCATGGAAATAGACGGTTGAAATTAAAACTTCAAAGTATACGCTTGCTTGTAAGTCCAGTCCAAATGCAAACAACATAGACTCAGATCTGCCATGCGCCGGAGAAAATAAGCGGATGCAACTAATTCGCCATCATTGTATTTATTTGGTTGTTTTTTTATCCCACGAATGTTAGACCCAAAAGTTTCTATTCGTAGCGATTTTGATTAAATCAAGTTGAAAATGGAATGATGTCTTATTCGGATATATCTTTGATTTGCTCCGAAGGTTGACATCCTCTAGTAGGAAAACGAATTAGTCCGACCAAACAAGCAAACGCAAAGAAACCCACAAAAACCTCCCACCACCAAAAATTGGATGCCGATCTATACTGACTACGTGATATGAATAGTTCAGCTATTGCTTTTCAGATGATTCAAAAAATGAACAGCCATACATATATTAAATTATATGTTGTGTATCAAAGTCCATATTTATCAGATATCGATGACAAATTTAAGCGTTAAAGTGATATAATACATTTACGATAAGAACAAAATCTAGCTATTGAAAATGTTCATACGTTCCTCTTTAATGCCCCTACTTAAAGATATATGCTTCACAAAGATTATCACAGAAGATGTACACAAACCCATCATATATTTTGTTCTTGTTGATATGGTAGAGGGCTCACTTGAACATTTAACAATGTGAAAATATCAGTTGAACTTTTAACAATGTAAAAATCTTCATTTTGCAATAAATTAAATCTTCTAATATTTCACAAGCGGTCACAATTAAAATAAGTTGAAATAGGATTATCAGATAGACAAAATACTTCCATATACATTGATGTCGCCTCCCTCCCCCCCCCCTCAAAAACTAGACTTGTACATTTCCTATTAAATAAAAAATTAAGAGAAATAATAAACAGGAGTAAATAAATAACTCAAATTGTTTCTGACGGTACTAATTTTCTTGTCTTAATTTCACAAAATGAAATAATTTAGCATTCTACGTTTATTGTACACAGGATATACTGAGTAATCTAATTTGCGTATTCAGGTACTCAGCGTTAATCTCATTAATATTTAGAGAGATTAGATTACGGACACTCCTGACATAATCGGTCAGCCTCTGGTACTTGAGAGTCTGACACGAACTTTTTTTCATTATTAAGTGCTTCCATAACGAATGAATGCTGGTTTTGCAATAATTCAATGACGTTAATCAATTCGGATCCGGTATCGAAAACATGAAACTATCTAGAGAGCAGGTAAAAAAGAAAATTGAAAACTGTTTTTTAAAATTGAAATTACCAGGCTTTGTGCGTAAGCTGGTCTATATTTCGTAGGCGAACCCGAGTTACAGTAGCTTGTATACTCGCGCAATGAATGGTCAAAACCTACCCAACCTACAAACCCTCACCGACACCCTCATTCCCAACAATACATGCACCGTCACGGAGTAATCACACATTAAAACTCATTTCCTTGCGCAATTTTTAAAAAATGTTTTTAGGTTGTTCTTGTTCTACCAAAATGGCTACACATTCGTTTGCAGACAACATCCGCGAAGCCAGCTACGCCTGCGGGCCAAAATCCAAGAATTACTTTCCTTGCAGAATACGGCAGTTATATTTGAGTGGACGTATATTCTGTAAGTCGCAGGTTAGTCTGATGGTGTGGACTTTTGAACAAAGGTCAAATGCATCGATATTTTAAACAGAGTTGTTAGATCCCGGGTATCTGGCACTTGTATTGCTAACTCTAGAAGGTATAACCTGGAATTGTATCGTGATACAGAGACTTATTTTCGGGAGCTGAACACGATATTCTTTTCAATCACACAATATCGGTAATGTGCAAAATAGAGCCCTCAGTTACTCGTGTTAGCATAACTGAAGTATATGTCAAGCCAAAAAGGCCATAACGTAGACACATTTCGCTCTCTCAAAGCTATGCGCATATTATAAATAGGATTACATAATCTCAAGAGAACCGATTGGAAAAAAATTCAGTGACGGGTATTTGAGATATCATGAATGCCCGTCCTCAAAGGTTGAATATGCAATATTGATAGAGCCAACCAAAGAAGAATTTGTATGATGAAGTTCTCACCTGATCGTGAATTCGAAGAGCGATTCACCCATTGGAGTCTCGAATAGAGAGATCGTATTCGTAAAACGAATATTTCGGTTGGGTGCCTCGAGATTGTGTTCTCTGTCTCTGAGAACGTGCATTTTTGTTATCACGAACATGTGATTCAAACGAAATTTACGATTGGATTTCTAACAGTTGCATATTTGAATACACACATTCGAGCTTGAAAAATGCTAAATGTTTCCAAGCGATGACCATGTTGGCTTGCCTGGTAGTTCGATTTCGCGAAACGGAGAATTCAATTGGTCATAATGGTGAGCTCAGTTATATTCGTGACAAAAGCTGAGTGAGTGAAAAGCATTGCCTAATTTGCTCGCTCGAGTTCGCGTAATCGAGGCTCGAAGAGCTTTCAAGTTATGTCTATATGGCTTTCTCTACACATATGGTTAGTTTATTCATCACTTTTAACCCAATAAAATAATTCTGTATTACACAAACACGTTTCTACTTGTTTCGATCGATTTTAGGTGCAACAGATCTATGACCCTACCATTTAAATGCTAAAACGGTCATTGGATTTGTATTTTAAAACTGTAATATCGTACTAGTAAAAACACATATTTGTTTTGTGTTGTAATATATTATGTGTTGACGCACCAATTATATGCACTGAAATTAATACAAAATACCATATAACAAAATTGACAGCACTTTTCATTTCCTTTTCTTTTTCACCACTAACCCCTTGGATGTGTTATGTCATGCCTTTTCTTTTGCCCGTCCTATCGATTCTATATTTAATCTTCAGTTTTTATTAGTCATTATTTTCTACTCGCCATACGATTTTGCTTTGCAGAATGAAGACGAACTTGTACGTTCTTGTTAACTTGTTTTCTTTTTTTTGGCAAATATATTACTAATATGGGAATATAATATCTTGTATTATATATTTTGTAATGAGATATAAGATATATCAGTGCGAGAAAACTGATATCGCCAGAGTGGTGACGTCACTATGGAACTACTTTCTTTTTCCATATAAGAAGTATATATGCCCTTGTGTATATTCTTCTGACCTGTACTTCCATATGTAGGCATATATTTTTCTTTTTCATCATCTTATTCTTCTTCTTCTTCTCGCCCTTTTTCTCTTTCTGTCAAGTTAAATAAATCTTAAAAGGTATCAATACTGTTGACCATCTAACAAACATTTATGTAGTAAATGAAAATAAGGCGAAGTGAAGAATACATAATAATAAACTACAAACAACAAATGGAGACTTAAAGAATGTACTGTTTGAATAATTAGTTTTCCACATGAATTATGCAAATTATCAGTGACTGAACTTACACGACCTGTTGCTATTTGATATTCTGCGTCATGACTCTTTGGTCTTAAACGAAATATCAGAAAAGTGCGAAAACCAACGAGTATTGTCAAAATTCAGGAACTAATTTATTTCCCTAAAATACAAAGTGAAAAGTTAAAATTAACTTATAGCTTGGTGAATGAAACCCTAAATAGTATTAAAGGTGACCAGAAGCACAAACGTATCGAGTATTCAAATTGCGCTCCATTGGTATTTCGAATGAAGTTCAATATATTGTGCTGATGTGTAAATAGTCATCATGTATCACAATTATATAATCCAAAATATTTTTAATGACTTCACAGTAATTCCAAAAACGTTATTTTGTCAAATAAATGTCACTGACTCTGCATCATTGGAAAGTTCGATTTGTAATTGATTAATTGATCAAGTGTACATTGATTTTCATGTATCGTTCATGACAACCCAGATTGTGACAAATATTAAGTCCAAAACACCATATTCTGTAAGGGGGAGGCTGATGTTTTGGCCAATATTGGACAATTGTTCTGATTGTCACCTAAAGAATTCTGTTTGCAATTGATTCCTTAAAAAGTGGCTTAGCAACCGCCCAAGCAACCCTCACAACTGGGGGTTGGAGCTAAAATTACCATCAAACAACCTTTTGGGGGAGGGGAGCCCGCAGTTAAGTTTGGATGGAGTAATGTTAGAATTTCTTGCTATGCCGCTCCTTGAACAATGTTACCTTGATACTGATATATTTATTTACATACATTATATTCATTATGTGTCATTAGACAAGGCACATTACTTTCTTCAACATGATTTAAATTTTAATGTGCTGCTGCGTTGTTGTTTTTTAAGATTCCCTAAAACAAACCAAACATGTCATGGTTTAAAAACCTTCTTCATAGTATATACAGATCTATACTAGACACTTACTGTTCTGTCAGCATTAATGCAATCTACACGACTCTTATGTTTTTATGAGGGCAAAAAAAAAATGGTCAGTCAGATATGACATCTGTGTCAAATGGAAGCTGGGGGAATGAAATTTATTTGGAACAAGTGGTAAAGACAATCCAGTAAAAAGTAGTTATAAGTCTCTTATATTATCGTGAAATCTATTCAGGTTTCATTGACATGCTTTTGTTGTTAAAATCTGTTCAACAATCACTTGCTGTATCACCATAACTGAAAAACAATGATATTATTTTTAATGTTAAGTGCAGAACATCAATTTTTAGTGTTTTCACTACTCATTTAATTTCCATCCATAGTGAGTACTGTTTGCAATATGTGGTTAATACAAATCCAAACCTTACTATAAATTTAATATTTTTGTCTGTATCAGTATAATGTTGAGAGATTAATAAGGAAAAAATTTGACAAGTTGAGAAAAATTGTACTTTCCATCATTACCAAAGTAGCACATGCAATGGAACCCTATGTTGATTTCTTTCACTGTCAGAATAATTCATCCAAATACATATCCTCAGTGTTTTCTTAATTTAACAAGATGTGTCTTTATGTTTAGATAAAATTACAAATAAAACACACTTAGAAGTAGATTAAAGCAATATATGCTAGACAAGGTGGCTTTTAATCCATGGGCCTTTAAGTAAGATGCCATACATTGTATAAATGTTCTATTTCGTACATTACAAGTCAAGAGCTATGAACTATTTGGAGAATAAAGAAAACATGTTTCACTTTAGAGTATGTTCAAGAGAATGATCAATCTGGGATTGGTGGAATTTAAAGCTTAAGTTATTATATTTTAGAAAAACAGTGACTTTCTTTGTTTTGTCCTTTTGACAGCAGCTGTTCCATTATTTGATCTGCGGGTGTATGACTATCTGTCTTCCCCTTGATATTGACAGAAAGGCAAAAGACATTTTGATATGCCATGCACAGACTATATGATGCTTGCTGATGGCATAATACATGCAAGATCTCTAGAACATATTTAGTTCTGTTGTTATGAACCTTGAACATCAGCATGGCAACCAAGTAACCTATCCCTGTCAGCTCTGTGTATCACATCCAAAAGCCACATGTACAGTAAACCAGCCTGTAACACAGTATAGCCATAGGTTACAATAAATCTAGAATAAAACATCAGATATTGTATTTGACCTCCGCAACATAAAATACTGCATACAGTGAAAGCCAAATGCTTATAAAATTGACAAGTGTATAATAGGCTAGTGAAATGTGAGTCATTAGCCAGACAGAGGTAGACTGGCTACTACCAGAAATTGAACTGGATCTTCCACTGTGTCTATGGATTCTCTGCCACTCAGCCATAGTAACTTATGTCTAGACATACATCCAGAATGAACTTTATGCAAAAATATTGGTAGAAAATGAGTGCTATTTCGTGAGATTCACATTGTGCATTTAACAGTATAGTGTGAACATAGCATGTAGACCATTTACAACGTATACTGATACTTTTAAATATAATGTGATTAATTAAGTAACAAAGACTTGCAAATTGAACTTTCTTTAAGAAAATTTGTTTTTGTTGATGTTTAATCCATTAAAGCTTATATGATAGTTATTAGCACTCCGTTATTCTGGTTTGTGATGACTATGATGTTAAACTAAATCAGTGCCAGTCATAGCAAATGGGGGGGGGGGGGGGCGATTTGGATCATTTTGGCGGGGCCCCCTGGATTTACTTGTCCCCCTTTCTTGTGAGCACGGCATTGGAAATAAACTTTTAAACAAGTTTTATATCATATTGAGCTTAAAATTATCTTATATCGCTGTAAAATTACTTTCTCTGTATACAGATATTTTTAAAAGTAACTAAAGAGCGGGGCCCAATTGTGCCAAATCGGTCAAATCGGCTTCAGGCCGGCCCTGAACAAAGTAACAGAATAGAGAGAAATCCAAAAGTTTTGTAATATTTATATATAAAAAACTATTTAAATAGAATACGAACAATTTAAAAATAACTTACAGTATCGTGAAGTAAAACCCAAAGTGTCATAACAGTTCTATTTTTAACTCCAAATGTATAAATTTCCAACTGAATTCCAGTGGTCTTCCAAATACGTTCCACTATTGGATGTGTTGATGTGCATGTAGTCTCAAACATGCTAATGTGCCAATAGCCAGGAATGTGGAGATGTGTTAACAGTCTTTTGATGTATCACAATAATATAATTCAAAATGTCTTTGTCTGAATTCACTATGATTCCAAATCAATGCTTTAGTCCATGAATGTTATTATTTTTCAAGTAAACAACTTTATGTAAAATGCTAAAACACAGTAATACAGCTAGGATATAGGTCAGTCTCTAAAATATTCAAAATTGTCAAAAAGCTTTCGAATTTCCAAGTTAAAAACTTGCAAAATAAATGCCACTGGTCAGGTACACCATTAACGTGCTTTTTTGACAATGGTCAAGTAAAATATACAGATATACATTATATATAATCATTAAGAAAATCCAACAAACAATGCAAATTAAATAAACAGAACAGGTTATACTTCTAAAGATTAAGGTTGTGCACATACTATTCTGAATAATTCATCTATAAAGTGTTTGAAATATTTTCATCTTTTATACTTATTAAAATTTATTACACGAAAAAATTTAACTGGTAACTTTCGTATCAAGAAGTATATATATATAAATAGAATTTGGTATGGTTTTTATAGTCTTCCTGAAATTAATTACACAACATGATAGAATAAAAGGTTAGTAAACTGTTCTTGTCTTGTCTCCATGTAAGAGCACTTCCCTTAAATGTTTTCCTTTAGAAATCTGAAAAAGAATGACACAAGGACAAGAGATAATAAACCGATGAAACAGCTCTTAACTGTTATGGTCATCAATTTCAAAGACAACATTATGCAGCATACGATTTCAGCACCGCAAATGGACACTTGAAGAGAGATGCCGTAAAAATAATATGCAAAACTAGAAATATCCATAGGACACCTAAGACAAGTTGAACAAACAAATTGCATGGCAAGTAGTTCATGGGCAAGTCTGCATGGGCAAGCTTTTTCCATTGAATATTTACATGTGCTTTATTTCTCAACAAAATGTGTCAATGAGAATATTATTGCTTTCAAGACTGCAAACAGATTTTGTAAGTGAGTGTTATGTTGTCCATATGTGCAACATACATTTGATAATTATATTTAAAATTGGGGTAATATAGTGATAATTATGTCTTATGTTAATTAAGGCCTCTATAATACACAACGATTGTTTCATTAGGCAAGTTAATTTTGTTCCTGGGCAAGTGAAATTTAGTTCTTACTTGTCTGGTAGGTGGGATAGGAAAATGGATTTTTTCCAGATCTATTCTGGTACAAGTTAAACAAACTAAAAGTTCTTCTTTACCCTAGAAGTACGTGTGTGTGTGTGACTGAACGCGTGAGTGTGGCTCCTTATTCTAATAAACCAAAACCAAGAGACACACGTTTTCTGTCTGGTCTATTCTGGAACAGAATTTACAATCCAATTCACAACACAACACTTTTAAAAAGTTCATTGACTTCTTATGTGTCTTTGTTGACTCTTTATGTGTTTTGAATTTCTTCACTTTCACAGATTTTTCTTCATCTTCTTCCTCACTTTCTCATCTTTTCTTCTCTTGTTTCTCTTTTTGTACGTGTCTTAGTTCATCATTTGGGGTTGGTACCTCTTCTTCCTGTTTAGAACCCCTCTTCTCCTCTTGCTCCTGTTGTTTCTTAGGGCAGTCTGAAGGCGAATGTCCTTTCTCGTGACACTGACAACAGGTATATTGACTTTTGTCTCTTCTGACAGGAGGGGTAGTAGTCCGTCGGTTTGTGTGAGGAAAACTTTCGTATGACACATCACAAAGCTCTGATCAGAAGTTTGATATGTGTGGTCTCTTCCATCGTTCTGGTCGGTTTGAGAGTGAAATGAATACTGGAAAGGAAGACACTGATCTTGTATATAGGGAAGACTGATCTGACATGGATATAGGCGACCATGACGTTTAAAATGTAGTCATTTGATCTTTTGCAGTGAAGTTGAAACGATTGCGTGATTTCGTGGAGAAAGGAGAAGAAAGTAAAGGCAGAAACGTGATTTTTCGCCTCGCAAAGTAGCTGAAGTCTTGACTCAAATTCATGACAGCACTTTTGAAGATGACGTGAGTGAGCCAGAATCCAGACCCCAGAGAGTCTACACTCAACCAAAGTTCACCAGTAAACCCTGAAACGTGCTACCACATTCGAGAGACGGAAAAGCGCTCCTCTAGAAGTTTTAGAGCTATGGCTTACACTTACATGGTCCAACGATTTCAAGTCCCACGTACCGTTGGAGAAAGCAGAGGGGTTCTTTAACAAGGTGTGGATTCTTTGTTAATCACACTGAAACGACAATGTCAAGCCAAAGAAGACGATCTCTTGAGACTTCCATTTCATCACAACAGCTTAATACCCCCGTTTGGATCGAGTTTAGCAGTTCAGCAGAATTAACACCTTCCAAAGTCATCGACAAGATTGAACACGTGCAACAATCCAACGAAAACTTTCACATCACCGAAGGAAAAGCGTGACTGTTCATGACCCATGTGTCTCTTTCCCAAGGGACAGGACGTAAAAAGGTGTTATTGGTGGACGACCTTCGCAGCACCAAAAAGAGTCTCGTCCGAATTAACAGCCCTCAGGACCAGATGTGTTTAGCCCATGCTATCCTGGTGGGACGAACGTATGCTGACAAGAACGACCCGGTAGAATGGAAAAGAGCTTTGCAAACTAATCAAAAATCGAACAGAGCCAAGCAACGAAGAAGAGCAGAATTCTTGTTGCAGCAAACGGGGCTATCCAAAGACACACCCACCCTCTGGCATTCCTGAAATAGAAAAAGTGTGCGGACCTTCGTTGTTTCGAGGCAAGATTTCAAAGACAGAAATACATTCACGTCCATTATCACTATAAACATTTTGATGCCATCACCATTACCGTCGCATTCCTGGGATACGGTTATTACTGTGAGAAATGTGACTATGGCTATAACAATCGAGAGCAACAAAAGCATTGCGGATCGAAATGTGAGGGATACTTGGCATCTAAACCCTTTCTTGACGAAGGAAACGAACGGGTGCATTGATCAGCTTGTCAGCGCGCTTTCGTCAGCCCTGTCTGTTACTAACAGCATCTAAAGAAGCATGGTTCACAACAGGAAAATGCTTGTCAACAGCTGCGATTGTGCTCTACTTATGGACAAGGCATACGTATCAATAATGTCAAGGCAATCGTATGTTCATGAAATAAACGATGTCACATTGGTCGCCAAATCGTGGACTTGGAACACGAATGCTACATTCAAAAATACCATTCCAAGCATCAAGAGGAAGATGACCAGACGAAGGGGAATTTCATATTTGTCAATTTTGAATGCATACAGGAGACCGGCATTCACATTCCTAATTTCGGTGTGGCTCATTGAGTGTGCGAGAAGTGCATGCAAAAACCTATCGTTAGTCATTGCCATCGCTGTAGCAAGATTCTTCGAGGACGTGAAAAAATCTTTCGGTGACCTAACACGCTGGCTGATTTCGTCCAATGGCTCTCAGTCTCCATCGACGAGACGTGGAGCCAATAGCACATCGAACGTTACGGAGATTGTCATCGCCATGCCACAATGATGGCTCACAATTTTTCGGGATACGATGGACAGTTTCTTTTGAGATGCTATACGGAGCAAAGTACCCAACGTCCTAAAGTCACTTTGAACGGAGCCAAAATCATTTCCATATAAGTGAGACAAGTACAGTTTAAAGATTCGATGAATTACATGGCCATACCTTTGAGCCGGATGCCTAAAACGTTTGAAATGACAGAAATGGCCAAAATCTATTTTCCACACTGAAGCCAATCAACACACCATTTACACAATTTGCCTGAGGCTCACTACTACGACCCCGACAACGTGAGTACCGAACAACGAGAAGCTTTCTACTTTTGGTACCAGATTCACGAATCGGACCCCTTCGACGTTCAGGAAGAAATGTTAAAGTATTGTCGTTCTGACGTGGACATTTTACGGAGTTGCTATGGAAGATTTCGAGAACTGTTCAAGGAACACGGAGGGATCGATTCTTTGAAAACAGCCGTGGGTCAATCATTTCACTTTACACTCCGTGTGCAGTTCTCGTTTGTCCGGTATTCTTAGCCGTAATTTTTAGGACCGGCAGTAGCAAAACATAGAATCTTGTGTTCGGGGTGCTCATCCGTCCAGACTCCAAAACGGTCTCCTTTGATTTTTGGGTAACAGTGATCCAGGCATGGTGCACATCGCCAAAGTGTGTTCCTTAATGAACCGCCAACGATTAATGCCCGAAAATGCTCTGGCTGATATCAGCCATCAAACGAAAAACTTTGTCAAAAGTCAATACTCGGTCAAAGCCTTATGCTGGCTACATTACTTGTACGACAATGAAGACAATTGGATCCAACATGTCTGAAACTGGGGTGGAGATAAAACCATCGGAACTTCGTCGGTTGATAGCTGAGGCTTAGAAAACCCCAAGATCGTATACGAGTTTAATGGGTGCTTATTTCACGGATGTCCCCTCTGCTACCCTCAACGTGTCACTAAAATCAGGTTTTACAACGGACAACGGACCATGAAAGACTTGTACGAGACCACTTGTCAGCGGCACTTGAACTTAGAACAGCAAGGATTCCAAGTAGTGGAAATGTGGGAACACGAATACGATCACCGTTTAAAAACCGATCCCGAGTTTAAACGCATCGTGAAAAGTTGCAAGTTGGTGGACCCTCTGAACCTGCGGGACAGTTTGTACGGAGGACGAACAAATGCCACCTGTTTGCTGTACCAAGCCGATGATGAGAAAGAAGAAATCAAACTCTTGGACGTGTGTTCGCTGTATCCTTACGTGTGCAAATCTGTCGATTGCCCCCAGGGCCTCAGCAATTGCTGACGAAACACATGGACCTGTACTACATTCGACGATACGAAGGCTTGATCATGTGCAAATGCTTACCTACCATGGACTTGTTCCATCCAGTTTTACCTCACCATTGCCAAGAAAAACTGATGTTTCCCTTGTGCTTGTGCCGAAACGTGCAATCAAGATCAGACTTGTCAGCACACCGAGGAAGAATGCGCCTTGACGGTAACGTGGGTCAGCGTGGAATCGTTTAAAGCTCTGGACTTGGGATACCAACTGTTAGAAGTGTACGAAATTTACCACTTTCCCAAGACAGAAAATTCCCACAAGGTTGACCAAGCTCAGAAAGGCATTTATTTCCTCGCAGACTACGTGGACGCCTTTTTGAAACTGAAACAAGAAGCCAGCGGCTAAAGAGAGATACTGGGAGCAGGAAGGCATTACTTTTGACCACGTGGAGAAAAACGAAGGAAGGCTATCGTTTGTCATACTGATGTTGAATTGCTTGTGGGGAAAAATGTCACAGCGACCGTGTTTACCCAATCGGAGTATTTGGCAGAACCTTCCCGCTCCTTCCAGATGACTGACAACAAAATCAAATACATGAAACACGTGGATGTTGTTCGTGTGGATTTGATCCTGGTCAATTACGTAGAAGAACTGGACTTTGTAGAAGCCGACAAATTTGGCAATGTCATCATTACGGATTACGTGAGAGCCCATGCTCACTTCAAATTGTACGAAGTTTTAGAACAGTTAGGAGATCGGGTCCTGTACTTTGACACGGACGGTTATATCTATATCGATTGCCTGGGTCGCTGTTACCCAAAAATCAAAGGAGACCGTTTTGGAGTCTGGACGGACGAGCACCCCGAAGACAAGATTCTATGTTTTGCTACTGCCGGTCCTAAAAATTATGGCTACGAATACCGGACAAACAAGGAGAACAGCACACGGAGTGTAAAGTGAAATGATTGACTCTTAATTATGGCACAAGTCGAGTGGTGAACGTTGGCGTACTGTATGAAGTGCTGCAGTCTGGACAGGATAGAAACATTAAAGTGACCACCTACGAACCGCACAAGATTGTACGTTTGCCCACACACCAAATCGTCAGTCGACCTTTGGAAAAAGTGTATCAAATCGTGTACCAGAATCGAGTGTGGCATCCCAACCACATCACTTTGCCGTACGGACACGTCGATATTGGTCAGCATATAAAAAGGGACAACGTCCAAGACCGATAGTTCATTGTAACTACCAAGACCAAGCGAGAAGGATGAATACTTTGGAGTGCGATGGTGCGCCTTGCGATGAGAACGATGCCGTACGCTGTGACCTCAGCGATGCAGTAAAGTATCATGGGAACTTTGCTATGACTACTACTACTACCACTACACCTACCATGGAAAGTGCGTATCAAAGCTGACGGATGCGAAACCGATGCCACTCGTTATCGTGGACTCTTGACTGGTTTTCATGGTGGATGTCATTCTCCATTCTAAACTTAGTTCAAGAGGGAAATTCTGAACGGTATGTTGTGATGTGCCAGTTAGTGACTAAACCAGTTAGATTCGCAACTGGAGTACAATCATCTCTGTGCAGAAATTACACTTATTGCATTCGACTAAAAGAAGTATAAAAATGACAGTCGACGGCACGAACTTTATCAGATTCCGTTGAAGGAAATCAATGAGAGTATTCAAACGGTGCAGCATTACCAACACTTATTACGAGAACTGTATCCAATAAATTTGGGTCGACGTGTGGTCTGTGTCTTAGTAACTTGCTTTCTGGGATTTCTTTTATCAGTTGATTCCTTGTGGACTCTTTATGAACAGTACTTATCATCAAATAAAACATGAAAGTGGTCCCTTTAAATGTCCACGAGAGACTCATATTGGTAAAAGCCTTGCGTTTTCATCTGGATACTTCTCGACCTGCACGGGGAAAAATGATTCGTGAACTTTTAGATACTGAAGATATGTACGACGATGTGTGTGTAGCTTGTGACTTACACCCTCACTGGACAGATGTACGTGACTGGAAAAGTTGGGATTCCGAGGCTTGGACTAAAGAAGTGGCCAACTATGCCCAAGAGTTGTGATCCTAAAGTCCAATGTCCAGTGAAAAAAATTTAACTTTTAAACCTGTGTTAGTGACAGTTCCAGAAGTAGAACTTGAAACCGAGGACAACTACTCCTTTCAGGACAGGACTGTCATGGACATTCCCGAAAGGTCATTCCGGGAGGACACGTGTGTGACTGTACCCAACGTAGAGACTTTAAGAACATTACACACTGTCCCAAGGACACCTTTGTGCCAAAAACATGATGTACAGTCCCTTGTTTATATTGTACTTTGATCGTTTTGATGTGTATTTTAATGCTGTACTTAAGCATTCAGCTTTTATGTATTTTTGTCTTTCGTGTTGTTCACTTTTAAAAATAATAAACGTGTCCTGAAAAAAGTACAAAAACTATTGTCTTTTTTGTCTTCGTGTCAAACGTGACATTCCATACACTACTATGGCTACATCTGGTATATTTGCTCCCTCTCCTCCACCTTGGATCTCTGCCATCCCTTTAACGTGCTAATTGCCGGACCAAGTGGTTCAGAGAAAACCGAATTTGTAAAACGTTTGATACAACATAAACATCATTTGATCGATCGTCCACCTCAACGGATCATGTGTTGTTACAAAAACTGGCAATCTGCGTACAGCCTCTTTCAAGAAAGTCAAGGCGATTCCATCGTGTTTGTGGAAGCCATTCCTCAGTCAAACCCATCCGGTCATTTTCTATGACATGTTGGGAGAAGACGAAGTAGAAATTAAACTGTGGTTTACGCTCAAAAGGCATCATCGGAATGCCAGTGTCATTTACATCACCCAAAATTTTTTTCAACAAAGTAAAGCCAATCGGACCATCAGTCTCAATGCTCATTACATGGTCTTGTATAAAAGCCCTTGAGATAAATCGCAAATGCAAGTCTTAGCCAAACAATTAGAAACGCTTTGGCTGAATCATGCGTACGACGATGCCACTCGAACCCCACATGCCTATTCACTCGCAGATTTAAAACCCACCTCCACCCCCGATTATTTGCAATTTCTTACCCATCTGTTTCACCAGTGGTGCCAAAACGGGGAGGGGATGGGTGGGCTGTCGTGTACACGTCCCCGTTGTCAATCTAACAACTAAAATATATAAAAATCTTTGACACTTTGGGTCTGTCTCATACAGTGTCAACATGACGTCCCGCCAGTTTCATTTTCCCGTCAAATTGATTCGTGCCTCCTACGGCATTAGTCGGGACAAAAATCCACAAATACGTGCTCAAACCAAACGCTTTCTTTGACAGAAACAAAGTCGTCATTGACGCAACTGGCCGATCACCGCATCGACACTAGAACCTAACAGCAAATCAGTTTGAAACCTGGAGGCAGCGGTTCTCTAGGAGGTGTCATCATTCGCTCCATCTAAAAATGGAATCCTAATGCCCCCAAGAAAAAAGCCACTCCCAAAAAGCCAAATGACGCCAAGAGAAGAAAAACAGCAACAGTGTCAAGAGTACGTCACAACCACAGAAAAACGAATGCCCACAGAAAAAGAAAAAGAAAAGTCCACAGAAAAGACCTGGACGCAACCATACATACACAAACCACGACCTTCAGCGATGGTAACCATGTCTCCAGTAGCCTCAGGTTCCTCCACTTCTTCGTTGTTGGTTATGCCTGCCAAAACCAATTTGACACCCGTTCTTCCTCATTTGATGAAACAACGGAAACCCACGTGTCCAGTAACTTCTCCTCCAGCAGTGACACCCTCCTCCTCTTTAGCTACAGTGACAGCTGCTCTCAAAGTACCCACTACCAAAAGCAAAGTCCATGAGAGATCAGGCATGTTATAGAGTTTACTGGATTTGTCCAAGCAAGAACTGTCCCGATTTAGTCCACTTGTGATGCCTGTCATCAAGTTGATACGACGTAAAGACAATCAGTGGTTACGCATTCCAGCATAAAAAGACCTGCTGTTAAAAATGGGAATCAGTGTTTTTGTGATCCGGAACAAATAAAGATGTCATCCCCAAAACCATCCCTCTTCTGACCCCAAAGAAAAGAAAAGGAAAGTTCTACCTAATTCTTTTATCCAAATATTGGGACGTGTTCTCCGACCTGTCCAATGACCCTTCACGTGACTTTGAGATCTGATGGAAGGATGAAAACTGTCTTTAGTGCCTTACAAAATATGGATGGAATACCATCGTTGGCAAGAACAACGGACTCCACATTTACCTCCCAATTCTCATTTGACCGAGATGTCCCAGTTACAACACGAATTGCAGTCGTTGATGGATCGCAACGATTTTTTCCGAAACAGATAAATCGCATTAGTACGGTCAGCTATTGCAACTACTGCAACTTTTTCACCCGAACGCGTACGACAAAACAGCCCTACCGACTCTGAAAATTTGGAGACCGTATGACAATTCCGTCACCATCATCATCACCACCACCTTCAGAGGTTAAGACAGACGCTGCGCCATGGATGCCCCAGGAAGAAGAGGTACGAAAAGTCTTTTAAACACTGTCAGCAGCTCCCATTCCTAGTAAGATTACAGCGTCCTTGTTAACCCTTCCCCTACTCCCCAACAAGAAGAACTTAAAACTTGGGTTAAAAAGGTGATGTGTACTCCTCCTTCGACAAAAGTTAAAAAGAAAGAAGGGAAACCAGAAGTGAAAAAATAAAAAAAGACCAAAGCCATTCCATTACCACCACCATCACAACTACCCTCGACTTCTACTCCCGTGGCACATTGGACACGTAAGGCCATTTCAAAACCACCATTTCTTCCCATCCAAAGTAGCATCAGCAAAGAGTGGGTGACTTTTTCAAAAAAGAGAAGGTGTTTGCCAGCATTTACTAAGATCCAGCCCATCCTGCGAGATACAGAGGAGTTCAGAAAATCTATCGTGCTGCCAAAACCCGTCTGAAAAGTCTCCGTTTACCTTAAGTGCAACAATGGTTACATGAATAATCCACGTACACTTTACACAAACCCATTGGACGAAATATTTCCAGAAGTCGCAGCCGATTGGAGGGCGTCGATCATCAATGGCAAGCCGATTTAGTCGATGTCTCTCATTGGTCCGCCTACAAACGTTGCTACAAATATTTGTTTTGTGTCATCGACGTCTTCAAGGATCAGGTATGTAACATCCGTTACTTTTTTAACAATCCGCCAGGGTCCAGTCCATTTGACCTGTAATTTAGGTGATTTCCCTTTCTATCTTAGAGTATGGTGCAACCACACTAGGTCACCATCACTGAAAAACTGACCATGAACCTTGAGATCATAAGCGACTTTCTGATGCCGAATAGCGGTGCCTATTTTTTTCTCGAGCTTCCTCGTTGGCCTCCCACATTGCTTCTCAGTAATCCGACACAAATCGAGGCAAATTCTTTGGTATCTTGTCTGGTGTTTTGCCAACTAGAAGATCCGTAGGGAGAATCACTTTTCGACCCAGCATCAGCTTGTTCGGGGTGAATCCGGAGGAAGTGTGCTCAGATGTACGATATTCCATGCTCGTAAGAGAAAGGTATTCGTCCCAACTTTCTGTTTTATCATCCACGTATGCTGCTAGCATCTGGCATAGAGTTCTGTTATACCGTTCCACCATCCCATTACGTTGTGGATGATAGGGAGACATTCGCGTCTTCTTAATCCCTATTATTACACATTACACAGAGCTCTTTGAATACGGCACTTTCAAACTGTCGGCCTTGGTCACATGTGAACCTGGCGTCTCTTTTTTATTGTTTATCTCGCTGCAGATCTCGACTGATCTTTCTCTTAACAAATGGTCTATGGTTGTGGCTAATTTTTCGAACTGTTCTGTGATGAGAGTATCTATAGGCTCGAGCAGACTATCAGTAGGCGAACTAATCGTTCTCTTGGATATTGGATACGTGGTTCGATTGTAACTGTCAGACCTCACGTTCTCAGGCGTACCCTCCTTTATAGTTGCGAACCTCAGATCATCAGACCTGCCACCAAATGTACGTGCATTGCCATCAAATTTATTGGCCTCGCACTGAGTCGAGGTCACAAGGAACTGGACGTTACTGTCTACGTTCACAAGTTTTCTATGCCTCGCATTAATAGGCGACAATGGCGACAAGAGTCGCCACTGAACAGACAAGGCGTACCCATTAAAGAGGTAGGTGTACCTCTGCCTGTAGCCATTATAATAACTTATACTAATTCCCCTTCAGTATTCCCTATTAGCCTGTCGCGATGTACTTTGTAAGAAACTTGCCAACTACCAATTGCTATTTAAAACAGATGTAGAAATATTTGTTGTTGTTGTTGTTGTTATTGTTACTGCCAAACCTGTTAGGAAATTTCAATACATTCAGTATTAAACTCATCGACTTAACACAATACAGCGGGGGAGGGTGTTATCAAATAAGGTTTGTTTATTAATGGTCGCTAGTCACAAGTACGCAGACCAATGTATGAAGTTTCCAGTTCGCTGAGAAAGGAGCAGGTCTGTCAAAAGTGAAATTATGAGATTTTAATAAAACGAAAATAGAGCGAGATGAACGATTACACTGGTCAACAGTGAAATCATTACTGACTTGAAAAGGCCCTAATCTGTAGTATTTTGGTGTGCCGAACACGAATATAACCGTGAAAAATTTGTATTGGCTCTCGTTTTGAAGATATTCATATACCTCATTTTCTATGTTTCACTGTGTAAATTTCTCCAGTAGGACTGCAGCAACATCCGGAATAATGATGTAACATTGCATAATACCATCATGCTCACATCATCCACAGTTGATTGCATCATTTTCTGATGCAATGCAATACTAATGCCATGCGGCTGCTGAAGTAAGTTGACGTCAGCAGTGTACTATACATGTGTAGGCCTATTATACTAATGCCAGGCGGCTGCTGAAGCTGACGTAAGCAGTGTACTATATAAAGCCCAATCAGATAGGTTCAGCATTTAAAATATTTTAGACGTTGTGCGAGACAGTTCAAGCTACTGTTACATAAAACTTATTATTTTATCCATTTACGTACAATAAAGAACAGTAATGCCTCGAAAGTGTGTTAATACCGCGGACAATTTTTGCTATATTTGTGGGGAAGTGACATTTGCCAACCAGAAGAAAAGTATCAATTCTCAAGTGAAGAAGGCATATCATCTTTACTTCGGATGCAAGGTTGGTGACCAAGACAAGCCTTGGGCTCCGCATATATGCTGTGCTACATGTACAACACAGCTTTCACAGTGGTTGAATTGCAAAAGGTCATCAATGCCGTTTGCAGTCCCAATGGTGTGGAGAGAGCCAAGCAACCACCTAAATGACTGTTACTTCTGCTTGGTTCCTCCTCTTTCCGGCGGAATAACGAAGCGAAAGAAGTCGAGAATAGTCTACCCAAACATTCCGTCTGCATTGAGACCAGTTCCACATGGTGAGGGACTTCCTATTCCAGAACCTCCAGCAGAATATTCTCTTGATTCATCTGACGAAGACAAAGGTGAGTCGACCTGTTCTTCTCCTGGTCCATCAGCATGCAGTGATCCAGATTTTCACTGTGGTGCATCATCAACCCCACACAGAATAACACAGGAAGAACTAAATGACCTGATTCGTGATTTGGACTTATCAAAGAACAAGGCAGAATTGCTAGGATCAAGACTCCAACAATGGAATCTTCTAGAAGAAGATGTCACAATTACTGCATATCGAAAGCGCCACCAGCAATTGGAGCCTTTCTTCAGAAAGGAAAGTAATCTGATATTCTGTTCCGATATTGAGGGCCTCATGAATGCTTTAAAAATCACTCATGACCCACAAGAATGGAGACTATTTGTGGACTCTTCGAAACTGAGTCTCAAGGCTGTGCTTTTGCACAATGGAAACATTCTTCCATCTATTCCAGTAGCGTATGCTGTCCACATGAAAGAGACATACGATAACTTAAGGCAGCTACTGAATTCCATTGAGTATAACAAGTACAGCTGGCACCTCTGTGGTGATTTGAAGGTAGTTGCCCTTTTAATGGGACTGCAGCAAGGATATACAAAATACATGTGTTTCTTATGCGAGTGGGATAGCCGAGCAAGGGAAATGCACTACATGAGGAAGGAATGGACTCACAGGCAGAATGTAGCCATTGGAGAGAAGAATATCCAACACCCAGCTCTGGTTGAGGCTCAGAAAATCTTGCTACCACCCCTTCACATCAAACTAGGTTTGATGAAGAACTTCGTGAAAGCCATTGACCGGACTTTGCCAGCATTCCGATACCTGCATGAAAAATTCCCTCGACTCAGTGAAGCAAAGATTAAAGAGGGAGTTTTTGTGGGTCCTCAGATTCGAGAGCTTTTCAAAGATGACCGGTTCAACAACTTGCTGGAAGGTGACGCGAAACAATCATGGAATGCTTTTCGCCTAGTTTCTACAAACTTCCTCGGAAATGTTAGGGCAGAAAACTATAAGGAACTAGTAGAAGACATGTTGATGAAGTATAAGAAACTTGGCTGCAATATGTCTCTAAAGATTCACTTCCTTCATTCCCATTTGGATTTCTTTCCTAGCAACTGTGGTATTGTTAGTGATGAACACGGCGAACGTTTTCATCAAGATATCGCAACAATGGAACAAAGATGCCAGGGAAAATGGTCCACTACAATGCTGGCTGACTACTGCTGGACACTCCTCAGAGATGCTCCCGAACAGCTGTACAAGAGACAGGCGAAGAAATCTAAGATGTAGTCAATGACTTGATTTTTTATAGGTAGGCTATTACAGTTGACCTTTTACTATTGGAATGCATTTCGTTATGTAAACATTAATTTCTTGCAGATTACAAAAAAACTAGAGCCAATTTTGCAATTTGACTGTCATATTCGTGTTCAGCACATAAAAATTGATAAGAATTGACTAATTTTATTTCAGTAACATGACTTTTGTAAAAATTTGTTGTCCAGTGTTATTTTGGTCACATCTGTGTCTCTGTAATTTATACTACTTTAATGGGGGGGGGGGACATTATCAAATAGGCGTTCTTATTTACGGTTCTTCTCTTATTAATTAAAAATTATACAGCCAAATTCATGAACCAGGCATGCAACGGATTTCTTTTCCAATAATTCTGAAATTTTTTTTAGTTCATCGAATCTACCTATCTGGGAATGAGTCAGTCGTCTTGCCCAATTTTTACGTCTCGACAATGTAACACGATGCTTCTGACTGACCGATATTCTTTGAACCCGTGAGCCCTTTTAATTTCACTTGCTTGTCTGCATCACTGCTGATATTATATCTTAGATAAAATATTCCGTCTTGACTGGACATATGCACTCAAATTAAACATATTTCATAAGAGCAAATAAATCTAACTAAATATCGCGAAATCAAAATAAAATTTTTAAAGGCGCTGTATCATTTATATTTTTATTTTTTTATTTTTTTTATTTTACAGGACACGTTTTTCTTTCCAAATTGCGAAGGAATAGTCTGTTCTATACATAATGAAAACAAATCACTTTCAACCCAATCACATAACTATTCACATATCCGGGTCCCCGAGTGGCTGAGTGGTCTAAAGCGCTCTCCGTTACGGATCACTGCCATCTCATCTCTGTCTGCGTGGGTTTGAGTCTCGGATTCAGCCTATGTGGGTATGTGAGAAAGTTTGCCAGTAGCTTCTCGTGGATCGGTCGTTCTTTCTGGTGCTTTCCCGGGTTCTTCCTCCACCATTAATACTGGCCGCCATGTATAACCTATCGTGTGCTGAAGAATGCCGGTAAACCCTGCAACAACAACAAAAATTCACATATCCCACCGCTGCCACCAGAAATTTTCTTGTTACAAGCCAAGGGTCCTTACTTGACAGAGCGGTTGTCAAACCCTGGCGCGATTCTCGCTAGAAGTCGTAAGTTTACCCCAACTTTCCAAAGACTTCCATATAACTTCAGTTGTAAATTAGAAAGTCCATTCTTTACCTAAATGTTACTCTAATTAATGCAAGACCACAGATAAAACAACCTGCCAAATATCTATCAACCGCACACCTGCATGGTTTCTCTTCATCAGGTTTCCGTACTGCCAGCCGTTCACGCCTTAGAAAATATACGAGTATCCTCTAACAAAGGGAACTATTTTAACTCCGCCACCTTAGGCTAGTCAATGTATGCTTTCCAGGCACATTTCGCCAATATAATTGCACCACATTTGCCCCCAAGGCAACATAAACGGTATCTGCTGAGTCCCTTCTTATTTATTCCTTTGTGTAATTTACCGGTTTCCTACCGTAAATACTGCCACTGCAGTCACACCACCAGTGTACACCACTAGATTTTAATATGGACTATCTTACGACAGGGACATCCATTCGGTTTTGGCCGGAATTCACTACTAGTGAACCATAGCATCATGGAAACTCACTAACACTTCACTCCGTGACGTTTGCTCCTAGTAATTGGCTAATTATTTCGGGCTAAGGATATTTCCGTTGCGCGAATTCCAATAATCACACAAATCTAAGAATTCCTTAAAACGGGGCGCTATAACCAAATGCGCATACTTCATATCTATTACAATACGTTTGGAATCTCTGATATTTATCAAAATAGAGAGGTTGTCTTCTCGCTTTGAAAACTCGAGGTTGTCTTTATTAAAAATTATATTTATAATCCTCTCTCTCTCTCTCTCTCTCTCTGTATCATCAGAACCAGTTGTTTGAAGAAAATGACTAATGTTATATTTCAAATGTTTTGTACACAGCAGATAATTTGCTTTGGGGAAAATGTTTGTTAAAGAATTTCTTATTGCTTTCTCGTCATCAGTTCCAAATGTCAAATTTTATGAGTCTACTTTTTCTCTAACATGTGAAAAGAAATGGTGATAAATACGCTGCTCACCATCCCAGTAAAGGCAAAGAGGTCCTAGAAAAAGTGGATGCTGCTTAGATTTTCTGTTCTTATAACACATTGTTATTACAAACACTTTACCAAGATTAAATGTTCTGTCGATGCCGATCACACTGCCTTCCTCCCCAAAACAGTTTTTCTTCAAGTCTAGTATTTGATTGTCAGTGTACAAAATTATAATTGGTTGTTTTCCTTTCGTCATTGTAACTCCCTGGACGAAAGTGTTGTCATATATCTCTCCGATTATTGTCAATATTTCGTCCGCAATATTGTTTACATGCACCCTCTGAGGTATTTTCTTTTTGTTTTCTCTGTAGATTTTATCCTTTAGTTGGCGACCGGATTTATGGGCTAAGGCTGTCAAAAACCATGGAAAATTTCACCCGGACACCCGTTGCGCCGTTTAACGGGTAACCGGGTACCCGTTAGAACATAAAGACATGTACAGCCCTAGTTACCCCACTGTCAAATTTTCACAAACCTGGATTGTTGTAGGGTGACGAAACGAACAGACTATTTACATCATTTTGCACATTGTTTACCACACTCTATCTACTGTTTCGCATTCTCTTTTTCGCATTTTACCAATTCGCACTTTCGCATTTTCACATTCGCACTTTACCCACACCCACTGGGAGACGGTTGATAGTCTGTCGACGGAGATAATTTGTTTTCCTGTTGTACTTCAAATTGTCTGTTATAAATTGTGCTATAATATTTTGTTTGATTTGTCACTAATAATGAATTAATATTATGATGTCGTTTCACTTATTAATAACTTCCAACAACCTCCACACGTGTTTTTTTTTTTTTTTTGTTTATTATTCATGGCGAATGGCGGTGTAAGTCAACTTCCGGTTGAGAACTTGGATACTAAAGGAGGTTTACACTTAAGTAAGTAAGCAAAACATTACAATATTAAAATTTCAAATATTAAAATTTCAACCTAGAATAAAATAACGCTTTTTGAATGTTTTTGACTGATGAGTAAGTGATATGTTAACACGCGTAGTCTACTTATTAGTATTGTTTTGAACTGTGAAGCCGTTCGCACAGCCCATGCATAACGGGTGGTCCTACTCCTAAATATAGACTGGAGTTGCAACTCAGACGAGCGTACTGCTGATGATAGGATATTTTGATAGTGTTGTCGACAAATTATTTTTGTGAACGGGTAGTCGTCATTAATTTGTAATGCCCGGGTTTTTCACTACGTTCAGGTTCCCGGTTACCCGGGTACCTGTTGACAGCCCTATTAAGGGCCACGAAACTGTCATCATCAGTCATCTTACTTATCACTTCCGTCGCCTTGTTTCTCCCCACCTTTTCGTATGCCATTTTGTGGATGGGTGAATCCGTTCTTGTGTATGATTCACCACTTTTTGAGTTTCCATGCGGATGATTTGAATTTCAATTCTTTGCTCCTAAATACTCAATCACTGCGAGGGTTTTTGAAATGGCTAAGACATTCGGGTGCTTCAGTTACAGTAGTAACTCTCTTCCTGTAGCTTCCATTGTCTTTTAGCTTAGTGTAGTAGCGGCGAAGAGTTAATATATATGGGAGTTGAGGATCAATTGAAACATATGTTACTTTTTTCCACGATCTTTTTCAGGCAAAAGTGACCATTTTTCTTGAAAATGTTTTTTAATTTGTTGTCCTTGGTTATGACGAATACCTGGTCTACAATTGTGCCTGAGTTTGAGTCCCATGGCTCACAGTCGTAGGGAAAGTCGTTGCGTTTTCCCCCCACACTCTGTTGATGTCTCACTACAACGTGAACATTGCGTTTTGTGTCCCAAAGGAACTTTTTCTGCTGGCGCATCTTCACTTAAAAGCGTTTTAAATAGTTCGTCATTTTCCAAGAACCTGTTTCCTGGATTTTCCTTAACTTGTTAACGCTCGATACTCAGGGGTACAATGGCAAGGGACTGGCCTGTTTCTTTGGTAGAAGATATATCTGCTCCATTATCACTGTCCGCATCAATTAAATCTTGAAGATTTTCGAAGTAGTTCGATGACGACAACTCACTTTCCAGTGATATTAATGTCACATTAGAGCAACACCTTTTTTTCGGGGGGGGGGAGGGGGCTTCCTGTAGATTCCATTGAAGTGGAGGATGAAAGTCTGCGTCTGTGCTCAACACTATATTCAACAATATTGTCATCCGTTGATGGATACGCTAACATATGTACCACATGAATATCAACTGCGAAGTGATTGACCGCGTACCACTTTCCCAGTCCTGATGTTGGTACGTCTCCACTCTTGTACCAAAGGACTGCTAGCTGCCGTCTGTTTTCGAAATCTCCAGATGGTTGGAATTCGGTGTTCAAAGATTTGTAGGCGATATAGTTTTTCCCGTTTGCGTATGGGTATAACACTCTTATTTTCATGTTAACCAAATCTGCCAAAGCTATAATTGTCCACGCAATGGAGAATTTTCCCATGACGGCTGAGCCTTGACAAGACTTTGCGTAACTGCTAGAAAGCAATTGTATTTTAGGTCTCTGTGGATACTGCTCCCATCTTGTAACAATTTTTATACACGTGTGGTACCTTAGTTTCACTGACATGGTTTTGTTACCACAAAGCAAGATAGAGACGGCGTGGAAGAGGCACTCTCCATCACCGCTTGTCGTCAGGGGGATTCCACTTATGTTGTCGACGTAATTGTCCATCACCTCAGCCGCGACTGAATCGACGTCTGGCAAATAAGACGTTGGCTCTTCTGGAATTTGTAATTTCACTTTGAAAATTTGCTCGCGCTGAACAACCTCCTTTAGTTTCTCTATGTTCTTTGATACAGCCGCCTAGAGAGAAAAGAAAACCACATTAAAATGGTCGATAAATACTGGAATTAATGCAGATTGTGAGTTTGTTGAGGCATTGTTAATATGCAAATTAGGTCAGGAATAACGCGCAAAGACAGATGAAGAACACACAAACAATTTAAAATGACAACAGCATCTTCCTTGTTTGCTTTAAATACCTACTTGCACCAAACATTGTAATGAACTATGTTAATAAAGCAGTTTGTCAAAACAATTGAATATCATCATTATTTGTTAAATCCTGTTATGACATTTTACACATCTGCAGAAAGTTGCTTGTGAGTATATATTTTATATATACTTATGGTAAGTACAATAAAAACTAAATGCGAAAAGGCGGCGCAGAGACGTTATATATTTACAATACTCTAAAATATTTACAGTTGATACAAAAGTAAGACATAGAAATGTTTGATTTGTCAATATGTTGATCATTATAGTTCTTTTCTTTACTTATTTAAATATTTGCAAATGGGGAAATTACTTTTCCCTCCCTTTTTCGTATTGACCATGAAATATCCTCGTGTAATATTCTAAACATATCGAATTAAATGTTGAGAGAACGAATAGGACACGCAAAGATATCGAATTTATATAAATAAAAACTATTTGCTGTTGATAATTTAAGGTATAGGATAGTGACGTGCTACTGTAATCAGACTGACACGTTTTATCGCGTGTTACAATCACAAGTAGCCGCGTGCATAAGCGTTACCTCAGTTAGCACTGCGGCGCTACAAAGACGGTTCAAATGATTTTCAACAATCAATGTGTTAAATTTAAGTTGTCCCATGCTATTTATTTGGCAAAATCGTCTTGCGACAAAGCCTAACCATTATACTCGTTGAAAAGCCACGATGTTGACTCGAAAGCTCATGGGATGGGACAGCCCACATTTGTGGACTGATTTGTGTATAAAATGCATATGTATCATATCTAGATGCAAATAAATGAGTATTAAACTAAATTTATTATAAATATTTTTTTTATCTCTTTATCTTTTTTCATGCTAGTTCTATGTGTAAATGTTGAAAAAAGAATTAAAGAGATTTTAATCTTTTTTTCCCCTTCACTTTATTTAAATGTAAATATTAAAAGAGTTTGATATTCTGTATCAATTTATTCATTTGTCATCTCTTTATACCGACGCATCATAAATTGTGGATTCTTGTATTAATAGCTAAATAATATGCATTGGGAAATCAAAAGTACTTTCATGCACGTAAAACAGATAGGTATTAAATGAAAACATTGTGGGACTTAAAAAACAGGGTCCAAGTTCCTAACCCCGGGTAGAGAAATGTGTAGCAAAATCTTAACAAACTATCCTAAAGAAAATAGTCCAGTACAATACTATCTAATAACCTTTATAAATTTTCTTTGGGTGTCTTTGTATGTGTTTACCTTTATGACCGATATTGCTCTAATTGATCAAATCTTTCTTTCAGATTTAGAGTCAAATTACTGAATTTTAATAAGTGAGATAAAATATGTAACGAATAATGATAAGCAAATTCCAAACTTGGTTTGACAAAGAACAATTTTTCAGTATTAACACTAATTTAATACAACGGTGAGTGGAAATAGACATTGACAAAAAAAAAATGGGCAATATAACGTTATGGTAATAAAATAATTAATTTATGCCCCATCTGACGTGAAGATTGTAAATTACTTGTTTTAAAATTTATCTGGTGTGATTGATTTGCAATGTCTTGTGACCAGGTTGTATCATAATAATGGCACACATTTATGTTGTTTTAGAGAAATCTAAATATTAGACAAATTAAATTATTTAAATTCGTACATAGTCTGTATTTTTCTTAGATAAAATGATCATTGAATCGGTTGAAAATCTGTGATACTGCATGATGATTACACACTCAATTAGGGGTCTATAATTAAAATGCTTTGAGAAAAGAAAGTAGTCTTTGCGTGTACTAACCTGATTAATTTAACTATTACAAATTTTAAAGTAAATGCTGATATTTACATTCTGCGGACGATGCATGTCCATTAGGTAGTCAACCTCATTACCATTCGATATAATAATGAAAAGTATTGCACTCTGAATAGGACAAACCAACAGAGGTAAGTTTATATAGGTTTATTCCGAACAATAAAACAATTAACTTCTTTGCCGATAAATGACTGATGTCTCCAAATTAGAAGACTTAAGTTAACAACAATTAGATCCTTAATTCATTTTTAGTTAAATTTTCCCACGTGTTTTATTGACATGCATTTTTTTAATTATTTTCACATGTGACTTCCTTTTGAGTTTATTGCTCATACATAGTGACTGTTAGGCGGCACCTGTGCGTTAGCTGTATAACGCAGATTTGTGACATATTCGGCATGCATGTATTTTGTGCTAGTGTTTATTTTATTTATATTTATTTTTATCGCTGCCTATACTTTATTTTAGTTTATTACGTTGCAGGGCCGCGGACACGGTAGGACAACTAAGACATAATTCCAGGGCCCCACAACAGTCCGGACGCCTACCGCTGTCACAATTTGTAATTCATAGGGGACTACTGCATACTTCTTCCTAGGACCCACAAATCCTGTCCGTGGCCCTGTCAAATTGTGACTGCTACAGATAAAGAGGTGGTTCTCAGTGACGTAGAATTCTTCTTAAACTCTCGCAAGAATCTAAGAATAAGCCTAGAACAAGAGATCTTCGTTACTAACCTAATTTAAAATAGATTATATAAGCTTTCAGTTATACTCAGTTTGATATACGTATGTAGATTGCTCGTTTCATTCATATCTGCTAATATTAATAAAAATGTTCCGAAACATTTCTGAATGTCGAAATGTTATCTCTAATGAACTCAGAAATTCAAGACTTGAATCGTTTCCAGTAAGACTGTAATGCAATGTTATTTCAATGCAAATAAAATTTACCATATTATTAGGATTGCCCTGGGGCCAACTATTCTGAAATCATGCGGGAACTGGTTCTATGCTGCAGTGAATATTGATTTATGTAAAATGATACAGAGAATACTGATTTTGTATTTAAAAAAATAGTATTGGCATATACCCATTCGAGAGGACTGATTGTTGCACTAGTAATGACACAAATTATCCTAATGGAGATCGGCACTATCATTCGCTTAAATCAGGTTGGTCCATTTTTTCAGTAACGATTCCAAATAACGTGCTAGTAGTATACAGCTAGGGTAGAGTAGGGATAACATAAACAAGGCTGGCATTTCAATTCTCAGTTTGGTATATATTTATTTAATATAGTATTCATTTCATTCTCACTATCGTCAAGTAAGTTTTTTTTTTTAAAATTTATCTTCGATGGTGATAGGCAAAAAACTCGTGGCTTATAAGTTTTAATGATTTTCAAAACACATCAAAGTCTTGAATTCTTCCTGGTTCAGTAATTTTTAAGATGTATTTTTTATTTTCTTGTATCTTTGTTCGCGAAGTAAAAACGCAGATCTACATATGTGTCTGTGTGTGCATTGATTTTACATTTGCACCTCGTTCACCCATATCTTGCGATCGATCTCTTTTCGCGTCATGCAAATGCCCGGTTGATAAAAACCAAATGTGTGATCATACACCCGAATATTGAAATATGTAAAGAACTTACGGTAATTAGTGTAGTAATTCCTTTAACAAAAAAACAAAGAAAAACACGTCAGTGCATATGAAAATTATTTTCTGACCAAAAGATCGGTTGCTATGCTTGATCGGTTGCTAAACTTGATCTTGAGATGAGATTTGAGCGTCATCGCAATTTCATGGTTCAAGTACCTTATGCAAGTTCATGGCAAACATTTTCACTAATGTATACACTACTGATATGCTATTCAGCACCATAATCTTGATCGCAAAAATTCATTACCCTCGATAACAAACGAAAACTTTATATGTGTTCAAATACCGTTGCTGCTGTTTTGTTTGTTTATTGGTTTTTTTTAATGATAAACACAATTGTCTCAGACATAATAATATAAATTTATACATATAATAATATAAATTTATACACTGAAACATCAACCATGGGATACAATTCATAGCATTTTCTATTGGATTTGATCTTACCGTTTGACACATATTGACTTTAACATAGCGGCAGGATACGTATAGTCGTATTTTATAAGGATGACTGTAACTTAGTGGGTGTCGATAGTCATGTCCGTATATTGTGGGATTAGTTTACATATCGGCTGTAGTTGTCTATATTCATATATTATTGTATTACTTAAACCGCATATGGCCATCCTAGATTCAAATGAATCAGGAATGAATAATAAAAAATTGATCCTATTTACTGTAGATATTGATACAGCTGTTTGCAAACAGAATATCCTTCTCGCGCACATCCACGTCTTTAAGTCCAACTAGTAATAAATCATTATTGAGGTATACAAATGTTAACAATGATTTTAGACTCTATGATATTACGAAACCCACATGCATTTTACTCAAAAGGCCATACAAAAAATCAAAAGCCATATCAAAGTGTATTTAGGAAAAAGACTGCCTTGTCAAGCATGTCGTTATTTAATTTAAAAAAAAAAAAACATTATTATCTGACAGATATCCAAGTCCTGTTTGCATGAATTTGATTTTGTTTTTCACAATTTTCAAAGTGTCCATAAACGAATTGATGGCCTATATTAAGTAAGCACGTAGAGCATTGGTAGCCCTGAACGATTTTTTTTCTCACTTTGTCTCGTGTTTGAGTAATAATTCTTGATATGGCAGCAAGCAAATTACGGAGCTCGTCTGTTTGATTAGGAGATTGAAGCAGAAAGCAATTGGGCCAAAAATATGTTGTAGAGCAATTTGATTCAGGAGTTCTTTAATCCATTGCAACATTTTTTATTATTCATTTTCGTGTAAAAACTCTCCTTTAATAGTTTCACATGGCTCCTTAAAAATAAGAATTAACATTTTTCTTCGTGTATGTGATATGCTTGTGGCATAGTTGTTCTTCTAGAAATAAGTGTTTCGTTTTACTCGTTGATGGAGACCAATGCATCAGAGGGCTTTTAAGCTTATCTTCAGTTGTTTGTTCTGACATTTGCTGAGTTTTTCTTTTCAAGGAACATTAATTTGTTATTTAGTTATCAATTACAATATTTCTTTGTTTTCCCACAAGTTTAGTCATCAATTGTTAGATATACCAGCTTTATTGAGGTAACTTCTTGATATATTAAATTTAAATATCCGGTCTAACGGATGTAATAAATATCAGGTCTAACGGATATGATAAATATCAAGTGTAACGAATGTAATAAATAAATACCAGGTCTAACGTGTATAATAAATTCTGGGATTTTGTTTTTTTATATATTATTTTAAAGGTCTCTATTTTTCGAAGTGCTTTCCTCGCTCTTTTGATACGTAAATCAGTTTTGTGGGACAATACAAAACTCTTGAAGTCTTGACTTTGATGTTTTGTTTTTTTAAATGTCATCCTTTTTGTGGTTACACAAAATTACTATTTAGGCTATAACATTTCATCTAACGGAATGGTCGGTCAGACCAAAAATATAAATAAAAAGAAGAAAGAAAAAAAGAAGAAAAAAATTCACACTGCAAAGAGACCACGATGCAATTATAATTCTGGTGAATGAAGGGAAGAACTTTTAGAATCGGAATAAAATTGAATATATGTAAAACATGCACACGTCTGCTGCATAATGAAGTCAATGATGAATGTAGAATTTGAAATTATAAAGTCAATTCATGATAAGTAAAAATATGACAAATGAAGATGTCAAAAGAATTTATCTCTTTAGAAAGTTTTTCACTTAGCGTGTCTACTGGCTAATCTCATAAACAAAACAACAATCGTGTAATAGCCATCAGGCATATAAACTTCGCTTGAATAGTGAATTAATTTTGTTTCAACAGTAGTTTGAAACCCATCGATTCAACAACCCCCTATTATGAGCAAAAATTCGCTGACAACTATCAACCGTGCGGCATGGTTTTGATCGCTCCCTGAGACGCGCCTTCTATAGAAATTTGGAGAAGACTGACATTACCATTTAGCTACGTTTTAAAACCGCTGGCGGTGTGCGCATTCCGGATGTACCTCTGAACATGTGGTCACGTGATAAGGAACGATCTCATTTTAAGGGAAAGAACTACGTATGGGCCTTCATTACAATCTTCTAATCATGTGGACACATGATTAAGTTTAGAAAATGTAATATATTAAATAATGTGTGATACCGAATTAACTTTTATGATATTTAGCTATTATTATTATTATTATTATTATTATTATTAAATGCTGAAAGTCTGAGGAAAACGATTATACACAGAGCACTTATCAAATTTTTATTGAAGATGATAAATGCTTGCACAAAAATCCATTAGAACAATTTCGTAAAACAAGACTGTCAGACCTATTACATGCCTTTTATTTTCTTGTTAATTCGAACGTCTCATAAGGACGCGTCACTCGTATCTAATTGATATCTTAAATTTCTAAGAACTAATTGATTTTATTGATTTTCTCTGATATTCATGTTTCTTCCTAAGTGATTCTGTTCTAGTTAGCTGTTGAGCGTGCAAATTCCTTTCCTTCATATCGTTTTTCTGATAAACACAATTGGCAATTCTGATTTCTTGGTGGGCCTATAATTGAAATAGCTCAGGACATTGCACTACTAATCTTTTTTTCTTCTCAAGGTTACAATTTCTCCAATATTTTAGTTAATTTTGTAACATATTACACAGAACTTCTCAATCATAGTTATATCAGAATTGCTATTTTCTGGATTCAATTTTTATTGAATCTTTGTTGAAGGCACACAATAGGATATTTCTGCAATATATGTTCTTCTCACACTTTCCCTTCCGTACAGAAATATATAATTTGGTTCTCCGACTTCCAGAGTTCATAACAGGTCAAGAATAAGTTCAATTGCCATACACATCATTTCTGTTGAATATAAAGACATTGATTAGATATGTATTTATCTTGCTTAAATGCTTCTCCTCTCTGTCTGTCTGTCTGCCTGCGTGTCTATCTGCCTGCTTTCTTGCCTGTCTGTCTGTCTGTCTGTCTGTCTGTCACACACGCACACACTCAGGATATTAATTCAAACTGGGTACTTTAAGTAAAATATTTGACCCTATACACTTTAAGAATTGTTGTCACAATGAACGCAAGAAAACGTCGAGACGTGTATTCAATGGCCTGCTGCGTATTACAGTGATTTTGAGACAATAAATGGTGGATTGATTTTATAATGTGGACTGATTCACAGTAAAAAATAAATAAATAAAACAATAAATGAAACAAGAAATAAATAAAAATGTTAAAAGTATTGAAGCCTTGCTCACCCTTTGTCTATTAGCTAAGGATGCTATGTAGCTTAATGCTAACCTTTGACCCCTGGTTTGAAAGCTCTAAAGAGAATTAAGATATTCACAGTTAGTTCTTGGTACAAAGTTTGTTTTCTCGAACTGTTATAATAACCTCATCCACACAGTTGTAATTCAATTTCATAATCGCGTGTACTGAACTTGTTTGTCGATCGCTTTTTACCGTAGAGCATTCCTGCCCGTAAAATGGTTGTACATATTTATCGTTCGATTATTATGGTGGACACAAACATTTATTTAATTTTCAGGTCTGAATACTTAGCAACATGAGACGGAAACGTTTCATGTAAATATCGAGAAAATAATTGTAGACCCTTTAAAACCGTCTGTTGACGTGGGCAGAAAGTGTATTAGCTTTATTCTTTTTTTTTTTACAATGAAGCAATATGAAGCAGATATATGAATAACGTATTCACTTCTGGCAGAATGCATAGACTTAATGATGTATTGATTTTAAAGTATTCTGATTTAAATACATCTGGGGAGACATGTTTGTCATTTCAAACGCTCCTCCTAAAAGAGCTAATGGATGAAAATGGCGGTATCGGCGGAGACAGACTTTCCACGTGTTCTTTCACTTTTTACAAAGAGTCTAAATTCTCTATTTTAAGCTATCCTTTCTTGTTGAGTTTAGCTTTAGCAGACTGAGTATAGTATCTTGTTTTTATTTCATTTGTCATAATCAGCTTGGAGCTGGTATTTACATCAGAAAGATGTTTATCCGCATGTTTAGAGCCCTTTTTTATTTTATCACACGTACAAAATTTCCTTAGCAACTGACTATATATTTATTTCCGAGTATAAGTGTGCAGTAACTTTTTATGCCCATACATTCATACTCTGGAACTGTCCCAAGGGGATGTCCAGGATCATTTTAGTTTGGCTTTGAACTTGATATATAGTTAAATCTATTAAAGCAGCATTGTATGCTTGGATACGTTTGTATTCTGTAATTATAATGAAGAAAGTTTGGTCTCACGAGTTTTTTTAATTTTTATTTTTAACGTCGCTTTAATAATTAAAATCATATCACTACGATGGCTGTAATGTGACCGTTTATAGTGATGTCTAAAACTGGGGCCTCATGCCTCAGACATGTTGCATCATGTCCCTCCCAGTCATATTACCCTAACAACAGGCAGACATGTAGCATAATGTCCCTCCCAGTCATATTACCCTAACAACAGGCAGACCAGTCCTAACACTAATCTCCTAACACCAACCTCTTAACACTAACCTCTTAATGCTGAGCAACAAGCGAGGAAGCTGCTAGTACATTTTTATATGTTTTTGGTATGACTCGGCGGATTCGAACCCGCAACCACCTGCAACTGATCAGACGCTCGAACCAGATGTACATAGCATCTCTCTAATTATTTCGAAGACAACACAATCTTTACGACTAAAATCCATTAGCACAATTTTTGAAGCTTGTTTTCCCGATCAAATAACTGCCTGTATTTCCACGATAACTCAAACGGTCATAAGCACACTTCATTCTTGTCTAGTTTCATTTTTCTCGGGCAAAGCGAGTTATTGATTGGCTCTCGTAGATGAAGTCTATTCATGTTGTACTCTTCAATTTAGCAGGATTGACAGTAATTTTTTGGGGTCCACCATTCAATGTTGCATAATAAGACCATTTCGCAGCGGATTCTTTGCTGCATGATAAGGTAGAGTATGACTTTTCCATATGTTTGCAATGATTGATTCTCCAAGTGACATGATTGTTTAAATTTGTCGCCTTGTCTTTTTTTAATTTTTGTTTATTTTCTACATATATTTGTCATATACTCTGTGTTTCGTTTCATAGGCAGGCGTTCAGCATTAAGAGGTTAGCGTTAGGACTGGTCCACCTGGACAAATGTCTTTAAATGAATAAATCGTCTTAATATCAATCTTTCTAATAATATATATTGATAATTTTCCGACGCATCCCAAAATTAACTCAAAGAAAAACTTAACACAGAAACAACAACAAGCCCGACACAGACAACAAAAAAAACCCCAACATATAATAAATGCATACTAGTCGTCAGGCCCATTGAAACAAGAGGAAGAAAAAGATCTACTACACAAACGGTAATTTTGACAAGACACACAAGTTTCTAACCAAACTTATTGAGTCTCAGTTCTTTGACCCAGAAAAACAACACCCTGCTTGTATAATGTGGACAAGGACTGGCCCTCACCAAAAAAATATGGATTGCAAACCATTTTGTCACATTACTGCAACCAGAATGAGTACAAACAATGCCTGAAATACACAAGGAACCAAAAATGTAGATGCGGTGTAGCAGCACTCATGACCATCAGAACGACATTCATGTACAACCCTATCCAGGGACAACGATGCAGTTAGACAATAAATCAGACAGTCATTGTGATGTACAACACGAGATGCAGTGTGAGAACAGTGGTCACAACCTTACAAAAGACTCGATGTATGCATCTGATGTGGACGTAGATTCCGACATTTCCGACTCATCGGAATGCAAGACGTCGACAGCTTTGACAACCCCACGACGAGACTCCATTTATTCATCAAATATGGACTCGGATTCGGGCATTTCAGATGATCCACAAGAAAGTAATGACAATAATCTCGAAAAAGAAGCAATGTCGCTTACGACACACTTTTGAAAAATTATCAATGGCAGATGGTTTCAGGCAGATGAAATTTAAAGGGTAAATAAAAAAGCCAGTCCCATTAACATTGTCTACGAAGGACCATAAGGAGAGAATAGCAATGTGTACTTTTATTTTTTAGGTGAAAACAAAAGAAACACTGTACGGAAAATCAAGGTTTAAGATGTTCGAACAGAGCCGGATGTTTGCCGGTAATAATGTTATCATGAATATAAGGGATCGAAAAACGAAATGCACATATCGTAACGACACTTTACAGCTGCAAATCGGACCCTGTGTAAAATTAAGAGTCTCATCTGAAAATTTCATTACGTATTAATGATAAGTTTAATATTTTGTTCACTTCAAACATATTTTCACAGGCAATTTATCATGATAATGCATTTTAAAGGTGGTGTGCGGTAGGTTTGCAGTGGTTTGTGGTAAATACATGGACCCAGTTATATATGCGGTCATCCCTTCTTGGATATTAAATACTTCCTTCTTCATGCCACTCGGCGGGGTACGTCGCAAGAGAGGCCCATATCTTCAGTTCAGTGAATATTTTACTGATGTATGTACATGAATCAGGCGATTTACTTTAACATATATTATGGTATTCTCTTATGTCAAATTAAAAAATACAATGCGTAAATAAACAATAAATTTAAATTTGGACTCGATTACATTTCATGTACATTATAGAAGTTTGGTAATTTTGGTACATTAAAAAAATTATTTGACATTTTGCTTTTAAATTTGTCATCTTTATTGCTGGTATTTTCTTGTTTTTTGAAATCTTTTCATTGTCTATTTATTACTTTTTGTATTTTACTTTCGTTATGCATAAATTTAGCATTTCACAGAAAACGAATCCATATAATTTATTCTTACATTTCATAACTTCACATTGACATTGTGTTTAAGTCCATGTTCACAATTCTTTCAAACACTGCAATCGTTCAAAGTGACACTATTTTCTCCACTCTAACCATAATAATAATTTAAACTGTATTCATTCTTTTACTACAGGCACGTATCTAACAAATACAGCGCATCATCTATCACCATGTCATATTCTCTTTGTGAATCATAGTTTTCCATAAGCCCATTCCCTAGTGCATGATACATGGATTTGGCACATAATTTCCATATAACAAATGTACATTAATACGTTGATACTAATGCGTTTGTGTTGATAGATAATGAGGAAGATGATGATGATAATGATGATAATAATAATAATAATAATAATAATAATAATAATAATAATCTGAAATTTTTGGAATTTGAATAACATTAGACATACTGTTTACAAGGTACGGTAGGTTCGCAGGACTGGAAATGTTTAGTTATCGTATGTGAACTGTTACTGGTACAGTACCGAAATACTGGTTTACTCATGTGCTGATTGCAGCTTTATCCCTGACCGGATGTAACTTGAATCATTGTCTTCGTGTACACAGATGACGGCAATCTCAGAAAGAATAGCACCACATAAATTAAGTACTAATTAGGGATTATAGATGTAATTACATTTGAAAATTAAAGCTGTGTCACACTATTTTGCAGCTGTGAACAGTATTATTTTTATACGTGACATAAATGCATGCATATAGTAAATATAATGGGGGGGGGGGACAATGCCAATTTTAATGATTTTGTTTTGTAAGGCCAATTTGCATCACATGATATGCTATCCATAGCGGCAAGCATATCTGCTGGAGGAAGAACATGAGAAACCCACCGAAAGAACCTCCGACCCACGTGAAGATACTGGCTAGCTTTCTCACATAATCACGTTGGCAGAGCACAAGACACGAGCCCACACAAAGGTGAGATGTCGGTGATCGCTAAAGGCGCGCGCCTTAGACCACTCGGCCAACCGAGCAAAGCCGTTTCTAAAAAGGTCCCACTCCATAGTTTTCAAACATAAAGTAAGTCGGACAATATCTTTGGCATCGTATGTTCTCTAGCGAAGAATCTGTAATTGCTTCTTCTGGCGTAAATCAATGTTATTTATTCTTTCAATATGATCCAGATTCTGTGAATCAGTGTGATTGCCATAGCGCTCAAATATGAAATGTCTCTCAGAGAAAACAACCGGTTTTAAAAAGCAAAAATGTCTAATAAACTTTTGAGATTCAGTTAAGACAGTTTAGCTGATCCGAGTTTCTTCAAATTTATTCTAAGTAAAGGAAAATTAGATTATTCAGTCTCCGAACGAATCTAGGTATGAGTATCGTCTTGTGTCAAAACAGGAACAGGGCAAATTTATTTTTGAACCATGCAAGTACACAAGCTTGATTTAACTGGTGCAAAATGACTCTAACTTAAAAGTTTGAAAAACAATTGTGAAAAACTGCGAACTTTAACCAAGTTCATCAAAATTTGAATAAATAAATAAAAAAAAATAGACACGGATATCCAGAGCATTAAGCAATTATATTTCCAAAAATACCTCTACTTGAAGGATGCGCATAAATATAATCTTCTTAGCAATGAAAATCGTATTTCTCGTTGTATATCAAGGAATAGTGACTTTATTTATTGAAATATTGGCCCTGTATTCTTTATAATTATTTGAGAAGATGCGTGGTGTCTAGACCGTGGGTGTAGTTTGTGCAGCCATGTGTAAGATTTGAGCAATGTAAGGCAGACATTAATTAAATTCAATGACCAAAATATCTCATTTGTACACAAATCTCGGTGAAGATATCCTCTGCCACTTAGAAAAGGCCGCAATTCCGTAACATTGCAAACATATACAACCTATATATTACAGCGATAAAATCTATACTCAGGAATAAACTCGTCTCTTCAGTTTCTGCGACGGTTTTGCACAAGCATAATGGATTGTAAATATTTTTAGTTATCGCCCATTAGTCTAAATCGAATTTCTTTCTTTTGGATCAAGCATGTACTTTAGTCATGCCAGTAGTATAGTGGGACGATAGGGGGACAATGGAAAATGCAGTCAAAAAGGTCGTGGGACGATATAGGGACAATGGGAATTTAACATGGGGAATTTTAACATGGGTGGGACTATAGAGGGACACAAAAGTATTGGGACTTACTATGGACAATAGGAATGGAACAGGGTAGGTGACGTCACGGTACTGACTATTAGCAACAGTGTAGCATGGAGCTGACCTCAATCAACCAGACAGCGGGAAAAAGCCCTAGAACGCTTGACGGGAACGGGACTGGCGGGACAGAGACATATATAACACATACAACAGACAACATATATAACACAAACAACTATACAACTAACTTTTAAAAAAAATAGCCAGAAAAGCAAATGAAAAAGGCCTTTGTTTTCTTCTTCTTCTTCTTCTGTTTTCTCCAGTTCTTCCACCATTTCCTCACTTTCTCAGAAATTAATTGCTTCTTTTTCTCTTTCTCTGGCATCCAGTCAGGATGGCCCATCAATCTAAATTTCTCTGCACCTTCATCCAGTTGTTATTCATTCTTTCAAACTCCTTTTTTTCTATTTTCTTTGTCCTTTGTGTTTTCTTCTCTTTTCTCTCCTTTGCCCAGGTATCTTTAATCTTTTTCACATCTACTTCCAACACCTTTCTTTTCATTTCTTCTGCTTTCTTTAGCTGGTCTATTCCCCACTTCGCGAAAGACCACTCAGGCCAATACAACGTGTCTTCTAGAAAGCACCTGACTTTGATTACATTATAAAGTGCTTTCTTCAAGCTACCCACTTTCACATATTTAGGTCTAATTAATCTTCTTAATTTCTTCACTTCTTCCTCTATCATACCTTCTACCAGATCTCTCGCTAATTTCAAACTGGTCACGAAGTATAGGTTACCTTGATACTTCAATTCCTTCTCAAGTCTTTCCACCACATAGGCTACATCCATCATTCAGTACCAACTGTCCTTCATTTTTTGTTAAACAACTATTTTTCCATCTTTTTTTATTCAATGTTGAATGGCGCGAACGACGAACGCTTTGAATGTATATTTGTCGAGCACGGACGTGAAGGAAAACATCACTTACACTCACTTCACATATATCTACTATCCATACACAAGGGAAGGAAAAAATAAACCCTTACTTTGCTATCCACAAACCACAAATATACCATCAACACAAAGGCGAGGAGCAGAAGCAAACCAGAATATGCTGTCCACACACGGAAAGGAAAAAAAACAAACCCAAATTATACTATCAAAACCCCCAATATCTATTATCCACACAGGGGAACGAGAACAAACAAACCAAATTATACTATCCACACACGCGAAGAAGAAAACACAAACCACAAAGATACTATCAACACATAGGTGAGAAGCAAAAATAAACCAAAAATATACTGTCTACACACGAGAAGGAGAAAAACAAACCCAATTATACTATCAAAAACCACAATATCTACTATCCACACAAACTTACCCTATCGCTTTCAAAACCCAAAAATCTACTATCCACACAAACGTATATGCACGTATGCAAACAAACACACTCTACTATTCACACAAACGTTCGTGAGCTCATACACACACACACACACACACACACACAATCACATCAGTAAAGGAGTGAGTATTTATAATCAGACTACTCCACATTCACACAAATTGGCAACTTGAATAGTGTCTCTTTTCTAAAACTTTGGTTAGCCCTGAAAAGGGCTGTTTTTATAACTTCAGATACACCTATTAATGTCGGCACCTCCCATGTCTAGCCCCAATTGATGTGTGTGGTTGGAAGCGCCGAGGGAGGTTGACTGGCTTCACTCTACCAGACTTCACTTTGATGGATAGCGAAGATTTCCCTCCTTCTCCTGTTGTGCACACGTGGATGTTGCCTTCTTTCCTCCTGCGTCCGCTGAGACTCCCGCTCCAACCTATGCAATTTTCGGTCCCAGACCTATATTTGTGGGACGACAGGTCTCTGTACTGGTTGTGTCTGTGGTGCTGAAAGTGGCTGTGGAGGTGTCCTCATCATGGGCTTAACTTCACAGCTCTGTTTTAGCATCAAATGAGGCACGGTGATTTCTTTCTTTTCCTTCTCCTCTTCTTTCTTCTTTTTTTCCTCCTCCTCTTCTGTCCTATCTTTTTCTTGGACTGCCTTCATGGCCAGCTCATCCAGGAGACGCATGGCATATTCCAGGTGCATCATGAGTTCAGTCAGTTTTGCGAGTCTGCTGCTCATTCTTCACAGTTGATGAATCAACAATGGGTACCCAGACTAACGAGCGCTCCCTTGATATTTGTCAAGGAAAACATCCCCTTTCACCAAAACTTACATTGCCCATATCATTACCCCAATAAACATGGATCGCGCGGACTTTAAAAGAAACACTCACTCACTTTTTAGTTACAAACACTAATTACAATCACAAAAGCACCGACTATTTGACAAGCTACGGAAACGAAGTGCTTATAGACACACTTCTATCAAAGTCAAACAAACGAAGTGCTTAAAGACACACATCTAACAAAGTCAAACAAACGAAGTGCTTATAGGCACATTTCTATTTTTTAAAACTTACTAACATATCATTGGCAATTGAATTAGTATCTCTTTTCTAGAGTATTAGGGTAGCCCTGAAAAGGGCTGTTATTTTGCGGACAGGGAGTTATGGAAATCTTTTATTGTCTAAGATTACGTCCCCGTCTGTCGGCAGGCTTTCCCACAGGATAGGGTCTGCTTCTTCGGAAAGAGAAGAACTCTTTCGTGTCTACACGGCAGTCGACAAAACATCAGTCTGGTTCTTGAAGCTGTTGCTGATGCTGCTCTCTCTGCTTCTGAAGTCTGTACTTCTCCGTCCATTCTTCTTTCTCATTCTTGATTTCCTCTCTGAAGAGCTCTTCTATCATGTCTTCGGTCACTTTCAACATCCTGAAATTCTCTATCTCTGCAGGCTTCGGTATCAGGCATTGCCTGACACGTTGTAAATTCACGTAAGTTTCGTTCAGCTTGGCTAGTCTTGAGCACATCTTCATAGGAGGATGAGTCAACAATGGATGGTAAGACTGGAGACTGCCCCGCTATATATGGTTCAAGCGCGGACGCGATAGAAAACATACCTCCATTGTTTAGAGTCGGAACGCTAGGAAAGTTTGATTTGAGGGTGAGGGATAGAGAGAAGTCAAAGAGCATGGTTCATCATAAAAATTGCAAACAAACGACAGACGCAATTTTTTCAAAACATAACATTTTTATTTAAATACCTAACAACCAACAATTAACAATCAACAATCAAATAAACTAACAAACATTTTTTTTTCAAATAACAATCTATTTTGGACAAGGTTGACAACAGTGAAGATAGACTTGCACTGATGGAAGTTATTGGGCCATTGATTTACATCACGTTTCCAGGCTAAAGACAACATATATCCATAATGTTCACAAAACCATCGATCTACTTTGTCATCATTCCTAGAAGAGTGACGATCAAAATAATTCACTAAATGTTCTAAAGAATATCCAAGGCTGCTTTGATGAAGAAAATACACACAATATTGTCCACACACCATGGAATCTGTGCCTTGTAATTTCACATTATTTAATCGTGTCGTCTGGGCATTTCTTCTCATAAAGTCGATGATGTCGTCTTCCAAAGGTGGCAATCTATACGAATCGAAATACCCAGTGGGTTCCTGGGAGATGACTCATCCGTGTTGATGATATAAGCTTGATGGTCTGGAGGTTTGCGATGAGGCAGTTCATCTTTAGCACACACGAAGGATTCTGAGAAGCAGAGTACGAATTGTGGTTCAAAAGGTAATAAAGTTCCCAGGTATCCATTTTTTGTGGGTTTATTTTCTTGTTGTTTTCCTTCACAGGTAACGATAAGTCGTCAATTCAAACCTGACTTATTGTTTGAAAATGTCTGATAAGTAACCGTTTCTTAGCTTCGTCTCCGCACTCTGAGCCAAGAAAGTTTCGATGTGATGGATCTCTAATACCATTAATGGAGGAGACGAATAATCACGCAAGTCTGTATACCACTGATACAATTAGGCTTCTTCCGAGATGAGACCACAAGCTTCGTCCATATACTCGTCCAATTTTTCTTCTTGACTCAGCATCAGACATTTATCGTGTTGAATTTGACTGGGATGATCGTTTTTGACATCCATATAAATTTTTTTTAATAAATTCCGTATTTTGTGTTCCAAGTGTTTGGCGAAACAGGAGACTAAATGTTGTTCTTGTTCTGGCCATCTGAACTTCATGCTTATGTCTTTTTTTGTCTTTGTCTTGGAATTCTGCTTCCACGGTATCCTCCCATTCCAAAGATTCTTCACTATTCAAAGAGGGATAACAGTCTTCCATTGATTCTAAAAGTCTAGAATGAGTTCTCTCAAACTGTTGATTTCTACGATATTATCGAATTCGGCATACATGATGACGTTCACCTTGTTATTTACAGGTACTGGCTTTTCAAATTGAAGTTCCACACGAATCTGTCCTGATTTTATAGAGTGGAAATGTCCCTTGTCGCTGCCTTGGTCTGGGGTGAAATCAAAGGCCCACAAAGTGTAACTTCTGCATAATACTCGTACGTAATGCCGTGACTAGTGTTGGTTCCTTACTGGCCTGTGGCTTAGTAAAGGCTAAGTACGACCTCAAGTAATTCTTCTTCTCGTCACTAAAGTCAGGTTCGAAAGGTCTGGTACACAAGGTGTTGGCTTCTCGCCTGACTTCGACCCTTGACGCATTGTAGTACTAAAACTCAAAAGGATTTTCCTCGAAGGTTCCATTGAAGGCTGTATTTTTGACGATGCCAATGATCAAACGTTTGGGTAACTGCCCTTGGAACAGATGATCTTCGATCATGGATTGATGTCCAGCGGGAACGGTGAACGTTTTCACTTCCACGCGTCGTATCAGATACTTGGCAGTCGTTCTGCTCAAAGTGTGACTGATATCGTTTCCCACTTTAGGTAACACTTCCACACGTTGCACGTAGAGTCTGGCTTCTTGGATGATGGTTTTGTAATAGACAGCATCACTTATCAAATGGAAAGAGGTACTGCTACGATTCAGTCTCAGGCAGCCATCCACGTAGTTCAGCAAATACTTCTCTTGCATCGACATGTCTAAATGCAAACGATCCATCAGATTTAAATTTTTGTTGGGTCCTTTGATTTTGTTTCGTCAGGCGTTGAATCCCACATTGTGGTTGAAGTCTTTATCTGTAATCAAATCGGTATCGTCAAACCTGCCCGCTGTGTCAGGTTTCCATATTACGCAAACATCCAGATGGGTGTTCTTGGCTTCTTTTCCGTACGTCAAGAGATTTTCCAGGTACGCTTGGTAAGGGTAAGTGTCAATGCTGCTACTGACCAGTTTGTCATCAAAATACAAATCCACTCGACTGAACAAGGAATGCATGAAATTGTTGACGGGGGACACTTTATCTTTGTCCTTTATATCGGACCGTCCGTCGATGTGTCGATTACTGTCACTTTCAAGCACAAGTAACTGCTATTCAGATCGATGTAACCTTCGGGCTGTCCTTTGATTTCAAACTTGATGGGTGCTGATCCTGAGTCCTTGAAAGAAATTCGACACATTGGGATTCTTGCATCGTCATCATGGGTGGTGGCATGGCAAACAGATCCAGTTCCGACTTGGAACAGGTACTAGACTCTTGGTGCATCATTTTCTTTCTTTCTGTATATGTGTTTTAATAATCAAAAAGTTCCAAGTCTCGAGGAGTTCTTCTTTTCTTAGTCTTTCTCGCTTTATGAGCGTGAAGTCCTCTGGAAGAGTGTTTTCTTCGTCTCTTTCTGCCGTGTCCTTGCTATGGCGTCAGGGAACCGGAAAGCCTGACTCAGTAGCGCCCAGAATATTTATAGGAGTTTCTCGCCGACCCAAAATGTCTTTCCCCGTTTGAAGCTAGATATTTTTGCCTGCTCTCAAGAATGCTTCTTTAGTGTGTTGTTTGTCGATGATACATTTTGGAGAAATTCTTTACCAAGCATCAATACGGCATCTTTCAAGGCGTGCAATCCTCGTGTTACCATCGGTTTCAACACGGGAGCCACCGAACGAAAGGCCCATTTCAACGCATCTCCTAAGCCATATCCTCGCTGTCGAGCGACTCCTCGGTACACTGGATACATGACTTACATTTCGTTAGAGAATCGTTTTCAAAAATGGAGTTTCACCGTGACTTTTCCTTTGTAGAAAGGAATATTTTGTCCCGGATCTCCTTTTATAGTAATGTTGACATGTCGAAATACGACTTACTGACGGGTAAATAGTGAGGATGTACAAATTCGCGGTGAACGTGATAGGTGTTTTCACCTTCGTGGTCATTGGCCTTGGTCAAATTCACTTTGAAAGGAATGACACACAGTAACGGCACGGAAGCGTGTCCCACCACGTTGTACTCCACCACATTGGAGTAAACAAAGATCAAATTGAGTCCTTCGTTCAGTTCTACCGGGGATCCAAAAGCCCTGTAAAAATCTATATTACTGTTGATCTTTGGGCCCAGATTGTGTTCTACCATCTGTGGATGTCCACCCAAACTTTCAAACAAACTACCATTAAACCTGAGGAACAACTTGTCGATATCCTGAAATTATATCAGTAGGTGACGAACCACTTTATGATACTCAATCTTAACACTTCTTTTGGCTCTGTTCATGGCTTTGCCAAATGCTAACTCGAACCTGTCAGCAATTGTGTCCACCAAATTTTCACCACTAAAATAATAGCCTGACGAAATTTTCAACGTGTATATACTGAATGATGGATTGCTTGCTGACTTTGTGTCACCTGAAAAACCGATTTTATTTATTTCTTCTTACAATTGGGCGTTCAGGATTTCGACCTGGAAAGTGTTTTGCTTTTCAGTGATGTTTTTGATTTGTGTAGGGTAAATCATTTTCATCAAAGCCACTTACCAGTGGGCTTCGTGATCAATTGGATGGTCTTAGGTAATTTATCCGTGTAACAACACAAAGTGTTGTTGGGAAACACCTGCACGGAACTGTCACTGGGTAAGGTTAAGAAAAATTGGTTGTTGTTATTCATAATTCCAGAGTTCTGCTGTAAGAGGGGTCACTGGAAGTCAGAGGAGTGTCTCCGCCGCAAATGTTGTTGTTGTTGTTCGGGTAGTGACACGTTGGACGAAGGCTCCCGTTATTTCCGTTTGAGGAGTATTTCAGGGAAGTATTGGGAAGACGGTAACTGATGCAACTGCTGAATAAAGTGGTCTACAATTATTTGTCTCCTTGTTGCAAACTCAAATTGACAATAGCCGCACCGATGACATAATATACCACAAAGATTTGGCAGAAAAAGACGATTTGCGTTTTACACATACGTTCTCCACAACAGACCCGCAAGGGTTGTTTTTGTAGATCTAGTAGATCTTTTTATAGTCGATGACTTGCGAAGCGTCGATCCAAGAATCAAAGCTGGGAGGATATCCTTTCCAACGTACTTTGACTTCTTTGAAACGTCATTTTCCAACTTTACGGGTTCTTCGTTCGAGAATGCTTTTGATGTCGTACACTTGGTCGTCTTTTTTGGTAACACGTTATAACTCGGGCAAGTTAAAAGTTCCTTTTAACATTTCCCGTTCATGTCTTCTAATTTATAGACGGCCGGATGACGACCACGCACTCGTCCAGTGACACGAAACAATTCGGTGGTCGAGTTGGGTAAGTAGCCTTTGTCGAAAGTACGTTTGGTTTTGCCAATGCGCAACCTATCTCCTACTGCCAACACTCCACTTTTCTTGGGGACAGTTACTTTCTGCGACGTACCAAACAGGCGCTCGAAAACGGTAACTTCGTTGTCGGGAGTCACATATTGGGGGGAGGGCACGTTCGATGCTTCGATGGTAAGATTGGTTGTACGCTTGAACCAGGTGCGGTAAGATGTCGATGTACTTGAGAGTGAGTTGATGTGTAAAATATTTCCACATGCGTTCTTGCAAGGTACATTGAAAACGTTCGGAGATGCTGCTTTGGTTTCGGGATTCTTAGTGGTAAAAAATGAATGTCACGTTTCTTTAATTCTGTTTGGAAAGCTTGGTTCAGAAATTCGGTGTCTTTGTCAGTTTGCAATCGAAGAGGGTGACGACCGCTTTGTTTCAGCACCAGTTGCAGGGCTCGCACGAATTCATTGCTTGCTTTGATAGTCAATGGCACGACCCAGGCAAATATAGAAAACACGTCAATAGCACAAAACAAATATTTGTAGCCACGATTGTAGGTGGCCAAATGAGAGACATCGGCTAAATCGGCTTGCCATTGATGATCGATGTCCTCCACTCGAGTGTGACTTCTGGAACATTTCGTCGAACGCTTTATGTAAAGTGTACGTGGCTTGTTCTTGTAACCATCGTTGTACTTGAGGTAAAAGGAGACTTTTCAGACGGGTTTTGGAATCACGATACAATTTCTGAACTCCTCCGTATCTCGCAGGATGGGATTGATCGTAGTAAATGCAGCCTAACACCTTCTCCATTTTTGTTAATAAGTCACCCACTCTTCTCTGATGCTACTCTTTCTTTTTCTCGTTTGGTATTTTTTGGTTTGTAATGCTTTGCGTGTCCGGCGACCGATAGGTGTCGAGGAGGAGGATGTCTGAACATGGGCAAACGGTTCTTGTTTCACTTCTGTCTTCACCTTCATTTTCTCTTCTGATGAAAAAGAGGTGGTCATCATCTTTTTAATCCATCCAATTCAGGATGTAGGTGGTGTTGTTAACTTGCGTACTTTCTCTGGTGATGATGTTAACTTGAGTACTTTTTCTGGTGTAGTGTGAAACTCTTCTTCTTCTCCTTTTTCTGTCTTGGTCACTTGGGGTAGTGTTGGTGGTGGTGGACTCTTCATCAGGGTCTTGAAATCTTTCAGAGTGGGCGAAGGAGTTTCTTCAAACGCTTTCTTTTGAAAATGTTGTTGTTGTTGCAAGGGTTGACAGTACTTTTGCGATTTTTCTTTTTCGGACAAATCGTTGCGATCCATCAACGTCTACAATTCATGTTGTAACTGAGACATCTGAGTCAAATCCGTTTTTGTAGCCAACGATGGTATTCCATCCATCGTTTCTAAGGCACAAGAGCCAGTTTTTGTCCTTCCATTCGATTTCAACGGTCAGGGGTGAGATCGTTGGACTCCAGAGGTCCCTTTAATGTTCTTGGTCCCTTTCTATCTTGCTCCCACGAGTCCTCCCAGCATTGTTCCCAATACTCCTTTCAGCAAGGGTCCTAACAACAGGGGCAAAATTCTTCCGCGTTGTACCAACATCTTCTTTTGACGAATGTGTATTTTCTTTTGAACCATTTGGCAAAGAAAGTGATGATGTTTGGCTAAACATTTTTTCTGGTGATCAGACAAAGGAATCGTGCCTTTCAAGACGTTCAAACAACGTTCGCACACGGTATCGATGATATCTTTGAAGGCGGTTTGAATGAGTTTTTTTCGCATGGGTGGAGAAGCTTTGGACAGGACGGACAACGTGTCCTCATGTTTGACTAAACGAGGAGGCAGTGCTTTCCTTTTCCTTCCACTGGATTTAGAAGAGGGATGGCTTCTGCGGGGTGATATATTTGGTTGTTCAGGAGCATAAAATCACTGATTCCCATTCTTTTCCTCAGGACTTGTTTATACTGGAACGCGTCGCCACTGATTGTCTTTATGTCGTATCAACTTGATGACAGGCAACACGCATCGTGGATTGGTTCACAACGTACTAAATCGGGACGGTTCTTGCTTGGAGAAATCCAGTAAACTCTGTAACGTGCCCGATCTCTCTTGGACTTTGATTATGGGAACAGGTACTTTGTGAGCAGCAGCCACTGCAGCTAAAGAGGAGGAGGGTGTCACCGTTGGAGAAGTTCTTGGAGACGTGGGTTTCCATTGTTTCATCACCTGTGGAAGAACGGGTGTCAAATTGGATTTGGTAGGCATCGCCAACAACGGAAAAGAGGAAGAATCTGAGGCTACTGGAGACGTGGTCACCGTCGCTGCATGTCGTGGTTTGCGAATGTCAGGTTACGTGCTGGTCGAAGTACCTCTCTTGTGGGTAGAAGCTGTTTTGTGCAGCCTTTTCTTTTTCTGAGGACTTTTCGTTTTCTTTTTCTGTGGACTTTTCTTTTTCTGGGGCTGTGAGTTGGTCTTGACACCGTTCATCTTTTTCTTCGCTGGGCTTCGTTTGGCTTTTTTGGGAGTGGTTGTTTTCTTGGGGAGGACTTTGGGGGTATTATGATCCCATTGTAAGAGGGAACGAATGATGACACCTTCTAGAGAACCGCTCTCTCCGGGTTTCAAAACGATTTTCTTTTTGGTTTGAATGTCGATGCGGGGATCAGCCATTTGCTTCATGGCTACTTTGTTTCTGTCAAAAAAAGCGTTTGGTTTGATGAGGAATGTAAATGATGCCTTGCAGTAATTGACCTGCTGTCACCGTAAACCACAGTAAGGCTTATCTGAGACTGGCTTCTAAGACATGAGCACGTATTTTTGGATTTTTTAGCAACTGATGCCGTACAAGGCACGAATCAATTTGACGGGAAGATGAGACTGAAGGGGCGTCATGTTGACGCTGTGTGAGACAGACCCAAAGTATCCGATGTTGTTATATATTTTTTGTTCAGTCGCCGACGGGGACGTGTACACGACAGTGGTGAAACAAATGGGTACGAAATCGCAAATAATCGGGGGACCGTTGGGTTTTAAAACGACGAGTAGATAGGCGTGTGGGTTTGAGTGGCATCGTCGTACGCATGAGTCAGCCAAGGCTTTCCTAACTGTTTGGCTAAGACTTGCACTTGCGATTTATCTCTAGGGCTTTTAAACGAGACCAAGTAATGATCCTTAAGACTGATGGTGCGATGGGTTTTACTTTGTTGAAACAAATGTTGGGTAATGTAAATGCCACTGGCATTACGATGATGCCCTTTGTGCGTAATCCACAGTTTAATTTCTTCTTCGTCTTCTCCTAACATGTCGTCGAAAATGACCAGATGGGTTTGACTGGGGTCAGACACGATTCCGTCGTCTTCTTTAGGAATGCCTTCCACAAACACGATGGAATCGCCTTTGCTTTCTCGCAAGAGACTGTACGTCGATTGCCACTCTTTGTAACACCACACGATTCGTTGAGGTGGACGATCGATCAAATGATGTTTAGGCTCGATCAAACGTTCGACAAATTCGGTTTTGCCTGAACCGCTAGGTCCGGTAATTAACATGTTAAAAGGATGGCGAAGATACAAGGCCTCCTAACTGGCACAATCTAAGTGTTGGTCGATGGCTTTGAAAGTGGAGGAAGAGGGAGCAGAGAAGCAAGGTAGCCATAGTTCAGGGAATATCACTTTTGACACGAAAACAGACAAGACAAGAGTTGTTATACTTTTTCAGGACACGTTTATTACAAGTTAAAATGGAATATTACGAAAGACAAAAATACATAAAAGCCAAATGGTTAAGTACAACAATAAAAAACACATCAAAACGATCAAAGTGGAATATAAACAAGTCACTGTACAACATGTTTTTGGTGACCAAGGTGTCATAGGGACAGTGTGTAACGTTCTTAGAGTCTCTGCATTGGGTAATGACACACAGGTGTCCTCCCGGAATAGTCTTTCGGGAATACCCATGACAGTCCTGTCCTGAAGGGAGTGGTTGTCCTAGGTGACGGGATCTTCAAGCACTGTCACTAACACAGGTTTAAAAGTTACTTTTTTCCTTGGACGTTTGAAATGAGGATCACAACTCTTGGACATAATTGGCCACTTCTTTGGTCCAAGCCTCAAAATCCCAATTTTTTCAGTCACATACATCTGTCAATGAGGGTGTAAGTCACAAGCTACACACATTGTCATACACATCTTCGGTACCTAAACGTTGACTAATCTTTTTTTTTCCCGTAGGGGTAGAGAAATAACCAGATGAAAGTGCAAGGCTTTGAACGAAATGAGCCTCTCGTGCACATTTAAAGGGGTCACCTTCATGCTTTATTTGGTGGCAAGTACTTTCGTAAAGAGTCCACAAGGAATCGCCTGGCAAACGAAATCCCAGAAAGCAAGTCGCTAAGACACACACCACACGACGACACCAATTCAATGTACACAGTTTTTGTAATAAGTGTTGGTAATCCTCAACCGTCTGAATAGTGACATTGATTTCCTTCCACGAATTTGTTGTATCAATACGCCAAATTTCACCACTCGACTGTTGCGATAATTGAGAGTCAATCTTTTCACTTAACACTCGGTGTGCATTTCTCCTTGTTGTCCCAATATTCGTAGCCGTAAGTTTTAGGGCCGCCACTAGCGAAACTTAAAATCTTGTCGTCGGGGTGTTCGTCTGTCCAGGCTCCTAAACAGTCTCCTTCGATGTCAGAGTGATGTTGACCTGGGTGATCGATGTAGATGCAACTGACCGTGTCAAAGTACAGGGCACAATCACCTAACAGTTCTAAAGATTCGTACAATTTTAAGAGGGCATGACATGTCAAGTAAGCCGCAATGATGACATTTTCAAATTCGTCGGCTTCTACAAAGTTCAGTTCTTCGTAATTGACCAGGATCAAATCCTCACCAACGACGTCCATGTGTTTCATGTATTTGGTTTTGTCGTGAATCATCTGGAAGTACCGGGAAGGTTCTGTCAAATAATCTGTCATGGAGAAACCGTCGTTGTGCCATTTTGCCCTATAAGCAATTTAACATCACTCTGGCAAACGATCGCCTACCTTCGTTTTTCTCCACGTGGTCTAAAGTGATGCCTTCCTGCTCCCAGTATTTCTCTTTGAAATTCTTTTGGTCTTCGGGAGTGTGGCACCAGGAAGGATAGCCGCTGACTACTTGTATCAGTTTCAGTCTCGTTGCCCTTGTGGCACTGTTCTGTCTTGGGAAAGTGGTAAATTTCGAACACTTCTAACAGTTGGTATCACAGGTCCAGAGCTTGGAACAATTCCGCGCTAACACACGTTCTCGTCAAGGCGCGTTCTTCCTGGGTGTGCTGACATGGTCGGTCTTGGTTACACGTATAGGCACAAGTACAGCACAAGGGAAACATCAGTTTTCCTTGGACATGGTGAGGTAAAACTTGATGGTACAAATCCATGGGAGGCAAGACTTTGCACTTGATCAATCCTTCGTATTGTCGAATGTTGCCCAGGTCGATGTGTTCCGTCAGCAATTCAGGGTGACCTGCGGAAAGCGACAGTATTTGCACACGTAAGAATACAGTGAACACACGTCCAAGTATTTGATTTCTTCTCCTTTCTCCTCGTCGGCTTGGTACAGAAAACAGGTGGCATTTGTCCTTCTTCCGTACAAACTGTCCCGCGGGTCCACGGTGTGTTTAAATTCCGGATCGGTTTTCAAACGGCGATCGTACTAATATTCCCACATTTCCACCGCTTGGTATCCTTGCTGTTCTAACTTCAAGCGCCTTTGATATGGTGGGCATGATGGATCCATTTGTCTTACTTGTCGCACAAGTAATGTAGCCAGCTTAGGCTTTGACCGAGTATTGACGCTTGACAAAGTTGGTCGCTTGAGAGCTGATGACAGTCAGGGTGTTTTCGGGCATGAATCGTTGGTACTGCACTGAGGAAAACGCTTTGGCAATGGTGCGGGCTTCTTTCAAAGGATCAATACCTCCGTGTTCCATGAATAATTCTCGAAATTTCCCACAGTAACGTCGTAAAATGTCCACGTCGGAACGACAATACTTTAGCATTTCTTCCTGAAAGTCGAAGGGGTCCGATGCGTGAGCCTGGTACCAAGCGTAGAAAACTTCTCGTTGTTCGGTACGCATGTTGTCGGGATCGTAATCGTGAGCCTCGGGCAAATGGGGTAGAACGGCGTGTTGGTTGGCTTCCGTATTGAAAAGTGCCGAAAAATAACCTTTGGCCATTTCTGTCATTACGTTCGTTTTAGGCATTCGACTCAAAGGCATGGCCAAGTAACTCAATGAATCTTTAAACTGTACTTGACCCACTTGCATGGAAATGATTTTGGCTCCGTTCAAAGTCACTTTCGACCGTTTGGTACTTTGTTCCGTATAGTACCTCAAAAGAAATTGCCCATCGTATCCCGAGATATTGTGAGCCATCACCGTAGCATGGCGATGACAATCTCCGTAACGTTCGATGTCCTCTTGGCTCCACGTGTCGTTGATGGTTTCTAAGATCCATTGGGCGAAATCAGCATGCGTGTTAGGTCCCCGAAAGATGTTTTCACGCCCTCCAGAAATATTGCTGCAGTGAGAGCAATGACTAAAGATAGGTTCTTGGATGCACTTCTCGCACGCTTCATGAGCCACGCAGAAATTAGGAATGTAAATACCGGTCTCTTGCATGCATTAGAAATCGAAAAAGATGAAATTGCCTTTCTTCTGGTCATCGTCTTCCTCTTGATGCTTGGAATGGTATTTATGAATGTAGCATTCGCGTTCCAAGTCCACGATTTGGCGACAAATGTGACATCGTTTCATTCATGAACAAAGGTGTGCCTTGGCATTATTGGTACGTATGCTTTGTCCACAAGTAGGGCACAATCTCACGAGTTGACAAGCACTTTTCTGCTGTGAACCTGGCGTGTTTGATGTTGTTGATAACAAGAAGGGCTGACAAATGTTCGCTGACAAGTAGGGGAATGCACACGTTATTGTTCTTCGTCCAGAGAGGGTTGAGAGGCCAAACATCACTCACATTTCGATCCACAAAGCTTGTGCTGCTCTCGATTGTTATAGCCATAGTCACATTTCTCACAGTAATAACCGTATCCCAGGACTCCAGTGATACTGGTGATGACATCGAAATGTTCGTCGTGATAATAGACGTGAACGTATTTTCCGTCTTTGAAATCTTTGCCTCTGAACAATTGGTCCGCGCACTTCTTGAGGGTGTACTTTCAAGGTGTAGCGTGGAGCTAGAACATCTTGCAATTTTGGCATTTCAGGAATGCCAAGGGTATGTCTTTGGATAGCCCTGCTTGCTGTAACAGGAGTTCTGCTTCTCTTCGTTGTTTGGCTCGGTTCGATTTTCGAATGTTCTCCCAGGCTCTTTTCCATTCTGCCTTGTCGTTCTTGTCGGCATACGTTCGTCCCACCACGATGGCAAGTGCTAAACACATCTAGTCTTGAGGATTGTTAATTTGGACGAGGCTACGCTTGACACTAAGAAGGTCGTCCACCAATAACACTTTTCTGCATAGTCCGGTCCCTTTCTGGAGAGAAACGTGGGTCATGAACAGTGTCGCTTTTCCATCGGTAATGTGAAACTTGCCGTAGGATTGTTGCACTTGTTGAAACTTGTCGATGACTTTGGAAGGTGTCAATTCTGCTGGGCTGCTAAACTCGATCCAAACGGGGGACTTCAAACTTTCGTGATGAATTAAAAGTCTCAAGCGGTCGTCTTCTTTGGCTTCACATTGTCGTTTCAGTGTGGTTAACAAAGAATCCCACACCTCGGTGATGAAGCCCTCTGTTTTCTCCAGCGGTACGTTGGACTTGAAATCTTTAAACTTCACCGTGTTAGTGTAAGCCTTCGTTCTACAGTTTCTAGAGGAGCGCATTTCCGTCTCTCCAATGTGGTAGTACTTTTCAGGGTTTACTAATGGTGGTGATCTTTGGCTGTGTGTAGACTCTCTGGGTCTGGATTCTGGTTCACTCATGTCATCTTCAAAATCACTGGCATGAATTTGTGTCAAGATTCAGCTACTGTACGAGGTGATAAATCACGTTTCTGCCTCTTACTTTCTTCTTCTTCCAGGACATGATGCGATCGTTTCATCTTGACTGCGAAAAGTCAAATGACTACATTTTAAACGCCATGGGTCACTTTATATCCATGTCAGACAAGCGATTATATAAAGGGTGTGTGTCTTCCCTTTCAATATGCATTTCACTCTCAAACCGAGCAGAACGATGGAAGAGACCACACAGATCGAACTTCTGATCAGCGCTTTACAAGGTTGTTATAAGAAAATTTTCTTCAGACAAGCCGACGGACTACTCACCCTTCTTTCGAGGTAAAAGTCGAGATGCTTGCTATATCTGTAAGAAGAAAGGGCATTGGACTACAAAGTGTCCAGACCGTCAAAAAAGCAAGACAGGTGTCAGAAGAGACAAAAGTCAAGATACCTGTTATTATTGTCAAGAGAAAGGACATTGGTCTTCAGAATGCCCTAAGAAATAACAAGAGCAAGAGGAAGAGAGGGGTTCCGAACAGGAAGAAGAGGTACCCTTCCCTAAGGAAGAACTCAGATCCGTGCAGAAAGAGAAAAAAAGGGACGAAAAGAAGACGAGGAGAAAGGAAAAACCTGTGAAAGTGTAGAAATTTAAAAAAAAAAAACAGAGAAAGTGAACAAAGACACAAAAGAAGTCTATGAACTTTTTAAAGTGATGTGTTGTGTTGTGAATTGGATTGTAAACTTTGTACCAGAATAAACCAGGCAGAAAAAGTAAGTGTCTCTTCGTTCTGATGTTTTATAATATGGACCTACACTCAAGCACTCACACACGTACATCATGGGTAAATAAGAGCTTTTGCGTTTTAATCGATTTTGGCAATTTAAATCATATCTCTTTTCGAGAAAAGTGGGTGTCCCTGAAAATGACCGTTGGGTATTTGTTCGTTTAAGAAAACAAACTCAGGAAGAGGACGTAATCATCTTTAACTGCCTTAAGCCTTTGCCACGGCCAAGGCCTACGTCTGGACTCGGTGATGAAGCTGCAATATGGCGGGCGTCGGTCACTTCCTGTTCTAGCTCACGACTCTTTTCAACAAATCCACAAAATCAGGCCAGGTCCTATAAACCAACATCATTTCTCTGATGTTTGGGAACATATCCTTAATCAATATGATTGTATCCTCGCTCATACTTTTTCTATTTAAAATTTAAGGTATTCCCTTTTAATTTACGCTGGTCATTCACCAGCAAATCCCACAATGCAACCCTAAATGGTAAACATCCGTTTTCTTTTCTTTCTTTTTTTGGACTTGATAGATATAAGTTAAAACATGCTACACCCCATTAGCTTATCTTTCATCACCCTTACCCTCATCATGCACAAAATATTAACCCTGACGTTCCAGGCAGAGGACAATAATAATACACAACCAGTACTGATTCGGGATCGTCAGAAATTATCGCTCTCCACCCACCTCATTACCACTCTAAAAATAACAATGTCGAAGGTAAAAGGACCAGTATGTAGGAACAAACTCGTTCTCCTCTATCTATGTAGCCTTTTGTTAGCTGAATCATATGCACCAGAACCAAACCCGGGTCCAAGAACCATCAAGTTTCCTTGCGGGGTCTGCAACAAAGCCTGTAAATGGACGACACCTTGTGTGTGCTGTGACTCGTGCGAAGTATGGTATCATCAAGAGTGTATGAGTATGCCAGATGCCGTTTTCAAAACCCTCCACAATGTAAGCTGGGATTGTACTCAGTGTGGTTTGCCAAACTTCTCCACTGGAATATTCGACACTTGTATCTTCGATACCAGTAATAGTTACCAATGCCTTAGTGACAGTACCCAAGCAGACAGTGAGATAAGTTTTAACAACCCAACTGCTACTTCATCTCCACACAAGCAGAGAAGCACCTCTACAACACATGGTCCCACTGGAATTAGAACTGACTTACCCATCAGAATCCTAGTCATTAATTGTCAATCTATAAAGGGGCCTGGAAAGAAGGGACTGCTAAGCAATATGATCTCCTCTACCAAAGCCACCATTGTTATTGGTACGGAATCGTGGCTAGACAGCAGCATAAATTCATCTGAAGTATTCCCAGCAAATTTCAGGTCCTGTCGCAAAGATCGTCCAGAGGGATCCCATGGGGGTGGTGTATTTGTCCTAGTATCAGACCAGTATTCCAGCTGCGAGCCAGAAGAACTTAAGGCAGATAATAACTTTGAGTTAGTTTGGGCCAAAATCAAGGTTAAAGGGGCATCAGACCTATACGTTGGTGCCTTCTACAAACCTCCATCCTTAACCGAACCAAACTACTTAGATCAGCTTCACTCATGTCTTATGAGAATCCCATGAGGTACGCATGTATGGCTAGAAGGAGACTTCAGCCTGGCAGATATTGACTGGGAGAATGAGTGTCCACTACCACAAGCCACAAACAATGCCCAATGCCAACATCTACTAAATATCATAAAGGACTCATTCCTGGAACAGGTTGTAGATGCAGCAACACGTGTAACTGAATTTACTTCAAATCTGCTTGACCTGTTCTTCACAAACAACAAAACACTAATCAACAAGTGTGATGTCATACCAGGAATTGCTGACCATGAAGCAGTTTACATAGAGTCCAGCCTACGACAAATGAAAGTGAAGAAAGCAGCTCGTAAAGTCTTCCAATACAGGAATGCAGACTATGGCCAGTTACGTGAAACAGATAACCTTTCTGCAAACGACACATGGAAAATGTTTGAGGAGAACATCAAACGGTTAATGGATAAATTTATACCGTCTAAGACCTTATCTGGAAACAAAACAAACAAACCTTGGATAGACAAATCCATTAGAGCTCAACACAGAAGACGGAACAAATTGTTTGCAAGACAGAAAACAACAGGAAAAAACAAGAGATCGGAAACTATACAAAGAAGCAAAAGCAAGATCACAACGCTTAGAACAGCAGGCTTACTGGAGATATATTGAAAACTTGATAGAAGTCGGTAACCCACATCAAGAACAACAATCAAACAAGCAGAAGAGATTTTGGAACTACATTAAGTCCTTACGTAGAGATAGCTGTGGTGTGGCACCACTCAAGGAACACGGGAAACTACATTCAGAGGCATCCAACAAGGCTAACATACTGAATCGTCAATACCAGTCAGTCTTCACACAAGAGGATAAGAGTGATCTACCAAGCCTACATGGAGATCGTTACCCACCAATGCCTGACATCCAAGTTACCGTAGAAGGTGTATACAGCTTGATGCGGAAAATTAACCCACAGAAAGCTACAGGACCAGACATGATTCCAGCAAGAATCCTGAAAGATCTAGCAGAAGAGTATGCACCATACCTGAGTTATATTTACCAGAAGTGCCTCTCAACAGGTTATGTCCCTGATGTCTGGAAAACAGCAAACGTTACAGCTATCTTCAAAAATGGAGAAAGATTCAAGGGCAGCAATTATAGACCGGTCTCCCTTACATGTATCTGCTGCAACATGCTTGAACACATCATAGTCAGCAACATGATGCAAAATCTAGATCGCTACAACATTCTAACAGACTGCCAGCATGGTTTCCGTGCCAGACGAAGCTGTGAAACACAGCTCATAACCCTAGTGGATGAGCTCGCCAAATCCTTAGACAGAGAGAAGCAGTATGACCTTGCAATCCTTGACTTCAGTAAGGCTTTCGATCGTGTCCCCCATGAAAGACTCCTCAGTAAGTTGGACCACTATGGCATCAGGGATAACACACATAAATGGATCAGAGATTTCCTATCAGACAGAAGTAGTGAAGGGGGCCACCCTAGCGACAATGGGAATTAGCATTACAGAGACCCCTGGGCCACTCTAGCGACAATGGAAATTTAACATGGAGAAAAATCGTGGGCCACTCTAGCGACAAGGGGAATTAACATGGGAAAAAACCCTGGGCTTGTCTAGCGACAAGGGAAATTTAACATGGGATTTTTTTTTTTAAATTTTTTTTTAAAAAAATTTTTTTTAAAAAAGGGGTAGGCAATTGAAAGGCTATCTCTTTTCGAGAAATATGGCTGGCCCTGAAAAGGGCCTTTGGGTTTATGTTAATATGCCCTTAACATAAAGGGCATCTGCAACATCTTCTTCTTCTTCTTAGGCTTCGTCGAATGGTAGGTCCATAAACTAAAACTCTTTTCAGGCATCCTTGCCTCTCCACGTAAATTCTACGTATCCATAGGCTCGTGTCGGTCCTGTTGACAACGGTCCACTTGGATCGGACATACATGAGCATGTCCGTCCTGAACATCATCGTTGACACAAGGGTTGAAGATTCAACGTCTGTCCACATGTTGAGGCTCTTAGAATAGGTGAATCAATGCAGTGAACGGCGCTTATTTATAGGGGCGGAAAGGATTGAAACGGATTGAGTTCATTTACCAATCCGAACACGCGTTACAGAATTCAGTCAGCTCGCATCCAATCCGAAGAGAGCAGTCTGTGACGTCACGTAGTCAATATAGATTCGCTAGCGCTTGTGTGCAGTCAATCTATGCGACAGTGATTCAACATGACGGAAACTCAGAAAACGATCCAGTGGGGTGCACCAGCAGGGGAGACTGCCCAAGGGAACCCGGACTTACTTTCAGAAGAGGTGAATTGGGATTTTGTGGATTTTCTCTCCTCGCAAGAATTTGTTCCGGAACCTTCGTTACTTTCTTCATTACCGCAAGTGGAGAATTTTAGACAGAGACAGAAAGAAGAATTGGAGAAATTTATACAACGACAAAAGGAAGCGGAACAGACTTTTCTCCTACAGCAACAGCAACAAGAAGAAGAGGTAAGAAAAAAACAACAGCAACAACAGCAAGAAGAAGTAGCAGCAAAGAAACAAGAGGGTGAAAATCAAACGGTCACGGTACTGTTGGACATTTTAGCGGAGTTAAGAAGTCTGAAACAAATGTATCAGACTTCTTTATCACGACCGAAGAGAATACGACCTTCCCGAGCCAAACACGTTAACCCTGTGACTAAGCCTACCGTACCACCCTTAGTGATTTCAACTCAATCATTATCATCATTACGCAGTCCAGAAGTAGGCCTTGGCCGTGGCAAAGGCTTAAGGCAGTTAAAATTGATTGCTTAAACTCACCCCTGCACCATAAAGAAAAAGGCCCTTTTCAGGGCCACCCACATTTCTCGAAAAGAAATACAATTTCAATTTGCCAATAACTCAAAAAAAGTACGTGTCTGTGTATGAGTGCGTGAGTGTAGCTTCTTATTTTAAAATCAAAACTCAAAGACTCTTACCTTATATCATTCATTTATTCTTTTCTCCATTTTTTACAATCCAATTCACAATTATCAACACAACACTTTAATAAAAAGTTCATTGATTTCTTCTTTTCTCCTTGTTTAGTCTCTCCGTTTTTTGAATTTCTTCACCGTCACACTCTTTTCCTCTTCTTCCTCCTCGCTTTCTTCCCTTCTTCTTTTTTTCTCCTGTTTCTTTTTCTTCACCTGTCTTCTTTCTTCCTCAGAAGAATCCCTCTCTTCCTCAGAAGAATCCCTCTCTTCCTCTGAAGAATCCCTCTCTTCTTCTGAAGAATTCCTTTTTTCTTCTGACTCCTCTTGTTTCTTTTTTGGGCAATCTGGAGACCAATGTCCTTTTTCTTGACAATGATAACAGGTATCTTGACTTTTGTCTCTTCTAACCCCTTTTTTTCTTTTTTGACGGTCTGGACACTCTGAAGACCAATGCCCTTTCTTCTGGCAGATATAGCAAGTATCTTGACTTTTATCTCTAAAGGAAGGAGAGTAGTCCGTAGGCTGGTCTGAAGAGAATTTTCTAATGACCCCTCGCAAAGCTCTGACGAAACGTTCCATCTGGTCAGTCTCTTCCATCGTTGTGCTCGGCTCGAGAGTGAAATGAATAGTGAAAGGACAAGACACACACCCTTTTATATACGCTGGTCTGCTATGACTATAAAGTAGTTTATGGTGTTTGAACTTGAGTCATTTGACTTTTTGCTTTCAAGATGAAACGATCCCATTCATTCGAGAAGAAAGAAGAAAGTAAGAGGCAGAAACGTGATCTATCGCCTCGTACCAGGGCTGAGATCTTGGCACAAATTCATGCCAGTGATTTTGAAGAGGACATGAGTGAACCAGAATCCGAACCCTCTAAACCAAGTTCACCACCCTTAGTCAACCCTGAAAAGTACTATTCCATTCGAGAGACGGAAAAGCGCTCCTCTAGAAAATTTAGAACCACGGCTTACAAATACACGGTGAAGTTTAAAGATTTCAAGGCTCAAGTGCCGTTAGAGAAAGCAGAAGTGTTCATCACCGAGGTGTGGGATTCTTTGCTCACTGCACTCAAGCGACAATGTCAACCCAAAGAAGACGATCGCTTGAGACTTTCCATACAACACGACGGTTTGAAATCCCCTGTTTGGATCGAGTTTAGCACCCCTGCAGAATTGACTGCTTCCAAAGTCATGGACAAGATTCAACACGTACAACAATCTAATGATCAGTTTGACATCACCGATGGTAAAGCCACACTGGACATGACCCACGTCTCTCCTCCTCAAGGGGCAGGACGCAAAAAGATGTTATTGGTGGACGACCTTCGCAACACCAAAACGAGTCTCGTCCGAATTAACAACCCTCATGACCAGATGTGTTTAGCTCGTGCCATCGTGGTGGGACGAACCTATGCCAACAAGAACGACACGGTAGAATGGAAAAGAACCTGGAAAACTATTCAACGATCCGATCGAGCCAAACAACGAAGCGAAGCAGAACTCCTGTTACAACAAGCCGGACTGTCCAAAGACACACCCTGTGGCATTCCTGAGATGCAAAAATTGCAAGATACCCTAGCTCCACGATACACCTTGAAAGTGCACCCTCAAGAAGTGCGCGGACCTCTGTTGTTTCGAGGCCAAGATTTTAAGGACGGAAAATACATTCACCTTTATCATCACGATGACCATTTCGATACCATTACCAGTATCACCGGATTCCTGAGATACAGATATTACTGTGAGAAATGTGACCATGGTTATAACAATCGAGAGCAACACAAGCATTGTGGATCGAAATGCTCAGGATGTTTGGCCTCTTCACCCTGTCTGAGCGAAGAACCAGTGCCTTGTTCCACTTGTCTGCGCACGTTTGTCAGCCCTACCTGTTACCAACAACATCTGAAAACGCAAGGTTCACAGAAGAAATGCGCTTGTCAACTCCTGAGATTGTGCCCTACGTGTGAACAAGTCATACGTACCAATAATACCAAGGCACACGTATGTTCAGGAAAGAAAAAATGTCACATTTGTCACCACATCGTGGACTTGGAACACCAATGTTACGTGCAAAAATACCAACCCCCACCAGAGAAAGAGGACGGTCACAAGAAGAAAGGCAATTTCATCTTTTTCGATTTCGAATGCATGCAAGAGACCGGCATTCACATTCCTAATTTCTGCGTGGCTCATCGAGCGTGCGAGAAGTGCATTCAAGAACCTATCTTCAGTCATTGCCCTCACTGCAGCAAGATTCCCGGAGGGCGTGAAAAAATCTTTCGGGGACCTAACACGTTAGCCGATTTTGCCCAATGGGTCTTAGACCCCGTCGAAAAGACGTGGAGCCAAGAGGACATCGAACGTTACGGAGATTGTCATCGTCATGCCACGGTGATGGCTCACAATTTCTCCGGATACGATGGACAGTTTCTTCTCAGATACTATACGGAACAAGGCACCGAGCGTCCTAAAGTGACTTTGAACGGAGCCAAAATCATTTTCATGCAAGTGGGACAAGTGCAGTTTAAAGATTCGATGAGTTACTTGGCCATGCCTTTGAGTCGAATGCCTAAAACGTTTGGAATGACAGAAATGGCTAAAGGGTACTTTCCACACTTTTTCAATACGGAAGCCAATCAACATGCCGTTCTACCCCATTTACCTGAGGCTCACTATTACGACCCCGACAACATGCGTACCGAACAACGAGAAGCTTTCTACGCTTGGTACCAGGCTCATGCCTCTGACCCCTTCGACTTTCAGGAAGAAATGTTAAAGTATTGTCGTTCCGACGTGGACATTTTACGACGTTGCTGTGGAAAATTTCGAGAACTGTTCATGGAACACGGAGGGGTCGATCCTTTGAAAGAAGCTTGCACCATTGCCAAAGCGTGTTCCTTAGTGTACCGCCAACGATTCATGCCTGAAAAGACCGTGGCTGTCATCAGTCCTCAAACGACCCACTATGTCAAGCGTCAATACTCGGTCAAAGCCCTACGTTGGTTACATTACTTGTGCGACAAGGAAGACAAGTGGATTCAGCATGCCCGCAACGGAGGGGGCGAAAAGACCATCGGAACGTATTCGGTAGATGGCTGGGACTTAGAAAACCCCAAGATCGTGTACGAGTTTAACGGTTGCTTATTTCACGGATGTCCCGTCTGTTACCCTGACCGTGGTACTAAAAATCAGTTTTTGCAACGAACCATGGAAGACTTGTACCAGGACACTTGTCAGCGACGCCTAAAGTTAGAACAGGAAGGATACCAAGTGGTGGAAATGTGGGAACACGAGTACGATCACCGTATGAAAACCGATCCCGAGTTTAAACGTCTCGTGGAAAGTTACCAGTTCATGGACCCGCTGAACCCGAGGGATAGTTTGTACGGAGGAAGGACCAATGCCACCTGTTTGCTGTACCAAGCCGACGAAGAGAAAGGAGAAGAAATCAAATACTTGGACGTGTGTTCGCTGTATCCCTACGTGTGCAAATATTGTCGCTTTCCTGTAGGGCACCCGCAATTGCTGACGGAACACATCGACCTGAAAAACATTCGACAATACGAAGGCTTGATCAAGTGCAAAGTTTTGCCTCCCACGAACCTCTACCATCCCGTCTTACCTCACCATTGTCAAGGCAAACTGATGTTTCCCTTGTGCCGTACTTGTGCCGAAACGTGCAACCAAGACCAACCTTGTCAGCACACCCAGGAAGAACGTGCCTTGACGGGAACCTGGGTCAGCGTAGAATTGTTCAAAGCTATGGACATGGGATACCAACTGTTAGAAGTGTACGAAATTTGCCACTTTCCCAAGACACAACAATACCACAAGGGTGACCCCACGCAGAAAGGCATTTTCGCAGACTACGTGGATGCCTTTTTGAAACTGAAGCAAGAAGCCAGCGGCTATCCTTCCTGGTGTCACACTCCCGAAGACCAAATAAAATTCAAAGAGAAATACTACGAACAAGAGGGCATCACTTTAGACCACATCGAGAAAAACGAAGGCAGGCGATCGTTTGCCAAAGTGATGTTAAATTGCTTGTGGGGTAAAATGGCACAACGACCGTGTTTACCCAAGACGGAATATTTGACAGAACCTTCCCGCTACTTCCAGATGATTCACGACAAAACCAAATACATGAAACACGTGGACGTCGTTCGAGAGAATTTGATCTTGGTCAATTACGAAGAAGATCTGGACTTTGTGCAAGACGACCCTTTTGGAAATGTCATCATTGCGGCTTACGTGACAGCCCATGCTCGCTTAAAATTGTACGAAGCTTTAGAACTGTTAGAAGAACGCGTCCTGTACTTTGACACGGACAGTTGCATTTACATCCATCACCCGATTCAACATCACCCTAACATCGAAGGAGACCGTTTAGGAGCCTGGACAGACGAGCATCCCGACGACAAGATTCTAAGTTTCGTCAGTGGCGGTCCCAAAAATTACGGCTACGAATACCGGGACAAACAAGGAGAAGTGCACACGACGTGCAAAGTGAAAGGACTGACTCTGAATTATCGTACCAGTCGAGTGGTCAACTTTGGGGTATTGAAAGAAGCCTTGCAATCGGGAGAGGATGGAAACTTTAAAGTGACCACCTACCAACCGAACAAAATTGTACGTTTACCCACTCACCACATCGTCAGTCGGCCCTTGGAAAAAGTCTATCAAATTGTATACCAGAAGCGAGTTCGACTTCCCAATCATTTCACCTTACCGTACGGTCACGTCGGTATTGGTCTGTATATAAAAAAGGAACCCTAGGCAAGATCGATAGTTCATTGTGACTACCAAGACCGAGCGAACAAGATGAATACTTTGAAAAAGACATCGTTTCAGTTTGGGGATTGTAAAAAAGTTATATCTTCCTCTAGTGTGACTAATATTGGATGGATAAGACCCATGCATTGCGACGGAAAATGTCCGGAAGGAAACTGCGATTGTCCATGTGGTTACCATTGTAATTGCGTAACGGAGTTTGCAGACGAGTGCGATTGTGAGCCTTGCGATGGGACCGATGCTGTACCTTGTGACCTGAGCGATGCCGTAAAGCATCATGGGAACTTTAGTGCCCCTACCCCTGTCATGGAAAGTGATGCTGTGCGTGTCAAACCTGTGGGATGCGAAAGCGATGCTGCTCGTCCTCTTGGACATTTTACTGGGTTTCGTTTTAAAGGGGAATGTCCACCTTCACGTTTACCTCCCTACGGATGTCATCCAGCCCTGAGCAAACTCCTGCCCATGTCACTCAACCCTCATCGAAACGAACCTGTGAAAAACGAATATTCGTTTCCTGTGCGTTTGTCGGAATACTGCGATTTTGAAAATCGTCTTCAATCGTTCAAAGGAAAATGGCCAAAGTATCTGGGAGGACCGACCCCCGAAGAATTAGCCAGAGCCGGATTTTTCTACTTGGGCGAAGGAGATAAAGTCAAGTGCTTCAGTTGCGGTGTGTCACTTCACCACTGGGAACCGCAAGATTCGGCCTACGTAGAACATGCTCGATGGTCACCGAATTGTCATTACTTACCTTTAGTGGGACCGAGACATTGAAGTAACTTCTTACCATAATCATCTGTTCATGGATACTTTACAAGAGAACATTCGTGCTTTGCCTGTGGAGTTGAGAGACCGCATTTACCGAGAGCTGGTCAAAATACAAGTGAAACGTAAAGAACAATTGCATCCGATACGTCACCGGTGTTTGAACCACTGGTACCTGAAGGCTATACAAGGACTGATTCAATTGAAAGTGTTCCATTGGACAGACATTGATCAACGACCTCCTGGTTATAAAAAGGAATGGTTTGGTATTGACGATTCTATTTACTACATTGTAAACGTATTGCATCGAATTCCAGAGGAAGAGTTAACGAATTACCAACATCTTTCACACAATGTCAACTTGGTGAAAGAGGAAACTTCTGAACGAATTGTCATGTGTAGATTAGTGACTCAACGATTTAAATTCGACACTGAAGTGAAACCATGTTTGTGCAAAGAGTACATTTCTTGTGTCAGACCAAAGAGGATTTAGTATGACCTATTCATGGATACTTTACAAGAGAACATTCGTGCTTTGCCTGTGGAGTTGAGAGAACGCATTTACCGAGAGCTGGTGAAAATACAAGTGAAACGTAAAGAACAATTGCATCCGATACGTCACCAGATCTTTAACCACTGGTACTTGAATGGTATAAAAGAACTGATTCGTCAGAAATTCTTTCAATGGTCAGACATTGTTCAAAACTTTGAGGTCGCTAATGATCGACATGTTCATGATTATGGTTACTTCGAGATTCACCTACAGCAATACATTGAGGAAGACAAGTTAAAGGATTACCAACATATTTTACGTGGAATCTACTTAGAGGAAGAGGAAACACCTAAACGAACTCTGACGTTTCGGTTACAGTATGCAAGATTTAGATTCCCTACTGGAGAACGAAGATCTCTGGCTAGAAAGTACGTCTATTGCATCCGAAAAAAAGAGAATATAAAAAGAGGCTGCCATGCCACGGTTTATGTCACATGTCATCCAACAGATTCCGTGGAAGGAACTCAATGACCATATTCAAACCGTGGATCATTACCATCAATTATTACAAGAACTGTATCCATTCAATTTTGGACGACAAGTGGTGTGTGTCTTAGTGACTTGTTTTCTGGGATTTCGTTTACCAGCCGATTCTTTGTGGACTCTTTACGATCAGTACTTACCACCTCCATGGCCTTAAATGGTCACGAAAAACTCCTTTTGCTCAAAGCCTTGCGTTTTCATCTGGATACTTCTCGACCTCAACAGGAAAAAAAGATTCGTCAACTTTTAGCGACCCAAGACGTGTATGACGATGTGTGTGTAGCTTGTGACTTACACCCTCATTGGACAGATGTTCGTGATTGGAAAAAGGGGGGTTTTGAGGCTTGGACCCAAGAAGTGGCCCAGTATGCACAAGAGTTGTTCAAGGAAAAAAGTTACTTTTCAACCCGTGTTAGTGACGGTGCCAGAAGAACCCGTCACCGAGAACAACCACTCGCTTCAGGACAGGACTGTCATGGACATGCCTGAAAGGTCATTCCGGGAGGACACTTGTGTGACAATACCTCAAGTAGAGACTGTAAGAACATTACACACTGTCCCTAGGACATCTTCGTTACCCAAAACATGTTGTACAGACACTTGTTTATATTTCACTTTGATTGTTTTGCTGTGTTTTATATTCCTGTACATCACTATTTGGGTTGTATGTATTTTTGTCTTTCGTGTTCATATTTGAAAAAAAACATTCAATAAACGTGTTCTGAAAAAGTATATAAACTCTTGTCTTGTTTGTTTTTAGTGTCACAAGTGACATTTCTCATACCATGGCTACCTCTGCTGTCTCTGCTCCCTCTTCCTCTACTGTCAAAGTCATCGACGAACACTTAGATCGTGCCAGTTGGGAGGCTTTGTATCTTCGCCATCCCTTTAACATGCTCATTGCTGGACCTAGCGGTTCGGGCAAAACCGAATTCGTCAAACGTTTGATCGAACATAAACATCATTTGATCGATCGGCCCCCTCAACGGATCGTGTGGTGTTACAAAGAGTGGCAATCGGCGTACAACCTCTTGCGAGAAAGTCAAGGCGATTCCATCGTGTTTGTGGAAGGCATTCCTAAAGAAGACGACGGCATCGTCTCTGACTCCCGTCTAACCCATTTGGTCATTTTCGACGACATGTTAGGAGAAGACGAAGAAGAAATTAAATTGTGGTTCACGCGCAAAGGGCATCACCGTAATGCCAGTGTCGTTTACATCACCCAAAATTTGTTTCAACAAAGTAAAGCCCATCGCACCATCAGTCTCAATGCGCATTACGTGGTCTTGTTTAAAAGCCCTCGAGATAAATCGCAAGTGCAAGTCTTAGCCAAACAGTTAGGAACGCCTTGGCTGACTCAGGCGTACGACGATGCCACTCAAACGCCACACGCCTATTTGCTCGTCGATTTGAAACCTACGACCCCCGAGGATTTGCGATTTCGTACCCACTTGTTTCACCACTGGTGCCAAGACGGAGGGCCTGTCCTGTACACGTCTCCGTCCTCGACTTCATTTCACTCCTCCCATGAAAAAAATCTATAAAAACCTCAGACCCTTTTTCGTCTGTCTCACACAGTGTGAACATGACGTCCCTTCAGTCGCATCTTCCCGTCAAATTGATTCGTGCCTTGTATGGCATCAGTCGAGAAAAAGATCCACAAACACGAGCCCGTGTCTTAGAAGCTAGTCTCAAAGAAGTCTTACGATGGTTCACGGTGACGGCACGTCAATTACTCCAAGGAATCATTCAGATTCCTCATCAAACCCAACGCTTTTTCGATCGAAACAAAGTCGCTTTGGTCCAACTGGCCGATCCCCGCATCGACACTCAAACCAAAAAACAAATCATTTTGAAACCTGGAGGGAGCGGTACTCTAGGAGGGGTCATCATTCGCTCACTCTTAAGATGGGATCCTAATGCCCCCAAAGTTATCCCTAAGACAAAAGTCCAACGAAGCCCCAAGAAGAAAAAGAAAAAGACTAAGTCCCCAAGAAGAACTTCTCCAGTGGCGGGACCCTCCTCTTACCAGACACCACCACCATCACCCCGGAAAAAGAAAAGAAGCCCCAAGAAAAAGAAACAGAGAAAAAGTCCTCAAAAAAAGAAAAGTCCACAGAAGAAAACTAGTCGCAAGAGAGGCACTTCGGCCAGGACGCAACCTTACACTCGCAAGCCACGACCTGTCACATCGTCTCCGGCAGCCTCACGTTTGTCCACTTCTCCGTTGATGTCACCAGGAACTGAAGAGTACTTGGAGACGTTGATCACACCAAGAACTTCTCCGTTGATGACCCCCAAAAGAACTTCCCCAGTGGCAGGACCTTCCAATTTAGCGGCAGTGGCTGCTGCTCACAAAGTACCTTCTCCCAAAATCAAAGTCCATGAAAGATCGGGCATGTTACAAAGTTTACTGGATTTGTCCAAGCAAGAACTGGCTCGATTTAGTCCGTTACGTACCCCTGCACGACGTGTCATGCCTGTCCTCAAACTGATAAAACGTAAAGACAATCAGTGGCGACGCGTTCCAGTATAAAAAAGACCTGTGACCGAGTAGGGTATCAGTGTTTTTTAGGTGCTCCTAAAGACTCAAAGATGTCACCCTCCAGAAAACCCCAAGGAAAGAAAAGGAAAGGACTGCCACCACGTTTAGCCAAACATGGGGACCTGTTATCTGTCCTGTCCAAAGCTTCTCCACCCCTACGAAAAAAACTCATTCAAACAGCCTCCAAAGAGGTCATCGATACCGTGTGCGAATGTTGTTTGAACGTTTTGAAAGGCACGATCCCTTTGTCCAAACACCAGAAACAATGCTTAGGCAAACATCGTCACGTTCTTCGGAAAATGGTTCAAAAGAAAATTCCCATTCGTCAAAAAAAGAAGATGTTGGTCCAACGTGGAGGCATTTTACCTCTCTTGTTAGGCCCCATACTGAAAGGAGTCTTGGGAACCATGTTGGGAGGACTGATGGGAGCAAGATAAAAAGGCCTTCGGAAGTCCCAAGATCTCAGAATTCACCCCTGACAACCCCATGGAAGGACGAAAACTAGCTTTAGTGCCTTACAAACGATGGATGGAATACCATCGGTGGCAAGAACAACGCACCCCGCATTTACCTCCCAATCCCAATTTGAGCGAGATGTCCCAGTTACAACACGAATTGCAATCCTTGCTGGATCGCCAAGATTTGTCCGAAACAGAAAAATCGCAAAAGTACGGTCAACTCTTGCAACGACTGCAACTCTTTCACCAGAAAGCTTTAGACGAAACAGCTCTACCCACTTTGAAAGATTTTAAGACCTTGATGAAAAGTCCAGCACCATCACCAGTACCAGTACCAGTACCAGTACCACCAGTACCCGTGACCAAGACAGAAAAAGGAAAAGAAGAAGAAGAAGAAGGGTTTCAAACTCCACCAGAAAAAGTACGCAAGTTAACAACACCACCTACCTCCAGAATTGGATGGATTAAAAAGATGATGGCCACCCCTTCTTCCTCACAAGAGAAAAAGAAAGTGAAGACAGAAGTGAAGACAGAAGTGAAACAAGAACCGATATCCCCCGCTCAGACATCCTCCTCTTCGACACCTATTGCTGGCCGCACACGCAAAGCCTTGCAATCCAAGAAAATACCCCCAGAGAAAAAGAGTAGCCTCTTCCAAGAGTGGGTGCCTTATTAACACACCAACACAAAATAAAAAATGGAAAAAGTCTTAGCCAGCATTTACTACGATCCCTCCCATCCTGCAGGTTACGCAGGAGTTCAAAAATTGTATCGTGCTGCCAAAACTCGACTGAAAAGTCTCCGTTTACCTCAAGTGCAACGATGGTTACAAGAACAAGCTACCTACACTTTACACAAACCCATTCGACGCAAGTTTGCCAGAAGTCGCACCCAAGTGGAAGGCATCGATCATCAATGGCAAGCCGATTTAGCCGATGTCTCTCATTTAGCCAGCTACAATCGTGGCTACAAATATTTGTTTTGTGTCATCGACGTCTTTTCCAAATTTGCCTGGGTCGTGCCTTTGACTTCCAAATCCAGCAGCGAGTTAGTGCGAGCCCTGCAACGGGTGTTGAAACAAAGCGGCCGTCACCCTCTTCGATGGCAAACGGACAAAGGCACCGAATTTCTGAACCAAGCTTTCCAAAAAGAATTAAAGAAACGTGACATTCATTTTTTTACCACCGAGAATCCCGAAACCAAAGCCAGCATCGTGGAACGTTTTCAACGCACTTTGAAAGAACGCATGTGGAAATATTTTACGCATCACCACACTCTGAAGTACATCGACATCTTACCGCACCTGGTGCAAGCGTACAACCAATCTTACCATCGAAGCATCGGACGTGCCCCGCAAGACGTGACTCCCGACAACGAAGTGCTGGTGTTTGAGCGCCTGTTTGGTACGTCCCCGACGAGGGCTGTCCCCAAGAAAAGTGGAGAGTTGACCGTAGGAGATTGGGTGCGCATTGGCAAAACCAAACGCACTTTCGACAAAGGTTACTTACCTAACTGGACGACCGAATTGTTTCGCGTCACTGGACGAGTGCATGGTCGTCATCCTGCCGTCTATAAATTGGAAGACATGAACGGAGAAGTACTCAAAGGAACGTTTTATTTGCCCGAGTTACAACGTGTCACCAAAAAAGAAGACGACGTGTACGACATCGAAAGCATTCTGGAACGCAGAACCCGTAAAGTGGGCAAACGACGTGTCAAAGAAGTCAAAGTACGTTGGAAAGGATATCCACCCAGTTTCGATTCTTGGATCGACGCTTCGCAAGTCATCGACTATAAAAAGAAGAAGTGACCATCATGCCCTTTCACACAGCAGCAGACGCAGCTACGTCGACCAGTCCTTCTTCCCCTAGTTCTTCTGTGCAAGATTTACAAAAACAACCCTTGTGGGTGTGGTGTGGAGAACGTGTGCCTAAAACGCAAATCGTCTTTTTCTGCCAAATCTTCGTGGTGTATTGTGTCATCGGGGCAGCCATCGCCAATTTGAGTTTGCAACAAGGAGACAAACAATTGTGGACCATTTTATTGAGCAGTTGCATCGGTTACCTACTTCCCAATCCCTCCCTGAAATTCTCCTCGAACGGGAACGTTGTGTCCAGTGCCAGTGCCAGTCACCAGTCCAACCACAATCAGAACCCCATTTTGGGCGGAGACACACCTCTGACATCCACTAATATTCCCTCGGACAGCCACAGAACTCTGGAATTATGAGTCACCAAAACCAGTTTTACTTAACCTTACCCAGTGACAGTTCCATGGAGGTGTTTCCCAACAACACGTTGTGCTGTTACACGGCCAAATTACCTCAAGCCATCCCCTTAGATCACGAAGCCCATTGGGAAGTGGCTTTAGTAGAAATGATTCACCCGACCCAAGTCCTCAATGTCCTTCCCAATCAAAATTTTTTTGATGTGGAAGTTCATGACGAGCAAATGCAACAGTGGATGGATAGCAATGTCAAATATGACAAGAAAACCCGTACACAAAAGTACACCACCTATCACTTGTTCATTCCCCCAGGCTATTATTTTAGTGGTCAACATTTGGTCAGCACCATAACCTCCAGGTTTAATGTCGTGTTTCTGAAAGCTTTGGAGCATGTCAACAAAAGTGTCACCATGGAGTATCACAAAGCAGCTCGTCGCTTCTTGATGAAATTTGAAAGAAGTAAAATCCTGTCCATTTTATTTTGTCCTGAATTGTTTGACATGTTGGGCGGAGACATGGACATGAGAAAGGCCATGCTCAAGAAAAACGAATTACCCATCGTTTACGACAACGAGTCTTTTAGCAAGTTATTTCGTGCCCCGGTAGAACTGAACCAAGGACTGAATTTGATGTTCGTGTACTCCGATGTGGTGGAGTACAACGTGGTGGGACACACCTCCGTACCGTTACTGCGTGTCATTCCTTTCAAAGTGGATTCTGCCACGAACGCTGACGAAGAAGGTGGAAACACTTATCACGTCCACCGCGAATTTGTCCATCCTCACTATTTGCCCGTCAGCAAGTCGTATTTGGACACGGTCAACATTGCTATAAAAGGAGATTTGGGACAAAATATTCCATTCACCAAAGGAAAAGTCACGGTGAAACTCCATTTTCAAAAACGGTTCTCTCACGATTCGTAAGTAAGTCATGTATCCAGTGTACCGAGGGGTTGCCCGACAGCGAGGACACGGTTTAGGAGACATGTTAAAATCAGCCTTTCGTTCGGTGGCCCCGGTGTTGAAACCGATGGTGACACGCGGATTGCACGCCTTGAAAGATGCGGCACTGACACAAGGCAAAGAATTTCTCCAAAATGTCATCATCGACAAACAAAACCCTAAAGAAGCCTTCATGAGGGCAGGCAAAAATGTCTTGCTGCAAACGGGTAAAGACATTTTGGGCCGACGAGACACACCTATAAATGCCCTGCACGCTACCGAATCAGGCATTCAGCAAGGACAAGGTAGAAAGAGACGACGAAGAAAACACCCTTTCACTAGACTTCAAGCGAGAAAGGCCAAGAAAAGAAGAACCGTTCGAGACTTAGACGTTTTCGATTATTGAGACACAGAACAGAAAAAAATGATGCACCGAGAGTCTTGCGCTTGTTCCAAGACGGAACTGGATCTGTTTGCCATGCCCCCCACCATGATGACCATGCAAGAATCTCAGTGGGTGGAATTTCACCCCGTCTCCTCATTGACCGATTCCGCTCCCATCGAGTTTGAAATCAAAGGACAGCCCGAAGATTACATCGATCTGAATAGCAGTTACTTGTACCTGAAAGTCAAAATTCTAGATAAGACTGGAGGTCCTATAGACGATGAAGCAGTAGCTCCCGTCAACAATTTCATGCATTCCTTGTTCAGTGGAGTGGACTTGTACTTGAATAACAAACTGGTCAGCAGCAGCATGGATACTTACCCTTATCGTGCCTACCTGGAAAATCTCTTGACGTACGGAATAGATGCCAAGAACACTCATCTCAATGCCTGTGTGGTATGGGAAGCTGACGATGCAGGCCAGTTTGAAGAATTCGAAATTGATCCAAAGAAAGAACACAATGCGGGATTTGTAGAACGAAGAGACAGAATCAAAGGAGTCGACAAAAGTTTAGAACTGATGGACCGTTTGCATTTGGACATGTGGTTGCAAGAGAAATATTTGCTAAACGGGGTCAATGTTCGCCTGAGACTGAATCGGAGCAGTACCGCTTTCCATTTATTGGGTAATGCTGACGAGTACAAAACCAAAATCCTAGAAGCCAGACTCTACGTACGCCGTGTGGAAGTGTTACCTAAAGTGGGAAACGACATCAGTCAAACGTTGAGCAGAACGACAGCCAAGTATCCCATACGAAGAGTGGAAGTGAAAACCTTCACCATTCCTGCTGGACAGCGATCCATGATCGAAGATCATCTGTTCCAAGGACAGCTACCCAAGCGTTTAATCATTGGTATCGTCGAAAATGAAGCCTTCAACGGAGCTTTGGCTAAAAATCCTTTCTACTTTCGACACTTTGGCGTGTCCAAGATCGAAGTCAGTCGAGATGGCAAGACCTTGTGTACCCGACCCTTTGAGCCTAACTTTGAGAAGAAGAATTACTTGAGATCGTACTTGTCCCTGTACGAAGCCACCGGTCAGTTAGGAACCAACACCAGTCACGGTATTACGTACGAGGATTATGTAGGAGGCTATGCTTTGTGGGCTTTCGATTTCACTCCAGACCAAGGCAGCGACGAGGGACATTTCCACCCTATAAAATCAGGCCAGATTCGTGTGGAAATTCAGTTTGCAAACCGAGACCCTGATGTAACGGTGAACGTCATCCTGTATGCAGAATTCGATAATACCATAGAAATCAACAGTTTGAGAGAAGTCATCCTAGATTACTAGAAAGCCATGGAAGACTGTTGTCCCTCTTTACCTAGTGAAGAAACTTTGGAGATGGAATGTAAGGAGACCGTGGAAGGAGAAGAAGATATCATGATGAAGTCGAGATGGCCAGAACAAGAAGCCCATTTAGTCTCCTGTTTTGCCAAACACTTGGTCGACAAAATAACAGAATTGATCAAGAAAAATTGCTATGGATGTCAAAACGATCATCCCAGTCAAATTCAACACGATAAATGCCTGATGTTGAGTCAAGAAGAAAAATTGGACGAGTATCTGGACGAAGCTTGGAGTCTCATCTCGAACAAAGACGTGTTGCACCAGTGGTATAAAGACTTGCGTGAACATTCTTGTCCAGCATTAACCACTCAAGAGATCCATCGTATCGAAGCTCTCCTGAATCAGAGTGAGGAAACAGAACGAATAACCGTTTATTCGTCAGACATTTTCAAGCAAAAAGTCAGGATCGAATTGACGACGTATTATTACCTGTGAAGAAGAAAACAAACACAAAAACAATGGATACCTGGGAACTTTATTACCTTTTGAACCACAGTTCGTATACGTCTTCTTGGAATCCTGTCGTCTGTGCTAAAGATGAACTCCCTCATCGCAAACCTAAAGACCATCAAGCTTACGTGATCAACACGGACGATAGTCATCTCCCAGGAACCCACTGGGTAGCCGTCTACTTTCCTCAAGAAGGCTGTGTGGAATATTTCGATTCGTACGGATTGCCCCCTTTGGAAGACGATATCATCGACTTTATGAGAAGAAATGCTCAAACCACCCGATTCAATAACGTGAAATTACAAGGCACAGATTCCTTGGTGTGTGGACAATATTGTGTGTATTTTCTGCATCATCGCAGCCTGGGCTATTCCTTAGAACATTTAGTGACTCATTTTGATCCTCGTTCTTCTGCTAGAAACGATGTGAAAGTAGATCGATGGTTTTGTGACCATTATGCTTATCTTTTGTCTCAAGCTAGGAAACGTAGTGTCCATCAATGGCCTAATGATTTCCAACAGTGGAAATCACAATTTCATTCACAACGTTGTCAGCCTTGTTTAAAGTAGATTGTGTTTGAAGAAAAAAATGTTTGTGATTTGAAAAAAATTGTTTGATGTTATAGTGTTGGATTATTGTTAAAAATGTTGTTGTTTAGTGTTAAGTGATTTTTTGAATAAAAAATGTTGTGTTTAGAAAAAAATGCCTTTGTCTTTTGTTTAGCTAGAAGAATGTTGGATTGATGCTCTTTCATTTCTTACTATCCCTCTCATGAACGTTGCGGCTCGAAAACCGTGTGGGGGATGTTTTCCTTCACGTCCGCGCTTTCACTTTAAGAACCGGGTTGTTCCCAGTCTAGCCATCCATTGTCGACTCATCCTCCTAAGAAGATGTGCTCCAAACTAGCTAAGCTCAACGAAGCCTACGTGAATTTGCATAGGGTCAGACACAGTCTGATACCGAAGCCAGAAGAAATAGAGAATGTGAGAATGTTAAAAATCACTGAAGACCTGATAGAAGAGCTCTTCAGAGAAGAAATGAACAGGGAGAAAGAAGAATGGACAGAGAAGTACAGACTTCAGAGACAGCAGCAACAACAACAGCAGCAACAGCAGCAGCAACCTGAAGCTGACAGAGGCTTTGTCGATTGTCGTATCGACACCAAAGAATTCTTCTTCTCTTTCCGAAGAAGCAGACCTATCGCCAGAAAGTCTATCCTCAGAGGACATCGCATTCTTAGAAACTAAAAAAGAATGCCATAGCAAAACAAAAAAACAGCCCTTTTCAGGGCTACCCAATACTCTAGAAAAGAAATAACTATTAATTTGCCAATGTGTGTAGGTAGAGTAGTGTGAAAATAAACACTAACTCTTTTTCAAAAAAAATATGAGGGTATGTGTTTGTGTGATTGTGTTTGTAAGTGAAAAAATAGGTTGGTGTGGATAGTAGATTAAAATGATGTTTGTTTTTTTGGGCTGTTAGAGGTATATATTTGGGGTTAGATTGGATTGCTTTGCGTATGTGGATAGTCTATTGAAGTGATTTATAAAAATTTTACAATAGTGATGGGTAGCATAAAAAAGTGAGTGAGTGTTTCTTTTAGGTCCGCGCGTTGTTGTTGTTGTTTCTTGGTCATGATCTAGGTAAGATGAATTTTATGTTTTTAGGGGATGTTTTCCATCACGTACGCGCTTTCAGTATAAATTGAAACTCGCTGGGCAGTCAAGCTACCCTTGTTGATTGATCAACACCAAAAATGAACACGAGACTGGAGAAACTGTTGGAACTTCATGTGCATCTGGAATATGCCAGGCGCATATTAAATGAACTGGCCGCTGAAGCCATTGTCGAGGAGGGAAGGATAAGAGAGGAGGAAAGAAGAAACAAAGAAGAGGAGGAGAGAAGATATAAAGAAGAAGAGGAAAGAAGATATAAAGAGGAGGAGAGAAGATACAAAGAAGAGGAGGAGGAAAAGGAGAGAAGAAAAAATTTCAGAATCCCAGAGAGTGAAAATTGGGATTCTGAAGCGACATATCCTGCCTCTGCTCTCTCCCCCCAAAAGGTAAAAAGTAATTGGGGGATAAGATGTGTATGTGGCGCCAGGCCTGGAAGGTGCCACCATTAACCAGGTGCCCATGAAGTTCCAAAAAAAAACAGCCCTTTTCAGGGCTACCCAATACTCTAGAAAAGAAATAACGATAGATTTGCCAATGTGTGTAGGTAGAGTAGTGTGTATATAAACACTAACTCTTTTTTAAGATAGTGTGAGGGTATGCGTTTGTGTGTTAGTGTGTTTGTGTTTGTAAGAGCTCAGGTATGTTAGTGTGAATAGTAGATTATGGGTTTCTTAGCAAATGTGGAGAGTATAGTTAGGGTTATATTATATAAAATGAGAAAGTAGGGGGATGTTTTCCTTCACGTACGCGCGATGTTGGTCATCATCTAGGTAAGATCCATTTTAAGTTTTAGGGGGATGTTTTCCTTCACGTTCGCGCTTTTCGTATAAGAACCCACAGTATTAGTTGTTCAAACCATTCTGCAAAGAATACAAAGAAGATGGCGTCAAACCAAATGGACAAATTACAAACCTTGCAAGACGTTTTAGACAACTTAGGAATAATGGAACAGATGCTAATAAGACTGGTTGAAGACCATTATTCCTATAGTCCCCATCGTGTGAAGATGGAAATTAACAATTTAAGGAAAGCAAAGGACAAGATTAGTGGTGTCATGAAAGAGATCAAGGAGGAGAAGGAGGATGAAGAGGAAAAGATCAGAATAAGAACATGGAACGAAAAAATTGAAAAAGAAGAGGAAAATGAGAAGAGGAAGAAAGAAGAAGAGGAGGAAGAGAAGAAAGAAGAGAAGGAGAAAAAAAAGAAGAGAAAGAGTGTTGGAGCTAAAATAAGAAGTTGGTGGAGGAAAAGAAGAAATTAGAAGAAGAAGAAAACCCAAAGGCCCTTTTCAGGGCCAGCCATATTTCTCGAAAAGAGATAGCCTTTCAATTGCCTACCCCTTTTTTAAAAAAAATTTTTTTAAAAAAAAATTTAAAAAAAAAAATCCCATGTTAAATTTCCCTTGTCGCTAGACAAGCCCAGGGTTTTTTCCCATGTTAATTCCCCTTGTCGCTAGAGTGGCCCACGATTTTTCTCCATGTTAAATTTCCATTGTCGCTAGAGTGGCCCAGGGGTCTCTGTAATGCTAATTCCCATTGTCGCTAGGGTGGCCCCCTTCACTACTGACAGATCGCAGAGAGTCAGTAGATGGAGCAACATCAGACCCCGCACCAGTTGTTAGTGGGGTACCTCAGGGGAGTGTTTTGGGTCCCATACTCTTCCTGGTGTTCATCAATGATCTACCTGCAAGCGTCAAATCCAGCACAAGACTTTTTGCAGATGACTGTATAGTCTACAGGGAAATAAATGTTTCCAAGGACTGTGAGATCCTTCAAGAAGACCTGAACCAACTGGCCCTCTGGGAAAGAACTTGGGGTATGTCGTTCCATCCAGAAAAATACAGCATCCTAAGAGTTTACAGGAAAAAATCACCAATCTTGTCCAAATATACTCTTAAGGGGCAAAAGTTAGCCAATGAGCAGGCAACAAAATATCTCGGGGTGGAATTGTCTAAAGACCTCTCTGGGAAAAGGCACATAGACAAGATAGTGAAAAAAGGGAACAGTAACCTTGGTTTACTGCACCGCAACCTCCAAATCAACAATGAAGAAGTAAAAAGTGCGGCATATTTCACTCTGGTTCGACCAGGTCTTGAGTATTGCTCGACTGTGTGGAACCCACATAGTAAAGATCTAACAAATAAGATAGAGATGGTTCAATGGAGAGCGGCTAGGTTTACCACAAATAAATATCGTACTAAATCAATCGAATCCAGGCGAACCAAGGCCCAGCTAACCATGATGTACAAGATTGCGAACAACCTAGTGGACATATCAGCGGACAAATACCTGACCCTGGCATATAGCCAAACTAGGGCAAACCACAGGAAAAATTTCCAATTAAAGTCAGCATCGACAAATTGTTTCAAGTTCAGCTTCTTCCCATGTACAATAGGGACTTGGAACAAATTACCATCAATAATTGCAGTAGCTCCTGACTTGGTATCTCACAAGCAGGAGCTTTCCAAAATCACATTCTAATGAACTAGTCAGCTACAAGTAAGACCTAGTGATTCTCAGGGCTATGCCGGTTGAGGTTCCATATCTCATTGCCGCTACGGTAGCCGGATTGGTCTGAGTATGAAGGGACGAAAACGTACACTGACACATTTTTACTTATTCCTGCCTTTCCTATCATTACTCTTCTGACTGTCCTATCACTTCCATCTTTACTTTATCTTTGACCACGTACCACCCGTTGCTTGATAGTCAAGTGTGACTGCGTCAACCTATTTATAGATGGACTGGCTCCGGTCGATAATGATTTGGTAGAAATCACTAGGGGTGGTATCGCAGGCCAAATAACAAGGCTGTGTTGTTTGATTTGGGGAAGGTCTTTTTTCTCTTGGGTCGTAATAAAGAAGTCTGATACATTTGTTTCAGACTCCTTAACTCTGTCTACGAGTACTGTTACCGTTTGGCTTTCAATATTCTCCTTCTCTCCTAGACCTTGTTTCTTCTCTGCTACTTCTTCCTGTCATTTCCTTCTTGCCTCTTATTCTTCTCGCTGTTGCTGTATAAGAAGAAAAGCTTGTTCTGCTTCTTTCTGCTGTTGTAAAGATTTCTCCAAGTCTTCTTTATGTCTCTGTTCAAAATCATCGACGTGTAGTAAGGAAGGAGAAGGTGGCGAAGGTACTGGTACCGGAACAAATTCTTGAGAACAACAAAGAAAATCGACTAAATCCCAATTAAAATCGATCTCTTCTGGAATTAGCTGTGTGTTGACGTTGGTAGCCGCTGATATACCATCGCTTCTCGTCTCCACGGCCGGTGCACCTCAATTCATCGTCTTCTTATGTTCCGTCATGTTTGAAATCTCTGTCGCATGGATTGACTGCGCACAGACACTAGCTCAAATACGATGTTGAATGGAAAAGTAACTGGAAAAATAATGATGTGTTTATGTTTGAAGTTTTATTAGGATGGCAAACACTCTCCAGGACTCTTCAAAAATGCAGAAATTGATTACAAATGTAAGTGGTTCGTATCCTTCTGGTAGGACACAAAAAATGATTACAAAAATAAGTGTTTCGTATGCTTCTGATACGAAAAAAGATAAGACTGTGGACCTAAAGCAGTGCTGTCCAACCTGCGGCCCGCGGGCTCATTTTAAATTGCCCGCCAGAGCTCGAGCAATTGTTCTGCATTTATGTAAAAAAAAAAAAGGCAATGGCCTACTTTCATAGCATATCTTCTTAACCAGGTAAACAATTGTGAATAATTTTTATAGTCGTTGCTTTTAAGTTTTCTGCTGCGGCCCTCGACTTCAAGAAAAATTTGTCAGTGGCCCATGGTGTCAAAAAGGTTGGACAGCACTGACCTAAAGCATCAACCAACCAAGTCATTACTTTCATACAAGCATTCTTGGAAGAGTTTTCCATAAACCCCAAATCTCTAGTGGAAATAAAACCTTATTCCTGCATTATATTATCTAACATTAATAATGGGAAAGTACACTGTGCTGCATTGTTACATATTACTTTTTGGTCTTTAGTAACATTTTAAAATCTATCGATAATTCTTGATGGCTCTTTGAATAAGGGCTGAAGTAGTGAAAGATGGGCGCAAGTCTTGTCTCCCATCTCGTCGTCTGAAACTTAAAAAGAGCTTCTTGTTACACTATTGGCTTAATTACCGTACCGATGATAATCCCGTGGTAAGAACATATACCCCACCCCACCCTACCTCTTCCAAGTCACAGCGCGCATATGAACTTAAACAGGTATTTCAGTCAATCAGCGTTCTACGCTGCCAGAGTGAAGCGATCCGATGGAGAATGGTTTTCTTTCTACATTTACGGGATACGAGGAATACGCCGATTGTGTAAGGAGAATGACAGAGAGTATTTTTAGGCGAAATCGTTCATGATACTTAATCAATTATCTTGGCAGAATATATTTTCCCCAATCTGCTGAGAAATCATTGGTAGGAACCAATTTTCAGGGGCTGAAATCACACAAAGAGAGGGAAGAAAATCCAAAGCGTCAGAAAAATGCATTTCAGAGATTACTTTTTGTGTCTGTTCTTTGTGTTTGCGTGCTTGCAACTAAAACATCAGAGAAAATAGTTTTTGTTTTAATTTTGGGTAAGATCAGAAAACGAGTTGCCCGTAAACAAGCGCAGTGCAAACAATGCCTTAGTCTGTAAACAGACTACTGGACAGACACATTACATCCGTAATGTATCTTAGTAACCTTTGTTCTAACTGGATATATGTTCGAATCACTTTTACTTATGGTGTCATAAAACTTACCAAAGCATCATAATCCGATCTATAAACAAATAAGTAAAAGCGTAATTACAGACCACAACATAACAACAGTTGATCTTAAATTAATTAGAAAGGAAAATAATTAAATCAATATGTTCAAGGTTCAATCAAATTAGAAGAATATAAAGTGCTTTCACATCAGTATAACACATATTGCTGACAGCAATAAGACACTTATTCCGCTTGTATAAGAAGAGTAGCCAGGGGGAACAAATCTTCCTGAAATAAATATATATGGACTTCTACATTAAAAACAAAAGAAAAGAGAAACAAAAGAACAATATGGAGGAATGACCTTAATAGTCCAATATATAGCGATGGTCTGACAATGGCTACAAGATGACAGGACATTTTCATCAGTGGAATCATGATGGATCATTTTATACTAATTGAGGGTTATGGAACATCGAAATACACATATATCGTTGCTATTTTATTTTTCTGTGTGTGTGTGTGCGTACTTGCGCATGTGTTTTCTTAAGAGTTTGTTGACTGTTTAGTTGGATGAACCAGCCTCCCCTCAAATGAACTTACCAATGCTTGTAAACATGAGAACAAATAACTTTGCTGATCCATATAGGGTGCACAAGTAGTTTTTTCTGATATGGCGGTCGTTGAAGTTCGAACTGGAAAGGTAAGTGTGTCAGCACCTCCAAGGGATTCGGAGAACTTTGATACCAGAAAGAAGAAAAAAAAACCACATGTTTATAGCTATTCCTACACAGAAATGCTTAATAAGCACCTGTGAAATTATCAGTTATTTAAAGTTTCCCTAGTGAAGGCGCAGATTCGGTACGGTGACTTTACTCACTCAGTTTTTAATGCAGCGCACGCTGTGTCTTCTGCCTTAAATCGGTCGATGTACATGCAAATATACTTCGTATACTCTGCCGACGTTTTGGACCCATTTCACGCTGAAAGCGTTCGTTACCACTGTCCTATACATGTCACCTTAAAATTCACCATAACAAAATTACCGTGTTATGAAAGAAATCTGGTTTTATGACCAAGACAATTGTACTCTTTTGAATTCAAAACTCGTGTCTTTCGCTTAGGACAGTGTAATTAACAAAAATAATTTAAATGTCTGTGTTGAGAATTGTATAAATATCATCCAGAACGCATTAAGGAAATGTGTACCACACAGGCATGTTATTATTCGCAATAACGATCCACTTGGATGCATAATGAAATTAGGAAATTAATAATGCAGAGAAAACGAGTGTACGACAAACGAAAACGTATACAAAATCCCAGGCAAGGGTTACTCTATAGGCAAAATAGGAACATGGTTATTAACGAGGTTAGGAAGTCGAAATGTAATTATTACAACACTCTGATGGAAGGTGTCAGGTTTTCACATGAGAACCTACAAGACTGGTGGAAAGTGATTACAGAAATTCAAGGAGAATAAAAAGAGAACTCATGCGAATATTTGGCTGTAAATGATAAGGTTATAAGTGAAGACGAAGAAAAGGCAAAAGTTTTCAACGTTTTCTTTTATGAGCAGTCACTATATAAATGGAAAAGTTACCACAAATTCACGAGTTAACTCTACGAGATTTGATACATACTCCACTTGATGAGATTAAAAATAACTGAAGATGATGGTTATACTGTTTTAGTAGGTTTAAAGGTTGTGATCAAGACTTACTGCACCCTAAGTTGCTGCAAAAAATTGCACAATCAATTAAGTATCCACTACGCTTTTTTTAAATATCTCATTGCAAACTTCAGTAATTCAAGATCACTAGAAAATAGCAAGCTTAGTGCCCTTGCATAAGAAAGGTTCTAAAACGGTTGTGTTAAACTATCGTCCTAGATCTTTATTATGTACTTTATCTAAAGTTTATATGAAGTGTGTCTATAAATACTTGAACAATTATATCGTTCAACACGATATAATTTCACATAATTAGCCCCGGTTTTCATTGTGTGATTCGACAACACATCAGTTAACAGACATTTACAATACAATTTGTTCTGCGCTAGACCAAGGAAAGGAGAATAAGACCGTTTTCTCCGGTATTAGCAAGGCTTTCGAAAGCGTTTGGCACAAAGGCTTGCTCTCAAAATTAAAACGTATTGCTTTTCATGGAAATCTGTTATTATGGTTTGTTTGTTATTTATGTCAAGAAATCAACGAGTTATAATAAATTCTAAATCATCCGATTTTCGATTCATTAATGCTGGAGTCCTCCAGAGGTCCATTTTTGGACCACAATTATTTGTAATTTTCATCAATGGTATTGTGGAGAATATCGAATCATCAATCAGACTATTTGTTCACGATACAGCATATATATAATAGTTGATAACCAGATCGTAGCTGGTGAAATATTAAACACTGATATTCAAAAGATACATAAAAGTCCAGAGTTGGGTTAGTAACATTTAATTTTGCATCCAGAATTTCCTCAAAATGTACTTTCTTAGTTCTGCAAATCAGAATTACATGAGCCATGTCATGAGTTCTCAAGCTTGATTACACATTTCGAAATTGTACTGTAATTTTGACTATATTCCAAGTGCAATTACATCTTCCTTACTGTACTCAAAATGAAATAAACATTAAATTCAATAGCGTGTTTTTGATAATTGCAATTGAAACACTTCATATTTTTCCTGCATTATGATTTCAAATAGTCAATGATAGAACAAACACACTTGCAGATGTAAACACGCATCTCCCGCGCCGCTTCAATCCGATGTATTTCATGTACAATTTGCACAGATGAATCCGGTCCAAAATCACAAACTTTCGTCGAATCGAAACAAAATGCCAAAATCTATTCATTCCAGATCAAATGGAAAAGTTGTTGCTATGCGCATTCATTCACAATATGACTGCAAATTTCAATTTTAACTAGACACGCCATTTTCTTTCGAAAGTAATGTCGAGCGCGCGACCAAGTTCAAATTTATCTGGGCGGAGTTATGTGCGCATTAATAATGTTGTTGTTGTGTAATGATAAATCTGCGCTTGTGTAATACGGCATACATTCAATTACTTTGTTTCTTGTAGTGTATTTTGTTTATATAATTAATCCTTAGGTAGAATAAGAAAATGAGCATATAATAAAAAGGTTACTGCATTTGTATGGAAAAATATGAACTCGTTTTGTCGGATGGATATACTGCACTCCCAAGGTCGTGCAGTATTCCATCCAAAAAACTCGTTTATATTTTCCCATACAAATGCAGTAACCTATAAATATTTGCGTGTCTGAAAATGCAAATATTTACAATAGAGAATAAGGGAACCTATTTGACTATTTATTTTCTCACAGCCATTGCCACGAAACTGGTCACATTTCATTTATAAATTTATTCGAATCTGAAGAAGGTACAAACGTTCTCACAAAAACAAAAAGAAATTGACCATATAAAGAATAACGGTTTAATGTAGTTTTCAATTTTTATTAAGTCACCACTGTTATTCTCCTTGACTTACCAAGTCATGCTCGCGGTAGGAGAGAAAAATTAGTCCCCTCTACCTGTCGTCTATATTAGCTAATTTTTTTATTGATGTTTATTGTTCCATCTACGGTAAGCAGTACCATGGGGAATCGGGGCATATCATACATTTACAGGCACACAGGGAAAAGGGACAAGGGAATATCCTATGTTAAATGGGTCCATATGTTTAACATGTGAATGCTTTTATCAGGGACAAAAGTATTTAAAGAGACATCCCTGAATTGTAATGTTAAAATACTGAATGATATAAGGGTGGATAGTTTAATGGGACAAACGGGAATGGTAATGTTAAAATGGTGATGGGAAAAAGGGTCAACAGGCTATAGAGACAGAGGCAAAATGTAATGGTAATTTTCTGATCGTTTTGGACCTTTCCATGTTGAATAAATTAAGGTGACGTATGGGAAATAAAATGTTTACAGTTTTTGAGTACTATCCAGCACCCGTTTTTATAAATTACAATCCAAACACACCACATATAATATCCAACAACCTCTTTTTGATTACTATCCAAACACAAACCCCACACTCAATCCATACAGACATCCCTACGATCCATCGATAAGGGTATGTAATTTTCACACACAATTCTTTCACACAAATATAAAAGCGTAAAAGTTACATAAGAGTGGAATATGCTATAAAAGAAAGGAACGAAATCTCACAAATATAGCATCCAACACCCCATAAATACTATCCAAAACGCATGTGTGCTGTCTAATAAAACCCCAAACGTACTATCCTACAAAAAGGGTATGATGTAACAGAAGGGAATGAAATCACACAAGCATACTATCCAACACCCGCTTTTTGATTAATACCCAACAACCAGTTTATAAAAAAAAAATAATATATAATTTCAATCAAAAACACACCACATATACTAACCAACATTCTCTTTTTGATTACTATCCAAACACCTCACTACAATCCAATGCCTTCATCACCACTATTAAATTAAAAAGGTTTGTAATGCTGATGCACATACTTTGACACAAACATAATAACTTACAAATGGGGTCATGGTATAAAAAAGGGAGTTAAGTCACACAAACATACTATCTAACACCCGCATTTTGATTACTACACAAAAACCAGTTTTTTTATATAAAAAAATTACAATCCAAACACACCACATATTCTACCAAACAATCTCTTTTTGATTACTATCCAAACACCCCGCTACATTCTAAAGCCCTCATCAACACTATCCAATGAAAAAGTTGGTAATGTTGATGCAAATACTTTGACACAAGCATAATAACTTACAGTTGGGGCAGGGTATAAAAGAAAGGGGGTCAAGTCACACAAACGTTATCCAACACCCCACATATATTATCCAAAACGCTTTGTATAATGTTTAAACACGTTACACCTACTATGCAGCGTAAAGGGTGTGATATAAAAAGAGGGAATTAAATCACACTTAAATACTTTCTAACACCTACTTTTAAATTACTATCCAACACACACACGCACACCGTACTATCCAAAACCCACAGTTTGAGTACTATCCAACAGTCACTTTTTATATAGTACCCAACACACAATGATCTAAAGTACAGTGGTCCGATCACATGCCCAAGGGCAAAATGTGACCCACAAACTACATCCGTAATGTAATTTTTGTGAACCGCGCTCATACAAAATATCTCTTCTCTAATTATAGTAATTACTATAATATACATCATAAATGACCCATGAGATTTACATTTTGATCCATGTGGCACCGGGTGCTGAAGATACTGATGCAACTTGATCTAAGGCACTGTAATTTTGTTATCGAAGCACATGTCGACTCTGAACTTAAGACAAGAGATAACCATAATGTTTACAAAACCATCTTCCTAATTTATCATAATTTCTAGAGTACTCACGATGAAACAAATAACTCAATGCTTTAGGAGACATCCAAGACTAATTTTGAAGAAAATACTGACAATAGTGTCCTCGCATAATGGAATCTGATCATGTAATCTCACATTATTGAATCGAGTCGATACAGCGTGTCTTCACACATCAAGATATTCCATACTGTGATTGCTGGAAAGTAGATAGTTACCCAATAGGTTCATGTCGTATGTATTGATGGCATAGGCTTTAACGTTTTTAGGTTTTTATGATTAAATTCATCTTAAGCATACAATATAGGATTCCAAGAAGCTGCGTATGAACTCTGAGTCAGATAATAATGACGTTCCCACGTATCCATTCCGTTTTTCTTTTGCTTCATCAATTAACATCTGACCTTTTCCTTGAACATTTCTGCAAGAAATGTTCAAGTGTGGCCGGCAGGCATGGTACTCAAACTGTGCCGCAATAGTAAACCATAAGCACTTTGGTGCGCCTATATATTGTGATTGTACGCGTTCACTCTCTTCCAGTTGAAAGATAGACCTCACCCTCTGATTGAACTTTATAACGCGCGTTTGAATTTGTGAAACATGTCAATCTGTTTCGATCCGGTCTAATTCTGTATATACAAGCGTATTGTCACATATTCTCAAGACAAAGTCAGCAGGTATACCATTTATACAACTGTAGAATCTTTCCGCTAGTTTCGAACATGCTGTTTAACTCGGAATACCTAGTCTATGTGAAGGTATCATAGACCATTACAAAGAATCCGAACATGGCTATCTGGAAGTGAAGAATTTATTTATGTGCGAAGACGTTTGAGAAGAGGAACAGTGAAAATGTGTGATATGTGTCAACTAGCTTTGGTTAGCAACCCCAACAAGCCATGTCAGGTCATCCAGACAAGAGAAATACTAATCTTATTTGCCAAAACGATTTCTGTTTTGTGCATGTGTTTATTTGTGTCTATGTTGGTGAAAGCTAAAACTTAAAATCCACTTTACCCCTTCTCTTGTAATATCATGTGCGTATGTGTAAGGGCGTTGTATGTGTCTATAAACACTTCTGAACGTTCTTTGACGTGGTAGTAAGTTTGTGTGAAGTGTGTGTCTTTTTCATACCCCTTCTTTTATAACCTACCCCACTGCTTTGTGAAAGTATGTTTGAAAGCATTTGTGAAAATGTGTGTATCAAACTTAAACCAGTTTCGTTTGGATTGTACGTATATTTGTTTGGATAGTATATGTGGCGTATTGGATTGTAAAGATATGCACTAGATGGTAAATAATTAAAAAAATCAACTTTATACTTTCCATTCTGTTTAGAGTATTTACCCTTTTTCCCACCACCTATTTAAATTTACAAATCCCGTTTATCAAAATAAACTGGAGACCCTTTTTACTTTCACCATATTTAATTTACCTTACACTTTTTTCCCTAATTGTCGTGCATGAATTGCTTTAAAATTTAAAAATAAATGAAGATAAGCTTTCTTTGAAATAATTCTGTACCATTTTCTCGTTGTTACTCTCTGCATAACAGGGTTAGTTTCCAAACTGATCACATACCCATGCTCAAAAGTGGTACAAGTCTTATGTCGATCTCGGAGAAAATAAAGCCTTGGATGCGGACAATTCATGTGGGCTCTACTGTTTATCAGAATTAGCTTCATATTCTGGTGATCTAAGAATAATCCAACAGGAAAGATATATAGTAAAATAAAAATAAAAATTAAACAGCGATGGATTTCGTCACGACGTAATCATAAAGGTAAGCTGTATGTCCATTCTTACATAAGAATGATTATGCTTTAGACTCTGTTCAGCTTAAGGACTTCATCTATATGTTGAAGTATACATTTCGGATAGAATGTGGATGCCATTTTAAAGATAATTAATCGAATTGATTAGATTTAATTTTTTCCAAAGCTGAATAATGTGCGATTCAAATTATAGCGTTTTCGCTGTCAGTAACATATAAGTCGGATTAAAATCAGGTCTCCACTGTCCTTCATCTAAGACAGTGGAGCTCGGATTCTAAAGACTCACGGTACTAATTCAGTTCCCATAGTAAAACTATGCAAACACCATGATATTAAAACGTCAATAACTTAAATTTTTTGAGTGCTCATCATCAAACCTATATTTATCAGTATAGATGAAACCTGGATGTCAGCTTCTATGTAGAGGAAAGGATATGAGCCTCGGCATTTTCTGGACCTGCAAGTGTTTGAAACATGTGCTTTCAATACCGCACCAAAGAGTAAGGTGATAGTTTTAGTAATGAGGGTTAAAAACTCAAGACTTTTAAATGACTGAAATTCCATCAATAAAACAACGTCTCTATTTTTTTTCACTTACAACTAGGATAAGCTCTCAAAAGATTCTTTTTCCTAAAACATAACTTATATTATTAACCAATCTTGGTAAGCCAAACCCATATATACTCTGTTTTATGTTCAACCATTTCCAGGCTGGTTCCCATTTTACATATCATTAGTACCGTGTGTCCTTAATGAGACTGATCAACAGAGAAATCTACAAATTCGTGGAACGAGACATGCGAGTTACGTCCCTTTGCACTGACTCTGTAGTCAATGTGGTTAAAAATGGACCACGCTCAAATATGCCTCAGAGAGGAGGCGCTCTCCGTTTTCCTATTTTGCATAGGTTAGAATTTTAAGAAAAAGAATTTCGCCGGGTGTCCTCACTGGTTATACTGGCTATTTAAAAAGGACCTTGTATATCTTAGGTATTATTCAAAGAACCTTTAGTTCCCTTTATATTGGTATATGATTGATTGGTGTAATATGGCTTATAGATTATACAGCTTGGTCTTACTTCAAATGTGTATCTTTTAAAAAACCTGCTAGCTCCGCTTGGTCATTTTCACTTCCTGTACTTCAGAGATATATTGTAAAAAGAAAAAGAGCGATAACGTTTTTACATTTTACATATTTGGTAATTCATTCATTGCACTTTCAGAAGCTGTTTTTGTCTAGTCTGGCAAATTTCATTGTCCCTATTTTAATAACTGCTAAACATAGCGTACTTTAGACTAATTCAGGCTGATTTTTTTTAGCACAAGTGAGCAGTCATTTTAGTTAGCCGTGCTTTGATCATTTACAATCTCTTCAAGTACAATATCCAATGATATTTCAGTCACAGCACATGAAAGTAACATAGAGGTATGCCAACATTCTCTCATTTGAGTATGTTGCAAATGTAAGCAACTTCACCTTACACTCACCAATTTCTCAGAAGTTCATAAGATCTGGAGAGCGTCCCCAGAGCAATTATAAATCAAGAAAATGTGCATAAAGTTGTCTCATTTCGTGGTACTTTTGAACAATTACACAAAAGGACTATGTCTTGCTTACTTTGCAAGTACAAGTGGCGAAATTGCTAGTAAACGTAGACCATTGAACCCCAAATAACATCTGACCTTGGAAGCTGTTTAATGATCAAGTTTAGCTATAATGGCTGTAAAAGCGTCGACTCAGGTATATTCGTACCGTCAGGAAAAATATACATCACAAAACAAAACCAGAAATTAAACAGCGATTGATTTCGTCACGACGTAATCATATAGGTAATCTTTTATTTTGTGATCTATTTGCAAGTTACTTTGCCTTTTCAATAACACCTTTCCCATGAGATTGATGCATCCTCGTCTAGAATCAAGATCCGGTATGCCTTTCCTCCGGATCCATTATATTCCAAAGTTCCAGTATTACAAAAATAGCAATATCCGCGAAGCCAGAAACGCCTACGTGTTGCGGAACTAGTTGCTGTAGAGAATAGAGCTAATCAAAGACCAGTCCAGCGATTTCAACACGTGTGGCGATGATTTTGTCACAGAACATCTTGGGCTGCAGAACTGATATTGATTATTCAACAATTTGAGCCTTTTAGATTTTTGTAGTCGTTGTAATGGTTATGAACCATTTTCACTATCGATTACATGAGAGATACAGAATCGAACTTTAGAAAAAATAGTTTCCGTGCTGAGAAAGAATGATATAAAACGGTTGCCATTGGTGAAGGCACTTCAAAATTGCCATCTGCCATCACGTCATTCTGAGGATGAATGTTGTGGATGTTTTATCTATTTTTCAGAAGAAAACCAAAAATCTTGAGTTATCTTGCTTCATTGTTAGCAACAATATTGATCTCCCCTGACCTGCCAAGGCATGGAATAATAATGATGTTACTCACATGTATGTGTATGTATGTATGTATGTATGTATGTATGTATGTATGTGTGATTGTGTGTGCGTGCGTGCGTGAGTACGTGTGTGTGTGTGTGATCTGGATTTTTAACGTAGCTTTTACAATTTTTCCAGTGAATATCGCCACAACGTCTGCAGTGTGGCAGGTTACAGTGATGACTAGCACTGGGGCATCATGCCACAGACATGTAGCATCATGTCCCACCCAATCACATTATCCTAACACCAGGCCGTCATCCCTAAAACTAACTTCTAAATGATCGATGTATGTTCTAAATTTAACCGAACAGAATACTTTTGAAAAGTCGATAATTCAAACTGTCCGATCAATGGAGTCATATCTACGAGTTATTTCATTTTAGTCGGCCCTCATAATAAAATAGTTATGAATAAATCTAGGCATTAAAGACGACTTAGTTTATGTACATTGTAGATTTTTACCCCGAAGTAACTGGTTATATAAACACATAATTCCGTCTCTATTTTCCTGACCTCTGTAAAATTTTCATTAATTTCTTCATAGCCAGAAAAAGATGTATTAAAAAGATGTGGCACGCAATACTCGTACAAATGCAAAGAGTAAACAAGCTACGGGTTATATTTTATTGTCCAAAATTTGAGATGTGCCGCTTTTTTAAACTCACAAATTATAACTAAAATCCTGTATGTATTTTTTTTTAGTTTGAGAGACCTTGCCCCAGATCCTCCGATAACAATTGACCTGCCTACGTACCATCCAATCAATCAAACTTCCAAATATATCTATCCACTTACGTCCACACCCGTACCTACCTCTCTGCTTGTCTTTCTATCCTTTTTCACCCTTTTCCCCTTCCATCCATCCATCCATCCGTCCGTCTATCTATCTATCTCTCTACCTACCTACATACCTATCTATCTATCTATCGGTTATTATGGTAAAGACTGACATGTAGTTAATAATACTTGAGAAACTACGTATATTGATGTACAATGGGCTTGGTTTAGTACGAAAACAGTCTTATAAAGCAGCTAACTAGTACACATTGTGAACTTTTAACAATACGTTACCTTTCTGCGATACAAGTGGACAACGCGTGCTAAATGTGTAGGGTATTCTTATCACATGACATGAATTGCGTGTTGTTGTTTTTGGTTTAAGGCCATTTCTCAACGTAGGATAGGTTATGCAGTGGCGTCGCTGGGGGGGGGGGGGGGGGTGCGGACCGCACCGGGTAACACCATCTCAGAGGGGTGACACCAAAATGAAAAATTGCAAATTTTACAGAGCACACACTGCTCGGTCTAATCGGATTTCATAAGCGGATAACCGATCATAGTTAAATACATGACTAGCAGGCACTGCAGTGGCGTCGCTAGGGGGATGCGGGGGGTGCGGACTGCACCGGGTGACACCATCAGAGGGGGTGACACCAAAATGACATTACTAAGGATTCTGTATGGTCTGTTACGGAAGGAGGACCATGGGGGTGACACCATGAGCTACCGCACTGGGTGACACCAACCCGAGTGACGCCACTGAGGTTATGCATGACGGCCGCTATAAATGGTGGAGAAAGAACCCAGGGAAAACAATGATAAGAACCACCGACCCATGAGAAGCTATTAATAGTTTTCTCACATATCCACATTTACCGAGCCCGAGACTCGAACCCACGCGGACAGAGGTGGCAACCCACCCATCCCTCGAATTACTTGTATCATGTGCCTCGACCAAGATAAACACGATGTTGGTGTAGTTGAAATTTTATGACTGTTACAGCTTGAAAGTGACACTTGTTTGCTGAAATTCCTGAAATTAAGCTGTTCCAAAGACAGTTCCGAAAATGTTCTTTCCTTGAGTTAAAAGATTGGTGGATGCGGGTTGGGATTGAGGGTTGTGAGAGTGATATTGGTCAGTTTATTTGGATGACGTGTTTCGTTCACTAAACCCAAGTAGACAAAATAAACCAGCTGTAAAATAAAGTCCTTTATACTTTAAAAAAAAGGAATATTGCCAAACATTAGGAATATCTTATTAAATGTTTGACTTATGGAACATCATATCTATTTTCCTTCCAGCTCTCACAAAGTCTATTACATGTGGTAATGTTTGAAAATACCATGATGCCCTTATTTAGGAAGAAGGCAAAGCCTATCCGAAGGGAATCGATAACTTTTGACATCAGGAAAATATCAAATATCTAATGAACTTAGTTGATTAGACAAGAATTCGCTGTCGCTGTTTCATGTTTACTTTATTAATAATGAGTTGGGTTTTTTTTTTCAAGATCTGATATTGACTGCTGCATGGTGGATTTACTTCACCACTCCTATGTTTACTAAAGTTCCATTGAACACTTTTTGTCGTGTACTGTGCGCTTTTTCATGGCCGGAAAGGGTTTCCGGCCCCTCATTTGCATTCGCTGTTCTAGAAATCGGAACAGTCGAGAAAGAACCGTAACAGAAATAAAGAACAACAAGAAAAAACAAAACAAAACAACAAAACAAAAACAAATTGGTTATTTTGTAAAAAGAAGGAACGAAAAACTTTTACAGTGGGTGCAAGTAAATTTTGCTGTAAAACAAATTTAAAGAAAGTTTGAGCCCGAGATGATTTCGCATGTACATTTAGAACTCGTAACACTCTCAAACTAGTGATCATCGTTGACAATAATTTACATTTGTTTATTGAAGAGCTTTAGGTCAAATGAGGTGGTCACCGTCTATGCACAGTTTCTATACATCTGAGTCAAACAATATCGATGCTATTCTTGAATTATAGCCACATTACAAACTACCGACCCCAGATCAGGAGCGTAAAAAAGGGAAGACGGGGCGGTGGCCCCAGGCGATAAAGGTTTCAGCGCGCCAAAACCACGGGTGCCCGAGGTCTTGGGGCGCCAAAACCCCTTTAGACCGTCATTGTCGCTCCGGGCCCCATTTACCCTTAGTAAGTCACTACCCCCATATATGGTACTTTTTGCATGATTTAGTGTGTGTGTGTGCGTGTGAGAGAGAGAGAGGGGTAAAGGGGTGGGTGGCAAATGACCGGAAGGCTGACAAACAGCGAAAGAAAGAAAAGGCATTATACTGCGAGAGGAGTACAGTATTAAGTGTTTCTGTTTCAGATGAAAATACTGGTCTATGTCATCGGGGCAATTATTTTCCTTCTTTTCTGTGTCTGTGTGCGTGAAAGAAGCGGAGATCCATGTGTGTGAAAGGCGGAAAAACACAATTCACTATACCATGTTATCTGATATGACGTGATTTTATTACAAACTTAGAAATATGTAACAATATAAACGTGACAACATCCTGACGTGATTATGTGGGGCGTCTACGTCGGGACGCAAATTATTGCACGTAACAGTGAATTTGATGACCAAAACAATGAATTTGTATCAATGGACCCAGGTAAGGGCCTGATACTCAACAAATCATGAGAATTACATTCTGCTCTGAAAACAATAGGTATAAAACTGACGTCTGTGTAAGACTATGTTGACGTAGAAAATATATATGCCCCATAAGAACAATGCAATCTGAAAGAACATATTAATAACATCAATTATAGATACAGAATATATTTGACTATCTGTACAATATTTAACAAATGATGCACATTACCTTCGTACGAAAATATGGAACTGCTATTCAGCTATAAGAAAATAAACGACAAGTCCAGAACCCTTCATTTCAATACTACTGACACAACCCACTACTATATATATATATATATATATATATATATATATATATATATATATGTATATATATCTGTATGTGTGTGAGAGAGAGAGAGAGAGAGAGAGAGAGAGAGAGACATAGAGGGCTAGCTTTACAGAACATCTCAAACATGGGTCTTCAATGCAACCTGTGAAGTTTATACTCCACCTGGTGAAATCTAAGTGTAGGTGTGCGTAGATTTTTAGCTTGACTGAAAATATGCTGGCAACTTTACCATCGAATCCACAGATTTAGTATATTTTTGAGGGTAAAGGTAAAGGTCCACCCACCACCTAACAAAAATTAAAAAAGTATTTTCAGAATACATTTTAATTATAAGTTATTCCTAATGTTGAAGGAATGTTTATCGTCTGGTTTTATATATATATATATATATATATATATATATATATATATATATATATATATATATATATATATATATATATAAAGAGAGGTCTACAATTCAAGGATGTCTAAAGAGGTTAGAGTCCTTGCTTGTTTATCTCTTCAGGGCATTTAGTGGCCAATGCCTTGTATTCATTAAAATAAATGTTGGGGATATATTAGTCTGTTGAAAAGTATCAAAAGTTGTTTATCAAAAGAAAGTACATCTGATAAGCATTGACTAAATCACGACAGGTGAGATTCTATGACATTAAAACATGTGTATTAGCTGAAATACAACTGGCAGGATGTACGAAGAAAGGCCATAATCACGGTCAGCAGACGGCTTTAAGTCGTGTGATCATTGTCTGACTAATGGTATCTGAAGACAAATGAAGATGACATTTTAATCCGAAAAACCAAGTTGAAAATCAATCAACTAATTCAATATAACCATTTTTTTAAATCTTTTAAAAGTATAAAAAAAAAAACACAAATCAGAATTATTTACTTAAGCTGTTTTTTTTCTTCACCCAAATCGTCCCCCACCCAAAAAACTTCCATTTCATAATATGATGCGCTGCTATAGTTGCACCCCTCCCATTTCCACCCAGTCTAGATTTGCCAATCATGGAATAAGCAAAATTGCTGAAATACAGAAACTTAATTCCTACACAACGTGAATAGCTGTTGACAACGTTTGTTTGAACCTTATCCTTTTAACTTTAAGGAGAAATCGTACCCGGAAGCTTTATAAAATCATGGTAACTATCAAGGAGAGAAAATATGGGAGACGTTCTGTGAAGAAAATCAGTACAATTATATTTTAACATTAAATGTATTTTCTAAAAGAAAATAAGAACTACGGGTAAAATGGTAGCTTTGGAAGTGGATGTTTGAACTTATACGAATAAAATGGTTACTAACCGATAGTTGTGACTATGAATCACATAGGTACTGAATGATTCCAATTCAAACACTGCATACAAACTTCATTTTATACTTACATAAATCCATGAATAAATAAATATATATCCACAACTGCCAATGTACATTTAAATGCATTTTTGTGTCTTCCTCAAATTTCAAACACAGACGTGGATCTGGAGGAATCTAGTATGTGATCTCGTATATTTCTTATTTTACCACTGTCGGCACTCTTGTAGAGGCGGTGCCCAAACTTCTCTTCTTATGCAAAACCCGACTTATTTCAGTTCAAAAGACAGTTCTCTAATTTGGTCAAAAAACTGACCGTGTCAACAGATTTGCTACGTCCAAAAAAGATACAAGTAGGCAAGTATTATTATTATAATGTAAAAAATATGACACAACCCAAGCAAATTACAATGTGATTGAGATTTACATTGATATCCAAATAATACATCTAGAATACTAAAATAAGATAATCAAACGTGGAGCATGATATGGTAAAAAGATTATCATCTACATAAAGTATAAAAATATACGATATACGTCTCAATATGGTAAATAAACATTGTCTTATTATTACATTTATTACACTGTCTTATTAACACATTTATTACATTTCTCACATTTGCAGCCCTTGCGGATAAAGGCTACCTTCTGAGATCAAATGTAATCTTGCAAAGCTAGCTCGATTTAAATGAGACATTTTCCCTAACTAGCTTGTGGAATGAGATCCATGTCAGCTAACTCGCACCGTGGAATTAAATTTCCGAAGATAATCTCTTCCTTAACAACGAGACATAAGTGAGTCCTAGATAGCTCACCTGAAATCGACCTAAAATCCAATGCAAGAGCTGTTGGCCAAGAACTCTGGATTAGTGTAATGCTTGCTAACATTTAAGAGTTGTTAAAAGTTTTAGCAATGTCGACCAGATTGGACGGCGGCTGGGCATAATTTAAAGGGAATAACGCCACGATGCTTTCTGTGTGAAATGTCATCACCTTGTACTGACCGGATATTGATAAGTCATTCAAAAGGTTTCGTTTTGTAATTGTACTGACAATTACAATATTGAATAATGGATCAGCGTAATTCTTTCCAACAACTGAAAGGCTCCTACGCTAGGATGCTTTCTTTAGAATTTCATTAAATTCGTTTGAACAGTTCGATTTGTAGATCAAGTCAGTTTTAAATTGGGTCCAATCTGATGACAGAAAAGCACCAATTGTAAAACTTGAACATGCTTTTGTAAAGTTAAGTTGAATTCTGTTCAGTATTTCCTTAGAAGAAGCTATTTTAAAACTTGACCTTTTTAGTAACAATACTGATTGTGGATTGGCATCATATATAAATATCATTGATACTTTCGGCCAAATGTGGTCCAGTTATGTCGAGTTGTGTATGAAGACATGGCTAAAAAGCTATTTATAGTTTTAATTAAGTGTGGTCATATCTTACGGCAGATTGGGGTCATTTGCACAATTACTAAAGACCTTTCATGAAAGAATGCTTTTGTCAGTTTTGATCAATTCTGTTCCGTGGTTTATGAAAATTATTTTCAAGGTTTAGTAATAGTGGCCACATCGGAAGGCGGACCGGCGCAATTTTTACAAATTCTTAATGATGGAATTCTTTCTATCATGCTTGGTCCAATTATGTTACGCAGTTTTGACAAGTTGCTTATAAAGGTTTTTCTATTTTTAGGAATGGTAGCAATATTTGATTAATCGATATCATACTTATCAGCTTCAAAGGCCTTTATGGAAGTAGACTTTTTTCTGTATAACTGGGTCAAATTCTGTGCAGTTGTTTTCAGAGCGATACCGTTAAAAAGTCTATCTTTAGTAACGGCTTCCATGTTTATATGGTGGATCGGCATCATTTGTACAAGCATTATAGACCAATGTGCTAGAACACTCTCTGTCAAGCTTAGCTGAAACTGGTCCAATGTTTGTTTTTTTTATTAAGAAGGTGAAATAGCAAATGTTAACGGACGATGGATGAAGAACTATGGTTGCAAGACAATATCTTGAGCGAAAAATTGTTGTGACAAAAGTTAATTTAAGATATCAGTATCAGCACAACTAAATAGAATGGTTACCCATGATACTTGGATCCTGACCCAAGCTGTCGAGTAATAAATTTATCAGATTTGGAAAATTGTCCCGAAAGTCACAACCTTACAGCGGAAAATTAGCTTTACAATAAATCCGATTCATAATGCAATGAGATGATAACGGGAAGCTTGTTTTATATTGCTACAGATTTGAAAATAATATCCACTAGCTACGCAAAAAGTCTGACTCAGTCATCACGATCCACATTAGTGTATTTCGACTTTATCTTTCATTTAAAATTTATTGAAATACTTTCATTCACGCCTTTCTTTAGAGGAAACAAAATACACGAATCGGAGGAACTTAAATAACTATGTCAGAATAAGGATAATCTATCAGTACTCTGAAGAGAAATTTAAAAAATCAATAGCGAGTACATATAACTTCATGTTAGGAACTGACGGAAATGAGGTTAACTTGAGTGTATGAACTCCATTGATTCCAATGTTCTGAAGAATGGATCAAGTGATGTTTGGATTTAAAATCTGAAATTAATGATAGCCATATATATCTCAAGTTTGCTAACGTGGCAGGAGAAGTTGTTGAAACCAAAACCAAATTTTTTCTCCTGGATGTCAAGGATCAATTATAATTTGAAAAGAAACAGCGCCCTGTACCAGATGTATAAACAAACAAAGGTATTTCCAAGCGAATCGAACTGATCACTATACTCAATAATTCACTGAGTAGATCCATATTGTCTATCAATAATTTCAATAATTCTCCATTTTAACTCAAAATATGAAGTTCATTATCGAGAAAGTTTAGATAAATAACAATAAGAACTGTCATTTTTATGCTTAAGAATAGACTTCCATGTTTCGTCACGCCAAAAACTTAGTGATTAAACAACGACCTTCAATCGAATACAGCTAAATATTCATTTAGCAAATATATGTTCAACGACAAAAATAACCAATATATATGCCCAAACATTGAAGCAGAGGATACAATAACAAATCAATCCGCGTAAATCTCCCGCTGCCATTTTTAAAAGGCCTCAATGAACGTAACAAGATAAACAGGCAAAAGGTAGACTTTCTTCCAGGACACCACACCTAATGAACAGAAAAGAAAACGCCAAAGATGCCGGTAAAACTTCATATAAACTTACTCACTGCATTGATCCTGATGCGTTATACAAAAGGAATTAATGTTAAATGTGAAACCATTACACCACATACAATCTGACGATGTCCTTCCGTTGTAATTTTATAATTCGTAGCAGTAAGGATTTCTAACCGAAGTAACAAGATTTAAATGGCGTGTGCTTTAGACAAGCAATGATAGTAACTAATGGAATAAATACCGGCAGAGTATTTAGAGTTGCCCTACTTCGTCTACTTGTAATCGCTCTTTTTGAATCAAATGAAATTATCTCGCTATCTGCGAAGAAAGTAATTTTGTAGACTGACTTTCAGGCCATTCAGCTTCATAATCAGTTCGCCATGAGTAAGTGTTGGCACTGGTTGGAATACGGAACCTTACTTAGATTTAAGCCTTCGATGAAAGATTTGTGGTTTTCTGTTGATCTTGGAACGGAATTCATGGGCGAATGCACAGGAGATGTCAAGGGTGATGACATGGGGGAATGCAGAGGGGACACCCCGGCTTGGAAATCCAGGTTGGCCGTCGGCACAGAAAATGTAGCGCTAAACTGAGGACTTGATGAGTTGTGACATTGGATGTCGCCATAGAGACCCATCTGGCTTTGTGGATGTTGTTGATGCAGCTGGGATTGTTGTAGTTGGTAATTCAGTTGCTGTAGCTGTTGTTGCTGTAGCTGATATTGATGCTGATGTTGTTGCTGTTGCTGCATCATTCTTTGCTGCTGATCTATCAAGAATTCCACCCTGGGATCCCTTGGGGATAGAGAGCGTGAACGTGAAGGACTAATGAGGCCTTCATCGGAAAGGGTAACGGTCTTCTGGCGGAAATAATTACCGAAGTCGGTAGGGGAAAGCCTCGTCGGTCTTTTGGCATTCGTCTTTAATTTTGTGGATCCAAACTTGGTTTGTGCAAAAGTTGCTGTGGTGAACATTGGGATGATGGAGCCCTGTTTAGGCGGATAGCTTGGACCCGCAGATGACTGAGAAGAGCTAAAGAGTCCAACAGAGGGCGATGTAGATTGGCTGACCGGCCCAATGGGCCAGTTGCTGGGAGAGACAGATGTAGATGGTGACACACTTCCTGGTGAAATATTTAAGCTGCCCAAGGAAGCTGACAGGCCATCGATTGGCTTGAAGCACTGAGCATCAGGATTAAATCCCCGATTTGTTGCCTGAACCTCTCGGTCCACGACTTCATCGTCCGCCTTGCGGTCACTATAGAGGATCTTGATTTGTCCCTTTTCTCCAATTTTGTAGGAAACTTCATTTGGGTCTATCCATAGAGTCAGGTCCTGTGGCAGATAACTCTTGATTTCTTCCATGTCCAAACCGCACGAGATTGCTGCTTCCATGAATAAAATGTCCATTTTCTGTCCTGTGACTTTCACGCATCTGAAACCAGATCCTTTAAAGGGTTTATCTGGGTACCAGTGCCCTTCAAATCTTTTCTTTAACCCCTTTTCAAGTTCTTCTCCAAACATGTCAACGCGCCGGCGGGGTAGCTTGTTGTAGAGATATGAAATGACAAAGTTGAGCGCAACTGAAACTTCGACATGCATCGTGGAATGTTATAATCGTCAGTCTCTGGTTACTCCGTTTAAATTCCTCTTTGCTTTGTCGAACTGTCTGGTGGGACCTGCAGGAGAAAGAATATACACTTTTAAGTTTGAAATAAATGACTTTCAAATAAAGAGCTTTGCTTAAATAAAGAAGAAAACATTTACTACATGGCATGAGTAGACAAAAGAAAAAGTACCTTCCAGGTTCAATATGCTTGTTTGGAAAGAGGAGAAAAAATGATAGGTTGGTCCTTAATCAATCCATGTATAAATATTTAAAAAATCGAACATATCTGTATAGAAGGAACCTGATGACGTTACTCCTGAAAGGCACACCGCAACAATCAATAAAAAAAATGCAGTATTTCATTTACCATGAAAAGTATATACTTTTATATCCAGCTTACTCATACTGTGCTCTATTTTCGCCGCCTCAGAATTATTTGGTAATCAGCTTGCAAGGCAAACATGAACCTTAGTAACAGTATCAGACGAATGCTGACGTATATCATAATTATTAGCAGCTTGCGGCGTAATGTAATAATGTGCCTTTCATACACGTGACCTTTATTATTTGCATAGGCTGACATTAGGTGCATACTGTCCTACACAATTCAGCACAAGGGCATTGTATCTGCCCATGGAAGCCTTTATGAGCTTTTTCCATGTGGTATCAGAAAACTCTAAGAAATGTCAAATTATATAGTTGATAACGATTAATTACAAATGTCAAGTTTCCTAGACAGATATTCTGAAGGGATTCTAATTTAAACGATATATATATATATATATATATATATATATATATATATATATATATATATATATATATATATATATATATATATATATATATTTATGTGTGTGTGTGTGTGTGTGTGTGTGTGTGTACAGGCCCAGCCCTAGGGCAAAGCGCTTTCGGGAAATCAACTCCGCAATGCAATTATTTTGCATGGGGCCCCGTTCATCGTTTGCTGCCTTGGGCTCCGCACATTCTAGGACCGGGCCTGTGTGTGTAAAAACACAAGATCCACTTATAGAGGCTGTCTGTGCTTGATGGATGTTAAGGATATAAGAATTAATTAAAGAACGTGAAGGATACAAGACAAGCTTTTAAGATAATACAATGGCCTAAATACTCATCCGAAACAAGAAACGAATGTCTGCGTATGCGTGTTTTGAGAGAGAGAGAGAGAGAGAGAGAGAGAGAGAGAGAGAGAGAGAGAGAGAGAAGAAGAAGAAGAAGAAGAAGAAGAAATTTAAACATTCAATATGTATTGGATCAAAGTGGGTTAAAATACCAGCTGTTGAACCCGCTCCTTTCAACCTCCAGTCTTTTGATCGATAACCTAATCTCTTATCTCGTCATTCAATATAGGATTGACACGCCGTATGTAACTAGATGTCAAGACTTATCGGAACCCTAACTGATCGGCCGGTCAATGTCCATTCACATCAATATGCAACAATTATTTACAGGTAAGGTAGGTTCCGGGTCTAATGCAGTTTCACATAAGGTTTTTTTGTGTAAAGAGAAGCCATGGGAATTCTTAGCACGCATGCGCTAATTAACAGACATATTTTCAGATACCTCGGTTCTAAATGATAATAGCGTTTGGTGACGTTTACAGAACTTCTACCACCGCCACTCAGTTTCATTGGGAATATCTGCAAGTTCAATCAAAAGTATCACGTAGAATGAAAATGAGTTTTGATGTATGATCTTGGAATTATTCTGAAACAGTGGGAAAGTGTTACTGATTACTAATGCACTTTATAAAACACATTATGTATTAGGTCTTCTCTCAACAAAACACGGGTACGGTTTTCTATTAACCATGACATTTACACCTGGAAGGTTTCAAAGCAAAGACGTGATCGATTTCATTAAAAGTCCTACGCAATGAGCACTAAAATTAGTATCACCTATCTAACAAGGCTTCATAATGTCTTGAAAAACTATAGTTCAAGGATGTTTGTTTCTGCGGGATCAATATATATGGTCGTGTTTAATTTAGTGGCATTATCTGATGTGGCGAGGACACTTTAGACTACATGGCAATTTTCGAAAGACAATACAACCATCCAGTATTTATTGCTGAATATATATTCTCCAGCACAGCACGGAGTATGGTTTGAAACTGACAAAATTTAAGGTTTTGATTGTAACGATTTATGTAAATTTTTATCATAATAAATGTAAGAGATTATTTTCATTCATAAAAAAATAATCAAAATTTTATACCCAGTCTATGTAGCCAATATTTAGATTGATTATTATCGCATCATGTGACGCTGCCATTTTAGTTATTAGCTCATAACACTAGAAAGGAACTACGTGTGTATTCATGCGCCATGACAAGATTTTTAAACAAAAGTGAAACCACAGATCTGTTATTTAATTCTCTATAGATTCATTATTATTTTTGTTATCACTATCTGTGATTATAATAACTGCCTTTTACAGGATTCACGAAGTCTCGAAGCATAAAAATCGATTACAAAGTATGTATCAACAGATTTTGCTTCGCTGCAATCATTCATGCAGTGGGTAATTAATCTTCAAGCTTCACGACTTCATGAATACTGTAAACCATGAAGTACAATTCCTAAATGAATACAAGGAAAACTACTGTCTTGAATACTTTACTGTTATAAGACAATAAAATGCATGTTTTTCGTTGATATGTAACATTTTCAACATTACATTAAAATTCTTTTAAAGCAGTTTTTTGGAACAAAGATAAAACAAGAGGAACATGAATGAAGAAAAATTGATGCTAATGAACAAATAATGATGAATATTACATTTCTAAGAAAGATGGACCAGCAAAACATCACTAAAATAAAAAGAGTTCATAATAATAACATTCTCAGCGACTAACCGAAAACATTTGAAGTTTATTATTTTTTTCTTTCATTCCTATATTTAAGAAGTGATGAAAAGATCCCCTACCGTGAAAATCTCGCCTGGTGTTAAAACTGTAATATTTCCAAATATTCATATGGTAATATCGTTTCCATGTGTCAACTTCAAATAGCCACTGCGAAAATTGGCCCTATCCCACGAGCCAAAGTCTCTACAAGTTCCCCGTGAAAAGACTGGTAATATTCATTCACACTATCTGGTTTTGTATGGCTTGTTTGATTGTCTGACGTCAGCATCGCTTCCGGTTTACGCTAAAAGTTACAGCCGGAAGCCATACCAACGTATTTAATTTTGCAGGTGAAATCTTTCGATAAAATTAATACTATTTGATTGATATCGATCATGTTCTTGCAAAATATTTGATTGATCGCCGTACTGCCAAGTCGTATATGTTCCGGAGGTGCGGCCGCGTTGCATGTGATTATAGGTGAAAATGTCTGCGTTGCCACGGGCGAGATTGTGCCTCGATTCAGGTGTTCATGTTCCCATACTAAATAAAACTATGATGTACACCGTATATACATTTTCAAATGAATGAAACTAGGCGTAATACATTTTACTGATTAAGTAGAACCAGTTTTATAAACAGATGGCCAATACATCACTACAACCAACGAAAGTCATTCGTTTTTTCAGTAAGTGTACATGGCTGTTTTCTTGACAAACGACACCTTATTTAATATCAGACAAATAAGAGAATGTCTCTTCATTTCGAACAAAAGATCAGAGACGGTACATTTCCAATGTTTATGTGTATTTTTGGAGTTTCACAGCACAACAACACTTTGAAGATTATATATCGTGCCGAGGCAAGTATATCAGAGTGTATGGCCCAGGGACACATCACGTATCTGATATGCATGATGGTGGTCACTGAACCCATACCCTTCTGAGCAGGAGCTGAACGCATTAGCCATTCATCCACCGACAAATGGGTTTAAATATTTGAAGAAAAAAAAATCACAAGCTGATATTTCGTATGGATACTACTTCGAAATTCATTTGAAATTCCGATGTATACTTAATCAGCATGTCTATCATTCAGCATGTGTGTGCGTGCGTTTGTGTGTGTGTGTGTGTGTGTGTGTGTGCGTTTGTAAAAGGCGCGAAACGGGGACATCAGTGTTAATACACACCAACAGACCGAGGACACACCTCGAAACGGGGACGTCCCCGTTTTGTAATGAACAGGATTAAAACATTTATGTAAACATAGACAAATATATATAATATATTTTCTATTTTTACACAGAGCAGTATCGATATATTTTATTAATGGGTAGTCCAACGTTCATAACACATTTAACCAAATCAGATCGGGAACGCAAGAAAACTGAATAAAAGGTTTCATGCAGATATTATACACGGTTTTTACGATGGACAAGAGATTCTAGCAATTCATCTGTATTTGTATATTTTATCTCCTATTTAACCCTGAGCCATGCACATTTGGATTTGGATAATATACTGGAAAATATCAACATTGATTTTAGTTCATTCAAATGTAGTTAGAAATATAATAACGAACAGTCTAAATGGTAACCAAAACATAATACCATTTCTTTCCAATTAACCGCATTAGAGTTAAATCCGACAAGTTAAGATTGAGCCAATAAGATATAAAAAGAACTTTTGTAAGGACTTGTAGATGGCACCAGCCACGACGCTAAAAATACAAGTTTTCATACACATATTTAGTATTTCTCGATGTATCATAAATGTGCATGTTGGATGAAGTCTAAATAATGTGAAACAAAACAATCAGATAAATTCTGTTTGACTCCGGTAAATTATCGAATATTTCTCATTCTTTCCTCGTTTAGTCAGTACATTTTTATACTCTCTCTCTCTCTCTCTCTCTCTCTGTTACTTCTGTCTATCTTTATTCCTTCTTGATCGCTTCATTTCTTTCTTGCCATAAGTCCCTTGTTTCCCCTATTTCAAAGGACCCGATAATAACAGTCGTAAATTTTTTTCTAATCAATCAATGACTACAAGTACGCAACATTAAATTCACAACTGACTTCACACAGCGAAAGGCAGAACATTAATACTTTTACATGCAAGAGGTATATTTACATGCAAGAGGTATATTTAGTGAACAAATGAAACAAACTATAATAATTTCCTTCTAATTAATGCATACGACCAATATCACAACTACGCATTAACATTACAACTTCACAATTTCCCGCCTACCTCACAACTGCAATGTTTCTCCTTACTATATTTCCGTAGCGTAGCGCCGGTACTTAACTATCATACAATACAAATCACAACTCAAACACCAAACACCAGGAACTATTTTTCCTACGCTACCTGAAGTCAGTCAAACCATGATTTAAAACCTCGTTTCTCCAGTAACTCTACACCATATTTACCATCAGAGTAAGAACAAGAGGTGTATCCAGATAACGGGACAGCCATTTCTCAATCATTCCATTGTACGATTTACCAGTCTCTATAATGAATACTGCACATGGAATCAATCCACTCAATTAGATTTTAATAGAGACTATTTGGCTCCAGGAAAACTTATGCGGCTCTGACCTGAGCTCAGTAAAACTAAACCATGCCATCATACAAAATAAATTTTTGATTTGTTTCATATCGAAGAGATCTTATCATGCATTGGCTTATTAATGAATGGTGGCATTAAAGTGGCAATTTTTAAAAAATATAAAACAAAGTTAAAAATGTGTTATTTTGTGGGACATTTTAAATTTTAAACCGTAGTCTTGCCAATAAAATTATTTTAACTGAAGATTGGCATGCAGATTTTTTGTTTTTCGTTTTAGAAGAAGGAATGCATTCTCTGTATTTTCACACAACTCTTGACAGTTTAACTTATTCAAACTCCTGGACGTACATTTTTACTTATATATACAAGAAACATTATATAAAATTCAACATGATAATTTTAATTTTGTTTGTTAATATGGATGGGAACTATGTGCATGAGGTGAGATTACTGCAGTATTTTGATTGAATTGATTTCTATTTAGAATCAAAATACATACTTATTGACTGTCCCCTATCTGATTGTATAATTTCTAACACTGTGTATATGTGTGTGTCCCCGTTCTGATGGTAAAGATTCTCATACAGTGTTTCTTGGAAATCAACCACAAATCAATTAGAAATGACATGTATATATGAAATGCATATTAAAATAGATCTTTATCGCTCATAATTTGTTAAAATAAAAATGTCCCCGTTTTGGTGGTAAAAGTCATATGTCTCCATTTTGTAGGTTTTACAAGAATGTGTGTGTGTGTGTATGTGTGTGTGTGTGTGTGAAGAGGCTATCATGAACATAACATCTTAACATCTTACAGGGTTCTGTTTTAGATAACACATGGTAGTTTATTTCTACCACACATACAACTTTTATATTTCCACAAAACTTATATAAGTGCCATACAAAATTCTAATTTCTTTCGAAGAGAAGAAAATAACTGAACTCCGAACAAGAAAAACTAAATAAGAGATTTGTGAAAGATATTTATAAGACCTAGTTGTAAGAAATAAGACGAATTAAAATCAGATGGCAGTCACAAACTGGAATCATTGAACTCTCTTCCATCTATTAGTATTGTCAATATTGTTTTTTTATTATTAAAACACGAATCAAATGATGACATGATCACCATGAAGAAAGAAAGTCTTAAGAATGAACGTTTGACAAATCTGAGAAAGAAAATGTCCTATCCTAATGAATCGAGCGGAAAGATAACACGTATAACATAGAACATTTCCTTCAGGAAATTATGTTTATTTTTTATATTAAAAAGAAGATAATTTGTACCCTCAATTCTGACATGTCTAATTGGTTTGCTGCTGCGATGCAAAGACAATGATATAAATTTGCTATTTTGGCATGGTATAAATTGTGTTATGTTCTGATGATGTAAAAGTACACTTTTCCCATCAATCATGTAAGTGGTGTGCAGATGATGAATACGAAAATAAAATACATGATGAAAACTTGTCACAGAAAATAAAACACATGAGAAAATCTGTCTAAGGAGAATACAATACTTGATGTAAACTTGTCATAGAGAATAAAATGCACGATCATATCTTGTCAAAGAGAATAAAATACGTTGTAAACTTGTCAGACAGAATAAAATACAAGATGAAAACTTGTCAGAGAAAAAGAACATGATGAAAACTTGTCAGAGAGAATAAAATAGATGATGAAAACTTGTCAGAGAATATAAAACACATGATGCAGATTTGTCAGGGAGAACGAAATACTAGATGTAAACTTGTCAGAGAGAATAAAATATACGATCATATCTTGTCACAGAGAATAAAATACATGATGAAAACTTGTCAAAGAGAATCAAATACGTTGTAAACTTGTCAGACAGAATAAAATACACGATGAAAACTTGTCACAGAGAATAAAACACATGAAAACTTGTCACAAAGAATAAGATACATAATGAAAACGTGTCACATAAAATAGTATACATGTCGAAAACTTGTCAGAGAATACACTACTTGATGAGAACTTAAAACAGAAAATAAAATACATGCTGAAAACTTTGTCACAGAATAAAATACACGATGAAAACAGAATAACATACATGATTAAAATATGTTTCAGAGAACAAAATACGTGCTGCAAACGTGTCAAAATGATTAAAATAAATGATAAAAACTTGTCATAGAAAATAAAATACATGATGAAAACTTGTCATAGAAAATAAAATACATGTCGATAACTTGTCAGAAAATAAAATACATGATGAAAACTTGTGACCGAGAAAAAAAATTCAGTATCATATCTTGCCACAGAGAATAAAATACATGATGAAAACGTTTCAAAGAAAATAAAATACATGCCGAAAACGTGACAAAGAAAAAAGATAACCGACGAAAACTTTTAACAGAAAATATGATACATAATGAAAACTTATCACAAAGAAAAAGATACATGACGAAATCTTATCATGGACAGATACATCTTCGGATCCTCATTTTCTTTTCGGTAATGCACTATGTAATACTGACTGCATAAGTTCCCGTTTATTTCTTCCACAAATTTCTTTCTCGATTGCTCCAGATAGTGGTATACTGGATTTCAATTTGTCCAATACTACAACATGACCCAAACTGACCTACGTATATCGCCGAAAAAGATCATGTTCGAAACCTCTTATCTATGCGAGCCCACGAAAGCTGAATCGAAAATTGACTTTTGTAGACCCAGGAGTAAAATCGGCTCCAATAGAAGGAATTAATTTGGCGAGCTTAAACTACTCTCATTGCCAAATTTGGTAATAAATTCAAATTGGAACTCATAAATATTCATCCATTATAAACTTTTGCCGTTAAAGTCTCTATGTTGGACATATATTAAACGAACGTGTCACTTTGTGAGACATGGAGCTAGTGACGAAACTATCTTAAGTGAAAGAAACAGGTTTTATCGAGTTTTCTTGCCCCGAACAAGCTACTTTTATCAAAGTAGCCCGCAAGTCAGATCTATCGACACAGTTGGCGATGAATTGAATAAATCCATGCCTTTGATTTACATAACCCAAAATGGAAGACTGTTTTCGTAAAGAAAATATCGATCACACCCTTTTATTTTCACATCACTTCTTATGTTATGTTCAATGGAAGTCTGCTTTATCGCCAAGACCAGCTCTGCTCAATAAAGAGAACCGTGTAATAACGGAAGCCCGCTTTATCGTCAATACAAGCTCTGCTCAATAAAGAGAACCGTGTAATATTGAGAGCTCTTAATCTTTCTGTTTTCTTTTCTGGCAACCCGTTTTTTTTTTCTTCTTTTTTCATTAATTTTCTTTTTCTGTTTATTTGGTAGACATTCATTATTGTACAGTTCGAGGTATCAACAGCATATTCATATATTTTATCAACACTTGCAAAGGGTCAAACAACAACCTGTACCATATTTAACGTTTTCCCGGTATTACAGAAAGGAAATTAATATGAATGTACTAAAATTCGGCTAATGTAACTGCTTATATTTATTGTTCTTGAATGTTAAGCAATAATTCGGTTCATGGTTTCTCTGATATAGTAACTGTGCTACTCTATTTTCAGCTCACTCATATCTTCCACAAACCCAGCCAAAGTCCCCGGGTATCCGATTGGTCAAAAGCGCTACCGATCATGCCATCTCGCCTATGTCGGTGTGGGCTCGAGTCTTGGGCTCGGATAATGTGGGTATGTAAGAATGCTTTTGAGTAACTTTCCGTGGGTCGGTTGTTCCTACCAGCGTTTTTCCAGTGTTCTTCTTCCACTAGTTACACTGGGCGCCATGATTAGCCTATCGTGTACTGCAAAATGGAGTTATTCCCACAGCAAAAAACACCCCTCACCATGCCCATGTATCCACGCAAATGTAGAGCACAGACAATGATGGTAGATAATATCAGGATGAATTAAACTTCAGTTTATTTGCAACATACAGTTCTTGCAATCGACAGACGTGTACAAGGCTATACTGATGTACAGCACGCACACCATTTCATAAACCACAGAAGAAATACTTTAGAAGATTAACTCAATGATGTTTAGAAACACATAAAGACATAAAAGACCATAGAGCGAAAGGTTGTTGGAGTAAAGTGCCTTGCCCAACGAAACACCGCGGCAGCTCCCGTGAGCTTGTTTGGACAGGATTCGAACCCGCAACCTAGTGATTTTAAGTCAGGAACGCTTGCAACTGAAACCCCTATACTACTGTTTTACATTTTTTTCAAGAATGAGGAAGACATCATATCACGCGGCCTTTCAGTGATGGATTAATTAGGAAACAGAACTTAGCTGGAGAATCCTTTACTGTGGTTGACATTGAGCAGATCTGCTTTTACTGGAGAAAATTGCAATCGATAAGCGAAGCCAACAAAACGCAAAGAAGGGGGGGGGGGGATTTACCTGGAACATCAATATTCTATGTTGGGTTTGTTATGATCAGTTTTAAGATTAGCAGTAGACATATCGCATCTTTATTTGATGCTTGCTTTTGTTTCACATGTCCCGAGTCTCTCTCTCTCTCCCCCTCCCTCTCTCTCTATGTTGTCATATGTTTCAAGGTTGTTTAAAGGTCACAATCCTTTTGAGTGAACAAGCATTTTAGATGATTAAAAATAAGAGCAGCATAAAATCCAAATTTACATCAATAGGTCATTGGTACAACGTTTTAATATAATATGACAGTATTTCTGCATACCGATGCAATTCCGGATTAAGCTAGTGCTGGGCTTGTAGCATATGTTATAAAGGGGTCCTAACTTTTAATATAAAAAACCCCCACATAAATATCAAAACATACATGTATCAGCAATAGTATTATTTACATGTAGGTAATTAATAGCTTGTAAGCATTTAGCGCGGGGTACTTGACTATGCGGGGCCCGTAGCATATGTTACTTTTGCTACTAGGATAATCCGGCACTGTACCGATGGAAGGGAGAATTCAACATTTTAAGAAAAGTTCAAGTTAGATTAAAAATTAATCGTGCTCGCTGTGTGTGTGTGTGTGTGTGTGTGTGTGAGAGAGAGAGAGAGAGAGAGAGAGAGAGAGAGATGTGAATCAAAAGAGCATGTAATTTTATCGTGCGTGGAAAAACTACTTAACATGCATAACTAGAATCAGACATAAAAGATTTCACATCGGTGTTCATTTCAGACGAACTGTTTGAAATAAGTTGAGCAATTACTGTTTTGCGAGTCTTGGCGATCAAAATAAAGTAGAAGTAGAAATATTAAAATGTGGACATATTTTCAATCAAAGTTTTCCAACGTATTTTGAATGACGAAACATCAAACTGTTCCCAGGACTTCATCATACCGTTGTCTCCCATTGAGACTACATTGCAAGAAAAACTAGGGTCAAGTCATTTTAACATCTATGATCAAAATCACGTTAGAGATAATTAAAACTTTATACATCGGTATGGTTATTGTGCCTATAATACGGTCATTCATTCTTACTGACTGGAAACCATTAAGAATTCGATGTATGTTAATGAAAGCGGTCTTTCCACGTCACTGGTATGCATGATGTTCGTCTTAGCGAACCAGACCCTTGATTGAATCCGGTTAAATATGGAACCATTTCATTTATGTCTGCAGCCGTCGCTGGTTTCCAATTTATGGGTGATGTGTTCGGCCTTTTGTGGATAAAGGCCTTCATTAGTTTATGACTGGCATATGCTCGTGACAGTCACTGGAATATTACACGTACATAGTGTAGAATCGGGGTCATCCAACACACGGCTGTCTACCAGTCAGTGGAATATTACACGTATAAAGTGTATAATCTGGATCATTCAACACAGCTTCTATCAGTCAGTGGAATATTACACATACAGAGTGTATGAATCGGGTTCATTCAACACAAAGCTGTCTACCAGCCCAATATTAATTAATGCAGATATTATCAATATCAAGCCGCACGCAAGGTCATTATTGATGTATATGTTTAGATTATCCACACGAACGAACATGAATCCAGATGAATCCCAGTTACATGTTGGGGGGGGGGGCGGCTTTGTAACCTCTGTGTTTACACACCAATCTAACAATGTTACATCGCAAAACTCAATATATTTGTTCTGTAATTTAAACGATATTTTCAAAAGGTATGTTTAATATTGTCAATGTGTGCTCATTTCAAATGAAATTTATGAAATGAGATGAATTTCTATCGTTTGCGAGTCTTACCAAGCAAACAATGGAAATTGTTTGATAAGCTTCATAAATTTCATATTAAATGAGCACAAATGCTAGATTATTTCATCACGTGACGAAAGTTTACAGATTTGTTTCGACGAAACTGGATAATACCGCAGTGAAATTATATACAAATGCGTACTGATACCTTCGTTATTGCGTTTTTTGCCAAACATGACGTAATTTCTGACGCCATGAGGTATTCAGTATAAAGGCCACAAAAAGAATAATAGAAATATGGGCACAGTACCCAAAATAACACAGCAGTCATGTGATAAACTAACATTTTCCACCATTATCGAATGATAAACGGTTCCCAAAACCTCATTCCTTGTCTCTCCTGGGACACTGTAATGCATGAAATTATGGAGATGACCGTATTCAATCACTTGTAAGACGAGTCCAACAACAAACTGCACAGAGCCAGATCTGCCGTTGCATAACGTGCCTGCATATCTGGGTCTGTACAGTTGGATAGAAGTAATAAGTAGAACAAATGATGTAGACCCTGATCTGCATGCACATTATGCTACGGCAGATCAGGATCTTTTGTTGTTTGCAGTTTGACTCGAGTTGTAAACGAGTATATACGACTGTATTGTTTTACAATCTATACAAATATCACAACAGTGACAATAACAACCACATTTTACATCAATTTCAGTCAACGTCCGTTTGATATGGTCAACATTAAACGCGTCTTTTTGGAAACACGAGGAATCTGTGGATGATATTTTGATATTTCGTCACTGTGTTTGAAAGGGTCATTTTCTGTCCAATACATAACTTTCTGAATATATTTCTTCTGTTATTGAACTTGAACGTTTTTAAAATCGAGAATTTTACGTAAGCAAACACTTCAACAATAATCCCACCATACATGTTTCACATATGTGTCTTAGCTACGATGGTGTAGCCTCAACTTGATTTGCTGTGGTTGAGGCTCCGAACTAATCCCATATCATGTAATGGAGCAAAACAAATCATCACTAAAGTTAGAAAAACAAATAGTGTAGAAATCTACTACACCAGTATAATCTTGCTGTGAAAGAAGTTTGGCTTTTTTGAATTTATTAAGCCCTTACACGATAAAATAAATTGGCATGGTTACACTAACTTCACCGTGTCCACCATGACAGATAATGCGAGACTCGCCGTGACCCCTTTTCTATGTAAGGCTTGCCAGACCATATTTGGACATTCTACGCTATGTTATTATCAATCAAGCGGCGAATAATGGTTTGTTGGTGGATCAAAGTTGCCGACAAACCGTATTTACTTTCAATGCGCAGAATTTCTGATTCAAACCGCGCCATAGATTTTACTACGATTTGTTTATGTTTCCAAATAAGGCCTCAATGTCCTTATATGGCAAACAAACAAACGAGGATGAGAACGAAAGTAATCATTATTTGAATTAATATGGAGGACGATCTAAACGAAAATATCGGATAAAAAAGGTAAACGAGTTTTATAACTATTTCTACAATGATTTGCGATACTTCCGGTATTAAATAAGAGGACTTCTCAATTTATTGCATAATATGCAAGGAATATGTTCAAATTGTTGATATTAGGCTTAAAGAGCGCCGGGTGTAAATCACACCCAGCTTGCTCCATTGACACGTATATGCTCATGTTAGTACCCCGTCCACGAGGTAGGAGTAGGGATACTAATATTAGTACTAATATTTGTCTATATTTTTCACAACATGGACGCTTACCCATGAGCAAATTGTTCACCATCTGATAGGAGGCTATACAGCGAACAGAACATATAAGAATTGCTTTCAGGAATTAAAAAAATTTGTGTTTCAAAGTTCATTTTAAAAAAAAATCACTTATCATTCTTAACATATGGTCAATGTCATGCTGATTATAGATGGTAAATGATACGGTAAATATCCACTATAATTGCGTTTTGTGTCTACTGTATGATCCACCGTGAAAATGAATGAATAAATAACTTGTGTTATGAGTGAGCTTCCACTTCGGATACGTCACGAGACTTTGAAGACCGTAAGATTATGCCATATGTCCGAATATACACAAAATCCTTCCTTCGTTACTAAAAAGGAGAGCGGACGAAATATGGACTTACAAGTACCCTGACCGCCACCAGCTCGGGTCGAAAGCAAAGGGTGAAGCGTGGTGCCAGTGTATTCGAAGCGCAAGCCAGGTATGATTGACAGTCTGACATTTAGACGACGCGAAAATCATGTGGCCCGATGTTTCGCGACCGCTATTAATAAGGTTGTTTGAAGCTTTTATTTAAAGCGAAAGTCGCATACTCGAGCAAATGTAACGTTAAACACTGACACGCAATCTCGTGGGCTTTGTTTTGTTTTCGAAATATACAAAAGCACGCACAATTTAACTGAAATCCCATAAATTTCCGTGAAATTATCAATATTCGCCACTTTCACAGATGATAGTTGAAGGAAAAATGTTGATTGGGTTTTAGAATAAGATGCAGTGTAATCACATTGCAATGTTCCGTTAAAACCAGCTTATAAGTCGAGTTCAACCGCAAAATGTACAGAGCCAGATCTACCGGTCCACTAGGTGCCGGCTGATCTGGGTTCATGCAGTTTGTGGTGCGTAAGCAGCAGAACCAACACATTACACTCTGATCTGCTGGAGCATTATGTAACGACTTATCTGGGTATAAGTTATTGCAGTTGGGATCGACTTAGATGGGAGTATAATCGGTACTGCAGTTCTATGTGGAATTAGAGCTGCAACACTTGTTGTATCTGATTGGGTTTAGTCGCCATTTTCATTTTTGCTATTTGCACAGAAAATACCTCCTATATATGAAACGTTTGATATGGTCTGATAGTGCACTGCTGTTCCTTTCGTTATGGGGGATGGAGTGGGTGATTTAAAGTCACATTTTCATCACATGATATGCTATACATGGCAGCCAGTATAAATAATGGAGGAAGAAACCCGGGAGACTCCTGTAAGAATCACCGACCCACGAGAAGCTATTGGAGAGCTTTCGCACATACCCACGCTGGCTGAGCCCGAGACTCGAACCCACGCGGACAGAAGTAACCTCGCTTTAGACCACTCGGCTACCTGAGTCCCTCTTCCGCATTTTTTATATGATTTCTTTTTGTCTGAGCCTTGTGGATTAAAAACACGTCTGCCTGTTCATATAGAGCACTTTACACTCTCATGTGATACGGAAACAATTTGGTGGATACATTTTTAGTCGCATTCGGTGTTTGGTCATGCATTTTATTCTGTACCGCGTCACAAAAATGACCATGTAACAACGGGTTAAGATCAGGTGGTGGGGTTTCCGAGGTTTCCAGACCCCCCCCCCCCAAACTAAAGAAATTATATAGAAACAAAGGTATAGTCACTTCTCACTTGAAATATGACATCGTTTTATTTTTGCGTGTGATTATTGGATATTATACACACTTTGAGTAAATAGACACACCCGCGTTTGCTTTGGCGCACTTTCGTGAAATATCTGGGCCCTTTTGGAATTTTTGAAAACACCTCACCCCACCCCCCGGACACCTGAACTGATCGGGCCCTAAATAAAAGTGCATGGAGAACTCAAACTAAAGTATCCCTGAAAATAAGTCAAACATACGTGTGCAATGCAGAGATTCTGCTTTCAGGTAGTCTATGATCTGCATACCGGTAAGTGGCCGTCCATTTAGTAGGTACGCATGGAGGGAGAGGGGTTAACCCAAATGCATACGCTTGCGTATATGTGTGTGTGTGTGTGTGGTCTACTGATAATGTACGTACGCATAGAAAACAGGGGTGGGGGTGAAACCTCGACAATAATTTGTCTAACACGTATTTACCTGTTCGAATGGGTCTGTCCGCGTTTGAATCTTAGCGGACACTAGATAGACTTTTTTAAAGTTACGCAGCTTATTTCTTTCATGCCAGACATTCAACGTCGGTGGACTATCTGTTTTATTAAACACGTTAACTGTATTAATCCTTGATCGTTTCTGCGTGGATTAAATATAGATCGTTCTATAGAAATGGGGGGGGGGGGGCGGGGGCGTGCGTCAAGGTGGTGGTGTATGTGAGTGTGTGTAAAAAAGTACGCATGTGTAAATGGAAGGGGAGGGGTCAAGCTCTGCAAGAATTTTTTGTGTACGCACCAAATGGATGGCCCCTAAGCACGTATGTGATAGAAGAAGTCAAAAATGTGAACCTTTTACGGTGGAATGCTGTTGTTTTCGAGTTTAATGCTATTTCTCAGCGCAAGATAGTCTAAACATGGCGGCCAGTATAATTGGTGGAGGAAGAACCTGGTAAAACCCCCGAAAGAACTCCCGACCCAGGAGAAGCTACTGGCAAAGACTTTCTCACATACCCACGTTGATCAGTCTATGTTGTATAACAATCCACGAAATGGTGAAATTTGTATGGTGGAATCAGTCCTTGTGATAAGAAAACCCAAAACAAAAAACCCATGAAAAGATGGCCTTTGCATAGTGGAAACGGTTTTGAAATACAAGTTTACATAATAAGCTTTATGTACTGAGACTTGTTCGTCCTTTGCAATTTTTACATTACACTCCATTTTGAAACATAATATCATTATGCAATGGTGAAACAGCAAAATAACTGTTTTTAAAACATATTACCGTTCACAATGAATAACAGTGTGATTTAACGTTACCGTACACTCTGAATAACAGTATTTTAAAACATATTCCCGTACACTATGAATAACTGAGTTATTTAAACATGTAACCTTACACATATAAAATAACAGTGTTATTTAAACACGTAACCGTACATAATGAATAACAGTGTTATTTAATTGTTACTTATTACCTTACCATAGGAATAACTGTAATGTAATTGTTACTTGTTACCTTACAATAGGAATAACAGCGCTATGTAATTGCTACTTAGTACCTTACAACAGGCATAACTGTGTAATATAAGTGTTACTTATTACTTTACAATAGGAATAACAGTGTAATATAATTATTACTTATTACCATACAATAGGAATAACAGTGTAATATAATTGTTACTTTTTACCTTACAATAGGAATAACAGTATAATATAATTGTTACTTAATACCTTACAACAGGAATAACAGTGTAATATAACTATTACTTATTACCATACAATACGAATAACAGCTTAATATAAAGATGTTGGTTAAATAAAGAAGCTTTATTCTTGTTGGAGGTGGCTGTCATTATTGATTTCCAAAATATGACCGATATGTCCAGCACTTGATGGAGAAAGTCCTGAATGATTTATGAGTTCATAACTGACATTTATTCATTGTGTCATTACAAACATACGGTGTATAATCGGGGTCATTCAACACGCAGCAGTCTAGCAGTCAGGTATTAATTAACCCTTATGCAGAAGACACCTACAAGATACTGTTTATAACCTTACACTAGGAATAACAGTGTGATGTAGTTGTTACTTATTGACTAATACTAGGATGATGTAATTCTTACTTATTTACTTACAGTAACAATAACAGTGTTATGTAATTGTTGCTTATTACCTTACAGTATAAATAACAATGCACTGTAAATAAGCCTTACTTTCGAAACCCTGAAAATGAAATGTACCAAATTTTTAAGAATGGTAGAATCAGATGATAATCGAAAAAGACCTATTCCTTTATTCACAATGGGGATCGTCCAATAAGAACGGACGCACTTTTCAGTAAGGCCCATATCTAATGAGTACTCAATAATAAAATACGACTTATCTTTCACTCATTACATTAGTGACATACTTTTTCATGTAAAATAATTGCTTATTGTCTATTCCAGCTACTGTTTCAGTTTTCAAGGAATGTGACCATGTTCGTATTTTCGTAAAAGCTCAATGTTCTTATTATCTTAAAATATAATAATATGATTTAAATAATCCACACATTCATATGATTCGGATAAATAAAGATGCATTCGTTATATATATATATACATACATTCTCAAAAGTTGGTATATACATTCTCAAAAGTCAGTTCTGAACAAACTGATATGATAGGCACTGTTATATTTGACAAAATACGCCAACATATCCAACAGTCCGTCAAATTCAATATATCCCTCAGTCCAGACCACTAGGTATTTGCCCAACGATCTCTCAGTTCAGTTACGTTTCTGAGGAGTCTGATTCAGATGTCTCAACTGAACATAATATATTTTCTTCCGTCTTATATAGTTCTTCAGGTCCTGTATTTAAGTATCTTAAAAGATTGGATGCTCTGCACGGACTCTTTTCACAATATATATATATATATATATATATATATATATATATATATATATATATATATATATATATATATATATATTCAATTGAACGGTCTCTACTAATCAGCTCCAGCAAAACTAAAGCAAAATCAATTTGTATACTTTCCCAGCAATATGTTGTCCAAAACGGCTTGTCTCGGCTGTAAAATGTGTATTCTCCATCATGTAATAGTCGTTGGCAACCAGTGCCGGATTAAACCCTATGGAGGCCTTTAGGCAGTCGAAATCTTGAGGCCCTCCCTTTGATACGTGTTATCAAAGTTATTTTCATCCGTTGTCGCGGGGCCCCTAAATGGCGTGTGGCCCACAGGCAGGTGCATACTCTACCTATTTGGCAATCCGGTACTGTGGGGCACGCTGGTAGTAGTTATAGAAAGAATAAACCACAACAGTTTCGGCTTCAATATTTTCACGTTCCATTTTACTTACTGTCTTGGGCACAAGCTGCCCAAACTTCCGACAAGGTAAGCAACTTTGTAACATAAAATCCGTATTCAGTAAGGCCAAATAAATACAAGGTGAGTTTCAGTGACTCACATATCGGGAGATATATCATGCTAAATGAGCTGCATCAAACGACTTACGTATGTCAGGATACATATTATCAAGTGTAAGATACAGCTTAAGAAGTTTGTCTTAGAAGTGTTTTTGTGCGTTTCTGTACCGGTCCGTAGTTGTAAATGCAATCCCTAAAAATGTAAACTTGTTAACATCTTCCACACTAATTCCTTTTACAAGGCACCATCATATTCAATGAAATGTTACACTTTTAGCATCAGATTCTCGGTTCAATACTCAAGTTTGAAGATGGCCTGAAATCATTATGAAAGATGGATGTTTAGTTAAAAGTTATGCAAACAAAGTGTACGATGATGTGCTGTTGAATTATATTTAATACACAGAATACTTACCACATGTTCCTAGTGTTCTTAAAGAAGCGCTTGAAGTTGACCGTATCAGAAACACGTTGACTGAAATCATATTCTGCGGATGTAGGACGTGAAACTATAATCGGTATGATTACTGTGTCATGCCAGTGTCATGCAGTTTTATCATTTGGCTACTATTAAATTCTGTCTGTTTCGAAAACAATTTCAATACAGAATGAAAGATGTTCGTCTTAAAAAACGAAGTCATTTAATCGAAGCCGTCTAAATACAAAATATTTGTTTTTGTTGGAGGTGGCTGTCACTATAGCTTTCCAAATCTGGACTGATATGTCCAGCCCTTTAAGGAGAAAGTGCTGAATGATTTATTGGTTTACAACTGACATTTATTCATTGTGTCGTTACAGCCACATAAGCGTACAATCGAGGTCAGTCAACACGCAGCAGTATAGCGGTCAGGTATTAACCCTTCCGCAGAGGACATATAACGCCTCCTACTATATTAGCACATTTTTTTTTAAAATGAAAATTTCTTAATGAAAATTAAAAATTTAATAGTGCTGATGATATAGAGTTTAACCTAAAAGTTTCATAAAATTCAGTCTTTTTAAATCTTTTTTTTTTATACTGAAAATTACCGTATCATTGAACTTAAATACGGGTAGCTAGCCGTCTGAGTGTCCACGGACTGAACAAATAATTAGGTCTTATCAGCAATTAATGTCTACATGCGATGGTCAGTTATTATGTGCGGGTTAATGGGGTCGGTAGAGAGGCGGTAGGGTCAATTAACAGACATCCAGATCAAACCGCTTTGCAGGTCATTGGTGGATGCATGCATTCAGAAGAGAGAGAGAGAGTTGGTTGTTGTTGTTGTTGTAGGGTTTAACGCCATTTTTCAGCACACGATAGGATATACATGGCGGCCAGTATTAATGGTGGAGGAAGAACCCGGGAAACCCCCCGGAAAGAACCACCGACCCATGAGAGTTGGCAAGAAAAAGAATGAAACTGTTCCAGTCATAAATATCATTTGAAATAAGCACGTCAGATTCTATTTATCACATAAAAAATATCCTATTTTATTTGATGAAATCACATGTACCTTACATGACATCACGAGGAACCATCATTCACTTATTGCATATGGAAACACCTAACCTAACTAACACAGTAGTCACGTGCTTATAACATCTGCGGAACACTGGTATTGCAACATCTGACAGTAGAGGGTATCGATATAGCATGCAAACCTACTTCTTGAGCTCCATGATTCTAGTTTGGTAAAATTTAAGAAATTACTAATCTTGCAAAAGACAACTAATTTAACTATCCGCTGTACAGACCGGTTGCTGAATGCTTCTGGCCATAATTAACTGTCCTCAGTACAGACTGGTTGCGGAACGCTGCTGGCCATAATTTCAAGCTTAGCTGAATACAACAAGAGAACCAAGTTATTCGTGCGTTTATCAAGGCTAATATCGTTTGTAAATGCCAAAATATGCTTGTGTAACTATTTTTGCAGCCTGTATAATTATGCTAATTGTATTTTTGTGTGGGATTGCAGTTATACATTACATGTTATATCTCGACTTAATGATCATGAAAGGTGATTAAGACTTCTTCAAATTTAAAGTAATGTGGTTTACATCAAAATTGTGACGTAAATGTATGATGGTTCACTTTTTCAACATGTATATAGATCTATACAATGATTAAGCTGGACAAAGTAAATAGTATTGATAATCTCAAAGTAGTCTTTATCGATTTTATTTTTCTTCAAAAAGGAAGGTATACATGGTTTGAATTGTAACAAGAATATTCACATAATTAAATAGAATATTAAAATCAACAAGGTATTGTGGTCGAGTTTTGTTTCAATGGCGTATATATGTAATGAATATGTGTATTAAAAATATTTACTGGAGGTGTGTTCTATGTCTAGCATCTGCAGCCATACATTATTTTCGTCAGGTTGGATGCCAGTGAAATGTTTGTTCTAAACTCTAGAATGATGGTCGCCAGTTTTTAAGAGATGTTTCCAGGATAGATTAGCAGACACGTGAACAAAACGTACAGGCATGCCTCATATACGTACTTTATATTTTGCATCATAGGCATTATTTTTATATTATGGAATAGTGGTAATGGCCAATCAGGAATAGACTTGCTTGACTTGCTTCGGTGTTTACCGGCATCGTAGCTCTATTAATTGAGTTTAGCATTCTATGTACCTAGATCGTAACATATGCCGTTCGCTATATTCACTATACATATGTTACTACACTAAGCGGAGTTTAAGCTGACCTCATGTACGGACTTGTGTGCATTATACAGCCTTTCCGTCATAGTTAATGATGTTGGGATGGATAATGCAAATCTAACGATTTATTCGTGATTGAATATTCACGTTGTCAAACATTTTCTATTTCTGCACCAGAGTCTTCGTTTTTTTATATAAAAAAATCTTTTTGATCAAGAATATGAAATAGTGAAAAGTGGATGATGGATGAATTACATACAAATACCATAAAAATCATGATACTTCACTTTTGTGCTCCTTCTACCAAGTTTCGTATTGATTTGCTTTAGATGTGGATGTCAATGCAGCAACATGAACTAGTCTTTATTATCACATAAAATAATGCGAAAGGTTTACCTTCCATTTGCGTTTGAGAACTACAGCTTCGAAGAAACGTTTGACTATACTGAGCATTTTAGAGCTCCATTTTCAGGCAATGAAATTCCCACATACGAAGATAAGAACATCGCTCTGGTAATTTCCGTCAGATCGTGAAATAACCTTGGAAGTAGTTGAAGGAATACGCATCATTTCATACGTATGGTGATTCGCATCTGGCCGGAGTGATGAACCACATATGTTACAAAAGCGAAGGCCGAGACTATTCCGATTTGACTTTGTCTTCTTTTGCCGTCATATTGTTTCATGTGAATTAAAGTAGTTTGGATTATAGTTCTAAATGGCGACGAATTTTATTCGAGGTATCTTTCTCGAAAGACACGTCCAAGGATGTTCCGATTGATGTGCACACGTCAGCCTGACCATCTTTGAAACAAGATTTTCATTTTTTTTTCAACATTGAAAACAAGTTTAATTTCACGGTTTTTTTATATTTTGACTCAGACAGACAAAACGTAGGCAAGGTCAAACTGATAAAAATTTCATGAAGTAACGCTATTAAACTAAGGACTACATTACGAATTGTGGCAAAGTCTGTGTAGTCACCCTGCGGATCCATTAATGATTGCACAATGATTTAGACGTTTCTTTTCTAATAGTGGGGCCCCGAGTGGCCGGGTGGTCTAAAGCGCTCACCGTTACGGATCACTGCCATCTCACCTCTGTCTGCGTGAGTTCGAGTCTCAGGGCGTTGGTACGTGAGAAAGCCTGTCAGTAGTTTTTCGTGGGTAGGTGGTTCTTCCCGGGGTTTTCCAGGGTTCTACCTCCACCAATTATACTGGCCGCCATGTATGGTCTATCTTGTGCTGAAAAATGGCGTTAAACCCTACAACAACAACAAAATCTTTTTCTAACAGTGCACTTAGATGGTAAGAAAAGAGCAAGTGGAGTGGGTATCTCTACTACCACTTTTTCATTTCTCGCTCCGTTTGTCCTTGATTAAGACTAACACAATCTGATAGGGTTTAGTGGTTTGATATGCTTCTAATAAAAAGGAGAACAGGCGTAACATTGAAACTTAAGAAAAGTACCGTCTATACGTGCTTATTGGGCGCGTCTAGCTTTGAAAAACAATGACCTCTGATGTCTCATAATGGGTCAGCAAGACAGGCTGTATGTTGTTGGTTCTACGGACTACTCCAAATAAACTGTAGAGACCCTCATCTGCCTGATGATTAGCGACGGCTGATTTGGGTCCGCGTAATCTGCAGTTGGTGTCGACTTATAAGCGAGGAAAACGAAGTACTCAAGAATGTACGAGAGTGAAATGCTGCATTGCTGTTGTGTTTCTTATTCATGAACTCTATCCTAATTGAATAGTTCTCATTTCTTTCACGCTTGTAATTTATATAAATTTAAAGGTCCCTGCAATGGATGGACAAGTAGAAAATTCTGTCAATGAAACTGCTTTGCGCTTACACAATCCAAAACTAGCATAGCCAGTTGGCAAGAAAAGGGGGTCATTGCAAAACATTTTACATTATATGGGTGCTAACATAAGTGATACAGGATGAATGCATACACCGTTTCACTATCCTACATGCAACAGTGTCAAAGAACTTCAGTTACATCAGATGCGAAGAATGGTAATTCAATACATTATGAAAAGTACATGTCATCTAACCTCTGTGTTGATTTCAAATATGAACATCCTTTCAAGTTTCACGCTTGTAAATACAAAAGTGTGTCTGCTCACTTGACATTGGCAAGTAGGTCAATGTGACCTACACTTTTGCCGATTATAGTGCCATCCATTATAGTGCCATCCAGTGCTAAAGTACTATTCGCGGATAATTTAACAGGGCTGATCAGTAGTGGCATTGTAATTTCGCACATGTGACACAGTGCAGTCTGATGTATTTACACGGTACGCACTCCAATTTCCGGCGTATTTTGTCATAGCAGTTATGCTCGCTGCATATATTTGACTAAAATATGTTGTCTTTTTTTTTTTTTTTTTAAACTGGACATTTTGTTCGCCGCTAATAATCATATAAAAAAATTCCACAAATCGGTTTTCAAGTCGAGCACCCTGTACAGTCAAACCTGAAAAGTGATTTAGTACCGAGGCAATTGGAATAGTGCCATGCCCAAGGACATGCCACGATAGCTGACCTTAACTGCTCCTATGGTAGGATTCGAACCCGTAACCTTATGATCGTAAGTCCGGCACACTAAACACTGAGCCACCGCGGCTCCCAACTGGCAGTATAAATCCATGTCCAATTTGCGAAGGATGTATAGAGGAGAATAAGTTCAATTATTTTATTCAAGCTAGTGGCTTTCCAAATATAATTCTGGTAATTCAATGAAGTGAAAACCAAAACTACTTTCTTTTTCACTTCTCTCAACAGACATTGATAACAATGATAACAAAAATAACTCACCATTTTTTCATTTGCTTGGTCTAATAGTAAGTGTGGCCACCTCCAACTCAAGAGTAACAAGTTCAAATGTTGATACATGCCTTTTTCTTAAACAATTTTGCTTATGTGTTTGTATGGGCTTGAATTAGAGAAGATAATTATATTTCTACTGATATTTTTCGTGTGAATATGCACAAAGCACATCGGAACATAAACGGCACGTAGCTGACATTATCACGTGGGTTACCTTGAGAATCTGCTTCAATCTGTTACACATATTGCTATCCAATACGTTTGAGCATACATATAAAAATAAAATGTGCTGGTTCCGTGTCAATAACACACATTTTCAGCTCGTAGCTTTGAAAGCTCAGTTATTTCCATCCAATCGATGAAATATATCCGTTATTCACTCGCTACAACCAAATATCGTCTATTTATTTGAAACAATTTATGAAAATAATTATTTTCTTTTTAAATAACTGATTTTGATTCTAAGATACTATTCTACACGATTCTACCGCCCGTTCCACATCCGTCCAAAACTACGCTTTGGAAAGAGGGAAAAGCCACTATATCATAGATAACAATATAGTATCGTCGCGTACAGTTTAAATTTCGGATCAACCATTTGGTTTTGGGATGGGTTGGTGTGCTGAGGTTTTCTTTTGAGCTAGAAAGTGAAATGGTCATTCCATCACAGTGTGCGCATCGGGTACCCTATTACGATAGTCAACCTTTGTTTTGTTTGAGATTCAGAAAGACAGTCCAATATTGTCGGGTATACGTTTATCTTTACATTTCAAGAGTGTGCACATTATTCTGCTATAATGAATAGTACGGTCTTCTGGCATGAAGTCAATAGGAGTCCAATCAGGTGGCAAGATGTTACATCAAGTCTGCCCCAAAATACCCGTCATGTAAAAAAGCAAACAAATATAACCCTCGGTGTTTCCAAACGACTTGGCAATGACAACCTTGAAACTATACTAGTAGATACGCGTATGTATGTATGTATGTATGTATGTAAAACGAAGTCTGTTTTTCCTCCGTCTCCGCCTCTTGATCTGTCTGTACTTAAGCAATCTTCAGGTATGATGGTTGGGAAGAAAAGCTGCGCAAGACAAGCATTTTATGCGTCGGCATATCACAATATTCACTCTACAAAACTGCGTTCTTTTACCCAAGCACATACTCGCCACATGTACATGTAACGTATGTTGTTCGCGGAGAGCTCGTTTTATGATGTCTTTCACAACGAGATACTGAAATTTACAAAAGTGTATCAGAGGAGGAAAACACATCCGGCCATATTAAACTTCTATCGCCTCAGTGGCGATATCGCTTTTGGGACTACTTTCTTTTCACATTTCGGAAATGTATGTGCCCTCATGTATACGATACAAGCCCATATGTCCCATATTTGGGCCTGTTTTATTTTCCTCCTTTTTTTTCCCTACACATTCCTACCTTCCTAGCTCTCCTCCACTCCATCAGGATGGACGGATATTGAACTGTCAAAGCTGCTGAATAACTTTACGTAATGACGAGGTGCCATTAAAATGTCTGAAAGCGAATTCCAAACAACAAAATGTCGGCTTCGAGTATTAGTCGAGCTTTCTGAAGACAGTTTTCTAGATGGATCGTGCCCGATGTCAAAGTCACCCTTACAGTACCTGCTACACTCTACGACAAAAGAACCGATGTATCAGTAAAAAAAGAAGAAAAAAAAGAAGAAAAAAATAATTAAATAAGTTTTACTTCTCAAACCGAGGCTCCTTTACTTAAATCGGAGCAACTCCGTTGTTCAGGTACTTGCTGTACATTGAACGTACATGTTTGGCATTTTGCCCGTTTTATCTCCGTGCGTGACTTTTCCACCACGTTTGTAACACCGCCAGACTACGTTTCCTCTTCACTACCGTATATCACCAACTAATAAAGCTACAAAAAAAAAACCCCACATTCATAACGAGTACACTATTACTGTTCAGCGATGTTCTAGTACGACTTTCGCAGTCCAATATGTACAAAGGGTGAAATCTTAAAACGAGAATACCGTTCTTACATAGAAGGATTGTGTCGGTCAATAAAAATATATATAGCTCCTGACTTTGAAATTGGGCACATGGTACAAAATATTTTGTTTCAACATCTCATCCTGTCTGCAGCGATATACTCTATATAGCTGCGAATGAAAACCATAAACAAAAATGCCTTCTGATTTTAAAATCGGAGGAGGAATACAAACTGAATGGTATGATAATATTTTAGTGACATGTATTTGGGAAGTGCTATTTATGTCATTCATTTTATAAATGTATTATGTTTTCGTTAACTGAAGCAGTGTCCGAATTTCAAAATGTTAAGTACAATTGCAAATATTCCCTAGACTGTATTGGGGGTGGGGGTGGGATGGGGTTAACAAGTACACGTACTATAAATAAAAAATATCTCGACTATATCTTGCTTACATCTCGTATGCCTACCTGTAACATTGTTTTATCGGTTATGAACTATAGCTGTATTACAACCCACGAACGACCTTATACCATGCGGATTATTAGTGTTTGATATACAAGAAAATAATAATAATAATAATAATAATAACAATTATTGTTATTATTATTATTATTATTAAACCACATCTGAAACAATATTTATCAAGCATACATTGAAAATATTCAAACTGAAATAAAACTTTAGCTTTTCTGGACATATTTCTTTCTATTGATGTATGTGATCACAGCGATGATGCAGCGTTCGAAGAGAAGTTTCACGGCAGGAGAGAAAATCTATAACAAAAGGACGTGACCTTATGATTTTTGTAAATATTCTAGGCAGTGCGATAAACAGAAACATTATTTCTTGTTTGTTAAGGTGGCAGCCTCCGCAGTTTATCGATCTGGCAGGAGATAGAAATCTCCACTTTCTCCCACTCACCCCTAACTTCAGTAGTAAACAACTCACACGCATGTCTCAGCGGAGTCTTGATTAAATATAGATTTTAGACGTAGATGTGACGTCATCAGAAGCTGGAAACGCACGCAGGGCCTTCTAAGGATTTCGTTTCATACTATAATCAGCAAGCACGACAAGAGTACGGCTTTCGTTGTTAACGCTTAGAATAAAACAAAAATAAAAAAAGACTGAATAAAACCAGTGCTTCTAAATCTTGTTTAAAAGATACACGACTTAAAGTATGATTAATTGGCGTGAAGGTATTTTACAATCCTTTCTATCTCTGTATATATATATATATATATATATATATATATATATATATATATATATATATATATGTGTGTGTGTGTGTGTGTGTGTGTGTGTGTGTGTGTGTTTGCACTAACTGCGTTTGTATTGAATATATTATTTTCGCAGTAGTACAATTCAGAATCGTTTCGAAGCGAAGTTCGTTTTGAATATATAATACGTATGTACTGTCCATAAAAGACAACGTGAAACTAGTTAATACTGTAGGTAGCGGTGGCAAAACATGTACCATATGCTGAACGGAAAACCTAACCGAAAGTATGCGAAAATAGAATGAGAGCAAATAATTTACCGCAACTTACCTCTAAATCTTTCTAGGTACAATCACAATGATTACTGAATGACACACGATTACATGAGGTTTGTCAAGCCTTGTTAGAATATATTCTACACTCACTTCGATTATCCAGCAGTGCCTTTGCCTCGACGCAATTTCTTCTATGTTGTCATTGATAACACAGTGCGCGATATAAAGCTTGCCTCATGAATATGCATGAGCTGAAAGGAAGACCTGCTTAATGATTGGAGCAGACGGCCGACACTAGTCAGAAATGAATAGCGGACAATACTGTGCCTTCGGCTAAAAGTGTACATCAGTACATCAGTGAGATTTTATTGTCGTGTGTGTGTGTGTGTGTGCATATATATATATATATATATATATATATATATATATATATATATATATATATATATATATATATTTCGTTTGGGATAGGACGTAAATAAATCCAAGCCATTCGACCTAAGGGTTTCATTCGTTCATTGATAATAACACTCGGATTGTGTATGAAACACTTCTACCTAGTGATGAGTTACATGAATCGGAAATATTTTTCAGTTTGCAAAAGTTCAGCTGGATCCAAACAGGCCCGGCCCTAGGATGTGCGGGGCCCCCAAGGCAGCAAGCGATGAGTGGGGCCCCAAACAAAAAACTGCATTGCGGAGTTGATTTCGTGAAAGCGTGCGGCCCAAGGCGGTTGCCTCGTTTGCCTTGCCCTAGGGCCGGGCCTTTATCCAATAAAGGTAAGTAATAAGGGAAAACAAGTCTATATTATTATATTAACACATAGGAAAGTGGGCAAGTCATTACATGTCAGATTGGCGGTCTTTGCGCAAATTTCCTGGCATTCTCAGATCTAGGGGACCCAAGAACCCCTGGGAAGTCTCCAGTTGTCCCGGTGGGTCACTCCAACCATTCGGAAACAACTTCGTAATTTTTTTTTTTGAAGGTATAGTGTGGTACAAGGGAGGGTGTCTGACTTGGAATAATCCATTAGAAATAATATGTCTGCTCATCATCATCATCAATGAATATTGTTGCCATTGACTATAACTGCTCCTAAAGTATTGATCATGATTACATAATAGCTTAAGCCCACGTCATTAGAGCCCCTTGAATAAAGCGTCGATGAATTATATACAGAACTACATACAGTACATGCTAGGGAACAGGCTTGACTCATTAATAAGTATTCCTCTTGTTGGTGCTGATGATATTTGGCTGCAAATTTCACCATGTGATACCAGCGGCAAACTATTCCGCATAGAAAGTTGTATATTCGGATATAGGAATTTTCAGATTAACGCGGTTCTAATGTAACAGTTTTCGCGAGACAGGTTGACAGAAGTATACGAGTGGAACACCATCTTATGGTATGCCAATGCTTACAGCATAATTATTTTGGACAGAATTTCATCTATTTGACACTGAATTGTATTAATCTGATGATGTCGTCATTCACCTTGACACATTTAGGTAGAATCGCCAATTTTCAATGACATTTAGAAACTCCAATTCGACCGTTTTGTTTTCGTTGGAGTATTTAGTGTTGGTTACACTCTTGTGCGGTGACTATTTTGTACAGACCGAACACTGAAGAATACGATTCATCTAGCGAATAATAACCCTTTCAAGTGCACTTGGTCCAGAAAGAGATTGTGTTTGTCAGGAATTGCTTAAAAAGATGACAGTGCAAAAAATATTTTTAACTAGCCTACGCGTTTTTTTTTATTACCTTCGACAAAGACTCAGAGTCGGAAGATCATGGGCTAGTTTCTGAGCAGAGAAAGTTACAAGACGAATTCTGTTGGCTTAATGCAGGGGTGTCCAAACTTTTTGCAAAGAGGGCTAGATTTGATAAAGTGAAGATGCCCGGGGGCCAATGGTTCCTTCAGATGTTTTTTTTTTTTTTAACCACAGAAGTTACATGCAAATATACACTATTATAGAACAATAAATAAATAAATAAATAAATAAAAATAACAAATAAACAATAAATAAATAAAACAATTTTCATTGTCACAATTATCTTTATTTTTCAGATGGCAGTGTAACTAAATATAAGCTACTCAGGCAGACATGAACAACTCTAAAAACACAATTCTGCCTTTCATTCATATCTGGGCCATAAATAGTACATTATATGACCGAAGCTGCGGGCCGCATGAAATCTTACCGCGGGCCGTAACTGGCTCGCGGGCCGGACTTTAGACACCCCTGGCTTAATGCATCTTATTTAGTCAGACCAATAGTCAAATGGGATTTTCAAGTCGTCTGCTCCACGGTAACCGATGTGCATTCTCATTTGGTATGGAGATAAAAAATACTTTTCTGAATCTATTTCACGCAGATACCTGCCAAACACCTGGTAGTTGCTTTATACCCAAGACTCACTCCCCCACCACACCGATATAATGCTGAACGATTCGTTTAGTGATTATTTCTAATCGATCTTCAAAGTTGGCTCTCATGTACATCCACCATTTTATACTCCGAAGATAAATAGCGCACCGCCGGGTAAATGAATAAGTAAAGGCAACTTACCGGATCCGGGACACTTTAAATTACACCTGAAAATGGCAACACTTTTTTTCTTTACATTTGTTTAAAAATAGTGATTATACAGTTCTGATGGCATCAACTTTAGACAGAAAACCCCAGTGGCTATTCAAGCCCGGTTACCCTATCGTGTGTTGAAATCCTCGCTAGTCAGGTTTGAGCTTCAGTGACCCTCTCAGATTATGCCAGAATTTTTTTTTTTTATGTACGAGTCCTGTTTTGTCCATAATCAGTCAAGTAAGTATTCACGTCATTTTTAACTGCTGTCTTACGTAATTGCTTGCTCGAAGGTAAGTTAGCGTGCTTGTGGAACGAGCTAGACGGCAACGCTTGGAATTGTGTTTCAATTTTTTTTTTTTTGTTTTATCTTTGCATTTATATTCACATTTAACTCTACATCAGTACTTACATGAAACTATAGTAAGTATTTGTATCCATCCCTTCATCCATCCATACTTCATTGTATGTATCTATGTATGACGAGCGTTAACATTTAATTTTAAAGGGTTTACTGTTATATATGTTGACTTATTTTCTTTTTCCAACACACACACACACACATATATATATATATATATATATATATATATATATATATATATATATATATATATATATATATATATATATATATTACAATTTATTAAAGGAATGCACTCTTTTGTTACGTATTATATACATTTCACTTGATTGCCTTATAAATCCTTCCCAGCGATAATATTTTTTTTTTATTCTAGTAGCAAATAATACGTCAGATGCAATATGCCGCTGACTAGCTAACTTGCCACGGGCACAACCTTTTTGTAAAAGTCCATACGGGTCATTCCTATCCTGAATGTGTATAGCAACATCTGCGTTTATCGGCCTAACAGCTTATCCCTGGCTGTAGGGAGTGCTGAATTAGACTTCGTGAAAAATGTACATGTATACGGTAAATATGAGACAGTTTGTGACCCAGTGTTTATAAGCGTAATCATTGTGGAAAAACTGCTCGACTCTACTCCCCTCAACCCCTTAAATAAAATAAAATAAAAAATGAAAAATAAACTAAAATAAAACAAAAAATGACACTGGACGTAAATAATATAGGGAGCAATGATAAGGACGATATAATAAACGATGGCGTCGATCTTCACAGAGGTTGTTGTGGGGGTTTAACGCCATTTTCAGCACACGATAGGCTATAGATGGCGGCCGGTATTAATGGTGGAGGAAGAACCCAGAAATACACCGGAAAGAACTACCGACCCACGAGGAGCTACTTGCAAGTTTTCTCACAAATTACATTGGCCGAATCCCAGACTCGAACCAACACAGACAGAGGTGAGATGGCAGTGATCCGTAACAGAGAGAGAGTTAGATCACTCGGCCACTCGCCCCCCCCCCCCCTCCCCCCTTCACAGAGGTAAGAATGAATATCGTGTCATTATGGCAATAATAAATAAATAAATAAATAAATAAATAAATATTTGATCTTTTCAAATATACTGTTCGTGGTCCACCGACATTTTCAGGACATGATAGGCTATACATGGCGGCCAGTTTAACTGGTGAAGGAAAATCCGGGAAGAATTACAGACCCAAGGATGTCTCTGTGTGTGTGTGATTAGGATTTTTAACGTAGCTTTAACAATTTTTCAGTCATATCGCTACGATGTCTGCAGTGTGGCAGTTTATAGCACTGGGGCATCATGCCGCAGACACGTAGCATGATGCCCCACTCAGTCCCATTATCCTGACTACCAGGATAACGACCAGTCCTACCGCTAACATCTTAATGCTGAGCGCAAAGCGAGGCAGCTGTTAGTACCATTTTTGTAAGTCTTTGGTATGACTCGGCCGGGGTTCGAACCGACGACCTCCCGCTTCCGAGGCGGACGCTCTAACCACTAGGCCACCGGAGCGGTCAAACCCAAGGGAAGCTACTGGCTATGTATGTATGTATGGATGTATGTATGTATGTATCTATGAATGTGTCCTCCTGTAAATGAATGTGTAGAATCTAGTTTAAAAAAACAATTAACAAATGCCACTGTAATTGTAATTTTGTATATTTGATCTTTGACTTACTCCATTAGACCTAAGGACAGTGTCCCAAAAATCATATCCCTCTCTCAGATGGTCACCATATGGACAGCCAATGTACCAAGTTTGGTGAAAGTCTACCCAGCAGATATGGCTGCGGTAATACGGACTGACAAACTGACAGACGGGAAGAATATCACACCATCCACTCGCTAAAGCGTGAAGAAAATAAATAAATACATAAATAATCCTGTTATTATATTTTGTAAGGTTATCCAGCTGTTGCGTTTTTTTTTGTGTGTGTTTTGTTCGGGTGGGATAATATAATGAGGGTAAATTGGTTCAACAGAATAATCGATTATAACATTACAAGATCTACAATTTTCAATCCCTTTTCCACTCAAAAGAAGTGTAGCATTTCGTTCGACGTCCCTCTCCTCTCATCAGAGAAAATTATCCAGTTGAATATTGTACACGAGATTTGCATTTTGCATTACACCATTTGATTTAAAAGAATTGCACATCAGCAAATTAAGTTTACATAGAGGGAGATAATTTGATCATTTAGGTTTGCATTCCCTTCACCCATCCGGCAGTGTGCATTTTTCTTCCGTTCGCAATACATTATTTGTCCATACAAGAGGTGCACCCATACGAGAATAGCACGAACTGCAATCATCCATCGCACAATACACCAGCAGATCTCGGTCTACGCTGTTGGCTTGAAATAACTAACAGAAAGGAGAGGATATGCTCTTATCAGAAGCCATATTAACATCTCGACCCACGCTTTTGCAGCTTTATGCGCTTTAAATAACACAAGCTAATACGATATGCTTTTGTCATGTCCGTATCTTGTGTTACACCTTTTGCGTAATCCAGACACAACCAACACACGCAAGCCTTGTAAATTAATAGGTTCTTTATTTAATGCAAAACTACAGCAACGTCAATAATTGCTCGCCATCGTAAATGGCACACGTCTTTGTTGCCAAACAGGGAAGCGGACAGGGTAGGACAATGAGGAAGAAACTGCAAGGACCAGAACGGTAAGGGGGGCCCACCGATGTCACGATTCGTTGTTGTTGTTGGGTTTAACGCCATTTTTCAGCACACGATAAGCTATACATGGTGGCCAGTATTAATGGTGGAGGAAGAACCCGGGAAAACCCCGGAAAGAACCACCGACCCACGAGAAGCTACTGGCAAGCTTTCTCACATACCCACATTGGCTGAATCTTAGACTCGAACCGCCGCAGACAGAGGTGAGATGGCAGTGATCAGTAACGAAGAGCGCTTTAGACCACTCGGCCACTCGGGGCCCCCTTCACGATTCGTAATTCACTGGACATACTGGATAATTTTTCCTAGGGCCACAAATCCTGTCCTCGGCATTATTATAAACCATCTTCTCATTCTCTCTCTCTCTCTCTCTCTCTCTCTCTCTCTCTCTCTCTCTCAGCTCCGGTGACCTAGTGGCTAGAGCATCCGTCTCGTAAGCGGGAGGTTGTGGATTCTATCCCCGGTCGAGTCATACCAAAGACTTATAAAAATGGTACTAACAGCTGCCTCGCTTGGCGCTCGGCATTAAGAGGTTAGTGTTAGGAATGGTCGGCCTGGTGTCAGGATAATGTGACTGGGTGGGACATCATGCTACATGTCTGCGGCATGATGCCCCAGTGCTGGACATCACTATAAACTGCCACACTGCAGACATCGTAGCGATATGACTGAATTTTTTTTAAAAGCTACGTTAAAAATCCTGATCTCTCTCTCTCTCTCTCTCTCTCTCTCTCTCTCTCTCTCTCTCTCTCACACACACACAGAAGAGACTAAAATCAACACAGTCCTTTCTGGATCTTCATCAGATACAGCACCAAAGTACCAAGCTAGGTGACATTTCACCTTGCGATTTAATAGGATATAGGATCACAGACGTATGGAATGACGGACTGATGGAGGGTATTACAGCATTAGACGCTCTTTAAAACTGGCATGGGGATATAAAGTATGGGAATATCATATTTCTAAACATGATCTGAAACTGGTGGTGAGCACTTTGAAGCAAGGACAAGCATTTCTAATTCCCCGTACATGTACGAAAAAGGTTGGTATACTGAACGTTGACTGAAACGGCTCTAGAGTCCATGGTTACGATAACTTCAATAGTAGTGTCAATCATGATACCAGAATTCACGTTTTATATTTCACTGTATTTGCAGATTATACCAGAGGTCAGTAAACGACAGATTCATTGTAGTTGTAGTTGTTGTAGGGTATAACGCCATTTTTCAGCACACGATGGGCTATACATGGCGGCAAGTATTAACGTTTTTCTTTGAGATTCAAATTCCAAAAATACGCGTGTCTCCGTCAGCATTTTATTTGTTATGAATATTTGATTTAATTTATATTTAATTTAATTTAATTGTTTGTAAGTTTTAAAAGCTTTTTATTTTTAATTTCATTATATGTCAAAATAATGTAGTTTTGTTTACTAGGAACTCGATATTTTTTCAGAAAATAGTTCGACCTTGGCTCTTCAGTTGTAAACAGCTAAAGCTGACATAGTTCCCGACCTTAATTCAGAAATCACTGAGATAAGAAAACAACTTTTTATTTTTATCCTATCCTTAGAGTAAAATGATTGTTTAATTTTGTTGTCAAGGTCATATTGGGGCTACATGCTTTTATACGTAAATACTTCTCGAAGATTCTTGAAAGTTTACCCTCATCCGGGAATCTGTTTTGCGTTTCAAGTTACTGTATAATCTTTGTTCATAGAGATATTTCTCAGCTGAGCTTCTAAACACTGGGACGTAAAGGTATTCTTTTGTTGTGTCAGTTTGGAGCTATTTTAATTTTTATTCAAATTATTTGGATTCAAAAGGATAATTCTATTTCCATGAAATATATGAGTGCTCATACAGAATTCTTAGACAAAGACATTTCATTAATTCAAACACCGGATTATTGTTTGTGAATAACACAGAACTGTAGACCTTACAACACCACAAAGGATACAGTATACGTCATCGCCTTCCATCTTGGATTTTTCGTCTGGACTCAAACTCGAATTCAACAGAACATTTAATTATTAGGACTTCTAAAAATTCATACGTGGATTATTCTTGGATTATTTTTTAATTTGATTCTTAAAACCGTAGTCCTTATTTTTTTCCTTTTTTCAGAGTTTTCCGGGAAATAAATTATTTGTTAAATTTGTCAAAGCTTGTTGATTTCACTCTTTCTTTTGTTACTGTTTATTCGAGCCCAAGCACGTAACATATTTCATAGATATAATATCATGCCCGCAGAATAGAAATATACGAAGTTAAAGAGATTTAAAACATGTGATGGATTCTATTGATTGAAAACAACTTAAGAGGAGTAGATGAGAATTGTCCTTTAATCGTCGATACACATGTTTATATATTATTTAGCTTTTATACAGTTTGCAAGTTAAGAATATTTTAAAATGAAATACAATGCAAAGAAGACATTTGTAGGGGTTTTGAAACTCCATGGGGGGAATTATAGAACAAAAATTACGCGAGAGAGAGAGAGAGAGAGAGAGAGAGAGCATTAAATTGTCTTGTGTTAAAGAAAGAGAAATAAAACATACAATATCTTATGACCTGGTACAGCAACATGTTTCAACGAGACGGAACATCATGCTAACTTCTCAGTTACTGGCATCCATTTTGAGAGTTTCTGATATATAACCGATCAATGGAGACGACTGTAATAGGAGATAAACAGGGCCATGACGTAGTACAACAGTTTTCTTTATTCTGATCAGTTATATTTTAAATGCCAGTTGCGTTTGTCGCAAGATAAGGATGATGGGGATTTATAATCGTATCGCCACCTGTGTGTGTCGAAGGAAAAGCCAACGTCACCAAGAGTGAGCATCCGAACTTCAATATGTTAAACTATTTAAAGGAATGACAAGTACTGGAAAATTTAAAGTGATAGCGAGAATAAAGTAAACGCTCCACCCCCAACGTCTTGAAATATCTTTTTTCTTCTTCGAAAACTATCAATCTTGCAGTAAATGTGATGTGGAAAAGTAAAAGAAAGTTGAATAACAACTTTATAGTTTCTTATTTTGGGCTAATAGCCGATCTCATAGCCGCTGCATTCGATCAGGTATTTATGTAGTCCTGAGAAAGGGAACGGATGGCAGCGTACACAATGAAGAGAATGTTGGCATACCTTTAAGGGTAACCTTTATACTCTATAAGCCACAAACACCCGTCAATCATAGACCAAAATAAACGGAATTCAGTTTTTAAAAACAATACATAACATTTACAAGGTGTGTTTTAAACAACCAGGCTAACATTGAGGATATTGTTCTTCTTTAAAAATTAAATCTTATGCAATGTGCGAAACTGGAGATTGGAACTTTAAGAAAAACATGTTAAACGTTTTTGTTTTCAGGGGCCTCATATATATACTAAATGTGTTAGCTGAACTATATAGTACATGCAGTAAAATGGATTCTGCTGTGATTTAGAGGTACATATAAATATTACACTGTGTATGTAGGTTAGTAAGCAAGGTCACGTGGTGTAGATATAAAAAAGAAAGTCTTTGGTTCGAAACTCAGGAGTTAACACATATACTGATCTGGATAAAGGAGCTCGACCGTGCTGTATTTCAGATTCATTGGACCGTTGAAACGTGTTCATTTTTTCTGCTGTCAAAACGATGATGTGTATGTACACACTAACTTATGGCTATTTCCGGATGCCTATGATTTCTACTCATTAAACTATGACGTATGAAATGGCTGTGATGTATATGAACAGAATAAGCGAGGCCTTTTTACACTAAATAAATCAAAACTATTTTTGATACTTGATAAACCAATTCAGGAAGACACGCCAGATAATAAGCAGACGTCTTTATAAACGTTTCACCTAAAAATTAAAAATTATTAGTAGTTTTTGTAATCGTTCTCGTCGTCGCTGTTCTAATAGTAGCAAAAAGACTATTATTCAGTTTTAAAATAACATCATTTACCAGTGCATCAACAACAGCAACGACGACGAAGACAACATATACAGCAAAACTACTACTTTAAAAAGCTGAATGGAGAATATTATATGCATCTGTATAAACATAGCATTTTTGTCGGAGAAAGGAATTATCCTGTCACCAGATTCAGGTGTCTTCCAAAAAGTGACGAATTATTGTTAAATAAACCATGTGCTCATATTTATTCTGCAAATGTATGGTTCTTTTTATTTGCATGCTATAATTATAATCGAACACTGAGAAACAAAGCTGCTTGCGCCATCCAGGGCTGCCATTCGACCATTTTAATTGTCTCAGACCATTGCGACCAGCTATAACCATTATCATGCGCATTCGGATCACCTCGTGACTTTTTTGGTAGAGAACTCCATTGTCAATATACTTTGATACAGTAATACAACGTTATTAGAGGGAAATCGCAGGAAAATGGCGTAGAACACGGTAACACGCTGGGGTTCTTTAGGTAACATAGAACCATGTCAAAATCAATATGATTTATGGAATTAAGTTCAACAAAATTCAGAAGAAGGTTTTTCACTGATTCACTGAGTTCCTGCGTAAAAAAAAAAAAAAAAAAAAAAAAAAAAAAAACCAAGCATGGGCATGTTTTGGAAAAGAATAAGTGATCTCAGTCCAGTCATCCATAATGGACCGTATGTTATGTGCACAAGAATTTTTTAGACAATATGCATGCAATGGTATATACAGTAGCATTTCAGAGATGTTTTTTTCCCCGATAGTTGGCTGAACGACACAGTCGTTTTCCGATTATTATCAAGAATTGAGATCAAACCTCTAATGGATAGAATGAAAGTCGCATAGTTTCATTGCACTACCTTTCCATCTGAATTACCATTTCGTAACTATTGTATTGCGTTGTATTACCTTTATCGTATTACACTTAACCTGCCACAGACTGTATACTTGGACAGAATTCCTATGAGAAAGAACAGCAAACGGATATGAAAATCCTTGGTGCAACTTGCATTGACCACAATGATCACTGATCTACAAAAAAAATTCATTAAAATATTCGGTGCTACACGCATTCATAGATGGTCTAAATCATGTTGTTGAATGCAGCCGGAATTATTACAACCACAAATTCAGTCTATTTCAAAGGATTAAATTCCAAAAATGCAGTTCATAAATTCAGTCCCGCATATTATGGCAATATATATGAATAACATTAAGAACAAGTGCTTTAAAATGTGTTTTTAGGAAATGTGTTTTTTTTTTTTGGGGGGGGGGTGAAGATTTCAATAATTTCTAACGAACCTTTGTCAAAATCGAAATTTTGTGCTGAACTATCTCTAGTATCAAAGTGTAGTTAATTTTTGTGCCAGCTACTCCAATGCTTTACTAACCACTATACTGACCACCAATTACACGAAAGTTCCCATACTTATCTAACCTTAACATCTGTCAAAGACAGCTCCGGTACCCTAGTGGTTAGAGCTTCCGCATCGGATGCGGGAGGTCGCGGGTTCTAACCCCGGCCGAGTCATATCAAAGAGATAAAAATGGTACTAGCACCTGCCTTGCTTGGCGCTCAGCATTAAGGGGTAAGTGTAAGGACTGGTCAGGCTTGTGTCAAGATAATGTGACTGGGTGGGACATCATGCTACGTGTCTCTGGAATGATTCCCCAGTGCTAGACCGTACCATAAACTCTCACACTGCAGACATCGTAATGATATGACGGAAAGATTGTTAGAGCTACATTTAAAAAAAAACCAAACACACAACATCTGTTATAACAATAATTTTACTCACCATGATTTTAGGGTTTAAAAACTTAGTTGAGTCAGGTATGGCTGAGAAACAAACCAACTTAAGGTATGTTCTCGATTTGGAACGATACAGTCTTTTTAGGATGCCTCAAGAAGTGTGTCTACTAGTTTTTATTTCCCGTATGGGTCATGATCAGCTCACGGGTCACCAGAGGAATACATAATGTATAAGCTAATGTTTTATCGTGTTGTACCGTTCGTTGCTTACTGCACTTTAGTCATTTTCATGGTCGATTGTGTGTTAGACCTAAACGTCGGCAAATCATATAGCTGGATTCTTTAATTAAGATTCTGCTTGTAATTAAGATGCGTTGGTGAAACAAAAACATTCAGTCAGAATTTATTGTCCCGTATGATTGGTGATAGCTTAGATAATGTTTAGATTAAGCTTACTGTAGCTGACAATCGTATTATAATAATGTTATCTCAGTTACATCAAATACACATTAAGTCATTTTGATTTTACTGTTATGTATTCATTACAGAGTATTATATCTTTGAAAGTAATATATGCTTACATTCCTAGGAAACAGCTGTGATACGTATGATCATACCTTAAAGAACTTATAAAAACACGCAAAACCCCAAAAACAACAAAGCCACACAAATCCCCAACAACATAGACACACTAAACCCCAACAACAAAAAGACACAAAACCTCAACAACAAAACACACAAAACCCCCAAAACAACAAAGCCACACAAATCCCCAACAATATAGACACACTAAACCCCAACAACAAAAAGACACAAAATTCCACCAACAAAAAAGCACAAAACCCCAACAACAAAAACGCACAAAACCCCAACCAAAAAGGTACAAAACCCCAACAACAGAAACACACCCTCCTAAAAATACTCTGAACCCCAACAGCAAAACATGCAAAAACCCAAAAACCAAAAAACACAAAACTCCAACAACAGAAACGCACAAACCTACAAATAACGAGGATAACCTTTAGTTCCTTTTGAGTCTGTCGAATGCAGAAACATTATTTCCGTTTCTTTCTTGACATATAGAAACTGCTTTCTTGAGACTTGGAAATTGAAATCAATTCAAAATTAAATATTCATAAGTCACACACCTATTAACAACTGTAGCTGTTAATCGGACAATAATGCAGTTGATTTGGTTTATTTGATACATTTATATACGAGTGTCGTGTGTGTGTAATATGCGTAGTCAGTGAGATTTGGTGTATGAGATACAGTACGGACCATCTCATCGCTTTCTTAATTTTGACAATTGTTTTGTTCATTGGAAAAATGTGACACTTTCATATATTATAGGAATATCAGGTAGTATTAAAATTTAACACGACTATGTGTGAAATAAAAAAAATGCATCGAGAAATTCCAGTTACAGCATCCACAAAATATATTCAGATTTTCCAAAATAATGAGTTTCAAAACTCGACAGATGTGAAGACAAAGCACAAAACCAAAACAAACAACTAATTGTGTTGATCAAAACCAGACGGAAGAAAGTTTGTCCATCACTGATAAATCGAGTGCAATGTATTTAATGTCTTAGAAGGGTAACACATGACATTACAGACAAAATTAGAAGAAATGACATGCAAAACAATGAAGGCAATTCCAGCTGCATCTCAAACAAGAGTACTGCGAAGGTCACATGATACATCTACCCGTATTTAATAGTCTACTATGTAAACACTAGAAGGACATGGTTGACTCTAGTGATTATTGACCAACGGCTCTCAATGACCCGAATCTGTTTGTAAGGGTATGTTTCTTGAACTAAACATGCTAAGAAGAAACAATTATTTTCTTATTAGACACACTATGACCGCAGTCCTTTAGACACCATACTCAGTAGGTTTTTTATTACCATAAGTGCACGGCATCCACAAAGTTCGCACAAGGAACATGCACAAGAACAAAAGTTATTAAGCAAGACCTACGTTTCTTTGAGTTACAATCATCCTGACCTTTGACATTTCGACTCCGAAAGTGACAGGCCTCTTTCATTTCTTAAATGTAAAATTTGGTCATGGTACGAGGTCAAGAACTACAATTATCCTGGCAAACTCATTTTTCTTCTATTCAGTCAGTGACTTTAGCTGCTTCCTTACAAAATTTTTGCAGAACTTTCATTTGACATGCATTATACAAATAAAATGATACCATGGTACAGAAAGCAGCGTGCATCGGATAAGAAATCGGTTATACAATGTTATAAATGCAACAGAGAATAACTGATAGGGCATATGGAAAAGTGATATACAATACACTGGAGAGGTAAAGTGTGCCTAAAATTAACGAGATTAAAATGGTATTACAGAGAGAGAGAGAGAGAGAGAGAGAGAGAGAGAGAGAGAGAGATCAAAAAAGAGAACAAGAAGTGATTGAGGAAAGACGGTGACTAGAGCAATGGTTGTTAATCATTTTAGGTGGCGACCCAGAGTAGGTTTGTGTTGTTATCCTAGTGACCCATCGAATGCAATTTTTTTTAAAAAAAAATTTTCAACTTATTAAGGTTGATCTCAGCGACACACTCAAAACAGCATGGCTTCTCAAGGGTTAGGAACCATTGGACTAGAGGCTCAGTGTGGTTTCCCAAGAAAGCTAATTTCACATTAATCTTTCTGGAAAAAGAATAATATACATTAGGCACAGACATATACACAACATTGCTTACGTATATCTTAAAGGATTATTGTAAAGTCTCTAGTTCTAATACGACTGTACCTCATGTAGCGATTGATTTCAGATTGCAAAATATAACAAGGAGAGAACCGTAATCTTTCCCTGTGATTAAATGTAATAGAAGAAGCTGGTGAACACTAAATTAACGTAGCAAACGTTTATGAAGAGAAAGTACCTAATTTGATTGACATTCAGTGTTTCACCTAGTAGTTATTAGACATTTTGAAAACTGGACTTTAAATTTTGATAGTAATGATTCTCGTAAGAGATATAGAGTAAAGTCTGACATGAGATATTGGTAGACTTATTTAAACTGGGCATTGTGGATTGCAAGGACTGGTTGTCAGATTTTCTACTGTCATTCAATGTATCAAAATGTTCTAGATGTAGTTAGATCTATTTACAAGCATCGCTTTTTATTTCCTGATTTGGAAAGTACCGAGATAGTAGTTAGTATCTAGACCCAAAGAAGATGCTCTTAATTCTAGCAAAGACATCTTAAATCTGAAACTATTTAATACGGTATTAGTGATTTTAACATTCAACCACACCAGTAATAGTAATATATCAGTGAAAAGAATATACAACTAAAATATGACGAAATATACTATTTTAAAGAATATAAACTATCTGACTAAAATAATTAAACAGAATAAAGACATTCGCGGATTTAGCTGGTGGTACTGGAGGGTTAATGCACCGTATAAGCATTTTATCGAGAAACATGTTGCAAACGAATCAACAATTTTGACCTATGTTCTTGTTTTAGATAGCAACGGACTAACTGAAGAAGGAATAGCTAGGATATTTTAATGTATCAAATAACGTGTAATTTGTATTTTAGGTGCATAAGTAAGAAAGAGAACGTCTATTCCACAGTCTCTTTCCACGATTCAGTCTGCGAAACTAGTACTTGGTGAACAAGGTTACAACTCGTACTAAACACAAGGACAACATTCCAGGACCAGATGTATTCTTTAAAGTGAAATATGTTGTTAGTGATATACTATTGTTACCTAGTAACATGGTAATGACAAATCGTGGTATGGTTACTAAAAGAATAAACATGTTAAAGACATCCAACGATTAGTGTATTCAAATTATATCCTCGAATTAATTTGAGAACTGTGGCAATATGAAAATACATTAAAAAAGATAACCTGAACAAAATATACATAAAAGAATGAGTATAATAATGACAATACAACCTTTGGATCTGCCAATACAATGTGCTAATCGGACATTCGGATGGCACACGCGAGTTTACGAACGGTCAAAATATGAGTTATAAAAGTTGTATGAAAAAAATCAAGAAGTCATATGCCACGATTTCCAAGTTATTGTTAGGTTTGGCTATCTGCACAGTTGCCTCATTTGTTAGTAAATGTGTTCCAATCGACAAATAAGAAAGTGTGCAAAATGTATTTATAGACAATAATTATAGGTTTCTGCGTTTGTTTGGGAAAAAATAAACGAGTTTTTTGGATGGAATACTGCACGAACTTGGGAGTGCAGTATATCCTTCCGACAAAACGAGTTCATAATTTCCCATACAAATGCAGTAACCTTTTTATTATATGCTCATTTTTTAAAATTCTACCTAAGGCTTAATTATATAAACAAAATACACTACAAGAAACAACGTAAATGAATGTATGCCGTATTCCAAACTAAATACACAAGCGCATATTCATCATCACACAACAACAACATTATTACTGCGCACATAACTCCGCCCAGATAAATTTGAACTTAGTCGCGCGCTCGACATAATTTTCGAAAGAAAACGCCGTGTCTAGTTAAAATTGAAATTTGGAGTCATATTGTGAATGAATGTGCATTGCAACAACTTTGATCTGGAATGAATTGATTTTGGTGTTGTTTTTTTTCTCGATTCTACAAAATTTCGTGATTATGGACTCAGTTTGTATGTGACAATCCAGATGAAATACATGGGATTGAAGAAGCTAGGGAGAAGCGTGTTGACATCTGCAAATGTGTTTCTGATTTGCAGAAATAAGAAAGTAAATTTTGAGGAAATTCAGGATGTAAAACTGTAAGTACATTTTTTTTGCTATTCTTATCACCAGCCAAAGAAGACAGTACATGACTTGTCACTTGTATGCTATTTGGAAGGACCTTTTCTTACGTCTGTTGTATACTGTAGCTAGCCTAAATTCGAAACATTGTATCAACGCGGAATGTGCCAAAGCAGCTGGTATGTGGCAGTCCACGAAACATCTGTTTTAGTTCATTCAGAAACAAATTTAAACAATCACAACGTAAACTGCCTACTACGCGAGTGTACATGATGTGTTTACAAATCAAAAGTGCTGGCGTCTGCGTCCATTGCTTGTTTACAATAGAAAGTAGATCCTTTATGCACGTGAATGCTATATGGCGTGCGGGTTCAGTATCGGGTAATACTGCACGATTCTGACAATGTAAAGTTTACCGGGGGAAAAAATGAGCATATAATAACAAGACTTGAACTAGCATTAGATACTTCACTGCATTGATATAATTTAAGTTTGCATTACCTCCGTCAGCAATGAGTGTTAGTTTCATAACTTTCACTATATTTATTTTAAACTGTCATACAAAAAATAATTTAACTGTAGAGCACGGCACTGTAAAACAGAATTCAGAAAAACGCTTGATAAATAATGTGTACTGGCATTGTTGTTGGTGTATTTGCGCATTTAATAGCAATTGTTACTAGAGCCGTCATGGCAACATAAACTGCATACCACGCAATGACGTTGATAATAAAAACAAAGAATTGAAAAATTACAGCGTGTCTGCGGTACATGTGGAATGCCAAGCGAAGTCCTCATCAAATACGACCCAAATTACGATCAAGGAATGTTATTCAAAATATCGTATTGATGAAGACCTCCAAGTTAAACGATTCAACTGTTTTCTTTGGGATCTTCTGTCTCCTTGTTTGATAGTACCTTAGCATTTTGGACCCGTTTTTACTTGCTTTCCTTTGCCTGCTGCTTGACGAGTGAAAACATTTTCTATTGCTCAGGGTCTGAGAATTTAAAATGCGCACATGGTATGACATGGTCTGTGACTGAAGTAATGTTCACTAACATGTTCAGGCTTTGTAAATCTCAGCCTATTATTTTCAAAGTCTTATATGAGTTTAAGCTTTGCTCCGACGCTTAAAGAATATACATCTAGAGTCCCCAATCCTAGGATTTTATCCTATAAATGTGTTAACACTGTAGAGGTAAACATAAAATAAACTTACTTTCCTTAACATTTTAACTCTGCTGATTTCTCGTGGAGAAACATACATCAGAAAGGACAGAAATTAAGAGAAAATCTTTTATGACAGGAATCTGTGCATATGGCTCAACTCATGGCTTTTAACATTTTTTAATACAAAATTATATTACGACGAACTTAAAATAATAAATTTTAATACATAAACGACAATAGCGAAACAGACTTTTTAATACGTAGTGGAATTTATAGCATAAAATCGTTTCTAGCTAGAATAATACTGTGTAAATAGCTAACTAACAGTTGATGAATCTGGTACAGCTTCTGGGCAAATCAGTTCAATAACACAAAATTTACTCCAGTGGCCATTAATTTTGTTTGCAAGAATTTCTACATAAGATATTCTGTTATATTATGTTAACGTTCCTTTCAAGTAAAATACATCGGGGTACAGTTAACACAATGAATATCAGGATAAAAGTTAATAATAAACTTCTTCGGTCTGTTTTACACCATATGGTTTGGTATAATGTAATGTAAATAATAATATAACGTCAGAGGAATCTATGAGAAGATCTTGTGATATCTTTCTACCATTAAACACTTAGGTAAAATACAAGAGAAAGATGAGACACTAGGTCAGACAAGTAACCCAAACAAAAACCGTATGAAGGACTGGGTTATATTAACTGATGCAGTTACTACTCTGTCTAAAGGACGTTTTGTTACTCATATACGCAGGTCTTTGTAGGATAACAATTTGAAGGATATCAAAACATCGATTGAACAAGCTGACAATTAATTAACAGGGTATTAGTACAAGCCATTGTTTGATTTCTGAACATTGCCGCGGGCTAGAGTTAATCTCTTACGCAAGGTTACCGTGACCAGAGAGAAGACCCGGCATCTAGAATCGGCACAGACGCTAGATCGCGCGACTTCCCACCTACGTATTGCAGCGTAGTCCTAAGATCAGAGGAACCGCAAGGGGACCGAGGCATGTTCTAAATCCGTCCCCATGTGGACAGACAGCGACAAGGACATTCTCTGCTAAGTTTGATTGGATCGGGTCAGCGACACCCAATCGGAATTGTGATAATAATTAATTTCTTACTAACAAGCGAAAATTTAGTCTCGCCTAGGAAGATTGCCGAGCGATATAGGGTTACTATTAGGAAGCCACTCGTAATTTGGCGGTTAAACTTAGAGAGGAGATTCTAAGGAAAGACAAAGTTTCGTAAAGGTCAGTGAGTTATTTGCACGGATTTTTTCAGAATATTACGGCATTGTAATTGTAACTATGTGTAGTATATATAATTAATTATTAGGATCATTTAGTACGTTGAATTAACTTTGTAGTGGTCATTTACAGACGTATTTGAGTATTATGTAGAGAATTATGAAGATTGTTAGCTTGTGGTCAGAATTAATTTTGTTATTCGCTAATATGTTACTTCATAGTAAACTAGGGTATTTATTCATGTGATATGTTAAAATTTACACATGCTTGAATTTGTGAATTTTGAAAATAATTAAAGTGTGTAAGATTAGTTAATATGGATGTATGGATATATCAGAGCATGGATATTTGAATATTTGTGTACTTTATATGAATTTTAATTTAAAGAAATGCGTCCGATTGCTGTGGTATTGTTAGTATGATGGGATTAGGAATATGTACTGATGTGACCCAATTTATTAATGTATATGTGAGAAGTAATTGATACCGTGGTTTTATTACGACGTTGTTTTACCATATATGTACGTATGAGTATTTCGATGTGAATGTATGCGTGACCGAAGAAATTTAATGGCCGTTCTCTGATGATAGGCTGGGTCTAGTGTGAGATGAGAGGGCTCAGGAAAATATTGTACCGTCCATGTGTTTTCACAGGAAGCTTTTTGGGGGACAAAACTTCCGGTTCTGTGAGTCCTGTGTCTCTAAGAGAGAAGACAGAAGTGAGACTAGCTAAGCAGTCGGAGTCGACACGTTTAGTCGGAGGAGAGTCGAAGAGGAGGAGGAAAAGGAGTCGAGGAGGAGAAAGTGCAGAAGGAGGAGTATATAGAAGTCTAGGAGGAGAAGGAATTTGGAGAAAGTCAGGAGGAAGAGGAGAAGGAATTGGAGGAATAGGAGAGAAGAATACACATATGAGTTGAATACAAGACAGGTGGAAAGCTATTTCACATTACTAGTCAAATGATGCAATCGGCTATCACAGGGTCGAGCGGAAGTAGAGTACTTGGGAAATTGTAATCATTTGACTATTGGATTTGTGACTAAATTGTTATTCGTTGAATTTCACTTTTTTGTATATTCAGTCATTTAACCGTCGGGATTGCTGACTGGAGGCTCGGAGATGTACATCTATCTTTCACTAATTTAACTTCCACCCAAAATCGAGTCTAGGTGGGACTTCTATAATAATTTAAATAGAATATTGGGAGCACACCACCCTAACCATAACACACCTACCATAGTGACGGCATAACAACCCTTCACTCCACACAGATATTGAATAGAGTGGTACTGAAATAACCAAGGAAAATTTCAAAACTTCAGAAACGATTGGTGACAACAGAAAACGAATTAGAAATAATCAAAATTTATTCAAACATATTTAGAGCATTAATCTGTGCCGTACAAACATTAGAACAAAGGTTAGACGCTCAAAGATTCGCCAAATATGATTCAACGACGTCTATATCTAACATCTTACAGCCATTGGAGCAGAGAATAAACAGTAAAATATATGCTTTAGACACGGAAAAATCTACTGAAGAATATGACACTGGAATCTAAACTGGAATAATTACATAAAGATCTGAATGTTGAAAACCAACAAAATGACCAAGAGATGAAACATATAATGAATAATTTTAACACACAAACAAAGAACAAGGAGACAATAGCTAACACTAAGACATTCTAAATAACATTGATAACCAAAAATGATAGAGGATAACAAAACAACATAAATGTGCATAAATATATTTTTTTTATATTAAAAAATATGCATGATAAATATTAAGAAAACAAGATCATATTTATATATTACAGACTTGAGTAATAAGATTTATAAAACTATAAAGGTTGTTACGTTTGCAGAATATTACAAATTATATGATGAGGTTATACAACCTAAAATAAATATGTGGAATAAACGTTTACAAAAGAGGCGGGTGTATTTAGACCTGAATAAAACATAATACTCGTAAGTGTTATAATGGATACAGTTGAAGCCGAAAGGAACAAAAACATAGAGACAGTCAAAACTGAACTGATTACCGAAAGGGGCACAATTAAGCTCGCATTACGTGTTAAATTAGAAAAAAATTAAAAGCAAATAAATAATAATTAAAAGAAGTATGATGAAAAATCCAGACTTATACCAGTTTGTATATTGTTTTATGAGTTTTACACATTGTTGCAACTCTGGTGCAAGTCACCTTCGTCCCAAGTAAGGAGAATCAGGATGATGTTGCTACAGTAATACATACAGACGTAATATCTGTCAGAATGGGTAGTGTCAATAACGTACGTGAAGGATTGTTAAATCTTTTTATTGCTAAAATCACACCTTAAATATTTGCTGCTACTTACGATTTTCAGTACTCGATCCTGTTTTGCTGAATACCACTTTCAGGCAATGTATTCTGTCCAACAATTATTAAGTTAAATAAAGGTGATTTAAGTTGTTTAAATAGTCTTTTTTTATCAGTTTGTACTCTGAAGGTTCTTATTATATTGACTATTTTATTGGACTAAATATAAAAAACAAACGTGTTGATAACACACAAAACTGAAATGACGAACCTAATATTCCAGGTTTAAAATAATCAAGTACGTATCACCTAGAAGAGAATAACGTTTCAATCATTAGTTCAGAAGGACATACATTATTTTGATCAGGTGTAATACAATATGGCTGCAATATCAAAATATATTGCTCATCAATAGAATAAAATCATCAGGGGTAGTTATATTACTCATCAATAGAATAAAATCAACAGGGGTAGTTATATTACTCATCAATAGAATAAAATCATCAGGGGTAGTTATATTACTCATCAATAGAATAAAATCATCAGGGGTAGTTATATTACTCATCAATAGAATAAAATCATCAACGGTAGTTATATTACTCATCAATAGAATAAAATCATCAGGGGTAGTTATATTACTCATCAATAGAATAAAATCATCAGGGGTAGTTATATTACTCATCAATAGAATAAAATCATCAGGGGTAGTTAATAAAAGAGGAATATCTAACGACCTCGCATGTGCAGGATGCAACTTGTATTCAAATTAAATGATGCGATGAAGCTGAGAAAACATACACTAACATTAAATGGAATATTTTCAAAGAAAAAGGAGAGATTGGAATGTCAACAGATTAAGGCATTCGATTACCAGAATCCATACTTGGGCAAGCTTGATGATTCTTTTCACTTATATGCATTTACTGATTCTGACACCTCTACTCATTCAGAAATAAGACGAAACCTTAAAAACACGATAGCCAAAAAAGAAATGATTTTTATCAGTCTTCTAATGAGTACATAAAATGCAAGTCCATATTGACTTCAGTAGGAATGGATGTCGGTGTGGTTTTACTTACACGTTTTAAAACAGGCAAGATTTTTGCTCAATGAATAAAAAATGATAACTTACAGCAAGTATATTATAACTGCAGACATAATAATGCTCTGGTAGTTAAATACCTAATTCCATCACATGACTGTATCACATATACCTCAATAAAACCTAAGAAAAAGTTACAAATAGTAATTACAAAGCATGGTCTAAATACAGGATATTGACTGCAGCAGTTATTGTCATTGTCTCCTTTATATTAAGGTGAAAGGAGATGATACAACCCACATAAAACAATTTAGATATAATGATTCTGAAAACTTTCACCATTTATTTTTGGAAGTTGTGACATTTTAAAGTTGAACGACAACAACATCTTCATGTCATGCAATAATATATAGTTACCTCATTAAGCTAGGACAAAAGGACCGAACAAAACATAATGAACGGTAAATTGAGAACGTTTAGATCAGGGGCAGGCAATTCACAAACAAAATTTACTTTTTATTTACTACATCACTAGGGAGAGAATTACCAATGTAGCACCTAGATAACAGAATGAGCTTTACACATATTTTCATGTTCCGCAACACAATGATCTTGAAAAGCTTTACAATTCAGAAATTTAACAATTCTCAGTGACTATTGAAATATCACCAAATAGGGCTCATTCACATTGTTTCTTATTTATGCAATAGTTTACAGAAACCACACAGTATTTCTTTGGTGAACAGTAAAAATACGGACAAATTAATAATGTATATGCTTTTAATAGTTACGCTGACAAGCACTGCATCTGGCTTACTTTGAAAAGTACACACGTTTTCATATTTTGTAGCACTGGTCATACATTAAATCACGTTCCACCTAAAATCAAGAGAAAGAAATGTACATGCTCACTTATGTATAGGTATTTCTTATTCAACGCAATCACCTAAATTCATCATGTTTTAAGCACGGATGCTTTGCGATCTTGTTTTATAATGAAAAATATAAAACACAAGGCTAATCAAAATGTTACTGAGAAGGTTTTATATCTCACCATTATCTACACACTCAACATTATCTACACACTTAACATTATCTACACAGTGAATCAGTGTTAATCATGAGCAGTCTTCACTCGATCATCATATTTGTTTGTTTTTTTAATTTTCATTTACTAGAATTCATATATTAAATATTTTGATAACCCTAACATCGGTAATCTACCTAAGAAGGGTTGGTGTATTTGATCTTTTATTTTGAAACGGACTAACACTAAGTCAATAATTGGCACTCTTGCAAATCATAATCTTTATGGATTTAAAAGAAACAAAATGTATTTTCATCTTTTCATATTTTTATTGGCGTTCTTTACCCTTAAGTTCTCCATATGTTCTCATAAGACACATGAATGTATCTTTTTCGGTTTTAAACCTAAATGTGTGTATAGCTTTGAGTTTCTGTGATGAATAACGTGTGTCTGCTTGCTTTTCAATGTAGGTAAACATTTTTTGGTACAGCTGTGCCCATTTATACATTTCTTGTGTAACTTTGATGAACATTTCCATCTTGAATGATATTCCCTGTAGCTCAAAGGTAGTCTTTGAAACAGTCTTGCACGTATAATGGAATCTGCTTGTAAAATGTAAAGAATATCAGAATAATCGAGTCATACATGTTTTTGTCAATTTTAAATGTTCTTCCGTTCCCCGGTAAATGTTAGTTACCTGTGTGCATTGGCCCACGAGCTAACCACAGAGGCTGTATCTTGATACCTAAGTGTGACCCAAACAGAGAGATTGTGCGGTTCATGGTACATAATCATGGTCCAGCCATAGAGGTTATACTGATCTAGGTACATAATCAATAGCCTTAATCTCGACCTTTTATATTCACCATTGTATCCAGAAGGTACAATCATGTTTCATCTGAACAGTATTGTAAATGCTTGATTTGTTTTAACATGCCATTGTCTATAAAAGCTATATTCCTGGCATCTCGAACATGTAACAAGTGCTTATCTGGGAACACTTCAATAATGAGCAAGGTATAGTTTATTATATTTTGTCATATATTGCGAAATTCCACATTAATGTCACACTATCATCAGTGTCTCTTCTTGACGTAATTGTAACTAAGATCAACTGATGTCTATTGGTAATATAGCTGTTATGCTAAACCTTAAAAACTATTTGTGTATTGAACCAGGTAAGAGGCCCCTAGTGGCCGAGTGATCTAAAGCGCTCACCGTTACGGATCACTGCCATCTCACCTCTGTCTACGTGGGTTCGAGTCTCGGGTTCGGCCAATGTGAGTATGTGAGAAAGCTTGCCAGTAGCTTCTCGTGTGTCGGTGGTTCTTTCTGGGGTTTTCTCGGGTTCTTTCTCCACCATTTGTACTAGCCGCCATGTATAGCCTATCTTGTGCTGAAAAATGGCGTTAAACCATCAACAACAACAACTACAACATCAACAGGTAAAAGCCTTTCCTTAAATAGTAAGATGTACGTATGCTAATTGTTTTAAGGTATGTCCCACAGATCTGAAGTTATCTACAGAGCCGATTGTCCTTTGAACTGTTACTTTTCTGTCTTTCATCATCCTACCAGTTATGTAATACTTACCTAATGAAATATGTATTTTATCGTTGTTAACCATGACTTTTCATTTTTGTTAACAATTAAACCAATAAGTGACTGTAATAACTAACTGGAAACGTTATGTAGGAACACAGTTATGTATTTGGAAATTTGTAATTTAGAATACATTCCTTCTGTGCAGAACCTATAAATTTGCTTGTTAAGTAAATAATAGTCACCCATCTTTTTGATCTGTTATTGTAATCGAGATGCCAGCACAACAAAGTGAGAAAAGTTACAACCATATTAATACGCGTTTGAACTAGATAAATAACTGAGACGTATGATTATAGAGAATTCTGACAGAATGCTAACTAGAGACATAAGATCGCAAAGATCTGAAAGTCTACGTAGAATTTGTTAAGGAATTATACTCAAGCATTGTCGCCTAAGTACAGGTTATTTGTAATTATATAAGTTTCTTTTTCCAGACGGGAGTGGCGCTAATTTTGGGATATACTGAAGCTGACTTTACACAATATATACACATATTCGTCATATACAAAACATGCAAACTTCGGCTTTATTTCAATAAGCCATGTAGCTAAAGATTATGAATGCTGACTTACCGGCTGTTTATTTCTCAATAAGCCATGTAGCTAAAGATTATGAATGCTGACTTACCAGCTTTTCTTCAATAAGCCATGTAGCTAAAGATTATGAATGCTGACTTATCGGCTGTTTTTTTCTCAATAAGCCATGTAGCTAAAGATTATGAATGCTGACTTACCAGCTTTTTTCAAAAGGCCATGTAGCTAAAGATTATGAATGCTGACTTACCAGCTTTTTTCAATAAGCCATGTAGCTAAAGAATATGGATGCTGACTTAACCATTTTTTCAAAAGGCCATGTAGCTAAAGATTATGAATGCTGACTTACCAGCTTTTTTCAATAAGCCATGTAGGACTTAACCATTTTTTCAATAAGCCATGCAGCTAAAGATTATGAATGCTGACTTACCAGCTTTTTTCAAAAGGCCATGTAGCTAAAGCTTATGAATGCTGACTTACCAGCTTTTTCAATAAGCCATGTAGCTAAAGAATATGGATGCTGACTTAACCATTTTTTCAAAAGGCCATGTAGCTAAAGATTATGAATGCTGACTTACCAGCTTTTTTCAATAAGCCATGTAGGACTTAACCATTTTTTCAATAAGCCATGCAGCTAAAGATTATGAATGCTGACTTACCAGCTGTTACATTAACTATGTTTACTCTTCTTGAGTTCGACAGCTGTAGAGACTTTCGAATAAATTGACGCACAGTGCACGGCTCTTCAATGTGATTGATTTTATTGATAAATTTTCATTAAAAAAAAATCAGAAAAATAAAACAACGAAACAAACAAAAAAAATAAAACCCCAACATTTGTTCAATTGCAGAATAACTGAACTATCATGTAACTCCCCGATTTAGCGATATTTTTATATTCAAAGATTGGGACAGACTTGAGTATTTGAAGTAAGTGTTCTCTAGACAACGTGTTGTACATCCAAAATTAAAAAACGCACAGCAATGTGTAAAAAGTAAATTACATATTAAAAAAGTGTTCGCTATTCCCTTATATTCCTTAAATTGTCACTTCTTGATGAGTCTATTGATTTCACAAGTATGCTGTAAAGGTCAAGGTCATGATCGACATTTCTTGTCAGAAGATAACCAGCGCGAATACTATGCACGTTTTGTGGTAGACCGTTAATTCCATGAATAGATGAGAGACATTCACTGTTTATTCTAACAAGGCAACTAGAGTTTATTACATGTCGGTAATGTGTTTAACTATTCGCATCATTTTAAAGGACTTAATGTTGTATAAGCCAATGACTATTCACAAGATAGATCCGGTAGTGTGGGACCCATATTACTCACATTTATCACATCTGTCCGCGTTAGTTCGAATCTCAGGCTCGACTAGCGTGGGTATAACAGAAAGCTTGACGGTAGCTTCCCGTGCGTCGAATGTTTGTTCCCGGTTGTTTTTTGTTGTTTTTTTCCTTTTTTTGGGGGGGGGGGCGGGGGTATCCATCCACCAAAATATGTTGGGCGCAATGTATAACGTATAGCCTATCATGTGCTGAACAAAAGCGTTCATCCCCTTAAAACCAAAAATAAACAATACTCCTAAAGTGAGTGCCCAGGTCATATGGAATTCACACGATGAAAAACTAACTAAAATATACTATTTAGGAAATTAATGTTTTGGAAATATCACAGCACGCACGGAAAAATGAAAAGTTAAGTGCTTATGGCAGTACGTCCGCCGCACGAAGCGTTAAAATGTAGGTGTAACCACACGGCATGCATATGGTTTAAACTTCGCATCAATACCAAGCTAACAAAGAATGATATTCCAGAGAGTGATAAAAACCGTGTATTAATGCTATATAACATTTTTCAGGACAAAAGGAAAACAAAGTGGGTAAATAACAGGCAAAGCAGAAGGAAAAGGATGACGTGGCTCTGTCAATACTCTCCAATACTCTGACGGTCGAAAACACGTGACAGTTTAGAAACCAACATTATTTGACAACGGAGGGCAGATAAAATCTGACAAAAAACAATCATTTTTGCTGATACGCATGGCTGCGGGAATGGCTATAGTTTCCTAAACTCAGCCTCTTCGTGGTTCTTTGCTTACACCCTACATAAAAAAAATGCATTTAACAAAGCTAGGGATGCCAGAACAAGTAAAATAACTTGTTCAGTGAGGAAATAAATAACATCGGCTAAACCTGCTGTAGCTTTTTGTGCTCAACAAAACAATTAGCTAAAGTTTTAAATTCAATGACGCACTTGGAGTCGGAGGTTAACGGGGAAACTGAGTAGGAAGAACACCATGGTTTACAGCATTAGCTATAGAGAGAGAACAATGCTTGATATTATCATTGCTATCGCTGTAGTTATTGTTGCAATTGTAACACTATTATTAACAGCTGTTTCAGTACTACACCTAATGGTGATAGTCTTCTAACTTTTGAACTGAATTTTTCTCAAGTTTCGTTAGATGTGCTTTCAGTCCTTTCAATACATCATTTGCCAGGGTGTGCGTTTTGCTGATGTCCATTTTTAGTTCTTCAACTGGATGCTTCAAATGAAGATTACATATTCTCTAACAATTCTCATTTCTGATCTATTGGAAATAATCCTTCAGCACATTCTCCGCTTTGAATTACTCAAAAATCGTCAACCACTGTCTTGGTGTTTCTCACCTGTTCAGCAAACATCTATTTGCATCTCTAATTCCTCGGGTACATGCGTTTGATGTGTCTCTGCAAAAGTAGATTCAAGTGGAAATTTAGTTAGTGCTCATCTGTTTATCTAGATCTTTTGTAATATATTATGAAATCAATTTGGATGGAAGTAAGGACAGTTTCTTTTTCTGCTCAATCTTCAATATTTTACTCTTTCATGCATCTCGACATCTGGTTTTCTCTTTATTTACAATAAGTTTGAGTCTACATCTTGCATGATCTTTGAATAAAAACCTTATCTTTGGATTATACTTTCACAATGAATGCTGTTTTGTTACAAATAGCTGCGCATTTTGAAATTCTCAATGTTTCACTACTTTTGAAGTCCACTTTCTTGAAACTTCATGACATTTTCTGGTTTATTCGTGAACGCCATAAATGCATACACATTTCAGTCTATAGAGTTTTGTTAAACATTTTACTAAAGAGGCCTTTTTAGAAGTAGGATGAAAAATATTTAATATTTCCTTTTCCAATCATTGTAAATTTTAATCTTGTTTTAGATCTTTCTGATTTGAATATTTCAATGAATGATTCCCGAACGTCACGTTCATGTATCTTTATTACCTTTTCAGCGCATGCATTAATAAGAAGACATCTATCACTGTCAGGATGTGTTTGTATCCATCATTTTATGATTCGTATGCCTGAATATAAATATATATATAAACATCTTTACAATAATGACAAACCAACATTTCTAAATAATGTATAGTCGACAATCAACTTTCACAAGTGCCAGCCTTATTTACCATTCTCGAGTAATTTTTCATTTGTGATTTCTTTCTATCAACTCGATTGTAGAATCGTCATTTAGTTTTGATTACTATTAGTTCTTAAACTCCTGCCACTATACTTATTTACCCTTCATCATCATAAACTTTTTAAAATTCTAATCCAAAGCAGGCAACACAATGATTTGACAAAATGCTAGACTCACTAATATCAAGAGACAGTATATCACTGAAAAGGGACCGAGAAGCAAGAACATAATCTATTGAGCTACACCCAACGTATTCAACACACGTATATGTTCTTATCATTACTTACACACCCGTTCATTATACGTCAACCTGTTTACATGGAAAAGTCTAGTAAATGAATTATATTACAGTCTGGATATATGCTATCCCGAGAAACACGTGATTTAATAATATACCAATTAACAACATACTCGTCGAGTACCGACTATCGTCCTGAACAACTAAGTCTGTGCGTGTCGTCATTCAGGAATTAGAAACACCACATATGATAAATGTACCATCTGTATTCGAATCACTTTCTGTTTTCACCAGTGACTGTAAGAGCGTGTCGAAAGTATTTGTATTTACCAATTAAATGCCTACTAGTCCAAAGCTGGAGGGGGGGGGGACGACACTGCCATGTTAAAAACAAAACACACACACACGCGCACACACAAACGTATAGTCATTTGTCACTTGAAATTGACCGTCGTTATTCTTTCGCACGTTTATTTGGTACTATGCATACTCTGAGTAAATCGACACACTGACTTTTGCTTTCGTGTCATTTCGAGGAAGGTCAGGGCCCTCTTGATGTGCAGAAAAATACACACGCACACACACACACACACACACACACACACACACACACGCACACACACACACACTCACACACACACTTGACCTGATCGGTCCCTGTTAGAGGCATCCAGTATGATGTAGCAAAAACAAGCACATTAATCAAATATTTTGTTTTCCAACTATTACCATCCAATGTATTCCATTATATATGATTTTAGAACCCGGAAATGAAGCTATTGCACCTAACATATTTATCTGTAATATATCCAATCATTTCCCTCGATTTTCTTTATTTATTTTAATTTTAATTATCTTTTTTAAGCTTCTGTACCAAACAAATGATGTAAAAAATTTTGTATAGGCCAATCAAATAATTTTGTTGTCTGAATTTCACAAAGGAAAACTACATCAATTGTGGTAAATATTTAATTTAGCTCTTAAAGTTTTCTTTATTCACGCTTTTTGTATATAGCCATTGAATACTTAATAGAAGAAAGCGTACAAATTTCTTTTCCCCCACCATGCTTAGTTTTCGGTGCTTCCACGTATGGTAGCTTTCTACGATATGGTGGGTTCTATGGCATTGCGGTATTCAAAGTTTTCGGTATTTTTTCTGCATAGTGCCGTCTGTCGTTTACTTACTTATATACATTCATGGCCATACAGTACTAGCTCTGCATAACCAGCTATTTCGGGAAAATCTTGGGACCGCTAACGAGTGCACTGTTTTAAAAACGTACACAACTGAATATGTTTCCAAACAATGGCCGTACCTAATGTTGTCAGATAGATTCGATATCTTCTTTATATCGCTATCACTACAACAAATCGGTTAAGGAGTTTGTCGTCTGAAAATGTTCAATGCAAAAGTTAGATCACATGATTACCGCATTTGTCAAGAACCAAGAGATGGAATCTATAATAGCAAAAAAGAGTCACAATGTGAAGTATGACAAAAATATGCCATCACAAAAAAGTTTTTTTTTTCTGTTTTTGGGAGGGGTATTTGTACAACGATATCAGAGTAAATCCCCTTGCATAACCTGTAATCAACATGATGTTTGTAGATCTATCATTTTCCCGCAGGTGTTGAATTTAAACTGGAAATTAAATGCATTTTAATATAAAGGAAAGAACAGCAAATATACATATATAATATCATGAAGGTCAATATTTTTATTTGCTTTTTCTCCGATCGCAAACTTTAAGACCCACGATACCATAGCACTACGGTATAAAAAGCAGTCTGGCATGTCACACCTCACTTATGCATTAAAGGGGTATATTTGTTTACTCTGTAACAATGTAGCTTGCAGTTTACCGTATAGTAGCAGCTATTTCAGTTATTTACAAGCTTATATATTATATTCATAAATTTGATATTACAGATTAGATCATTCCAGATGTTGATTTCATTCTGCAGTTTGCCGTGGGGTATGTGCTATGTTAGTGAATACACGTTTGTATATTCAACGCCATCTGTTGTCAAAATCAGACATTACTGAAATGCCCCATGATCGCAATAGATGGCGCTGTTACATCCGTCACTGTTACATCCGTTACATAGTCTGGTTTCCTGCTTCTCGTGCTCTCTGCATTGCAATCCACTATACGAAGTCAGGCGAACGACGACGCAATATTGTCACGTGATCAAATCGAAAGTATTAGTAAAATTCACAGTTTCACTAACAAACATAATATGAAAGGAATAAATGTACTGCGGTTATATTAAATAGATCTCTCCACATGCGGTCATTTGTTTTAATCACGTGACAAAATGGCGTCAGCGTTCGCCTGATTTTGTATATGGATTCGGGTCGCAATTAATACTTCCAGTTCAGTACCCACGAATGTAGTTCTAGTCTATTTTTAGAACATTTTTCCCTCTCTCATTTTGGCGGTGATAGAAGAGTTTTATTTATGCTTTTTTGGCAGGGATTTAAAGGTAATTGTTTATTCTTGAGAATATTAGCTCAGGGTGTTGTTGTCTGTGTGTATTTCGGCGACAGTGCACAGTGAGTAATAAGGCCTTGGTGATGATTCGGAAGTGAAATCTGTGTTCTGTTTACATGCTGCTATGTTGACAGTCCAGCATCTCAAAAAAGAGCAGGTCAACCTTTGACGAGAACTTCACTGTGAAGTCATCTTTGAGGGTATTTTAGATTAACATATGATTTGTATTGATTGTCACACAGTGAAAAGGTCAGTACTGAGAAACAAATGTAGAGAACATATAGTAAAATTAATTGTGTCCTATGTCCATATCGGAATGCAACGTAGGAAGCACACGAAGCAGGGAACCAGACTATACTGAACATGGCTAACTATTACAGATTTGGTATATATGACATATTCTAAGCATGGACGACATGCCCACTGATCTCAGATTCCACCCACAAGCATTGATTAACTTGCCGTATTGTTTCATCGAACGATCGAGAGAATTAAAAATCCTGACTTATCTAGACTAAACGTCTTGTTCAATATAAATCTTTCGCAAAAGTTGCGCTAAAAATAATTATAGGGTCCTAATTATGCGTGATTATCGCATTAATGAGTAAGATTTTATTCCTATTTTTTTTTAGTTTCATAAGTGTGAACACAGAATGACAACATATGAACAATGCGAGGTGATACTCTATTCTCACAAACTGGTTGAGCATCTTTGCGTCATAAATGCTTTCCAGATGCTTCTTTACAAAGATATGACTTGATGTTCTCTTGTGAAATTATTAACGTAATCAGCACCCCGCCCCCCCCCCCCCCCACGACGGATTAAATAGTTTGTAAGGGACAACTGGTAACACGTATTAGTAAAAAATAATAAATGGCTGTCTCGCAAGATTAGCATAAGATTGCAGAGATAAAATCCTAGTTTATGACCAAACAATGGGCTGAATAACTTTGCTCAGTACTGTTTTTATGCTGACCATTATTCCAGTAAGGGCTTATCTTGCCAATATGAAAGTACACGGACAATTACTGTAAAGTGTCGAATTTTGAATTGTATTGAATATTAAAGTTGAATGATTGAGCATTTAAATGTTATCACATTTAAGCCAGAAAAGTTTTTGTGAAAGGTCACTTCGACCTTTCTTCTCTTCTCCCCCCCCCCCGTCAGTGTTAAAACTTGAAAGGATAGCATTTTTGAACCAGTGAGATTTGACCAGGGCATTACAATGTTGTCCTGAGAAAGTAAACATTTGAGCTACCAAACATAACCGCTCTATAGGAACCCATGTCAAATTACCATTTTCAAAGGGAAATTGATGTGCACCGTAGTTCACAGATTCTAATCTGTCGAAAATCTAACGAAAGAAATGATTATCTTGGGATACTTTAGGAACTGCTGCTTAAGAGATAGACCAGAGTAAATCAAAGCACTTACGTTAGAAGTAATGTGAATTTAAAGTGACGACCTAGGTCGAAATTCTTTAGCCTTAAATATCTTGAGAGAGGAGAAGTCTGACCCCGTGGAGGCCTAAAAGGAATAGTGCTCGATAAACAAGAAAAGGGCACCAGTTGGCTGTATTGTAAGAAAAGACAGGGTTTAGTGCTAGAACGCACAATTTCTGGAAGAGAACATTATTAAGGAACAACTTTCTGGGGAGAGACGGGACAATTCGAAGATAGAAGTCCGAAAAAAGAAGTGTCGAGTTCAGAATAAAGGACTAGGAAGTCCAGGAAGGTGTGAAGCGTAGAGAATACGAAGGATCGAGGAAATAGGAAGACGCTGATACATGATCAAGGGAGGAAGGTGATGCAATTAGTCATGCACATTGCGTTCTTTTCACCACTCGTTATTATGATGATATACATCAAAAACAGACACTGCTATTAAATTCTGTTGACATAACTTAAGTTGAATTGGAATTGCCGCTATTAATTTGTTTTGATTAAATTTGTTATTTGTCTTGTCTAAGGGGGCTCGTATTGTATTATTTCTTCCCAACAGTCTTGCTCAGTTCTCGGGTTATAATATCGAGGGAGGTCATCCTCTTGATAACGCCAATCAAATCCAATTAACCACCCCTCTTGCTAAGAGGGCGACGTTACAATTGCCAGGAAATAAAAAGGAGTATAAAAATATTGGGATGAGCGAGTTTTAAAAAACGTTTGAAGAAAATAAAAAAATCAAAATGTATTTTTTTTATAAAAAAAACAAACATTGGATGTCGCCACGAGTTTTGAACTCGCGACCTCTTGCTTGGTAAGATTTATACACATAAAAAAGGCTAATGTGGATGTTTATATACAATAGATTTTAAAATCCAGGTAGATCTATCACTCTAGAATTTGCGTAGAGTGTAGAACTTTAAAAGAGTCTTCTTTATTTTAGAATTCCCAGGTAAAATAATTCATTAAAAATTAACAAAATAATTAATTCTTTGGACGAAAGAATCATTTATATATTCTTATTCTTTGTCAAATGTTGCTGACGAGACACGACATACCGTATCTGTATATCAATCCACCATGATTATACCGAACCTATGGTCATTATTTTGAATTGACATCACAGTGCCCTCTGTTATCACAATTGAATATTAATTGCAACTTGTGTCATGCTAACAAACTACACTTTAACTTCAGGATGGTAAAGATTTTACTAGAATAAAATCTGTAAAGCTAAAATTTAGCGTTCGAAAGACACAATTAAGAATGTTAACATGTGTAATATTAAAACAGTACTCACACAGAATGTGAAGACACTAAATCGCTATAAAATGCATAACAAATTCATTGATGGATATTTGCATCGGTAATGACGCAGCCCAGAATATAATTCTATACACATAGATAATGCAAACACACAGTAATGCAGTAGAGAATATACATCGTATACTAATAGAAATGTATACATGGAATTATGGCGGTATTCTCCAGCCATATACTGGTGAGTTTCTGGTTGTGCACTGTCTTCTGGGTATGTTTGCTGCTGCAGTCGAGCGAAACACGAGCTGGATATGGGGGTAATTTATTTTTAGGAGCAGATCGGTTGCATTATTAACTTTGCTTTACCCCAGCACGGGCTAAAAAAAAAACAAAAAAAAAAAAAACGTTTCACATACATGTCTCACTAGTGACTGTGATGATCAACTGTAGACTTGACCCAAACTTTGATCTTACAAATAAACCACGCAAATTTAATCGTACAAAAAACAACAAGAAACAAACAAAGAACAAAATAATGAAAAACAAACAAAAAAGCCATCATCAATTTTGATGCAAATATACATAATGATATTTCAGTTTATTTCCAGTATCATTAAACATGTGATGCTCGTAGGGGTAATCAGTGCTTTGACCTATTCATATGGCACTGTTGATAAATTTAATTTCCATTTGAGAAAATTATCGGAGCGCAGAATACACGCTTGTAGAGAACGTCTGTTTTTAAATATTTTCAAGAGAACGATGGCTAATTGTTGAAAGTAATTAGAAAAACAACTGATAACATTTAAAATACTCTTTTGACCTACACATATGTTTGTAGCCCATTTGAAAGTATTAAAATATCCTGTATCATGTGCTTGTTTACGATGGCAATATATTATGTTTAAAAAGTATGTATGTATGTATGTATGTACGTACGTACGTACGTACGTATGTATACACTATATGGATTGTAAAACACTCATACCTTCTACAGGCCGCGTGTGGAAAAAATTTGGAAGACAGCATATTTATTCATATTTCTCGATGCAGTAGGCAATGATCTACATAAACGGATCGCGTTGTTAGTCGGTTAAGGTCTATGCAAATTATAAATCAGCGTAACACTCAAAATAACAAGGCTTAACAAACACTTCGTAAAATCGTTGACTTTTTGACAGCTTAGTCAAGGTTCATAATAAAATATTAGATTAAAAAATGCATTGATTTTCATATTTTTGGTTATGTTTTGAAACAACGGTATAAAACATGTTTTATTAATATCGAATATTGCTCCTGCAGGAAATATTTGCAAATTGTCAGACGGGGATAAAAATTCACTGAGTAGTTAAAAAGGGTACCATTTTCTGCTTTGGCACCAATGCAATCTACCAACTCTAAAGCGTGTTAGAACTACGTTTCTATTTATCGCTTATTGACAATAGTGCTTAAGGACTTTATGGTATAGGGAACCAAAAACCCAACCCTATCCCTAAACCCACTAGTATAGAAGGCGAATGTTTCGGACAGGAGATAAATAAAAAATGAAAAAGAAATGAGCGACATATATTAGAAACAATCAATTAAACATACCTTGACTATACTTTCATGCAGCCTGATCTGAGTCACGCGAGAGCTTGGTTGAACGAAACAAATTATTGGTCTTACTCGAAAAGAAGTATCAGTTTGGTCTTTGATGAAGAAAGAATCGCGACTTCTGTGAACCTGAATGATGTTAAGAACAAAATTTTATAACTTCAAAAATGTGAGGTGGGGATACTTTTTAGTTTGGCGGATAAATAATCGCCGGCTACAGAATATTATTAGGATTGCTCCTAATACTTATTCAGGCTAAATATATTTACGGGTCTCGCCTATGTCATTTACAAGATAGGGATCAACAAGAAGTATTTACATCCATTCTATTTTGGAGCAATGGAAACAAGTCCACACAACAGCGTATACGTTGATTCAAACCTCACTTAAAGTTCACCTTTTTTTAAGCAATCGCCTATCGTAAACAGCCAATTTTTCAAGGTCCCGTAAAAATATGGTTGAAATGAACATATCTTAACCATCCATCTGTCTTCAAAGACCCCTTTTCATTTTCCTGAGATGACTGTTTAGGACCAGATGGATAATTTGTTAAGAAGCTTCTTAAATAATTTTACATATATTGGTACGGTTAATGACGCACATTCAATATGAAACAGTTGCGACCTAAATCTTGCATTGCACGCGCGCCAGCAGATCAGGTCTATGACGTTGGCTTGAAAGAAATGGTAAAGTCTGATTTTGAAAACCTTTATGCAGCATATTGTCGGGACTTGAACTGTTGGTAGTAAAGATAAGCCGCTTTCACGAGTAGAGACGGTATCCAGAGATAACGAGCGATTTACCCCAGAACGGAGAAGACATTGTGCAAAACAGGACGCAACGCGCTGATGCATCGTTATTCCCATTGAACATCCCTAACTGTCAATAAAATGACACAACACAAAGATAAGAAATAAAGCTGCGCATGAAGTTTACAATTTACAAAGTTTAGATATCGTCTGAAAAAGGGCCTGTAGACTACACATTCTTTAGGTAAGAGACCGAGTGCCGACAATAAATCTATCGACTTAGAATTAAATGGACATACATTCCAGACATTCAGTATTATGTTCGTGACATAAAAGAGTCAAAAACTGACCAGACTACTGATTATGTGTGTGTGTGTGTGTGTGTGTGTCTGTTTGCTTGCGTGCGTGCGTATGAGAGGATTTGTCTGTAAAAATATATATTATATGCAAAATTTTGTCTCCGTTAACTTTACATTGCCAGAATTGTGCATTATTTTACGATACTGAACACCTTGATATTGCATGCACGTGTACGACACTTGTGCATAACAATAGCATAGTGTATTAGGAACTACTTTGTAAACAAAAAACGCACACTCGTGTAGTAGACGCTTTAGGATTTGGTTGATGAGACTTGTTTGTGAATGAACTAAACAAACTCTTTTGCCCATTTGAAAGCATTAATGATAAAGTTAACGATGTGGACGAGTTCACTGAATCAGAAACGAAACTTTCAAACAATCACACGAACTAACGTGATATTCGCAATATTAACAACAAACGCGAGAGACACAGTAATTGAAAATATGTGTTGTGATGTGATTTTGACTTTTAATGTCTGCAGTGTGACAGTTTATAGCAATGTCTAGCACTGGGGCATCATGCCGCAGACATGTAGCATTATGTCCCACCCAGTCACATTGTCCTGACACCAGGCTGACCAGTCCTAACACTAACCTCTTAATGCTGAACGCCATGCGAGGCAGCTGTTAGTACAATTTTTGTAAGTCTCTGGTATGACTCGGCCGGGGATCGAACCCACGACCTCCCGCATCCGAGGTGGACGCTCTAACCACTAGGCCACCGGAGCGGTTCAATTGAAAATATCATTCTGATCATTGAAACAGTAATTTAGGAGAATTTTCTTAACTTTACTTGAATGGAATGGTGCAGACTAGGACCAGTGCTCTCTGGGATATACAACAATAGCATAGAAAAAAGCACACTGAGGCCATGGTCTGTCATCTATCTATCAGAGACGTACCATTTTACAAGTCAAATTACTAAATAATTCTTATTTCCACTGGCTTTATGGACTGTCATACAGCAGCGGTTTTGTAATATTCAGAATTAACTCTTTTTGATACAATGTTTCGGATTTAGGCTAGCGATAGATGCTATACATGTCATAACATAGCTGGAGTCCCTACAAATGGCATGCAAGTGACAAGGGATAAACATGTCTTATTTAGCTGGTAATTATAATATCAAAATATACTAACATTTTTTCATCCTGAATATCCTCAAACTGTACTTTCTTAGTTCTGCAAATCCGAATTACATCAGCTATGTGATAGGTTATAAAACTTGATTACACACCGTGAAATTTTACTATAACTTCGACTACATTTCCAACTGCAATAACATTCTCCTTTTTGGACTCAAAATGAAATAAACGTGATATTCCAAATCATCTTCTTGATATTTTCAATTGAAAAAATTCATATTTTCCCCACTGTATGATTCAAAACATTCAATGACAGTACAGAAAGACAAATGCAGCTGAGTAACGACACGTGCCTCTTGCTCAAATTATATGTACTTTGTGTGGAATTGACACGGTCAAATCCAGTCCATAATCAGCGGATTTGAGTAGAATCGACAAAAAGAACCAAAATCCATTCATTCCAGACCAACTGGAAAAGTTGTTGCAATATGACTCTAAATTTCTATTTTAAGTAGTGTCGAGATCGATGAAGTTAAAAGGTCGCAAGGTGCGTATTAATATTATTGAGATGCATTTTTAGAAAAAAAAATAATTAAGCCTTAGGTAAAATAACAAATGAATATATTAAAAAGATTACTGCATTTTCATGGGAAAAATATGAGCTCGTTTTCTTGGAACAACACTGCACGATCTTTGGGAGAATTATCCTGAAGAAGAAAAAAAAACCTCGTTCATATTTCCCCATACAAATTCAGTAACCTATAAGTACATGCAGGCGCTCAATTAAACATCATGTTACAAAATGTTATAAATTGGCGGTTCATCTTGTATCTTTGGCAACATTTGTCGGCATGTCGATCTTCTACTAGCAAAGTAAATACCAGGTGACATATGACTCAAAGGTTAGTGGGGTCGTTTATAGACTTTTTGAGGAAACACATTTTTATTGTATCTTGCTAGAGTCACGAAGAAGCCAAGATGAATCGAGTTTATTTTCATTGTTTTTTTAAAAAAAACACCAGCAATAGTTTTATTTATATCACGCCATTCTTTCTTGAGCACATTAGCTCGTGTAATCACAGTTACTCTCGTGAACCTACAGAAATATGATATTTTTAATGTGTATCAAAGATGACTGCAGTGAAAACAAGGTCTGATCTGTTCGACTTTTCACATTGTGTACATATTATGATTTGCATTTTACGGAAAGAATGGCAAGTTTATCGAATGTAAACATTTGATATGTGCCCTTGTTTGTAAAGATTTTAAACCCAAATTAATGAAATAAAAATAGACAGAAATATTTCACTTGAGCAGTATATAATTTGATTCTAACTTAAAGTATGTACTTTGAACAATTCAACTCGGACTTGGAGCCTATTAATAAATTGGTGATAACATTACAACTATAAAGTTAATTTGAATTTCACACGCATGCTTTGCAAGACATATGAATACATTTTTTAAATTACACTTGTATGGATTTCATAACGTTTCAGATGTACAATACAGAAATAAAAACGAAATGTCAAATCAGTAAATGTGATGAACTCACATTGTTCAGCAACCAGGTTGAACAGATTGGATCCACTGTGGAATTTTCTGACAAACTGAGTAAACACTGATGACATAGACTGAGTAGGACCAACGATCGATACTGATGCTGAAATGTAATTAATATCAGTAATGTCTTTCTAAAGACAGCTGTTCCTTATATTAATCTGATCGACGTATTTTGTTTAGCTAGGAAAATTTCTAAAAGAAGTATGCATTCAGTTTTGCTTAAAATAAAAAAGGTGTATTTTGGGTATAAAATATGCCATGTTTTCAATTGTACGACACATAAATGGTAAGCAGTAACTCTAAAACAAAAACATCGCGTGAATTTAAAAAGCATAAAACCGCCTTGTTCAGGGTGAAATTTAGAAAAATCTCACACAAGCGCGTGGTTGGAAGTTAGGAGGTACATATGACGTGCATAACATGCACTAAAATACCGCAAAGACCACTTGGTACGATTCAATTAACCCAGTCCGTACATCCGAAATAGGCAAAGCAATTGTAAAGACAAACTCTGCCTCATCTGCAAACATATGGCTGAGACCAAAACTTTCCTAAGTTTGATAACAGGATCAATTTTACCATCAACGATAAGTTGGGATATTGTAGCAAAATGTAAACTTCCTCCAGACAGGGGGAAATGTGCAGTCCAACGTGTTTGCTTCGCTGTGAACATTAGGGAAAAAAATGAACAAGCACAAAAGCCACACTCGTAATAGAGTTAATACAAAATTTGCCAACCACTACCACTCAGTCGGATGGATTCAACTTTTAAAACAACAACAGTGATTCAGTCTTCATGAGAAAATCTAACCTCACCATACTGCAGCTTTTAAATATTCACTAATAAACACAGGCTCACAGTGACGTCAGAATCCTAAGTTCTGGCTCACCATAACGTTTTACCTTTAACCTCTGATCTTGAACCATGGCCACTTGTCCTCAACAGTTTGCTAAACGAACTAGGCCATTGACCCCACAATATCAAGCTTTACTGTGGACTCATTGGTCGGCAAATGTACATGTGAAAAACCTGTTTCCCTAACCTACCTCCCCAATTTTATGAAAAAGGTCTTGATCACTAATCCACAAAGTGTATCAAAAACTGTCTCACTAAGAGGCAAAATGTTATGGAAAATCAGGACACATAAAAACTGGCTTAACGGGCGTCAGCTTTTATGATCTCGTAACTCCTAAGTGGTGGTCACTATTTTGTGAGCATAACTCCTGACGCAGTTGTCCTCAACGTTATAATAAACTTAACACCTGGTTCCGAAGTCGTCAACCTTGTTATGCGCAAAACATGACTCAGTGGTTGTTGTTGTTGTTGTTGTGGGGGTTTTCAGCACACGATAGGCTATGCATGGCGGCCAGTAGTAATGGTGGAGGAAGAACCTGGGAAAACCCTGGGAAGAACCACCGACCCACGAGAAGCTACTGGCAAGCTTTCTCACATACCCACATTAGCTGAATCCTTGACTGGAACCCACGCAGACAGAGGTGAAATGGCAGTGATCCGTAACGGAGAGCGCTTTAGACCACTCGGCCATTCGGGGGCCCGACTCAGTGAAGGTGAAACTTGTATTAAATCAAGCTGACTCAGTGGTGATCAAACTTATATTAAATAAAGCTAACTCAGTGTCATCAAAATTGTTCTTTTAACAGTGGAGCCACCTGCGCAAGACCACCCACACGAAACCCCCAAGTAAACAAAACACACACACACACACACACACACACACATCAACATAGGATAAAGGTCAGCGCGTATTAGTTTCACCACGAATACAACAACTATGACAAATTGATAGAATGTTTTATTAATAGAATTTGGTTATAGAAAACTAACAAATAATGCACGTTACTGTTGTAGTCAACTCGTCCCGGCAACCCATGGGAACCTCCCAACCCCGCAGACCTGTTGATTCATAACTTTTGTTCCCTTACACTGTGTTGACCAATATCATCGTGTCACAGTGATGTAAGGAGTAATATATTCCACAATAATGATAATTATTGCCTTTAAATCGGATTCAAGATCTATATACGTGTCACTTTCTATGTTACTGTACTTGGTTTTATAATATATTTTTTTCTTTTCTACTGGTTCACTGACGAGTATATTAAATTAATTTTCAAATGGATTTTGGATTTAGCATATTTTTGGACAGTTATTAAACCAGTGTTTATATTTATGGATGTTACATCTCTGTGCTTTATATAGAATAACTCTAGTTTTGTTTAGAATTGAATTAATTTCATAAGAAAAATTATATTGTCATTACTTTGCACACTGATATTAGCTTCTTTTTATAAAAAAAAACAGTCTGGTATATTTAAACATGATTTCTCTGCTACTAACCTAAATTTATCAAGACAGAGTTAAATAATTTATTTATTTAAAAAAACAAACACTGTGTCTATACTTATTTCCTGATGAAATATTGCGTCATTTTAGCAAACAGTTTCTTTATGTTATTGCTTTTGTTTTTATCATACCAGTCTATGTAATGACGAATACGAATAGAAAAATCTAGCTCGACTTTCACGGAACCTAAATAAGTGTTCTTTCTTCCTGTTTTTTTCCATAAGCATAGTTGAACGTCTTTTCGAAATAAATTATATTTTGGTCAGTTTCTTTTCCAGCTTAAAATCGATATTCATTAAATTTTTTACACATGTCTTCTAGCTTTGACCAGGATGTATTGTGGCTTGTTTGGCTTGTTTGCTAGAGTATAATTTCCAATTCTCTTTAGTTCTCTTTCATGCAAAATGGCTGAACAGAGGAGGCTGCTATTTCCTTCTTTCGGATTTGGTATTTTTCAATAAAGCAAAATTGTGTGTCATTTATGATAGCACAAGTAATTTAATGTTGAGTATATTTTCTGACTATATCATTTCTACTAAAATATCGTTGTGCTTTAGTTATCGTATGCACTTGGTATTTCTCCTTTTTTCATAATTTGTCTTAGCATTTCATAGTTCCGTTGCAACAGATGACTTAATCTGATAACATACATAACATGTAACTGGTTACATTTCTATATATATGTGGCATAGAAAAGCACCACGAACTTAACAACTCTTAGGCAAGGTCTGTTTATGACTCTTTCATGGAGACACACTGTTTTTTTGTTTCCCCGCTATTAAAATTTAATTTTATCCTTTCCATTTTAATAGTACATATATTTTTTCTCTCACACATTTTCACCATCATTCATAACATACAGACATAATTCCTTCTCGTAAGATCCCATGTCTGTATATTTTAGTGTTCCATCGGTGTCTGCTGTAAGACTGTTAAAATTTTATTATTCTTTAAGTTTCTTTCTTGCTCCAGTGGCCTAGTGGTTAAAGCGTCCGCCTCGGATGCCAGAGATCGAGGCTCGAACCCCGGCCGATTTCATACCAAAGACGTATAAAAATGGCCATACAGCTGCCTCGCTTGGCGTTCAGCATTAAGAGGTTAGTGCTAGGAATGGTCGGCCTGGTGTCAGAATAATGTGACTGTGTGGGACATGATGCTACATGTCTGTGGTATGATAACCCTAGTGCTAGACATCACTGTAAAGTGCCACACTGCAGTGGGTATGTGAAAAAGCTTGCCAGTAACTTCTCGTGGGTCAGTGGTTCTTCCCTTGGTTTTTCCGGGTTCTTCTTCCACCATTAATACTGGCCGCCATGCATAGCCTATCATGTGCTGAAAAATGGCGTTAAACCCCACAACAGCAACAGCAACAGTAACAGCAACAGCAGCCACATTGCAGACAGTAGCGATATGACTGATAGTAGTGAAGGGGGATACTATAGCGTCAATGGGACTTACCATTAAAAACACCCTTGGGAACATATAGCGTCAAGGGAAATTTAACATGGAGAAAAATCGTGGGAACATATAGCGTCAAGGGAAATTAACATGGAGAAAAATCGTGGGAACATATAGCGTCAAGGGAAATTAACATGGAGAAAAATCGTGGGACTGTTGAGCGTCAAGGGGATTTGAACATGGGAATAGGGGACTGTATAGCGTCAAAGGAATTTAAACAGGGTGGGACTGTATAGCGTCAAGGGAAATGGAACATGGGATTTTTTTTAAAAAAAATTTAAAAAAAAAAAAAAATAAGAAAGGGGTAGGCAATTCAAAGGCTATCTCTTTTCGAGAAATATGGCTGGCCCTGAAAAGGGCCTTTGGGTTTATGTTAATGTATTCATTAACATAAAGGGCACCGTATTGGTCTTCTTCTTGTCCTTAGGCTGCGTCTCACTGTTGGCCCGTAAACCAGCACTCTTTTCAGGCATCCTTGTCTTTCAACGTAGATCCTACGTATCCACAGGCTGGTGTTTGTCCTGTGGACAACGGTCCACTTGGATCGGACATACATGAGTAAGTCTGTCCGAAACATCATGGAAGACACAAGGGTGGATGACTCAACTGTGGTCCACATCTTGAAGCGACGAGAACAGGTGAATCAATGCACTGAACGGCGCTTATTTATAGGTACAGGTAGGATTGAAACGGATTGAGTTCATTCACCAATCCGAACACGCGTTACAAAATTCAGTCAGCCCGCATCCAATCCGAAGAGAGCAGTCTGTGACGTCACGTAGTCTATATAGATTCGCTAGCGCTTGTGTGCAGTCAATCTATGCGACAGTGATTCAACATGACGGAAACTCAGAAAACGATCCAATGGGGTGCACCAGCAGGGGAGACCGTCCAAGGGAACCCGGACTTACTTTCAGAAGAGGTGAATTGGGATTTTGTGGATTTTCTCTCCTCGCAAGAATTTGTTCCGGAACCTTCGTTACCTTCTTCATTACCGCAAGTGGAGAATTTTAGACAGAGACAGAAAGAAGAATTGGAGAAATTTATACAACGACAAAAGGAAGCGGAACAAGCTTTTCTCCTACAGCAGCAAGAAGAAGAGGTAAGAAAAAAACAACAGCAACAACAGCAAGAAGAAGTAGCAGCAAAGAAACAAGAGGGTGAAAATCAAACGGTCACGGTACTGTTGGACATTTTAGCGGAGTTAAGAAGTCTGAAACAAATGTATCAGACTTCTTTATCACGACCGAAGAGAATACGACCTTCCCGAGCTAAACACGTCAACCCTGTGACTAAGCCTACCGTACCACCCTTAGTGATTTCAACCCAATCATCATCAACATTACGCAGTTCAGAAGTAGGCCTTGGCCGTGGCAAAGGCATAAGGCAGTTAAAGTTGATTGCTTAAACTCACCCCTACACCATAAAGAGAAAAAGGCCCTTTTCAGGGCCACCCACATTTCTCGAAAAGAAATACAATTTCAATTTGCCAATAACTCAAAAAAAAAAACCCCACCCATTTTACCTTTATAGTACGTGTCTGTGTATGAGTGCGTGAGTGTACGTTCTTATTTTAAAATCAAAACTCAAAGACTCTTACCTTATATCATTCATTTATTCTTTTATCCATTTTTTACAATCCAATTCACAATTCACAACTCAATACTTTAATAAAAAGTTCATTGACTTCTTCTTTCTCCTTGTTTAGTCTCTCTGTTTTTTGAATTTCTTCACCGTCTTTTCCTCATTTTCCTCCCTTCTTCTTTTCTTCTTCTCCTGTTTCTTTGCCTCTTGTAAATATAATTGTCTTTTTTCTTCCTCTTCTTCTGAAGAATCCCTCTCTTCATCCGAAGAATCCCTCTCTTCTTCTGAAGAGTCCCTCTTTTCTTCTGACTCCTCTTGTTTCTTTTTTGGGCAATCTGGAGACCAATGTCCTTTTTCTTTACAATAATAACAGGTATCTTGACTTTTGTCTTTTTTAGTCCCTGTTTTTGCTCTTTTTTGACGGTCTGGACACTCTGAAGACCAATGCCCTTTCTTCTGACAGATATAGCAAGTATCTTGACTTTTATCTCTAAAGGAAGGAGAGTAGTCCGTAGGCTGGTCTGAAGAGAATTTTCTAATGACCCCTCGCGAAGCTCTGACGAAACGTTCCATCTGGTTAGTCTCTTCCATCGTTGTGCTCGGCTTGAGAGTGAAATGAATAGTGAAAGGACAAGACACACACCCTTTTATATACGCTGGTCTGCTATGACTATAAAGTAGCTCATGGTGTTTGAACTTGAGTCATTTGACTTTTTGCTTTCAAGATGAAACGATCTAATTCATTTGAGAAGAAAGAAGAAGAAGAAAGAAGTAAGAGGCAGAAACGTGATCTATCGCCTCGTACCAGGGCTGAAATCTTGGCACAAATTCATGCCAGTGATTTTGAAGAGGACATGAGTGAACCAGAATCAGAACCCTCTAAACCAATTTCACCACCCTTAGTTAACCCTGAAAAGTACTATTCCATTCGAGAGACGGAAAAGCGCTCCTCTAGAAAATTTAGAACTACGGCTTACAAATACACAGTGAAGTTTAAAGATTTCAAGGCTGAAGTGCCGTTAGAGAAAGCAGAAGTGTTTATCACTGGGGTGTGGGATTCTTTGCTCACTGCACTCAAGCAACAATGTCAACCCAAAGAAGACGATCGCTTGAGACTTTCCATACAACACGACGGTTTGAAATCCCCTGTTTGGATCGAGTTTAGCACCCCTGCAGAATTGACCGCTTCCAAAGTCATGGACAAGATTCAACACGTGCAACAATCTAATGACCAGTTTGACATCACCGATGGAAAAGCCACATTGGACATGACCCACGTCTCTCCACCTCAAGGGACCGGACGCAAAAAGATGTTATTGGTGAACGACCTTCGCAGCATTAAGCGTAGCCTTGTCCAAATTCACAATCCTCATGACCAGATGTGTTTAGCCCGTGCCATCGTGGTGGGACGAACCTATGCCAACAAGAACGACACGGTAGAATGGAAAAGAACCTGGAAAACTATTCAACAATCCGACCGAGCCAAACAACGAAACGAAGCAGAACTCCTGTTGCAACAAGCTGGCCTGTCCAAAGACACACCCTGTGGCATTCCTGAGATGCAAAAATTGCAAGATGCCCTAGCTCCACGATACACCTTGAAAGTGCACCCTCAAGAAGTGCGAGGGCCTATGTTGTTTCGAGGGCAAGATTTTAAGGACGGAAAATACATTCATGTTTATCATCACGATGACCATTTCGATACCATTACCAGTATCACCGGATTCCTGGGATACGGTTATTACTGTGAGAAATGTGACCATGGTTATAATAATCGAGAGCAACACAAGCATTGTGGATCGAAATGCACAGGATGTTTGGCCTCTTCACCCTGTCTGAGCGAAGAACCAGTGCCTTGTTCAACTTGTCTGCGCACGTTTGTCAGCCCTACCTGTTACCAACAACATCTGAAAACGCAAGGTTCACAGAAGAAATGCGCTTGTCAACTGCTGAGATTGTGCTCTACGTGTGAACAAGTCATACGTACCAATAATACCAAGGCACACGTATGTTCAGGAAAGAAAAAATGTCACATTTGTCACCACATCGTGGACTTGGAACACCAATGTTACGTGCAAAAATACCAACCCCCACCAGAGAAAGAGGACGGTCACAAGAAGAAAGGCAATTTCATCTTTTTCGATTTCGAATGCATGCAAGAGACTGGCATTCACATTCCTAATTTCTGCGTGGCTCATCGAGCGTGCGAGAAGTGCATTCAAGAACCTATTTTCAGTCATTGCCCTCACTGCAGCAAGATTCCTGCAGGACGTGAAAAAATCTTTCGGGGACAGAACACGCTAGCCGATTTTGCCCAATGGGTCTTAGACCCCGTCGACAAGACGTGGAGCCAAGAGGACATCGAACGTTACGGAGATTGTCATCGTCATGCCACGGTGATGGCTCACAATTTCTCCGGATACGATGGACAGTTTCTTTTGAGGTACTATACGGAACAAGGCACCGAGCGTCCTAAAGTGACTTTGAACGGAGCCAAAATCATTTTCATGCAAGTGGGACAAGTGCAGTTTAAAGATTCGATGAGCTAATTGGCCATGCCTTTGAGTCGAATGCCTAAAACGTTTGGAATGACAGAAATGGCTAAAGGGTACTTTCCACACTTTTTCAATACGGAAGCCAATCAACACGCCGTTCTACCCCATTTACCCGAGGCTCACTATTACGACCCCGACAACATGCGTACCGAACAACGAGAAGCTTTCTATGCTTGGTACCAGGCTCACGCCTCGGACCCTTTCGACTTTCAGGAAGAAATGCTAAAGTATTGTCGTTCCGACGTGGACATTTTACGGCGTTGCTGTGGAAAATTTCGAGAACTGTTCATGGAACACGGAGGGGTCGATCCTTTGAAAGAAGCTTGCACCATTGCCAAAGCGTGTTCCTTAGTGTATCGACAACGATTCATGCCTGAAAACACCGTGGCTGTCATCAGTCCTCAAACGACCCACTATGTCAAACGTCAATACTCGGTCAAAGCCCTACGTTGGTTACATTACTTGTGCGACAAGGAAGACAAGTGGATTCAGCATGCCCGCAACGGAGGGGGCGAAAAGACCATCGGAACGTATTCGGTCGATGGCTGGGACTTAGAAAACCCCAAGATCGTGTACGAGTTTAACGGTTGCTTATTTCACGGATGTCCCGTCTGTTACCCTGACCGTGGCACTAAAAATCAGTTTTTGCAACGAACCATGGAAGACTTGTACCAGGACACTTGTCAGCGGCGCCTAAAGTTAGAACAGCAAGGATACCAAGTGGTGGAAATGTGGGAACACGAGTACGATCACCGTATGAAAACCGATCCCGAGTTTAAACGCTTCGTGGAAAGTTACCAGTTCATGGATCCGCTGAACCCGAGGGATAGTTTGTACGGAGGAAGGACCAATGCCACCTGTTTGCTGTACCAAGCCGACGAAGAGAAAGGAGAAGAAATCAAATACTTGGACGTGTGTTCGCTGTATCCCTACGTGTGCAAATATTGTCGCTTTCCTACAGGGCACCCGCAATTGCTGACGGAACACATCGACCTGAAAAACATTCGACAATACGAAGGCTTGATCAAGTGCAAAGTTTTGCCTCCCACGAACCTATACCATCCCGTCTTACCTCACCATTGTCAAGGCAAACTGATGTTTCCATTGTGCCGTACTTGTGCCGAAACGTGCAACCAAGACCAACCTTGCCATCACAGCCAGGAAGAACGTGCCTTGACGGGAACCTGGGTCAGCGTGGAATTGTTCAAAGCTCTGGACATGGGATACCAACTGTTAGAAGTGTACGAAATTTGTCACTTTCCCAAGACACAACAATACCGCAAGGGTGACCCCACGCAGAAAGGCATTTTCACAGACTACGTGGATGCCTTTTTGAAACTGAAGCAAGAAGCCAGCGGCTATCCTTCCTGGTGTCACACTCCCGAAGACCAAATAAAATTCAAAGAGAAATACTACGAACAAGAAGGCATCACTTTAGACCACATCGAGAAAAACGAAGGCAGGCGATCGTTTGCCAAAGTGATGTTAAATTGCTTGTGGGGTAAAATGGCACAACGACCGTGTTTACCCAAGACGGAATATTTGACAGAACCTTCCCGCTACTTCCAGATGATTCACGACAAAACCAAATACATGAAACACGTGGACGTCGTTCGAGAGAATTTAATCTTGGTCAATTACGAAGAAGATCTGGACTTTGTACAAGACGACCCTTTTGGAAATGTCATCATTGCGGCTTACGTGACAGCCCATGCTCGCTTAAAATTGTACGAAGCTTTAGAACTGTTAGGGGAACGCGTCCTGTACTTTGACACGGACAGTTGCATTTACATCCATCACCCGATTCAACATCACCCTAACATCGAAGGAGACCGTTTAGGAGCCTGGACAGACGAGCATCCCGACGACAAGATTTTAAGTTTCGTCAGTGGCGGTCCCAAAATTACGGCTACGAATACCGTGACAAACAAGGAGAAGTGCACACGACGTGCAAAGTGAAAGGACTGACTCTGAATTATCGTACCAGTCGAGTGGTCAACTTTGGGGTATTGAAAGAAGCCTTGCAATCGGGAGAGGATGGAAACTTTAAAGTGACCACCTACCAACCGAACAAAATTGTACGTTTACCCACTCACCACATCGTCAGTCGACCCTTGGAAAAAATCTATCAAATTGTATACCAGAAGCGAGTTCGACTTCCCAATCATTTCACCTTACCGTACGGTCACGTCGGTATTGGTCTGTATATAAAAAAGGAACCCTAGGCAAGATCGATAGTTCATTGTGACTACCAAGACCGAGCGAACAAGATGAATACTTTGAAAGAGGCATCGTTCCAGTTTGGGGATTGTAAAAAAGTTGTATCTTCCTCTAGTGTGACTAATATTGGATGGATAAGACCCATGCATTGCGACGGAAAATGTCCGGAAGGAAACTGCGATTGTCCATGTGGTTACCATTGTAATTGCGTAACGGAGTTTGCAGATGAGTGCGATTGTGAGCCTTGCGATGGATACGATGCTGTACCTTGTGACCTGAGCGATGCCGTAAAGCATCATGGGAACTTTAGTGTCCCTACCCCTATCATGGAAAGTGATGCTGTGCGTGTCAAACCTGTGGGATGCGAAAGCGATGCCGCTCGTCCTCTTGGACATTTTACTGGGTTTCGTTTTAAAGGGGAATGTTCACCTTCACGTCTACCCTCCTACGGATGTCATCCAGCCCTGAGCAAACTCCTGCCCATGTCACTCAACCCTCATCGAAACGAACCTGTGAAAGACGAATATTCGTTTCCTGTGCGTTTGTCGGAATACTGCGACTTTGAAAATCGTCTTCAATCGTTCAAAGGAAAATGGCCAAATTATCTGGGAGGACCGACCCCTGAAGAATTAGCCAGAGCCGGATTTTTCTACTTGGGCGAAGGAGATAAAGTCAAGTGCTTCAGTTGCGGTGTGTCATTTCACCACTGGGAACCGCAAGATTCGGCCTACGTAGAACATGCTCGATGGTCACCGAATTGTCATTACTTACCCTTAGTGGGACCGAGACATTGAAGTAACTTCTTACCATAATAATCTGTTCATGGATACTTTACAAGAGAACATTCGTGCTTTGCCTGTGGAGTTGAGAGAACGCATTTATCGAGAACTGGTCAAAATACAAGTGAAACGTAAAGAACAATTGCATCCGTTACGTCACCGGTGTTTGAACCACTGGTACCTGAAGGCTATACAAGGATTGATTCAATTGAAAGTGTTCCATCGGACAGACATTGATCAACGATCCTCTAGTTTTAAAAAGGATTGGTTTGGTATGGACGATTGTAGTTACATCATTGTAAACGTACTGCATCAAATTCCAGAGGAAGATTTAACGAATTACCAACATCTTGAACACAATGTCAACTTGGTGAAAGAGGAAACTTCTGAACGAATTGTAATGTGTAGATTAGTGACTCAACGATTTAAATTCGACACTGAAGTGAAACCATGTTTGTGCAAAGAGTACATTTCTTGTGTCAGACCAAAGAGGATTTAGTATGACCTATTCATGGATACTTTGCTAGAGAACATTCGTGCTTTGCCTGTGGAGTTGAGAGAACGCATTTACCGAGAGCTGGTGAAAATACAAGTGAAACGTAAAGAACAACTGCATCCGTTACGTCACCAGATCTTTAACCACTGGTACCTGAATGGTATAAGAGTACTGATTCGTCAGAAATTGTTTCAGTGGTCAGACCTTGTTCAATACTTCCAGGCCCCCGATGATTCACGTGTTGATCATTTTGGTTACTTCGAGATTCACCTAGAGCAACCCATTGAGGAAGACGAGGTAAAGGATTACCAACATTTGTTACGTGGAATCTACTTAGCGGAAGAGGAAACTTCTAATCGAACTCTGACGTTTCGGTTACAGTATGCAAGATTTACATTCCCAACTGGAGAACGAAGATCACTGGCTAGAAAGTACGTGTATTCTTTTCGAAACAAAGAGACTATAAAAACAGGCTGCTATGCCACGACTTATGTCGTATGTCATCCAACAGATTCCGTGGAAGGAACTCAATGACCATATTCAAACCGTGGATCATTACCATCGATTATTACAAGAATTGTATCCATTCAATTTGGGACGACAAGTGGTGTGTGTCTTAGTGACTTGTTTTCTGGGATTTCGTTTACCAGCCGATTCTTTGTGGACTCTTTACGATCAGTACTTACCACCTCAATGGCCTTAAATGGTCACGAAAAACTCCTTTTGCTCAAAGCCTTGCGTTTTCATCTGGATACTTCTCGACCTCAACAGGAAAAAAAGATTCGTCAACTTTTAGCTACCCAAGACGTGTATGACGATGTGTGTGTAGCTTGTGACTTACATCCCCATTGGACAGATGTCCGTGCCTGGAAAGAATGGGGTTTTGAGGCTTGGACCCAAGAAGTGGCCCAGTATGCACGAGAGTTGTTCAAGGAAAAAAGTTACTTTTCAACCCGTGTTAGTGACGGTGCCAGAAGAACCCGTCACCCAGGACAGGACTGTCGTGGACAGGCCTGAAAGACCCTTTCGGGAGGACACTTGTGTGACCTTACCCCCTACTATAGAACTGGTTAGAACATTACCCAAAACATGTGGTTGTTGTACAGACACTTGTGTTTATTCCACATTCATAGTTATCATGTGCCTCTTATTCTTGTACTTAAGCCTTTGGCTTTTATGTATTTTTGTCTTTCGTATTCATGTTTGAAAAAAAAAACATTCAATAAACGTGTTCTGAAAAAGTATATAAACTCTTGTCTTGTTTGTTTTTCGTGTCACAAGTGACATTTCTCACACCATGGCTACCTCTACTGTCTCTGCTCCCTCTTCCTCTACTGTCAAAGTCATCGACGAACACTTAGATCGTGCCAGTTGGGAGGCTTTGTATCTTCGCCATCCCTTTAACATGCTCATTGCTGGACCTAGCGGTTCAGGCAAAACCGAATTCGTCAAACGTTTGATCGAACATAAACATCATTTGATCGATCGACCCCCTCAACGGATCGTGTGGTGTTACAAAGAGTGGCAATCGGCGTACAGCCTCTTGCAAGAAAGTCAAGGAGATTCCATCGTGTTTGTGGAAGGCATTCCTAAAGAAGACGACGGCATCGTCTCTGACTCCCGTCTAACCCATTTGGTCATTTTCGACGACATGTTAGGAGAAGACGAAGAAGAAATTAAATTGTGGTTCACGCGCAAAGGGCATCACCGTAATGCCAGTGTCGTTTACATGACCCAAAATTTGTTTCAACAAAGTAAAGCCCATCGCACCATCAGTCTCAATGCGCATTACGTGGTCTTGTTTAAAAGCCCTCGAGATAAATCGCAAGTGCAAGTCTTAGCCAAACAGTTAGGAACGCCTTGGCTGACTCAGGCGTACGACGATGCCACTCAAACACCACACGCCTATTTACTCGTCGATTTGAAACCTACGACCCCCGAGGATTTGCGATTTCGTACCCACTTGTTTCACCACTGGTGCCAAGACGGAGGGCCTGTCCTGTACACGTCTCCGTCCTCGACTTCATTTCACTCCCCATGGAAAAAAATCTATAAAAACCTCAGACCCTTTTTCGTCTGTCTCACACAGTGTGAACATGACGTCCCTTCAGTCGCATCTTCCCGTCAAATTGATTCGTGCCTTGTATGGCATCAGTCGAGAAAAAGATCCACAAACACGAGCTCGTGTCTTAGAAGCTAGTCTCAAAGAAGTCTTACGATGGTTCACGGTGACGGCACGTCAAATACTCCAAGGAATCATTCAGATTCCTCATCAAACCAAACGCTTTTTCGATCGAAACAAAGTCGCTTTGGTCCAACTGGCCGATCCCCGCATCGACACTCAAACCAAAAAACAAATCATTTTGAAACCTGGAGGGAGCGGTACTCTAGGAGGGGTCATCATTCGCTCACTCTTAAGATGGGATCCTAATGCCCCCAAAGTTATCCCCAAGACAAAAGTCCAACGAAGCCCCAAGAAGAAAAAGAAAAAGACCAGGTCCCCAAGAAGAATAACTTCTCCAGTGGCAGGACCCTCCTCTGACCAGACACCACCACCACCCCGGAAAAAGAAAAGAAGCCCCCAGAAAAAGAAACAGAGAAAAAGTCCCCAGAAAAAGAAAAGTCCACAGAAGAAGAAAACTAGTCGCAAGAGAGGCACATCGGCCAGGACGCAACCTTACACTCGCAAACCACGACCTGCCACAGCGGTGACTGCGTCTCCGGCAGCCTCACGTTTATCCACTTCTCCGTTGATGTCACCAGGAACTGAAGAGTACTTGGAGACGTTGATCACACCAAGAACTTCTCCGTTGATGACCCCCAAAAGAACTTCCCCAGTGGCAGGACCTTCCAATTTAGCGGCAGTGGCTGCTGCTCACAAAGTACCTTCTCCCAAAATCAAAGTCCATGAAAGATCGGGTATGTTACAAAGTTTACTGGATTTGTCCAAGCAAGAACTGGCTCGATTTAGTCCGTTACGTACCCCTGCACGACGTGTCATGCCTGTCCTCAAACTGATACGACGTAAAGACAATCAATGGCGACGCGTTCCAGTATAAATAAGACCTGTGACCGAGTAGGGTATCAGTGTTTTTTCGGTGCTCCTAAAGACTCAAAGATGTCACCCTCCAGAAAACCCCAAGGAAAGAAAAGGAAAGGACTGCCACCACGTTTAGCCAAACATGGGGACATGTTATCTGTCCTGTCCAAAGCTTCTCCACCCCTACGAAAAAAACTCATTCAAACGGCCTCCAAAGAGGTCATCGATACCGTGTGCGAATGTTGTTTGAACGTTTTGAAAGGCACGATCCCTTTGTCCAAACACCAGAAACAATGCTTAGGCAAACATCGTCACGTTCTTCGGAAAATGGTTCAAAAGAAAATTCCCATTCGTCAAAAAAAGAAGATGTTGGTCCAACGTGGAGGCATTTTACCTCTCTTGTTAGGCCCCATACTGAAAGGAGTCTTGGGAACCATGTTGGGAGGACTGGTGGGAGCAAGATAAAAAGGCCCTCGGAAGTCCCAAGATCTCAGAATTCACCCCTGACAACCCCATGGAAGGACGAAAACTAGCTTTAGTGCCTTACAAACGATGGATGGAATACCATCGGTGGCAAGAACAACGCACCCCGCATTTACCTCCCAATCCCAATTTGAGCGAGATGTCCCAGTTACAACACGAATTGCAATCCTTGATGGATCGCCAAGATTTGTCCGAAACAGAAAAATCGCAAAAGTACGGTCAACTCTTGCAAAGACTGCAACTCTTTCACCAGAAAGCTTTAGACGAAACAGCTCTACCCACTCTGAAAGATTTTAAGACCTTGATGAAAAGTCCAGCACCATCATCATCATTACCACCACCACTACCATCCCCAAGTGTCACCAGAGATGCTACCCCACAAAGGCCTGAGGAAGAAGAGATGCGCGAAGTGTTTCATACACCGTCAGCAGCTCCCATTTCGAGTAAGATTGCAGCATCCTTGTTGACCCCGTCCCCCACACCCCAACGAGAAGAAATGAAAGCTTGGGTTAAAAAGATGATGTCCACGCCTCCTTCGACAGAAGTGAAAAAGAAAGAAGGGAAACCAGAAGTGAAAAAAGAAAAGAAAACCAAAGCCATTCCATTGCCACCTCCACCACTACCTTCGACTTCTACTCCCGTAGCCCATCGGACACGTAAATCCGTTTCCAAACCACCCTTTCGACCCACCCAAAGTAGCATCACCGAAGAGTGGGTGACTTATTAACACACCAACACAAAAAATGGAAAAAGTCTTAGCCAGCATTTACTACGATCCCTCCCATCCTGCAGGTTACGCAGGAGTTCAAAAATTGTATCGTGCTGCCAAAACGCGACTGAAAAGTCTCCGTTTACCTCAAGTGCAACGATGGTTACAAGAACAAGCTACCTACACTTTACACAAACCCATTCGACGCAAGTTTGCCAGAAGTCGCACCCGAGTGGAAGGCATCGATCATCAATGGCAAGCCGATTTAGCCGATGTCTCTCATTTGGCCAGCTACAATCGTGGTTACAAATATTTGTTTTGTGTCATCGACGTCTTTTCCAAATTTGCCTGGGTCGTGCCCTTGACTTCCAAATCGAGCAGCGAGTTAGTGCGAGCCCTGCAACGGGTGTTGAAACAAAGCGGTCGTCACCCTCTTCGATGGCAAACGGACAAAGGCACCGAATTTCTGAACCAAGCTTTCCAAAAAGAATTAAAGAAACGTGACATTCATTTGTTTACCACCGAGAATCCCGAAACCAAAGCCAGCATCGTGGAACGTTTTCAACGCACTTTGAAAGAACGCATGTGGAAATATTTTACGCATCACCACACTCTCAAGTACATCGACATCTTACCACACCTGGTGCAAGCGTACAACCAATCTTACCATCGAAGCATCGGACGTGCCCCGCAAGACGTGATCCCCGAGAACGAAGTGTTGGTGTTTGAACGCCTGTTCGGTACGTCCCCGACGAGGGCTGTCCCCAAGAAAAGTGGAGTGTTGGCCGTAGGAGATTGGGTGCGCATTGGCAAAACCAAACGCACTTTCGACAAAGGTTACTTACCTAACTGGACGACCGAATTGTTTCGCGTCACTGGACGAGTGCATGGCCGTCATCCTGCCGTCTATAAATTGGAAGACATGAACGGAGAAGTGCTCAAAGGAACGTTTTATTTGCCCGAGTTACAACGTGTCACCAAAAAAGAAGACGTGTACGACATCGAAAGCATTCTCGAACGCAGAACCCGTAAAGTGGGCAAACGATGTGTCAAAGAAGTCAAAGTACGTTGGAAAGGATATCAGCCCAGTTTCGATTCTTGGATCGACGCTTCGCAAGTCATCGACTATAAAAAGAAGAAGTGACCATCATGCCCTTTCACACATCAGACGCAGCTACGTCGACCACTCCTTCTTCACCTAGTTCTTCTGTGCAAGATTTACAAAAACAACCCTTGTGGGTGTGGTGTGGAGAACGTGTGCCTAAAACGCAAATCGTCTTTTTCTGCCAAATCTTCGTGGTGTATTGTGTCATCGGGGCAGCCATTGCCAATTTGAGTTTGCAACAAGGAGACAAACAATTGTGGACCATTTTATTGAGCAGTTGCATCGGTTACCTGCTTCCCAATCCCTCCCTGAAATTCTCCTCGAACGGGAACGTTGTGTCCAGTGCCAGTGCCAGTCACCACTCCAACAACAACAACAACCACAACCAGAACCCCATTTTGGGCGGAGACACGCCTCTGACATCCACTAACCCCTCGGACAGCCACTGAACTCTGGAATTATGAGTCACCAAAACCAATTTTACTTAACCTTACCCAGTGACAGTTCCATGGAGGTGTTTCCCAACAACACGTTGTGCTGTTACACGGCCAAATTACCTCAAGCCATCCCCTTAGATCACGAAGCCCATTGGGAAGTGGCTTTAGTAGAAATGATTCACCCGACCCAAGTCCTCAATGTCGTTGCCAATCAAAATAAATTTGATGTGGAAGTTTATGACGAACAAATACAACAGTGGATGGATACCCATAGCAAATATGAAAAGAAAACCCCTGCCGCAAGAAATCAAAAGTACACCACCTATCACTTGTTCATTTCCCCAGGCTATTATTTTAGTGGTCAACATTTGGTCAGCACCATAGCCACCAAGTTTAATGGCGTGTTTGGGGAAGCTTTTAAGAATGTCAAGAACAAAACTGTCACCCTGGAATACCACAAAACAGCTCGTCGCTTCCTGATGAAATTTCCTGAGGGGGATAAAATCATGGGTTTCTATTTTTGTGATGAATTGTTTGACATGTTGGGCGGTAACATGGAGATGAGTAAGAAAGTAGAACAACAAAAAAAAACCCCCGAATTATCAATCATTTACGACAACGAGTCTTTTGGCCAGTATTTTCGTACCCCGGTAGAACTGAACCAAGGACTGAATTTGATGTGGTGGAATACAACGTGGTGGGACACACCTCCGTACCGTTACTGCGTGTCATTCCTTTCAAAGTGGATTCTGCCGCAAACGCTGACGAGGAAGGTGGAAACACTTACCACGTCCACCGCGAATTTGTCCATCCTCACTATTTGCCTGTCAGCAAGTCGTATTTGGACACGGTCAACATTACTATAAAAGGAGATTTGGGACAAAATATTCCATTCACCAAAGGAAAAGTCACGGTGAAACTCCATTTTCGAAAACGGTTCTCTCACGACTCTTAAGTCATGTATCCAGTGTACCGAGGGGTTGCACGACAGCGAGGACACGGTTTAGGAGACATGTTAAAATCGGCCTTTCGTTCGGTGGCCCCGGTGTTGAAACCGATGGTGACACGCGGATTGCACGCCTTGAAAGATGCGGCACTGACGCAAGGCAAAGAATTTCTCCAAAATGTCATCATCGACAAACAAAACCCTAAAGAAGCCTTCATGAGGGCAGGCAAAAATGTCTTGCTGCAAACGGGCAAAGACATTTTGGGCCGACGAGACACACCTATAAATGCCCTGCATGCTACCGAATCAAGCATTCAGCAAGGACAAGGCAGAAAGAGACGACGAAGAAAACACCCTTTCACCAGACTTCAAGCTAGAAAGGCCAAGAAAAGAAGAACCGTTCGAGACTTAGACGTTTTCGATTATTGAGACACAGCAACAAAAAAAAATGATGCACCGAGAGTCATGTGCTTGTTCCAAGACGGAACTGGATATGTTTGCCATGCCCCCCACCATGATGACGATGCAAGAATCCCAGTGGGTGGAATTTCACCCCGTCTCCTCACTGACCGATTCCGCTCCCATCGAGTTTGAAATCAAAGGACAGCCCGAAGATTACATCGATCTGAATAGCAGTTACTTGTACTTGAAAGTGAAAGTGATGGAAGGAACACCTCCCGCTAACATAGACGCTGATGAAGCAGTAGCTCCCGTCAACAATTTCATGCATTCCTTGTTCAGCGAAGTGGACTTGTACTTGAATAACAAACTGGTCAGCAGCAGCATGGATACTTACCCTTATCGAGCGTACCTGGAAAATCTCTTGACGTACGGAAAAGAAGCCAAGAACACTCATCTGGATGCTTGCGTGGTATGGAAACCTGACCAAGCGACTAAATTCAACGGCATTACACTTGCTGGGGATGCTTCAAATCCAACGGGATTTGTAGAACGACAAAAGAAAATTGCTGGAAGTCGTAGTTTAGAACTGATGGATCGTTTGCATTTGGACATGTGGTTACAAGAAAAGTATTTGCTGAACGGGGTGGATGTCCGCCTGAGACTGAATCGCAGTAGTGCTGCTTTCCATTTGATGGCTGCTGCTGATGCCACTTACAAAACCATCATCCAAGAAGCCAGACTCTACGTGCGTCGTGTGGAAGTGTTGCCTAAAGTAGGTAACGACATCAGTCAGACATTGAGCAGAACAACCGCCAAGTATCCGATACGACGCGTAGAAGTGAAAACGTTCACCATTCCTGCTGGACAGCGATCCATGATCGAAGATCATCTGTTCCAAGGACAGTTACCCAAACGTTTGATTGTTGGTATCGTCAAGAATTCAGCTTTCAATGGTGTCTACAACGAAAATCCTTTCTACTTTAATCATTACAATGTGTCCAAGATTGAAGTCAGTCGCGATGGCAAGACCTTGTGTACCCGACCTTTCGAGCCTAACTTTGGTGCAGCAGCGAAGAATTATTTGAGATCGTACTTGTCCCTGTACGAAGCTACCGGACAGTTAGGAACCAACACCAGTCACGGCATTACGTACGACGATTATGCAGGAGGCTATGCTTTGTGGGCTTTCGATTTCACTCCAGACCAAGGCAGCGACGAGGGACATTTCCACCCTATAAAATCAGGCCAGATTCGTGTGGAAATTCAGTTTGCGAGTCCACTGGATGCAGGGAACACAGTGAACGTCATCCTGCATGCAGAATTCGATAATACCATAGAAATCAACAGTTTGAGAGAAGTCATTCTAGACTATTAGAAGCTATGGAAGACTGTTATCCCTCTTTACCTAGTGGAGAAACTTTGAAGATGGAATGTGAGGAGACCGTGGAAGGAGAAGAATCTCAAGATAAAGACGAAGAAGATATCATGATGAAGTCGAGATGGCCAGAACAAGAAGCCCATTTAGTCTCCTGTTTTGCCAAACACTTGGTCGACAAAATAACAGAATTGATCAAGAAAAATTGTTATGGATGTCAAAACGATCATCCCAGTCAAATTCAACACGATAAATGCCTAATGTTAAGTCAAGAAAAAAAATTGGACGAGTATCTGGACGAAGCTTGGAGTCTCATCTCGAACAAAGACGTGTTGCACCACTGGTATAAAGACTTGCGTGAACATTCTTGTCCACCATTAACCACTCAAGAGATCCATCGTATCGAAGCTCTCCTGAATCAGAGTGAGGAAACAGAACGAATAACCGTTTATTCGTCAGACATTTTCAAGCAAAAAGTCAGGATCGAATTGACGACTTATTAGTACCTGTGAAGAAGAAGAAAAAACACAAAACAATGGATACCTGGGAACTTTATTACCTTTTGAACCACAGTTCGTATACGGCTTCTTGGAATCCTGTCGTCTGTGCTAAAGATGAACTCCCTCATCGCAAACCTAAAGACCATCAAGCTTACGTCATCAACACGGACGACAGTCATCTCCCAGGAACCCACTGGGTAGCCGTCTACTTTCCTCAAGAAGGATGTGTGGAATATTTCGATTCGTACGGATTGCCCCCTTTGGAAGACGATATCATCGACTTTATGAGAAGAAATGCTCAAACCACCCGATTCAATAACGTGAAATTACAAGGCACAGATTCTTTGGTGTGTGGACAGTACTGTGTGTATTTTCTGCATCATCGCAGCGTGGGCTATTCCTTAGAACATTTAGTGACTCATTTCGATCCTCGTTCTTCTGCTAGAAACGATGTGAAAGTAGATCGATGGTTTTGTGACCATTATGCTTAACTTTTGTCTCAAGCTAGGAAACGTAGTGTCCATCAATGGCCTAATGATTTCCAACAGTGGAAATCACAATTTCATTCACAACGTTGTCAGCCCTGTTCAAAGTAGATTATCAATTGAGAAAAAAATGTTTGTGATTTGAAAAAAATTGTTTGATGTTATAGTGTTGGATTATTGTTAAAAAATGTTAGAGTTGTTGTTTAGTGTTAAGTGATTTTTGAATAAAAAATGTTGTGTTTTGAAAAAATGTCTTTGTCTTTTGTTTAGCTAGAAGAATGTTGGATTGATGCTCTTTCATTTCTTACTATCCCTCTCATGACACTCACTAAACGTTGCGACTCAAAAACCGTGTGGGGGATGTTTTCCTTCACGTCCGCGCTTTGACTTTAAGAACCGGGGGTTGTTTCCAGTCTAACCATCCATTGTCGACTCATCCTCCTAAGAAGATGTGCTCCAAACTAGCTAAACTCAACGAAGCCTACGTGAATTTGCATAGGGTCAGACACAGTCTGATACCAAAGCCAGAAGAAATAGAGAATGTGAGAATGTTAAAAATCACTGAAGACCTGATAGAAGAGCTCTTCAGAGAAGAAATGAACAGGGAAAAAGAAGAATGGACAGAGAAGTACAGACTTCAGAGACAGCAGCAACAGCAGCAACAACAACAACAGCAGCAGCAGCAGCAGCAACCTGAACCTGACAGAGGCTTTGTCGATTGTGGTATCGACACCAAAGAGTTCTTCTTCTCTTTCCGAAGAAGCAGACCTATCGCCAGAAAGTCTATCCTCAGAGGACATCGCATTCTTAGAAACTAAAAAAGAATGCCATAGCAAAACAAAAAACAACAGCCCTTTTCAGGGCTAACCAATACTCTAGAAAAGAAATAACGATCGATTTGCCAATGTGTGTAGGTAGAGTAGTGTGAAAATAAACACTAACTCTTTCTTAAAAAAAATGTGAGGGTATGTGTTTGTGTGTTTGTGTTTGTAAGTGATAAAGTAGGTTGGTGTGGATAGTAGATTAAAATGATGTTTGTTTTTTTTGGCTGTTAGAGGTGTATATTTGGGGTTAGATTGGATTGCTTTGCGTATGTGGATAGTCTATTGAAGTGATTTATAAAAATTTTACAATAGTGATGGGTAGCATAAAAAGTGAGTGAGTGTTTCTTTTAGGTCCGCGCGTTGTTTGGTCATGATCTAGGTAAGATGAATTTTATGTTTTTAGGGGGATGTTTTCCATCACGTCCGCGCTTTCACTATAAATTGAAACTCGCTGGGCAGTCTAGCTACCCTTGTTGATTGATCAACACAGCCAGAAGAATGAATAGCAGAATAGTGAAACTGTTAGAACTCCAGATGCACCTGGAATATGCCAGGCGCATAGTAAACGAACTATCAGCGGAGGCTATCATAGAAGAAGCAAGAATGAAAAAAGAAGAGGAGGAGAGAAGAGAGAGGGAAGAAGAGGAAAAGAAAAGAGAAGAGAGGATGTCGTTCAATATTCCCGAGACAGAGGATTGGGGTGTTGAAGCGAATCATCCTCCCTCTGCGCTCCCCAGAAGAAAGGTGAAAGAAGACTGGGGAAGAAGATGCGTGTGTGGCGCCAGGCCAGGACGGTGCAACCATTAGATAGGTGCATCAGGAGTTCAAAAAAAAAACCAACAGCCCTTTTCAGGGCTACCCCAATACTCGAGAAAAGAAATAACGATCGAATTGCCATTGTGTGTGGGTAGAGTAGTGTGAATATAAACACTAACTCTTTATTAATAGTGGAAGTGTATGTGTTTGTGTGTTTGTGTTTGTAAGAGCTCTGGTATGTTTGTGTGAATAGTAGATTATAGGTTTTTTTTATTGTTTCTTAGCGCATGTGGAGAGTATAGTTTGGGTTTGATTATATGAAAAAAGTGGGGATGTTTTCTTTCACGTACGCGCGTTGATGGGTCATGATCTAGGTAAGATTAATTTTATGTTTTTAGGGGATGTTTTCCATCACGTCCGCGCTTTCACTATAATAACCCACCACGTTCGTCGTTAAAACCATTCTACGGAATAATAAAAACGAAGATGGTGGTTGCAAGTGACTTGTTCAACAATTTGGTACATATATACAACTGGATAATAGATGGTATCTATGTAGTGGAGAGACTGGAAAAAGAATGGAAGATAGCAGAGTACCTGGACTACGCTAAATGTCTAAACATAGCAAAAGAAGTGATAGCAGGAATGATTGAAGAGGAGGAAAAAAGATTGAGAGGTATGATAAATCCCACCTATGTCAGAGTGGGAAGCCTAAAGGAAGCACTTGACAATGCAAGCAAAGTCAGGTGCTTTCTTGAAAAAATGTCACATGGGACAGAGTGCTCTTATGTGGAGAGAGGCCAGGAAAGACTGAGGAAAGGAGAGGAGTTGATGAGAAAAGTGATGGAGGTAGAAGTCAAGAAGATTAAAGAGAGATGGTATAAAGAAAGAAAAGAAGAAGAAAATAGAAAAAAAAGGGATGAATTTGAAAAACTGAACACAAACTGGATGAAAATCCAAGAGAAGTTCCGGGCCATGGGCCACCCGGACTGGCTGCCGGAAACAGAAAAGAAAAAGAAGAAAGGAATGATGGACAAAATAAGAGGATGGTGGAAGAAGTTAAGAAGTTAAAAGAAGAAGAAAAACCCAAAGGCCCTTTTCAGGGCCCCCATATTTCTCGAAAAGAGATAGCCTTTGAATTGCCTACCCCTTTCTTATTTTTTTTTTTTTTTAAATTTTTTTAAAAAAAAATCCCATGTTCCATTTCCCTTGACGCTATACAGTCCCACCCTGTCTAAATTCCTTTGACGCTATACAGTCCCCTATTCCCATGTTCAAATCCCCTTGACGCTCAACAGTCCCACGATTTTTCTCCATGTTAATTTCCCTTGACGCTACATGTTCCCACGATTTTTCTCCATGTTAATTTCCCTTGACGCTATATGTTCCCACGATTTTTCTCCATGTTAAATTTCCCTTGACGCTATATGTTCCCAAGGGTGTTTTTAATGGTAAGTCCCATTGACGCTATAGTATCCCCCTTCACTACTACTGATCTTTTATATTAAAAAAACTTTTAAATCCAATCACACACACACACACACACACACACACACACACACACACACACATACACACACACACTTTCTTGCTTGTTTAAATTGGCGACATTACGATAGATCGACGGTGGGATTTATTGATCAATAAATATTGCAATATATCTTCCCCATTCTTGCTTTCGTTTTATGTGAAATAATCCCACTTTCTAGACTTAAGAGTTCGATTCCAAATCGTTCCATTAGTGATGCGTTTTAGTCTGATTGGAAAGGTATTCAGTATAGTCTTTCTCCAATAAATCCTTTACCTTTGCATTTTTAATAAAATGGATCAAAAACAGAAGAATATTGTTGGTAGAGCCGTGTTCATGACAATGTATCTTCGGGGTTGTGAATATATTACAAGACAAATTGAAATACCATATTGTTTGCACAAAAAAGACTCGGATTTAATATTATTATTTATATTACTTAAAAAACGTTGAATTTCTTTTTAATTAACAAATGGGATGTTCGCAGATAAAATGTGAACATGGTAAATGAACATTTAATTAGTTCTTTAATACATCTGGGGGAATACTCAGTGACCTTTTAGCCTCCGTCTTTTGCTGTGTAGGAAGCTATGGGTCGGTGGCTCCGTTGTTATAATAATTATTTCGACTACCACTGAGAATCACCTCCCCCAATAAATTTGACGTCCACTAAGCCAGGTTTCTCTCATAAGATGATTAATGACCACTGAGCCAGAAGTTACTCTTATAAAATGTAGGCTTCCAATGAGCCATAGTTTAAAAAAATTGTTAGTAAGTTTTTCGCAAAGAGTTGGTTCGTAGCAAGCCAAGTTAAAAAATGTTTTTTAGTGTTCAAGGATTTTGCAAAAAAATGTTGGGGTTGGTGAGACAAAGTTTTTCATGTAGTTTTGGGGTGGCGGTTCATGAGCCTGGTTGTTCACATACAAATCAGACGACCACTGAGCCAGGAGTTACGGTTTCTACCACTGACCTAGGTTTTTCAATCAAATGTTGAGGACCAAAGGTCTGGGGAAAAGGTGAGAGATTAGGGCTGAATGTCATAGGTTTTCAGTAGAAATTAGGTTACTATGCAACTCTCGTTTCTCAGTTTATTCTTCTTTCGTCACAGGGGCCCCGAGTGGCCGAGTGGTCTTAAGCGCTCTCCGTTTACGGATCACTTCCATCTCACCTCTGTCTGCGTGGGTTCGAGTCTAGGATTCGGCTAATGTGGGTTTGTGTGAAAGCTTGCAAGTAGCTTCTCGTGGGTCGGTGGTTCTTTCCGGGGTTTTCCATGGTTCTTCTTCCACCATTAATACTGGCCGCCATCTATAGCCTACCGTGCTGAAAAATGGCGTTAAACCCTACAACAACAACAACAATAACTTTCGTCACATTTCCATGTACATGAGTGCTTCATGGCCAACATCCTAATCACACGTCATTCTTCTTCTTCTTCTTCTTCTTCTTCTTCTTATTATTATTATTAGTTTCACACTTTTATATTTTTTCTTTTCGTGCCTATCAAAACTGCTTGCAATCTTTTTTAATGACCGCTCCGATGGTCTAGTGGTTGGAGTGTCCGCCTCGGATGCGGAAGGTCACGGGTTCGAACCAAGGCCGAGTCATACCAAAGACGTATAAAAATGGTACTAACAGCTGCCTCGCTAGGAGCTCAGCATTAAGAGGTTAGTGTTAGGACAGGTCGGCCTAGTGTCAGACTAATGTGTCTGGGTAGAATATGATGCTACATGTCTGTGTCATGATGCCCCAGTGTTTAGACATCACTATAAACTGCCACATTGCAGACATCGTAGCGATATGACTTTAAAAAAATTGTTAATGCTACGTTAAAAATCCAAAATACACACAACACATTTTTTATGTACAGAATAACCCGGTTAAAATTAATTAGGTCACACCCTTTAGGCGGCGAAGAGATTCTTTATTCCTTTCTTTTCCGCCATTTCACGTTTATATTTCGTATTCGCTAGTCAGTGTCTCTATTTCTGTGGCTTAATTCAAAGTTTGAAAATTATTTTCTTGATTTTCATCCCTTTTGATAGTTAAAAGCAATTTAGTGCATTTTAAATGCCATTTGTTTTTGTTTGTTTTTCTAATTCTAATTCTTCGTGTTATACAAAGCGGGCACGACATGTAGATATTTCTATAATCTAGTCACTTACGCCGTCAGCCGGAACGAACCTGCATTCAATCTCTCTCTCTCTCGTAACATATTCTGCATAAATGTTCTCTATCCTGTATGATAATATTATTTCTCCAAGTAATTTCATATTATTACGGTTGCTCTTGTAGATTCCAGGAATGTCGCTTTCCGCTCAGTTTGGTGCATATTTGTAACTAAATAAAACACCACCTCTGTGTGCCCTGATTTCTGTCCAAGGAGTACCGAGTACATGTGCAATTCCAATGAGCGTCTGTCGTCTACACATCTTAACGACTAAGATGCGTAGAGTCTTGAAAATATGCTCATGACAAAACAAATATGGAAGTAGCTGATAATAGTTTATTTAATGGATGGTAAAGTTCATTATTTTTGAGCTTTCACTTTGGTAAATGTTAAAGAATGGCAAAGTCACACATCTTCCAGCATACCCGTTTCTAATTATGGCCAGGTCACATATCTTTGAACATACATACCCCATATAAATTTCAGTCTTATTTGGATTTAACATTACATGATTTCGAAGATAGATTAAACGTTTGATTCAACCAGCGAGTCAGTAGAGATTTCAATCAAAATGTATACGTTTTGCAACGGAAGTTATAAATAATCGTCAATTTGGCATCGCCTGAGGCTTATGAATCGGCAGCTGACATTTCAAAGTCATAGACGTCATGTGTAAACCTAACTTCATGTTTTCTTTTAACAATATGTACTTGGCTTGAAACAGTGTTCTTATGAATATAATAATATATATTCTGAATGCTGTTGTTTTTATTTTTTAACGTGGTTTCACATTACAAAACCAGTTCCCCAAACCTGCACAGTCCTTTTACTGCAGATGATCCTTGGTCATGGATTATGAACTTCTATCATTTCATGGCAATGCACGAAATTGTATAGTCTGTGTCAAATTATAATTGCACATAAGATGCATGTATGTCAGGGCTGTGCATTCTGACACCACGTTTAAGAATATGACTGATATACATGGTCACAGATCTATATAAGATTTATTTGGGACAGAGCTGTGTATTCTAACGCGTTTTAGACTATGACTGATTTTCATGGTGACAGATCTATATGAAATGTCTTTGGACAGGGCTATGTATTCTAACACGTTTTAGACTATGACAGATTTTCACGGTGACATATCTATATGATATATCTTTGGGACAGGGCTGTGTATTCTAACACGTTTTAGAATATGACTGATTTTCATGGTGACCGATCTATATGAGATGTCTTTAGGACAAGTATGTGCATTCTAACGTTTTAGACTATGACAGATATACATGGTAACAGATCTATATGAGATGTCTTTGGGACAGGGCTGTGTATTCTAACACGTTTTAGAATACGCCTGATATACATGGTGACAGATCTATATGCGATGTCTTTGGGACAGGGCTGTATATTCTAACACATTTTAAACTATGACTGATATACACGGTGACATATCTATATGAGATGTCTTTGGGACAGGGCTGTGCATTATAACACGTGTTAGACTATGACTGATATACATGGTGACAGATCTGTATGAGATGTCTTTGGGACAGGGCTGTGCATTCTAACACGTTTTCGACTATGACTGATATACATGGTGACAGATCTATATGAGATGTCTTTGGGACAGGGATGTGCATTCTAACACGTTTTAGAATATGACCTGATTTCCATGGTGACAGATCTATATGAGATGTCTTCGGGACAGGGCTGTGTATTCTAACACGTTTTAGAATATGACTGATTTTCATGGTGACAGATCTATATGAGATGTCTTTAGGACAGGTATGTGTGTTCTAACGTTTTAGACTATGACTGATATACATGGTAACAGATCTATATGAGATGTCTTTGGGACAGGGCTGTGCATTCTAACACGTTTTAGAATATGACTGATATACATGTTGACAGATCTATATACGATGTCTTTGGGACAGGGCTGTATATTCTAACATGTTTTAGACTATGACTAATATACATAGTGACAGATCTATCAGAGATGTCTTTGGGGCAGGGCTGTGCATTCTAACACGTTTTAGACCATGACTGATATACATAGTGACATATCTATATGAGATGCCTTTGAGACAGGGCTATGCATTCTAACACGTTTTAGACTTTAACTGATATACATGGTGACATATCTATATGAGATGTCTTTGGGACAGGGCTGTGTATTCTAATACGTTTTAGAATATGACTGATACGTGGTGACAGAGCCAAACTCATGGATGAGTACTTGGTTCAGTTCAAATGTTTTCACTGTATCCAGAATACGTGTTACAATATGTTGTTGATAGCTACGGAGGCCTAGTTGTTAGGGTATCCGCCTCAGATGCGAGAGGTCGCGGGTTCGAACCCCGGCCGAGTCACACCAAAGAGTTATAAAAATGGTACTAATAGTTGCCTCGCTAGGCGTTTAGCATTAAGAGGTTAGTGTAAGGACTCTTCGGCCTGGTGTCAGGATAATGTGACTGGGTAGGACATCATGCTACATGATGCCCCAATTCTAGACATCACTATAAACTGCCACACTGCAGACATCGTAGCGATATTACTGAAAAATTGTCAAAGCTACGTTAAAAATCCAAATCTCTCTCTCTCACACACACACACACACACACACACACACACAGTGTGTTGTTAAAAAGGCAAGTTATAATATCAAAAGAGTTTCAACAATATTGATGTTCAATATATGGTCATGTAACATGTTAGTTTCTTACTGGGAGTCTGTAAATTAAACCAGTGGATCATATCGAACATTGTATACATAAATTTTTTAGTCTCCATGTCTCAGCCCCATTTTCTTGAAGCATAAACTAGGTTGTTTTTATAATATATTACCGACACCCAGAAATCCTGGGTGTGGTATGTGGTGGGGAACCCGACCCAACAAGATCAAGTATTTATCATACAATCCGGTCGGGCCAGGTAATTCTGGTCTGGTTAGTGGAAATCCGGCCGGCTCCTGTTCGCCAGGCCGGGTACCCTTTCACCCCATATTATATACCACGCACTACACAGTACTAAGCACTATTTCGTAATTCATATAATTTTTCCAATCTCAAAACACAGAACAGCAATCCGTTGTTTTCACGTGATGTTGCATAAATGTGTACTCATAGATCCGCCATTGACAACAGGTGTAACGATAAGCCTGTCTTCCATTATGCCGATTTGTGGTAACGTCGGGTGCAACCGAAAAAGTCGAATGATCAGGGTGAAGAAACTGAAATTATCGAGAGAAAGATGTCGTTTATGGAAAGCGACCATCAAAAGAAAGGACACTGAAAATGAAGAGAGATGGCGAACGAACGCTTGTTTGGTCTAAACATTTTGTCGGTGGTATGTTAAAATTAATTTATCAGTTGAGTTAAAATATATGTTTAGCTTAATTTTACATATATTTTAACCCAAGCTATAAGACTAAGTTATAATCTTGGTTTACAAGTCCCAGTGCACGCGGCAGGGATCAGTCTTTTTGGGGGAAAATACATCACTATGTTATATATTAGATTAAGAGTATACGAATAGTATATTGACAGTTCTGGTCATTTTCTGTTGATTTATGTTGACCTTTTTCTTGACTTGCCGAATACATGTATTTAATTCTTTAGAATTAAAGATATTATATCAGTTGCTTTCCTTTTCTTTTATATGTTGTAAAGCTTATTTGCACGAGATAACAAGTCCATCATGGCTGTCAACTCTAGATCTTGGTTACGCAGAAATGACTTCATCTGCAATAGAAACAGCTCGTGAGAGATTTAATCGGGCCAGCCAGCGGAAATACAAAAGAAAGATTTCAGATGCATTATCATCTCTATTAGCATTGAAAAAGAGGTGCATAGAATTCGAGGACTATAATGCCAGTGGCATATCGGAATCTGCTGCTAATACAGGTAACCGGAATGACAGTACATGTAATGATCACAATGTAACAGAATATGTGTCATTTCAACCTGCAAATCAAGATGAAGAAATGTCAAATACAATGGGCATCCAGACTGGCTTGACAGTCGAAGCAACCAAACGACTAGAAGATGATAACAAGTCCAGCGTCATTGAAACCAAAGTAAATGAACAGTTTGATTTTAAAGGACTATACAACCTTCTGTATTATGTTGACAATTCTGAACAAGAAGCATGTTACACGCGATTGCCCAATTATGGTGTATTAAAATTAGATTTTAATTTAATAAAGGGACATATGCGTATCAACAGTAACAGTCCGTCGAAAGAAAACAAGAAAATGATTTGTTACTGAGTCTTGTAAAACTTAGAAGGAATTATCGTCCCCATTTAGTTTATGGTGAGAGTGTTCCAAGAAGATTGTTGAAGTGGCTTGCTTTTAACAAATGTGTCCTTCATTTGTTCCATTTGAGTGAAACAGTGCAGGTGTATTGAGCACAACATTATGTGTACAATGAATGTTATTGTCACACACATATGAAATGTAAATTACAAATAAAGTGTAATATATTAACACTATCTCTTTTCCATTTATGTTTATAATGTGCCGAATGTCAAAATAGTCATGGCAAATAACTGTAACAAGAAATCTACAGGCGCAAGTCATGGTTTGAGGATATATTTCATCAACTTGTTACCTGAGATTTCTTTATATTTAAAAGATAAAACAGAGACATCATGCCACATACTATTGATTTATTGATGTGTGAATAATGTAACAAATGATCAATCAATTAAAGGATTTAAGTCGCCAACGCAACTAGTGCTTTCCCGACTGGTTAAATCTCGAAGGTCGAGATTTTCAATTGATCGGGACTGTAGGAATGGAGCCACTACAGTCCCGCTTTTATGTGCGAATGTCGCACTTTTTAATTTGTGAACATGTCCGGCCGAGGTAAGGAGACAAGGGACCCGCGGGGCGCGAACGCCACAGGAACGCTGTACACCCAGACACGGCAAAGAGCTTAATAACAAATCAAGTCCAGTTGTACTAGTGGACAGACATCTATTCCAATGGTATATAAGCCACTCGTGTAATTTTCCTAATCCTTTGAGTTGTGTAATTTCATTACTATTTTTAATTAAAGTTGGAATTTGGTGTACATGGTGTACTTTTGATTTTCTGAAATGTTGTCAATCAGCTGGGTGTCAGGCACCCTATACATGTTTGGGTCACGCTGTGTTTACTTTCGGTTTTCCCTTTTGATGGTGGTATACAAAGGATCGAGTTAGGGTTGTGGAGATGGAGCTTTTATCGAAAGAGGTATTCAATGGCCGAAGGAAGAACCTCATATAAAATGGCAATTTGAAACAAATGTATGTGTACATTGAATGCTATTGTCACACACACATGACATGTAAATTTACACACACACATGACATGTAAATTTACAAATAAAGTGCAATATATTAATATTAGCTCTTTTCCATTTATGTTTATAATGTACTGAATGTCAAAATAGTCATGGCAAATAACTGTAACAAGAAATCTACAGTCCTGTAGAAACAGCCATGTAAAGATTTGCAAACATAACCGTTTTTCTGTTTTGTTGTCTTGTCTATGTTTTGTTAAACAGCAAGCCACTTTAACAATCTTGTCAATAGTTGGAACACTCTCTCCATGTTTCAACTTAATAAACTCAATGGGGACGATAATTCCTTGTAAGTTTTACAAGACTCAATAACAAATCATTTTCTTGTTTTCTTTCGACGGACTCTTATTGTTGGTACTCATATGTCCCTCTATTAAATTAAAAACTAGCTTTAATACACCATTTGTAACAAATGATAATGTACAATATTGGTCAATTTCTAAACTACATAACAGTACTTTATCAGATATCTGGCATCGCCAACATTACAAACTTCATGCTATTTCAAAAAAAAAAAATGTGTCAAATATATTAGCACTATAAAATTGCATAACAAGGTGTGCACTTATAAATATATTCATTCATTTGCACTTGGAACAATACCATTTTCCTTTCGCCACATGTCTGAGTTTTAAACAACTGGTATGTCCGACGCTTCTTGCGTATCCAATGCAATGTGCAGAGCTTCATTACTGCAGACTCTAAGCCCATATCTTGACGTCACCTATAAGGTGTATCAAATTTAGCTGAAGTAGAAAACATCCAGTATGCAGCTACATCAGTCACTGTAGCTTTCTTGCATATTCTTGCACCTGTCTCCAAGGCAAACAAAATTCGCAACTTAAGTACAACATTCCCCCAGCCCTGCCATGCATGTGCAATGCGCTGTTAAAATATCCCGATAATTCATTTTGTTATGCTACCATGAAGAAACTGAAAGTAAAGCAGAATTTGATGTCTGCTCCTAGTAACTGGCTTAGTACTCCGTTTGAGAAATATCTTCTCAACATCGACTCTCCCTAATTACACAGATTCTCGCTAAAACTTCACAAAACTATAAACGGAGATTAAAATACAAATAACACATACATAAGCAAGGTACGAAAATATGAGATGCTCTCATTATCACAGCGCATAGGTACGAAACGATACGATATGATTAAAGTATCAAATAATTATATAACATATATAATGCTCATATTCAAGCAAGTTGCCCTGGTGTAGCCATGAGTGACTATAGAAAAGTAAATGCACTCAGGCTAGTTAGATACTAGTTTGGCACTGTTTGTGATCCCTTGCTGGATCCAATGCACTTGAAAAGATTGTTATTCGCCATATGATTTGTATTATATATATATATATATATATATATATATATATATATATATATATATATATATATATATATATATATATATATATCCTTTGCCATTCACAATGTAGTACTGAAGGAACTAAGAAAAACTCAGAACTACAATCAGATTGGTGATTATAAGAAACTATTCTGGATGTTCAAGATAGGTCTAAAAAGGGTTCAATACATCATCCAACGTTATACAAGACGAGAAATCTCCGGTGAAATGTCGAATATTCAAAATTATTAACAATTGATTAAACAAGATGATCAAAAAGTGAATTAGAGATCTTGGAGAAATTACAAACATCTCTTGAGTAGTATGACACCTTGCAACCTAAACTATACCAGTTACATAAAAATTTGAATACTGAAATCCACCAAACAGTCAAAGAGATAATTAATGATTTAAGCACAAGAATTACTGACTGGAACTACTGGAGAAAAGTTAACATTAATAGTCGCTTAGAGTTGAAAAATAAATATTACGATTCACTGAAATAAGTATATAGGAAGAGTAAGTGAAAAACAATAATTGTTTACAAAAGCATAATAAACACAACAAAGACAATTTGCGATCTATATATTTCAGAATCGAGTTATAAGATACAAGATCGTTAACTTTCCCTAATTTACTGAAATTTTCTTGCTGAGGTTGAATAAGCTAAAGCAAATAAAAAAAGATTATGTTGATCGAGAAGTGGTTAATATAAAGGCGTAGATTGAAAATATCACTATCTTCTAATTTCATTAAACTGCTTTAAGCCCTGTAATGTTTGAATTAACATATTTAACAAGTTGGATATTGAACACCAATTTGTTAAAAACTTCGATCAAAAACATCAATGTATCACATGCTACCACATTGGGATATAGTACTTACAAGACAGTAAAAAGGTCGTTTACAGGTAGATCAACAGCACTATGTATCACACTCGGAAATAGTACTTACAAGACAGTATAAAGGTCATTTACAGGTAGATGAACACCACCATTTACCACCCTGGGATATAGTACTTACAAGACAGTATAAATGTCGTTCTCAAATTGATCAACACCGCTATTTACCACAATGGGATATAGTACTTACAAGATAGTATAACGGTCGTTTACAGGTAGATCAACACCACTATTTACCACCCTGGGATATAGTACTTACAAGACAGTATAAAGGTCGTTTACAGGTAGATCAACACCACTATTTACCACACTGGGATAAAGTACTTACAAGACAGTATGAAGGTCGTTTACAGGTAGATCAACACCACTATTTGTCACACTGAGATATAGTACTTACAAGACAGTAAAAAGGTCGTTTACAGGTAGATCAACAGCACTATGTACTACAATGGGATATAGTAGTTACAAGACAGTATAAAGATCGTTTACAGGTAGATCAAAACCACTATTTACCACACTGGGATATAGTACGTACAAGACAGTATAAAGGTCGTTTACAAATAGATAAACACCACTATTTACCACACTGGGATATAGTACTTACCATTCAATATAAAGGTCGTTTACAGGTAAATCAACACCACTATTTACCACCCTGGGATATATTACTTACCAGACAGTATAAAGGACGTTTACAGGTAGATCAACACCACTATTTACCACCCTAGGATATAGTACTTACAAGAAAGAATAAAGGTTGTTCTCAAATAGATCAAAAGCACTATCTACTACACTGGGATATAATACTTACAAGACAGTATAAAGGTCGTTTACAGGTAGATCAACACCACTATTTACCACACTGGGATACAGTACTTACAAGGCAGTATGAAGGTCATTTACAGGTAGATCAACACCACTATTTATCACACTGGGATATAGTATTTACAAGACAGTATAAAGGTCATTTACAGGTAGATCAACACCACTATTTATCACACTGGGATATAGTATTTACAAGACAGTATAAAGGTCATTTACAGGTAGATCAACAGCACTATTTACCACACTGGGGTATAGTACTTACAAGACAGTAAAAGGGTCATTTACAGGTAGATCAACACCACTATTTACCACACTGGGATATAGTATTTACAAGACAGTATAAAGGTCATTTACAGGTAGATCAACACCACTATTTATCACACTGGGATATAGTATTTACAAGACAGTATAAAGGTCATTTACAGGTAGATCAACACCACTATTTATCACACTGGGATATAGTATTTACAAGACAGTATAAAGGTCATTTACAGGTAGATCAACACCACTATTTATCACACTGGGATATAGTATTTACAAGACAGTATAAAGGTCATTTACAGGTAGATCAACACCACTATTTATCACACTGGGATATAGTATTTACAAGACAGTATAAAGGTCATTTACAGGTAGATCAACACCACTATTTAAGGCTGAATTCAGATTCAGATTAAATAAAGGTCGCTGGATTCTTGTATGACAAAGTATTTACGGAGAGAATTATTAGCATAACATCCAAAAGAGCTTTAACAAATCTCACATTTGATTCTCCTAGAATGAACTTAAAGAATATTTTATATTACGCGAATACAGCGAAGAAATAAAGTTTTACAACTTAATAACAGAAACAATCTCTGTAACTGCAGTTAAATATAGACCCTGATCATGTTTCATTTTGATCCTTCAATCTTATGATTGTAGAGTCTAAGTAAATTCATTTCTTAGTAATTTGTATTGTGATTAAGCAAGCAACTTCTTTTCATTTTGAATTTTGTTATTTTTCATGGCATATTTTATATTTATTCATTTACAAATTTTATTTTGTTTTCTTCTGTTGGGAATTAATACTGTTTTGACCTTAACCAAAACAAAATCTCTTTAACGTGAATACTGAAGAACTAATGTTAAACATGCGATTTTAACACGAATACCGTCCAACTCATGTTAAACACGTAGACTTTAACACGAATACTGTCTAACTCATCTGAAGCATGTAGACTTTAACACGAATACTGTCTAACTCATGTTCAACATGTAGACTTTAACACGAATACCGTAGAACTCATGTTCAACATTCATCACAACATGAAACATATTTTGTACTTTCGCCCCTAATTTTTTTACCACATTTGTCTACCTAAAATATCAAATAAGCGTTCAATGACGTTATTCGTATGACCTCTATTTAATATATCAATAGGTCTGGTTCTGTAGAAAAACATCTGATCGTTGAGTCTAATTTAGCTGTCATATAAACAAATTGTGGAAGATTTCGAATGATTATCTTCGTCAACTATTGTGCAATGTTAATGAAGAATTTCTTGAAATAGTTATATGGTGGCCGCCAGAAAATATGTACTCATTACATATTTTTTTTAAAGATCTCTAAATCTATTACTTATAATCCTATGTAAATTATGTGAATCTATTATGGTAGTAATTCTATTCTATATAGAACGTGTATTAAAGCTATCGCAATTTCTTTTGTTACGTTTTTTATTGGTGCATAAAAAACATAAAAACTTCGTCTGGGTTTATTTAATTAAATAATTCCCATATATTTAACTATTTTTATATGTTTAGCTACGACGCTATGTTTTACGTACACTTGCATCACTTTTACTAGCCTGTTTATTATGTCATTGTTTTGGTGTACAGTGACGTAGTATGTTATCTGTAGTTATATTATACATTCAACTTGTGCATTTCATCAACATTTCTGTATACTGTGACGTAGACATCAGGTCGTAATAATGTTAGCTTTATAACTTATTTATTACAATGCCGTTTTGAATGCAAAGTTTTTATCAGTAATAAACATTTTATATCTACTGATTTTCTAACCGTATGCCTATGCTTGACGTCTGCGCCAGGCGGACGTGATTACTAACACATGTACAGTTTGTAACACTTCTATTTACCTGTACAATCCAAGCAGACGACAGCTTGAAATCTACATTTATTGGGACCAGCACGATTCCAACAGCGTGGTAGAAGGGGCTGCATTAGTGTGGCGAATCACTGACAAACGTTGGAATTACTAAACAAATTTCGATGCTTTTATTGACATGTGTCTTAATAATAATAATAATAATAATAAAAATAAAAAGATACACTAATCAGTTTTTCTATCATATATACATTCTCCTTTTGATGATTATTTTATATGACCCATCCAAAGCGCACATCCAACCTCGAAGTGCCTAATTTGCGAACCCATTAAAAAAAAAATTAAAAATATTGCAAATTTACTGAAATGTGTGTGTGTGTGTGTGTGTGTGTGTGTGTCCATGCACAAAAAAGCAAATATGTTCAGCAACAATAATGCATACATTTGAATGATACGCGTGATTCTTGTTGACGAGAGTTTGTTTAATGTTATATTTAATTCTTCATCTTTTCTATGTTGGTTCACATATTTATTCGATTTTCACTTATACTTTGCAAGCGAAAGTTGTGGCCTACAATGATGACTGTCGCATTGTCAAATACATTTGTTCAGTGTGGCACAACTATGGCATGAATGAATCTGGAAACTTAATTTTGCTTTTAACTTTCTTAACCACAACCCATATTATATTAAAATAGGTGGTGTTGTGTTTGATCGGACAGATCGTCTTATCTGTCTTAAATAAATAACTGAAAATTCCTGGGCATTGCACGTCTTTGTTTTTAAGTATTTGTTTTATCTTGGACTAGTCTTTTAAATATGTGTGTTTGTGCGTGCGTGAGCGCGCGCGTGTGTGAATTCCGGCAAACGTCTACGTCTTAGGGCCAGTTACAAAGTTGAAAGGGAGAACAAGATCGGTGAGAGTTTGTTTATTATAGGATGTGTGTATGTGTGTGCGATTTTGGATTTTAAACGTTGCTTTAACAAATTTTCAGGCATATCGCAACGATGTCAGCAGTGTGACAGTTTATACTGATGTCTAGCACTGGGGCATCATGCTGCAGACATGTAACATCAGGTCCCTCCCAAACACGTTATCCCGGATGATACCGGGCCGACCAGTCCTAGCATTAACCTCTTAGTGCTGAGCGCCAAGCGAGGCAGCTGCTAGTACCAATTTTATAATGCTTAAGTATGACTCTGGATTCGAACCCGCGACCTCCTGCATCCGAGGCCGACGCTCTAACCACTAGGCCACCGGAGTGGTCTTTATTATAGGAAGAAGTATTTTAAGGCTGTGCTGACCCTCATATTTTTTCTCTATGATGTATGTTTGGTCTCGTTTGATTTCATAAAAACGCTTCGATACTTACTTGTTTAATATATTTGAAAATCAAACATGTACATTATCTCTCATACCTGATAGTTCTACCTTTTGATTCAGCTATAACACAATAACATGTTCGCTGTGACATTTTGAAGACATGTTTATATGTGCTAATTTAGGTTCATTGCCCCCTGAGGATGTGTCATGATATGTTTAAAGTACACGTAGGTTCACTGTCCTCTGAAATAAATATCCTTCTTCCATTAGCATCGGAGATATTGTGAAACTCCATCCTCCAAACCCCGCCCCTTTCGTCCATCCACCATTGTCGGATTTGCAGTGCCATAAGCACTGAAAATATTATTGTGCCCCTCTATAAAAATGTTAAATTAAAAGAAAAACAATATTCAAAGTTAAAAAGGTGGGAAAATACCAATGTTGTCATAATTCCAAATCAAAATACTCGTACATGCAGATCGAAATGTTCATATATAATTCATTCATTTGTATCATCAACAATTAGTTTAATTTTTTTATGGTTCCCCGGTTGGGCCGGTGCTTAAGCACTTGCTTAGTGTGCTTAATGGGTCATCCGACACTCCATATTTAGGTCTATTGCATATTTCTTCTTCTATTCCTTCTCCCTCTTCCCATTCTAATTTAAAAGCTCCAGAAATGTAAAAACTAACTTATCGGCAGGGGCGTAGCTACAATATAGCAAGAGTGTGCAAAAAGCATAGGGGCCCACGAATACAGGAGACCCACGAGCCCATCCAACACATTATCTTTTACACATAGAAAGAAACTAGAAACAGGCAATATACCACCCATCAAATACCGCAATTTTGGACCAGCAAAATTGCTATTAACACTGCAGGGTATATCGGTCAGCTTTGCATGGGGGCCGTGCAAAGGGGCCCAAATATCCCAGCAACGCCACTGCTAATCTGCTAATGTTAATCCGCTAATGCTTATTTGTGACTCAAGTGGTCTGCTGACCATGATAAGCACGACAAACAAATCCTTGCCGCTGCTGACATGAACTCGCTCCAACTTCCTTTGCAATGTACAGAGCAAAAGAGGTCTTATCTTTTACAATAATACCAAATTTGAAGTCTACGCACGTGTCACCAAGAGTAACGATATTTATTACATACCGAGATATTGAAATATATGAGAGGTAGAAAAATGATATCGCCACAGTGGTGATATCATTTTTGGAACTTCTTTTTTGCCCATTTAGGGAATATGTCTGTCCTTAACTATGTTATGCAAGCCTGTATTTCCATATTTAGGTCTATATCATATTTCTTCTTCTGTTTCTTCTCTCTCTCTCCCCATCCTTTCATCTCTCCCTCCACGTCTCAATGTACAGATCTTAAAACGGGTAAATTTATAACCCTCAGGTGTACACTTATAAAATCAGTGAATTGCCCTCGGAAATGCCTAAAGACGAACTCCAAATAGAAAACAGTAGCGTTTACGTGTTACGTTTTATAAACTAGCTTTCTACGTGAATCATGGAAACTGACATTGTCTGAACTTACCTGACCTGTTGCTTTGTGTCACCAATACAGCATTGTGTACTTGTAACGCTCTGCGATCAGTGGCGGTTTTAGAAATGTGCGGGCCCGGAGCGAAATAAAGACAATGGGCCCTCACAACAAATTTCAATATGACTGAAGAAAGTCTGTGAAATATTCATAGAAAAATACAGGGTTTTTTTTCAAAATCAAATTTATTTTTAAATAACCTGCTTTAATTATAACTTGTCTTAAACAAACTCCAAACTTTTCTGGTCCCCTCGCACCTCGCTAAGGCTGCTACGACAAAACCATATATAGTGGTAAAAATAAAACACGATTAAACACAGTAATACATTTTTTAAAGTAGAAACTTGAACTCATGTTACAATCGTGTTTGAATATATTTGGTAAATCTTGACTGAGTAATGTGGATTTTAAACATAAATTCCTTGACAATCAAAAATTAGATACTGCGTCTGCTACTGAATGTTTGCCTAGACCACGCGAGCATTCACATTTGAATGTATAAATAAACATGATAAAGAACGAAAATCTGTACAAGTAGACTCACGTTCGTTATGTGTTATTTACGCAATAAGATCTGTAATATACAACCGCTCTGTGATGTATCAATCAGCGCATGAAATGTGTTAAGGAAATTTAAAACAAATATCTCACTTTCATACTAATATAGTCATTATTTTTACAAAATACACAATCTGATGCATGATATGTACACGCTAAATTTGTAAAACATCGCTGTCCCAGAATTATTGTAAAATGTAGAACTTCTTTTTATCAATGCTGTAATTTCACTCCGAGTACAGAATGGAATCAATGCAAATCGACGGTTTCTGCTTTAAAATCTATGATAAAAGAAACTCTTAGTTGTTTATGTAGATATATGGAAATATTTCACGAGTGAAGCGGAAACATATTTTGTATTGTCACTCGTGGCTTGGCCACTCTTGACTATACAACGTTTCTACTTCACTCTTTAAATATTTCCTTATATCTACTAAAAAAAAGCGTACATATCATCTATATATGACGTAACATTTCAACGTCAAAAAATGAGTGCGCAGCCAGTTGCTTGATCAAGACGCTAGCACACCGTAAAATGGGTATAATGTACCCCCAAATTTGTTTATTTGCGCTATAAAAATGACAACAATGGCTTGAAAATAATTATCATGAATGGGACATCCAGGTACATTGTGTATATATGACATGTACAAATCTAACAATGATTAATGATAATGGCAGTTAATACGGACAAGATTTACCGGGGTTATGAAACGGTAATAAACTGGTATGACATGCAGATTAAGATGTTAGTATATGCGCGTGGATCCAATTCAAAGCATGCCCACTTTGACAAGGCGGTGACTGATTTGCGGAAATCCATGTTCTAATAAAAAGCAACCAGGTAGACAATGTAGAACACTATCAGTTAGTCGTATCGTTATATTTAGGTTACCTGTCTCAGCAAAGAAAATTTCCTCCCAGTAGACTGACCTTTTCATACAATATATTCCAAATATCAATCGATTTGTTAGTTTCATTAAGATAAGATAAGATAAGAATAAGATAAGAATTCTTTATTTCATTCTACAAAGTCCATACCTCTAAATTAAAATATAATTATAAAGTAAAAACATTGTAAACATAAAAGAACACACACACACACACACACACACACACACACACACACACATATATATATATATATATATATATATATATATATATATATATATATATATATATATATATATATATATATATATATATATATATATATATATATATATATATATACAAGTATACAGATACATCTACAACAATTAATTGTGCCATGCATTGTTAAGAATGACATTAAATGGCACATTTAAAGAGTAATTTGTTCCATCTACTAATAATATGAGAATTTAAATGAATGTCATTGTAGCAATACTAACAACACCATTTTTTGACGCATCGTGAACGATACGGACTAGGTGGATACCAAATTTGTCACCTTTCAATCTTATAACTAATGTATGTCACTATCTTTCTTTTCTCAGACTTACAGTGGATGAATCACTGAATTCCTTTACGTTAATCTCTTCAACGTTTTGTTAGCTGCTAGAATTGCGGACCATTGAACATTACGTTGCGATCTTCTGAAAGCATCACACCTCAATGTCCTTAAGTTACATGTGTTCGATCCTTTCTACAGCACTGATTATCAGTAATCAAGTATGACCAACTGATGATCATACGCGTGGGTCTAAGGCCATAAAATCAATATTTCAAAGTAAATCGAATAAAGTTTTATTTCATCGTGTAAATGCTGTTACGATCCAAACTTGACTTTGTCAAAATTGCGCCTAATTTGATGCTTGGTTTGCTCAAGGAATTTCCTCCACGAGAGCCTGCACTGTACACAATATTGAGATGTCTTCTCATTTTTTGTGTGAATATATTAAATTGAAGACACACACACACCCAACAATCAAATTTGCAATTCATGTGTGATTCATTCTAAAGAACGTATGGGAAATGATTGGAAGGTGCACAATAAATTATATTATGACGTTATTTGCCGGACGTTTCATGAAGGTGTATTAGGTTTGACACTTGAATGTCACGTGATCGTACTATAAGTCACTGATATTGTTAATTCCATTTCTTTCATTGAACAGGAAGCCGATGTTAAGAAACTTTTCATATCACAAAAATGTACTTCGTGGATAATTATGCATTCCTTATATTTTATTACATGAATTTAAAAAAATTGTGCAATGTGCCATTAAGTCAACTATGATATGAGAACTTTTATCATGGGGTTTTCCATGATTCCAGTGAAAGATCAATATTCTGTTACACTATAGATTACTCAAAGAATAACCAACGAAAACGAAGTTTTGGACCAAACGTTTCATACCGCCAGTATATATAATAATGTACAGATAATCTGTTCAAGAACTTTCCTGGTCACATGATCAGTCTGGGTTGGGATGGATGTGTAATGTTTGACAATATTGTAACCGTTGTTTGTCATATATTACATACACAATAAATTGATACTTTTCATATTTGAAAAAGGGCCAAAAAGGAAGAGAAAATATATTATCACCGCTCAGAACATTTTCTCCATAATGTTTTTTAAATATATTTTATAAAATGAATTTGAGCAATTTGCATTTAAGATAAGCTCGGGACTGTAATAAGTCAATTTGTTCGCGTGAATGCCCCTAGAGTATCACACATTAGAAACAACCTTTAATTACGTCAATAACAAAAAATCGTGGAAAAATGCCTGATAATGAAACTAGGACCGAACAAACATAAAAGAAGAGAACTAATGCCAACACTTGTATGTCTATAGATATTGGAAATATAACGATAACGATAGTGGTATAGAGTATAAAAAAGGTAGAAAGATGTTAGAAAGAGATATTTTATATACGTAAAACGTACTCAGTGATATTACATATATATATATATATATATATATATATATATATATATATATATATATATATATATATATATATATATATATATATATATATATAATACTTGGGTGGGTTAACACAATAAGTTCTTGTAAGGTATATACAATCATGTGTAATACTCGTATAAACCCTAGTCATTGTATAAAACGCTGTCAACTTTATTGGATAAAAACCAGTCATCATACTTTTTCAAAATCCTTGTCACTGTAAGAAACGCTGTTTATTTGGGTTTTTTATTGGACAAATAAATCATCATGCTTGTTTAAAACCCTTGTCACTGTATAAAACGCTGTTATCTTTACTGGACAAAGACAAGTCATCATACTATTTAAAAACCCTTATCACAGTATAAAACGCTGTTAAATTTACTGGACATAAAGAAGTCATCATTCTCTTTTAAAAAGGTAATGCACTTAACGCCATTATTGATTAACACTCCTTCACGTTGTTACCGTTTATCATTATCATAATTCTGTTTTTTTACCTGTTATTTGAGAGTTTACGATTTAAAAACTGGAGTTACTTTTACTTTAAAGCTTACAATCTAGGAGAATATTTCATTAAAGCTCCGTTGCTGCATTGTAGTCCAAGTAAGCAAATATAAGCAACAGCTGTGTACATCCTGTAATACTTCTATTGTTCAGGTTATTTTTGGTGCAATCAATTTTGGGTGTCGTTATAAAACTTGCCTAGGTGCTACAAACTGATTGGTTCATAGATCGAAAACTGCCTTTCATAAGCAATATAAATGTATGCTTTGATTTGATAAAGCAGTTTGTTTATTAAAAAGTTTTGATCTGTTTGATTCCGTTATAAAAAATAATTTACGTTTCGAAGCATGTCACTAAAGTCACACCATTGGTCACTCAAATGGTTAAACGTGCAACGTTAAGGACTGCTGACCAATCCTAGTACTGGTAAAGGCATGAGGCATCACGTGATTTAGAGCTTGTCGGACGACCATGCCCGATGTCGGTTGCCTAAATGACGACCATTATTTATTATATACAAATTCAAACCTTAATCAGTTCAACAATTTCCAGTCATCTTTTTCATGACATTTTCAAAATGCACTAACAAATTTAACATTAATTCGCTCAGAGAACGTGGCAATGTAAACTACCCTGATTTTATCTGATGGGTTATGCTAATAAGAAGACGTGTCCATTATTGTAAAAAGTGTAAAAGACAAACAACATAGCCATAAATAAAACAGAATGAGGACAATAAAACAGAATGGGGACAAAAGCAACTATGCCAAGAATGTTTACAGATTATCATATGTATTAAAAAGCAAAGCAATTTTCGCAAAATGTCATTCGGTAAGCAGTATTTTAGTGTCTTACATAAAAAAGTAAAGACGTCAGTTTGAAGGAGCTGTAGTTTCTCATGTGATAATCTCTGTTAATCTGTTTCTGTTAATAATAACACAGAAATATTAAAGAGAAAATTATATCAACAAATATGTTGATAATGTCTTTCAAAAATGAACATATAACATGCCTTAATTAAATACAAAACACTATAAAAATGTATAAGCATCCATCTATTCGGCATAGATGTTAATTATATCATGACAGTGATATAAACAAAATTAAGGTTCATGACGTTACTTGGGGGCATGTCAGCTTACACAGTTTGATTTCTGGCCCAGCCAGTTTATAAGGTTATCAAGTTTTAAATAGTTGTTTGAGGCCGGGCAGTTTACAAGGCCTGGAAACTGTGAATGTGTTACGTTACATTTACATATGGACATAGGACACAATTAATTTTACTATATGTTCTCTATATTGGTTTCTCAGTACTGACCTTCCACTGTGTGACAATCAATACAAATCATATGCTAATCTAAAATACCTTCAAAGATGACTTCACGGTGAAGTTCTCGTCAAAGGTTGACCTGCTCTTTTTTCAGATGCTGAACTGTCAATACATCAACATGTAAACAGAACACAGATTTCACTTCCGGATCATCACCAAGGCCTTATTACTCACTGTGCACTGTCGCCGAAATACACACATACAACAACACCCTGAGCTCATATTATCAAGAATAAACAATTACCTTTAAATCCCTACCAAAAATGCATAAATAAAACTCTTCTATCACCACCAAAATGAGAGAGGAAAAAATGTTCTAAAAATAGACTAGAACTACATTCGTGGGTACTGAACTGGAAGTATTAATTGTGAACCGATTCCATATCAGTGGAAATGTGTGACGTTCTCTGTTTGAGATCTGCTTCATCAAGTTGCAGCACTTTGTTTAATCCCGCTCCAAATAACTATTCAAATAATGATACAGTCATATGCATTGTCTTCATCAAAGTCCTCACTATGTCCCATCATAAACAGTTCAAACACTAACAGCTGTCCTCAAATATAACCTGTCAAAGTTATTCAACTGGTGATATCTTCCGTGATGCAAAATTTGACCATTGCACAATGGCTGTAAATCGTATGTATTGGTCTCATCCCCCCCTCCATATATCGCAGATCTCGAGTCTTTAACAGTATATAAATGAATAAGAGAAAATTTTGCTACAGGCGATTAATTAATTAATAAAACTGATATTCGTGCACATATCAGTTGTCTAAAGAATTAAATTCGGTCTATGAGCTAAATGAAATTCGTATCAGAATAGTTAACATCTTAGTCAATTATTTTTAGGTACTTTATGTGATTTTTTTTACATCTGAAAATTGGTAGATAGGTATTTAACTGTTACGAACGTAGGTCTTAAATTATGCGACAGAAAGAAAGTGAAACCAACACATTACTTCAGGAGACACAAAATCCGAAATAATCCGAAATGCCCCATCACAAGTCCAAAATATAGAATGTTAAGATTGGATTCCTATAGTCCTGAATGTCCTGATATAACAATGATACAGTCCAGAATTCTTTGAATGAATTCACAATAATCCAAAATTGTGTGTATAATGAAAAGTGATTGAGCACTTTGGTCATTCCAACGAATATTTTAAAAAAAGTAATTCCACTCCAATGAAATTTTAATACAATTGTAAAATCTGATCAGAATCCGATTCCCACAGACTGACATGCAACAAGAAGGAATTATATGTTTATCAAAACACAAATTCTTGTTTATATACATTTTCGCTTGACTTGTTTGTGAATCATTCCAACGGAAAATTTGAGTCCAATTTAAATATGACGGCGCTTAGTATATTCCGAACTCAATTTGTAAACATTCTATTTATAACTTTGAATCATTTACTTAAGTTATGTATGTAAACATTATGTATACAACTTAAAATCGTGGATAAAAGTTGAATTGAAAATATAAATTAAACAAACATAACAAAACTAAAAATATAATTATTGTAATGATTTGATCTTGACTGGTAGATAACGTCTTGTAGAAAACAGTAGAAAACCCAGATCAAGACTCGACGCCTTGCAACTCGTCATGATCCAGGATTTTTATGCTGAAAACGTGAACTGATCTGACAATCAAGATCGCATTACTGTGATGATAATTTTATATATATGTCTAGGGACCTGCTTTATCCTGTCTTTTTCTTTGACGATGTAGACGTTTATAGTGCATTGTCATTTATCTTGACAGACCTAACATATATGTAAACGTTTTCTGGATGAATAGTCTCGAATATCTTAATCTTTGTTTTGCTGGGTGTACAGTTTCAAACAATTCTCAGTAATTTTCTGACTACATCTATAATCTTGCGTCGCTCTCCCAACATAAAAGGTTCAGTGTGAAACTCAATATCGTTCATCCTCGTAAAACTATGAAACGATAACACGACCCAATTTAGAAACTCGAAACGAAGCGACAAAGTTCTTTGTAATCCTCATAGACGTTTTAGCAGAAGTTCACCCATAGCGGTTGGAGGAGGAAACGCTTGATCCATATTCAACGCCATTGACATCTTCCTCGTCCCCAAGGCCAAGAGTCAACATCGTCCTTGTACATTCAAGCCGTTTCCAAACTTTAGAACTACAGCTTACAGTTAATACAATCATTTTAAAAACTTAAAGCCCCAAGACCCACAGAGGGACAAGGCAGACATTGTGCAGAAGACCTTTTGAATCTAAAAGAATTGCTTTGCGATGATACTTAACTCTATTTGATGCCACAGGATAATTATGTAGTTTTGTCACCTTTTATCATCAATACAACTTCATGCGGAACTTCAGTTTATAGTAGCTCTCGAGAACATAGTGAACGTGGTCTTGCTTGAAGATTTCGATAATACTCTTGAAATCAACAGTCAGAGAAGTGGAAATGAATAGGTAACCGTCATCCTGGTTCTAAAATTGTGTCTTTGTTTTGAAAAAATGTAGTGAATAACAGAAGTAATACAAGTTTCTTAAACATGTATAATGAAGAGAGTTATTTCCTTGTGTTCAATTATTACTTGGAAGTATTTATTGGTTTCAATTATTCATTGGAATTACAAGTCATTCATAAACTTTAGGACTATGGAACTATTTTTGAATTGCTGAGCATTCTTTTAAAGATGTTTGGAATATATCATTGTCATACATGAAGACTATTAGCATATTAACAGTATTCAAGACTATTGGCACATCAATAAAACAGATTAGACTTCATTCGGAACACAATTGGGACGCATTTGGAAACTCTATACTTTTGGACCTGTGATGGAACTTTAAGGAAAGTTTTAATTTGGATTCACAACACTGTAAGTCATTTTTATATTTTTACTTTGTATTTTCTGGTAATAAACAATTTCTTGAAATTTACAAAACTTGCTGGTCTTCGCTTTTTTGTTTACTTAGGTAAAGATCATAAATTTGAAATAAGTGATTTTTGTCTCAGAAAATACACAAACTACTTACTATCTAATATGTCTTGCTTCAGAGACTGGCCCCAGAGGTGCAGTTGTCATGGATAGCGGTAAGATCTGCTATAAACGGTAACAACCAACCGTCCTTTTTAATACCACTCATATATCTCAGAAACAGGGATGCTACTCCAATGTTTCCGAATAGTATTTGCCTTACCTACATTTGTATATATTTGTTGATATGACTTGCAGGAATGCAGAGTTAGGGTTTTAACGTATAAGTTTTGCTTATACAGGCTTGGTTTCTTATTAACCAGTATACTTTGCACTCTACCTTTAAAACTCTGTTAGTAGGTGTAAGTACTGTTAAGTAAATATTAGTCAGTGGGCATGAATTCTAGACTGAAGATACTAAAATAGCATCCATAAGCTTTGTGAGTCCATAAAAGGTTCGGAAACATGCATGGATATTAATAAAAAGGATGTTGCTGTTCGACGACAAATCTCGTTACTTTGTAATAAATCGCCATTAATTTGGTTGCAGCTTTGTCACTGGTCTTATCAGTGTTGCTTCTGCAAACAATGCATATCTAATGTGCAGCATTCACGATTACATCAGTTTGAAATTATGACTGAGTCATTTAAAACTCTTCACTCCAAATACATGATTTCCCCTGAAATAGAAAAAGTAATTTTTTGGACATCAGATATTTAATTTGGTTGCGATGACCTGAGTTCTTGCACATATTGTTTTGTTATTTTTAAAATTCCTCTTTGATGACACCCATTTATTGTCTGTTTAACTTTCTCTGGTGGCTTGAAAGATTTAGTTGCTATTTGTTTTCTATTTTGTCGAATATTAATTTTAACGCATCGGCCAACATTTTGTATACTTGTAGAATGTTACTTAACACATTTTGCATTGCTTTGTAGCTGTTCCTGAATTAGAGGAAATATTTCCTTCGAATCGAATCCTGCTTCCTCTTTAACCACATGTAGCAAGTTATAGGCACTTTTACTAGCTCGCAAGTTAATTGATTCAATTTTCAATTTAGGCAGTTATTGCATGTGCATTATATTCATTATTTCTAAACATATCTAACTTTGATATACCTCCCGTCAGATGGCTGCTCAGCAACAGTGTTTTGGTGGAGTTTTTTTTCTTCATTAGCCTTTCTCCACCTAGTTTTCAGTGCAATTTAATCATGTTGAACATTTACTTGAACTCTTTCTGGATATTAAACTCTTCCAGGAATTATACCGGGTTCATGACTTACTGTAGGCGTTCGTTTTGTAATTTTCATGTGTCTAATATCATCGATCATTATCTTACAGTACAATATACAATCACGGACAAAAGTTAGCCAAGTAATATGTTGTTTACAAATGACTCAGCAATCTACAGTCATGGACAAATTGAAACACACAATATAGATATACATAACACTTTGTATCTATATTCCTACTTTTTGTTATGCTATTATAATAGTTCTTTTTTGTTGCACACTTTGTACATCGCTTGTTGCAATCTTCTCATTATTTCCACTACTTAAGCTCTCTTTGAGTTTATTGTTTGACATAAAGTTTGTATTCATAGAATCATATTATAAGGAAATGCGAGTGCATTTTGGGTTATATATTAAGTAATCGATAAATTTCAAATATGAACTTGCACAACTCCACTAGAACATTCCTGACACAATCCATAATTCAGACAGTCACTGTTTCACTCCATGATCGAATTGATGGCGTAGTTGTTATTTTTATGATTTCCTTCACATCGATTGTCTGGTATAGTTTGTTTTTCAATATGCTTAGTTATTCGCAATACCATCAAATTTCAGGTCGCCATAACATTAAACTGCAGAGGCAGTCCTTTTGTTCAATTTTAGCAGACCTATACATTGGGAACACTCGGCAAACCATATAACGATTCATGCACACTTGGCATTTTATTCATTTGTTTATAGAAGTAAAGTATTAAATAGCTGAGTTACTTACAATTTTAGAATATATTGTTTGTAACAGCGAATAGCTCCAACATCTATCAGCTTTTGTGGTTTAATCTAATTTAAAATTTAAAAAATCAGCAAGAATTCATAGGTACTGCGCAAAATCGCTATTGGAATCTACTCGAAAAGTTGAGGTTTAGAAATAGATTGTGTATTTTGATTTCAATTTTTGTCCTGGAATTAAGTATCAGATTTCGAATGCTTTTTGTTTTTTGTTTTGCTTTAAATTACTAGACTAATCGATGGTCCACCTGAAATCTCCTTCAACCCAAGAAAAATATGACATATTTTCAAAGCTGGTGCTAATTCGGAAGAAAAGCTTGTAAACTGGCTAGAAGGTAATCTTTGGCACGTATGGGATCTCGCTGCAAATGTGGAACTGTCGTTATCTCTTTGCACAGTACTGAACACACATTCTTAAAAGATCTCTCCCTACTGCATGATATTTTAGGTTTTCGTTATAAAGTCTTTACTCTTTATTCCTACAAATGTGTTCTTAATTCGATAACATTCGCATCGGACATGCAAAATATATGCGTTGAGATAATTTTCCTGTACTCGAATGCCCACCGCTTTTGTCCCATTTCATACAGGCCAAATCCTAAGAGACGATCAATACTTTATTGGATCAGTTTTCTGATATGCTGAAAATATCTCTGTCAGAACCATTAAATGTGAGTAAATTTGTCCTTTGAAACCCTGAGGGAAAAACAAATAGGAAACAAATACGCCAGAACCATAATTTTCGCCTAAGCAGGAATATAATGAAATGTTCTTGACATATAGAAAGAGGTATGTTGGTCAGAGTACCTCGTTTCAGATACCAGTTAAACATTTTTTCCCTGCGACTGTAGAGTTGAAAGTCAGACAAATATATAATTCAGCACCGAACATTAATGACTGTCACAACATCTCAAATAATCTTCTCGAGTCCAGGCTACTACGTTCTATTTGAATAAATGAAGAAAACGATTGTTTTGAAATCGTCATATGTATGTTCTTGTACACACACAATAACTGTTTTGCTAACATTGCACACAAACAATTTCTCCTTTCTCGTAGTACACCACGAACTCCATTGTCAATTGACCTCATTAGTTCAAGAACACTCTTACACACGTTCTAAGTTATATATATCTTCAAGCATGGGTTCCTGTGGCAAGCACGTACATCTGATTTCAATGGCGTGCCGTGTACTTCGGTAGGTTTAAAGATTTGGATCAAATTTTGAAAGACTTAAGTAGGAAATAGAAACTCGTTTGTTTTTAATCTTTCTATTAGCCAACATTTAATATAATAGATCAGGGTTATCCAACATCTTCAGCGCCATGTGTCACATCGACCAATATTGTACACCGCCTGTGCCATGACATATATTATAGTAATGATACTATGCTTATAAAACTAACTTTATGCATGAGCGAGGGCCAAAAACAAATGACCGGAGGGTCAGTAGTTGTAAAAATTCTGTTAAGTAGATGAATTTTAGTTTCATTCGAACAAAATATCACTTTAATTAAGGAGTTTATTCATGTCACTTTCAGAAGTTGTGATTGTCCTAATTTAATTTAAAACACCTAGTGGAAAATCGTTGTGGAGATAGTTGGCCAGGTTTCACGTATCGAAAAAGAGAGCTTCTTTTTTCAGCAATCGTTCACGATCAAAACGCTTCCGGTTAGGACTTTTCCAACTGATTAATACTGGTTAGACAAAACACTATAGCTTCCTCCATAATTTCTGTTGCTTTTCAAAACCAATCACTTCCTTTTATGCGTCATGGGATTGTGGACCATTTACCTACCACTTAGCAACTTGCGGAAACTACGCACCTCTGAAACTGACGATTTGGCAACGGAAGTAGTGAATGGGGGCACCCTACCGACAATGGGAATTACCATTAAAAACACCCCTGGGGCACTCTACCGACAATGGAAATTTAACATGGCGAAAAATCGTGGGGCACTCTACCGACAAGGGGATTTAACATGGGAATAAATCGTGGGTCACTCTACCGACAAGGGGAATTTAACATGGGGAATAGAGTTTGGGCTTGTTTAGGGACAAGGGGAATTTAACATGGGATTTTTTTAAATTTTAAAAAAAATTTTTTTAAAAAAGGGGTAGGCAATTCAAAAGGCTATCTCTTTTCGAGAAATATGGCTGGCCCTGAAAAGGGCCTTTGGGTTTTATGTTAATGTATTCATTAACATAAATGGCACCGCATTGGTCTTCTTCTTGTCCTTAGGCTGCGTCTTACTGTTGGTCCGTACATCAGCACTCTTTTCAGGCATCCTTGTCTTTCGACGTAGATCCTACGTATCCACAGGCTGGTGTTTGTCCTGTGGACAACGGTCCACTTCGATCGGACATACATGAGCAAGTCTGTCCGAAACATCATGGAAGACACAAGGGTGGATGACTCAACTGTAGTCCACATCTTGAAGCGACGAGAACAGGTGAATCAATGCAGTGAACGGCGCTTATTTATAGGCGGAGGAAGGATTGAAACGGATTGAGTTCATTTACCAATCCGAACACGCGTTACAGAATTCAGTCAGCTCGCATCCAATCCGAAGAGAGCAGTCTGTGACGTCACGTAGTCAATATAGATTCGCTAGCGCTTGTGTGCAGTCAATCTATGCGACAGTGATTCAACATGACGGAAACTCAGAAAACGATCCAGTGGGGTGCACCAGCAGGGGACACTGCCCAAGGGAACCCGGACTTACTTTCAGAAGAGGTGAATTGGGATTTTGTGGATTTTCTCTCCTCGCAAGAATTTGTTCCGGAACCTTCGTTACTTTCTTCATTACCGCAAGTGGAGAATTTTAGACAGAGACAGAAAGAAGAATTGGAGAAATTTATACAACGACAAAAGGAAGCGGAACAGGCTTTTCTCCTACAGCAACAGCAACAAGAAGAAGAGGTAAGAAAAAAACAACAGCAACAACAGCAAGAAGAAGAAGTAGCAGCAAAGAAACAAGAGGGTGAAAATCAAACGGTCACGGTACTGTTGGACATTTTAGCGGAGTTAAGAAGTCTGAAACAAATGTATCAGACTTCTTTATCACGACCGAAGAGAATACGACCTTCCCGAGCCAAACATGTCAACCCTGTGACTAAGCCTACCGTACCACCCTTAGTGATTTCAACCCAATCATTATCATCATCAACATTACGCAGTCCAGAAGTAGGCCTTGGCCGTGGCAAAGGCTTAAGGCAGTTAAAATTGATTGCTTAAACTCACCCCTACACCATGAAGAAAAAAGGCCCTTTTCAGGGCCACCCACATTTCTCGAAAAGAAATACAATTTCAATTTGCCAATAACTCAAAAAAAACTCACCCATGTTACCCTTTTAGTACGTGTCTGTGTATGAGTGCGTGAGTGTAGCTTCTTATTTTAAAATCACAACTCAAAGACACTTACCTTATATCATTCATTTATTCTTTTCTCCATTTTTTTACAATCCAATTCACAATTTATAACACAACACTTTAATAAAAAGTTCATTAATTTCTTCTTTTCTCCTTTTTTAGTCTCTCGGTTTTTTGAATTTCTTCACTGTCACACTCTTTTCCTCTTCTTCCTCCTCGCTTTCTTCCCTTCTTCTTTTTTTCTCCTGTTTCTTTTTCTTCACCTGTCTTCTTTCTTCCTCAGAAGAATCCCTCTCTTCCTCTGAAGAATCCCTCTCTTCTTCTGAAGAATTCCTCTTTTCTTCTGACTCCTCTTGTTTCTTTTTTGGGCAATCTGGAGACCAATGTCCATTTTCTTTACAATAATAACAGGTATCTTGACTTTTGTCTTTTTTATCCCCTGTTTTTTTTCTTTTTTGACGGTCTGGACACTCTGAAGACCAATGCCCTTTCTTCTGACAGATATAGCAAGTATCTTGACTTTTATCTCTAAAGGAAGGAGAGTAGTCCGTAGGCTGGTCTGAAGAGAATTTTCTAATGACCCCTCGCAAAGCTCTGACGAAACGTTCCATCTGGTCAGTCTCTTCCATCGTTGTGCTCGGCTTGAGAGTGAAATGAATAGTGAAAGGACAAGACACACACCCTTTTATATACGCTGGTCTGCTATGACTATAAAGTAGTTTATGGTGTTTGAACTTGAGTCATTTGACTTTTTGCTTTCAAGATGAAACGATCCCATTCATTCGAGAAGAAAGAAGAAGAAAGTAAGAGGCAGAAACGTGATCTATCGCCTCGTACCAGGGCTGAAATCTTGGCACAAATTCATGCCAGTGATTTTGAAGAGGACATGAGTGAACCAGAATCCGAACCCTCTAAACCAAGTTCACCACCCTTAGTCAACCCTGAAAAGTACTATTCCATTCGAGACACCGAAAAGCGCTCCTCTAGAAAATTTAGAACCACGGCTTACAAATACACGGTGAAGTTTAAAGATTTCAAGGCTGAAGTGCCGTTAGAGAAAGCAGAAGTGTTCATCACTGAGGTGTGGGATTCTTTGCTCACTGCACTCAAGCGACAATGTCAACCCAAAGAAGACGATCGCTTGAGACTTTCCATACAACACGACGGTTTGAAATCCCCTGTTTGGATCGAGTTTAGCACCCCTGCAGAATTAACTGCTTCCAAAGTCATGGACAAGATTCAACACGTACAACAATCTAATGATCAGTTTGACATCACCGATGGTAAAGCCACACTGGACATGACCCACGTCTCTCCTCCTCAAGGGACTGGACGCAAAAAGATGTTATTGGTGGACGACCTTCGCAACACCAAAACAAGTCTCGTCCGAATTAAGAACCCTCATGACCAGATGTGTTTAGCCCGTGCCATCGTGGTGGGACGAACCTATGCCAACAAGAACGATACGGTAGAATGGAAAAGAACCTGGAAAACTATTCAACGATCCGATCGAGCCAAACAACGAAATGAAGCAGAACTCCTGTTACAACAAGCCGGACTGTCCAAAGACACACCCTGTGGCATTCCTGAGATGCAAAAATTGCAAGATGCCCTAGCTCCACGCTACACCTTGAAAGTGCACCCTCAAGAAGTGCGCGGACCTCTGTTGTTTCGAGGCCAAGACTTTAAGGACGGAAAATACATTCACCTTTATCATCACGATGAACATTTCGATACCATTACCAGTATCACCGGATTCCTGAAATACAGTTATTACTGTGAGAAATGTGACCATGGTTATAACAATCGAGAGCAACACAAGCATTGTGGATCGAAATGCTCAGGATGTTTGGCCTCTTCACCCTGTCTGAGCGAAGAACCAGTGCCTTGTTCAACTTGTCTGCGCACGTTTGTCAGCCCTACCTGTTACCAACAACATTTGAAAACGCAAGGTTCACAGAAGAAATGCGCTTGTCAACTGCTGAGATTGTGCTCTACGTGTGAACAAGTCATACGTACCAATAGTGTCAAGGCACACGTATGTCGAGGAAAGAAAAAATGTCACATTTGTCACCACATCGTGGACTTGGAACACCAATGTTACGTGCAAAAATACCAGCCCCCACCAGAGAAAGAGGACGGTCACAAGAAGAAAGGCAATTTCATCTTTTTCGATTTCGAATGCATGCAAGAGACCGGCATTCACATTCCTAATTTCTGCGTGGCTCATCGAGCGTGCGAGAAGTGCATTCAAGAACCTATCTTCACTCATTGCCATCACTGTAGCAAGATTCCCGGAGGGCGTGAAAAAATCTTTCGGGGACCGAACACGTTAGCCGATTTTGCCCAATGGGTCTTAGACCCCATCGACAAGACGTGGAGCCAAGAGGACATCGAACGTTACGGAGATTGTCATCGTCATGCCACGGTGATGGCTCACAATTTCTCCGGATACGATGGACAGTTTCTTTTGAGGTACTATACGGAACAAGGCACCGAGCGTCCTAAAGTGACTTTGAACGGAGCCAAAATCATTTTCATGCAAGTGGGACAAGTGCAGTTTAAAGATTCGATGAGTTACTTGGCCATGCCTTTGAGTCGAATGCCTAAAACGTTTGGAATGACAGAAATGGCTAAAGGGTACTTTCCACACTTTTTCAATACGGAAGCCAATCAACACGCCGTTCTACCCCATTTGCCCGAGGCTCACTATTACGACCCCGACAACATGCGTACCGAACAACGAGAAGCTTTCTACGTTTGGTACCAGGCTCACGCCTCCGACCCTTTCGACTTTCAGGAAGAAATGTTAAAGTATTGTCGTTCCGACGTGGACATTTTACGACGTTGCTGTGGAAAATTTCGAGAACTGTTCATGGAACACGGAGGGGTCGATCCTTTGAAAGAAGCTTGCACCATTGCCAAAGCGTGTTCCTTAGTGTATCGACAACGATTCATGCCTGAAAACACCGTGGCTGTCATCAGTCCTCAAACGACCCACTTTGTCAAGCGTCAATATTCGGTCAAAGCCCTACGTTGGTTACATTACTTGTGCGACAAGGAAGACAAGTGGATTCAGCATGCTCGCAACGGAGGGGGCGAAAAGACCATCGGAACGCATTCGGTCGATGGCTGGGACTTAGAAAACCCCAAGATCGTGTACGAGTTTAACGGTTGCTTATTTCACGGATGTCCCGTCTGTTACCCTGACCGTGGTACTAAAAATCAGTTTTTGCAACGAACCATGGAAGACTTGTACCAGGACACTTGTCAGCGACGCCTAAAGTTAGAACAGCAAGGATACCAAGTGGTGGAAATGTGGGAACACGAGTACGATCACCGTATGAAAACCGATCCCGAGTTTAAACGCCTCGTGGAAAGTTACCAGTTCATGGACCCGCTGAACCCGAGGGATAGTTTGTACGGAGGAAGGACCAATGCCACCTGTTTGCTGTACCAAGCCGACGAAGAGAAAGGAGAAGAAATCAAATACTTGGACGTGTGTTCGCTGTATCCTTACGTGTGCAAATATTGTCGCTTTCCTGTAGGGCACCCGCAATTGCTGACGGAACACATCGACCTGGTCAACATTCGACAATACGAAGGCTTGATCAAGTGCAAAGTTTTGCCTCCCACGAACCTATACCATCCCGTCTTACCTCACCATTGTCAAGGCAAACTGATGTTTCCCTTGTGCCGTACTTGTGCCGAAACGTGCAACCAAGACCAACCTTGTCAGCACAGCCAGGAAGAACGTGCCTTGACGGGAACCTGGGTCAGCGTAGAATTGTTCAAAGCTCTGGACATGGGATACCAACTGTTAGAAGTGTACGAAATTTGCCACTTTCCCAAGACACAACAATACCGCAAGGGTGACCCTACTCAGAAAGGCATTTTCGCCGACTACGTGGATGCCTTTTTGAAACTGAAGCAAGAAGCCAGCGGCTATCCTTCCTGGTGTCACACTCCCGAAGACCAAATACAATTCAAAGAGAAATACTACGAACAAGAAGGCATCTCTTTAGACCACATCGAGAAAAACGAAGGCAGGAGATCGTTTGCCAAAGTGATGTTAAATTGCTTGTGGGGTAAAATGGCACAACGACCGTGTTTACCCAAGACGGAATATTTGACAGAACCTTCCCGCTACTTCCAGATGATTCACGACAAAACCAAATACATGAAACACGTGGACGTCGTTCGAGAGAATTTAATCTTGGTCAATTACGAAGAAGATCTGGACTTTGTACAAGACGACCCTTTTGGAAATGTCATCATTGCGGCTTACGTGACAGCCCATGCTCGCTTAAAATTGTACGAAGCTTTAGAACTGTTAGGGGAACGCGTCCTGTACTTTGACACGGACAGTTGCATTTACATCCATCACCCGATTCAACATCACCCTAACATCGAAGGAGACCGTTTAGGAGCCTGGACAGACGAACATCCCGACGACAAGATTCTAAGTTTCGTCAGTGGCGGTCCCAAAAATTACGGCTACGAATACCGTGACAAACAAGGAGAAGTGCACACGACGTGCAAAGTGAAAGGACTGACTCTGAATTATCGTACCAGTCGAGTGGTCAACTTTGGGGTATTGAAAGAAGCCTTGCAATCGGGAGAGGATGGAAACTTTAAAGTGACCACCTACCAACCGAACAAAATTGTACGTTTACCCACTCACCACATCGTCAGTCGGCCCTTGGAAAAAGTCTATCAAATTGTATACCAGAAGCGAGTTCGACTTCCCAATCATTTCACCTTACCGTACGGTCACGTCGGTATTGGTCTGTATATAAAAAAGGAACCCTAGGCAAGATCGATAGTTCATTGTGACTACCAAGACCGAGCAAACAAGATGAATACTTTGAAAGAGACATCGTTCCAGTTTGGGGATTGTAAAAAAGTTGTATCTTCCTCTAGTGTGACTAATATTGGATGGATAAGACCCATGCATTGCGACGGAAAATGTCCGGAAGGAAACTGCGATTGTCCATGTGGTTACCATTGTAATTGCGTAACGGAGTTTGCAGACGAGTGCGATTGTGAGCCTTGCGATGGGACCGATGCTGTACCTTGTGACCTGAGCGATGCCGTAAAGCATCATGGGAACTTTAGTGCCCCTACCCCTGTCATGGAAAGTGATGCTGTGCGTGTCAAACCTGTGGGATGCGAAAGCGATGCTGCTCGTCCTCTTGGACATTTTACTGGGTTTCGTTTTAAAGGGGAATGTCGACCTTCACGTTTACCTCCCTACGGATGTCATCCAGCCCTGAGCAAACTCCTACCCATTTCACTCAACCCTCATCGAAACGAACCTGTGAAAAACGAATATTCGTTTCCTGTGCGTTCGTCGGAATACTGCGACTTTGAAAATCGTCTTCAATCGTTCAAAGGAAAATGGCCAAAGTATCTGGGAGGACCGACCCCCGAAGAATTAGCCAGAGCCGGATTTTTCTACTTGGGCGAAGGAGATAAAGTCAAGTGCTTCAGTTGCGGTGTGTCACTTCACCACTGGGAACCGCAAGATTCGGCCTACGTAGAACATGCTCGATGGTCACCGAATTGTCATTACTTACCTTTAGTGGGACCGAGACATTGAAGTAACTTCTTACCATAATCATCTGTTCATGGATACTTTACAAGAGAACATTTGTGCTTTGCCTGTGGAGTTGAGAGAACGCATTTACCGAGAGCTGGTCAAAATACAAGTGAAACGTAAAGAACAATTGCATCCGATACGTCACCGGTGTTTGAACCACTGGTACCTGAAGGCTATACAAGGACTGATTCAATTGAAAGTGTTCCATTGGACAGACATTGATCAACGACCTCCTGGTTATAAAAAGGAATGGTTTGGTATTGACGATTCTATCTACTACATTGTAAACGTATTGCATCGAATTCCAGAGGAAGAGTTAACGAATTACCAACATCTTTCACACAATGTCAACTTGGTGAAAGAGGAAACTTCTGAACGAATTGTAATGTGTAGATTAGTGACTCAACGATTTAAATTCGACGCTGAAGTGAAACCATGTTTGTGCAAAGAGTACATTTCTTGTGTCAGACCAAAGAGGATTTAGTATGACCTATTCATGGATACTTTACAAGAGAACATTCGTGCTTTGCCTGTGGAGTTGAGAGAACGCATTTACCGAGAGCTGGTGAAAATACAAGTGAAACGTAAAGAACAATTGCATCCGATACGTCACCAGATCTTTAACCACTGGTACTTGAATGGTATAAGAGAACTGATTCGTCAGAAATTCTTTCAATGGTCAGACATTGTTCAAAACTTTGAGGTCGCTAATGATCGACATGTTCATGATTATGGTTACTTCGAGATTCACCTACAGCAATACATTGAGGAAGACAAGTTAAAGGATTACCAACATATTTTACGTGGAATCTACTTAGAGGAAGAGGAAACACCTAAACGAACTCTGACGTTTCGGTTACAGTATGCAAGATTTAGATTCCCTACTGGAGAACGAAGATCTCTGGCTAGAAAGTACGTCTATTGCATCCGAAAAAAAGAGAATATAAAAACAGGCTGCCATGCCACGGTTTATGTCACATGTCATCCAACAGATTCCGTGGAAGGAACTCAATGACCATATTCAAACCGTGGATCATTACCATCAATTATTACAAGAACTGTATCCATTCAATTTTGGACGACAAGTGGTGTGTGTCTTAGTGACTTGTTTTCTGGGATTTCGTTTACCAGCCGATTCTTTGTGGACTCTTTACGATCAGTACTTACCACCTCCATGGCCTTAAATGGTCACGAAAAACTCCTTTTGCTCAAAGCCTTGCGTTTTCATCTGGATACTTCTCGACCTCAACAGAAAAAAAAGATTCGTCAACTTTTAGCGACCCAAGACGTGTATGACGATGTGTGTGTAGCTTGTGACTTACACCCTCATTGGACAGATGTTCGTGATTGGAAAAAGGGGGGTTTTGAGGCTTGGACCCAAGAAGTGGCCCAGTATGCACAAGAGTTGTTCAAGGAAAAAAGTTACTTTTCAACCTGTGTTAGTGACGGTGCCAGAAGAACCCGTCACCGAGAACAACCACTCGCTTCAGGACAGGACTGTCATGGACATGCCTGAAAGGTCATTCCGGGAGGACACTTGTGTGACAATACCTCATGTAGAGACTGTAAGAACATTACACACTGTCCCTAGGACATCTTGGTTAACCAAAACATGTTGTACAGACACTTGTTTATATTCCACTTTGATCGCTTTGCTGTGTTTTATATTCCTGTACATCACTATTTGGGTTGTATGTATTTTTGTCTTTCGTGTTCATATTTGAAACATTCAATAAACGTGTTCTGAAAAAGTATATAAACTCTTGTCTTGTTTGTTTTTTTCGTGTCACAAGTGACATTTCTCATACCATGGCTACCTCTGCTGTCTCTGCTCCCTCTTCCTCTACTGTCAAAGTCATCGACGAACACTTAGATCGTGCCAGTTGGGAGGCTTTGTATCTTCGCCATCCCTTTAACATGCTCATTGCTGGACCTAGCGGTTCAGGCAAAACCGAATTCGTCAAACGTTTGATCGAACATAAACATCATTTGATCGATCGGCCCCCTCAACGGATCGTGTGGTGTTACAAAGAGTGGCAATCGGCGTACAGCCTCTTGCGAGAAAGTCAAGGCGATTCCATCGTGTTTGTGGAAGGCATTCCTAAAGAAGACGACGGCATCGTCTCTGACTCCCGTCTAACCCATTTGGTCATTTTCGACGACATGTTAGGAGAAGACGAAGAAGAAATTAAATTGTGGTTTACGCGCAAAGGGCATCACCGTAATGCCAGTGTCGTTTACATCACCCAAAATTTGTTTCAACAAAGTAAAGCCCATCGCACCATCAGTCTCAATGCGCATTACGTAGTCTTGTTTAAAAGTCCTCGAGATAAATCGCAAGTGCAAGTCTTAGCCAAACAGTTAGGAACGCCTTGGCTGACTCAGGCGTACGACGATGCCACTCAAACTCCACACGCCTATTTACTCGTCGATTTGAAACCTACGACCCCCGAGGATTTGCGATTTCGTACCCACTTGTTTCACCACTGGTGCCAAGACGGAGGACCTGTCCTGTACACGTCTCCGTCCTCGACTTCATTTCACTCCTCCCATGAAAAAAATCTATAAAAACCTCAGACCCTTTTTCGTCTGTCTCACACAGTGTGAACATGACGTCCCTTCAGTCACATCTTCCCGTCAAATTGATTCGTGCCTTGTATGGCATCAGCCGAGAAAAAGATCCACAAACACGAGCCCGTGTCTTAGAAGCTAGTCTCAAAGAAGTCTTACGATGGTTCACGGTGACGGCACGTCAATTACTCCAAGGAATCATTCAGATTCCTCATCAAACCCAACGCTTTTTCGATCGAAACAAAGTCGCTTTGGTCCAACTGGCCGATCCCCGCATCGACACTCAAACCAAAAAACAAATCATTTTGAAACCTGGAGGGAGCGGTACTCTAGGAGGGGTCATCATTCGCTCACTCTTAAGATGGGATCCTAATGCCCCCAAAGTTATCCCCAAGACAAAAGTTCAACGAAGCCCCAAGAAGAAAAAGAAAAAGACCAAGTCCCCAAGAAGAATAACTTCTCCAGTGGCAGGACCCTCCTCTTACCAGACACCACCACCATCACCCCGGAAAAAGAAAAGAAGCCCCCAGAAAAAGAAACAGAGAAAAAGTCCTCAGAAAAAGAAAAGTCCACAGAAGAAGAAAACTAGTCGCAAGAGAGGCACTTCGGCCAGGACGCAACCTTACACTCGCAAGCCACGACCTGCCACAGCGGTGACTGCGTCTCCGGCAGCCTCACGTTTGTCCACTTCTCCGTTGATGTCAACAGGAACTGAAGAGTACTTGGAGACGTTGATCACACCAAGAACTTCTCCGTTGATGACCCCCAAAAGAACTTCCCCAGTGGCAGGACCTTCCAATTTAGCAGCAGCGGCTGCTGCTCACAAAGTACCTTCTCCCAAAATCAAAGTCCAAGAAAGATCGGGCATGTTACAAAGTTTACTGGATTTGTCCAAACAAGAACTGGCTCGATTTAGTCCGTTACGTACCCCTGCACGACGTGTCATGCCTGTCCTCAAACTGATAAAACGTAAAGACAATCAGTGGCGACGCGTTCCAGTATAAAAAAGGCCTGTGACCGAGTAGGGTATCAGTGTTTTTAGGTGCTCCTAAAGACTCAAAGATGTCACCCTCCAGAAAACCCCAAGGAAAGAAAAGGAAAGGACTGCCACCACGTTTAGCCAAACATGGGGACCTGTTATCTGTCCTGTCCAAAGCTTCTCCACCCCTACGAAAAAAACTCATTCAAACGGCCTCCAAAGAGGTCATCGATACCGTGTGCGAATGTTGTTTGAACGTTTTGAAAGGCACGATCCCTTTGTCCAAACACCAGAAACAATGCTTAGGCAAACATCGTCACGTTCTTCGGAAAATGGTTCAAAAGAAAATTCCCATTCGTCAAAAAAAGAAGATGTTGGTCCAACGTGGAGGCATTTTACCTCTCTTGTTAGGCCCCATACTGAAAGGAGTCTTGGGAACCATGTTGGGAGGACTGATGGGAGCAAGATAAAAAGGCCTTCGGAAGTCCCAAGATCTCAGAATTCACCCCTGACAACCCCATGGAAGGACGAAAACTAGCTTTAGTGCCTTACAAACGATGGATGGAATACCATCGGTGGCAAGAACAACGCACCCCGCATTTACCTCCCAATTCCAATTTGAGCGAGATGTCCCAGTTACAACACGAATTGCAGTCCTTGATGGATCGCCAAGATTTGTCCGAAACAGAAAAATCGCAAAAGTACGGTCAACTCTTGCAACGACTGCAACTCTTTCACCAGAAAGCTTTAGACGAAACAGCTCTACCCACTTTGAAAGATTTTAAGACCTTGATGAAAAGTCCAGCACCATCACCAGTACCAGTACCAGTACCACCAGTACCCGTGACCAAGACAGAAAAAGGAAAAGAAGAAGAAGAAGAAGGATTTCAAACTCCACCAGAAAAAGTACGCAAGTTAACAACACCACCTACCTCCAGAATTGGATGGATTAAAAAGATGATGGCCACCCCTTCTTCCTCACAAGAGAAAAAGAAAGTGAAGACAGAAGTGAAAACAGAAGTGAAACAAGAACCGATATCCCCCGCTCAGACATCCTCCTCATCTTCGACACCTATTGCTGGCCGCACACGCAAAGCCTTGCAATCCAAGAAAATACCCCAAGAGAAAAAGAGTAGCCTCTTCCAAGAGTGGGTGCCTTATTAAGACACCAATCAACACAAAAAAATGGAAAAAGTCTTAGCTAGCATTTACTACGATCCCTCCCATCCTGCAGGTTACGCAGGAGTTCAAAAATTGTATCGTGCTGCCAAAACGCGACTGAAAAGTCTCCGTTTACCTCAAGTGCAACGATGGTTACAAGAACAAGCTACCTACACTTTACACAAACCCATTCGACGCAAGTTTGCCAGAAGTCGCACCCGAGTGGAAGGCATCGATCATCAATGGCAAGCCGATTTAGCCGATGTCTCTCATTTGGCCAGCTACAATCGTGGCTACAAATATTTGTTTTGTGTCATCGACGTCTTTTCCAAATTTGCCTGGGTCGTGCCTTTGACTTCCAAATCGAGCAACGAGTTAGTGCGAGCCCTGCAACGGGTGTTGAAACAAAGTGGCCGTCGCCCTCTTCGATGGCAAACGGACAAAGGCACCGAATTTCTGAACCAAGCTTTCCAAAAAGAATTAAAGAAACGTGACATTCATTTTTTTACCACCGAGAATCCCGAAACCAAAGCCAGCATCGTGGAACGTTTTCAACGCACTTTGAAAGAACGCATGTGGAAATATTTTACGCATCACCACACTCTGAAGTACATCGACATCTTACCGCACCTGGTGCAAGCGTACAACCAATCTTACCATCGAAGCATCGGACGTGCCCCGCAAGACGTGACTCCCGACAACGAAGTGCTGGTGTTCGAGCGCCTGTTCGGTACGTCCCCGACGAGGGCTGTCCCCAAGAAAAGTGGAGAGTTGACCGTAGGAGATTGGGTGCGCATTGGCAAAACCAAACGCACTTTCGACAAAGGTTACTTACCTAACTGGACGACCGAACTGTTTCGCGTCACTGGACGAGTACATGGCCGTCATCCTGCCGTCTATAAATTGGAAGACATGAACGGAGAAGTACTCAAAGGAACGTTTTATTTGCCCGAGTTACAACGTGTCACCAAAAAAGAAGACGACGTGTACGACATCGAAAGCATTCTCGAACGCAGAACCCGTAAAGTGGGCAAACGACGTGTCAAAGAAGTCAAAGTACGTTGGAAAGGATATCCACCCAGTTTCGATTCTTGGATCGACGCTTCGCAAGTCATCGACTATAAAAAGAAGTGACCATCATGCCCTTTCACACATCAGACGCAGCTACGTCGACCAGTCCTTCTTCCCCTAGTTCTTCTGTGCAAGATTTACAAAAACAACCCTTGTGGGTGTGGTGTGGAGAACGTGTGCCTAAAACGCAAATCGTCTTTTTCTGCCAAATCTTCGTGGTGTATTGTGTCATCGGGGCAGCCATCGCCAATTTGAGTTTGCAACAAGGAGACAAACAATTGTGGACCATTTTATTGAGCAGTTGCATCGATTACCTGCTTCCCAATCCGTCCCTGAAATTCTCCTCGAAATGGAACGTTGTGTCCAGTGCCAGTGCCAGTCACCACTCCAACAACCACAACCAGAACCCCATTTTGGGCGGAGACACGCCTCTGACATCCACTAACCCCTCGGACAGCCACAGAACTCTGGAATTATGAGTCACCAAAACCAATTTTACTTAACCTTACCCAGTGACAGTTCCATGGAGGTGTTTCCCAACAACACGTTGTGCTGTTACACGGCCAAATTACCTCAAGCCATCCCCTTAGATCACGAAGCCCATTGGGAAGTGGCTTTAGTAGAAATGATTCACCCGACCCAAGTCCTCAATGTCGTTGTCAATCAAAATACATTTGATGTGGAAGTTTATGACGAACAAATACAACAGTGGATGGATACCCATAGCAAATATAAGCATAAAACCCCTAGCACAAAAAATCTAAAGTACACCATCTATCACTTGTTCATTCCCCAAGGGTATTATTTTAGTGGTCAACATTTGGTCAACACCATAGCCACCAGGTTTAATGGCGTGTTTGGGGAAGCTTTTAAGAATGTCAAGAACAAAACTATCACCCTGGAATACCACAAAACAGCTCGTCGCTTCCTGATAAAATTTCCTGAGGATAAAATCATGGGTTTCTATTTTTGTGATGAATTGTTTGACATGTTGGGCGGTGACATGGAGATGAGGAAGAGAGTAGAACAACAAAAAAAACCCCCCGAATTATCAATCATTTACGACAACGAGTCTTTTGGCCAGTATTTTCGTACCCCGGTAGAACTGAACCAAGGACTGAATTTGATGTTCGTGTATTCCGATGTGGTGGAATACAACGTGGTGGGACACACCTCCGTACCGTTACTGCGTGTCATTCCTTTCAAAGTGGATTCTGCCGCAAACGCTGACGAGGAAGGTGGAAACACTTACCACGTCCACCGCGAATTTGTCCATCCTCACTATTTGCCGGTCAGCAAGTCGTATTTGGACACGGTCAACATTACTATAAAAGGAGATCTGGGACAAAATATTCCATTCACCAAAGGAAAAGTCACGGTGAAACTCCATTTTCGAAAACGGTTCTCTCACGACTCGTAAGCAAGTCATGTATCCAGTGTACCGAGGGGTGGCTCGACAGCGAGGACACGGTTTAGGAGATATGTTAAAATCGGCCTTTCGTTCGGTGGCCCCGGTGTTGAAACCGATGGTGACACGCGGATTGCACGCCTTGAAAGATGCGGCACTGACGCAAGGCAAAGAATTTCTCCAAAATGTCATCATCGACAAACAAAACCCTAAAGAAGCCTTCATGAGGGCAGGCAAAAATGTCTTGCTGCAAACGGGCAAAGACATTTTGGGCCGACGAGACACACCTATAAATGCCCTGCACGCTACCGAGTCAGGCATTCAGCAAGGACAAGGCAGAAAGAGACGACGAAGAAAACACCCTTTCACCAGACTTCAAGCGAGAAAGGCCAAGAAAAGAAGAACCGTTCGAGACTTAGACGTTTTCGATTATTGAGACACAGAACAAAAAAAATGATGCACCGAGAGTCTTGCGCTTGTTCCAAGACGGAACTGGATCTGTTTGCCATGCCCCCCACCATGATGACCATGCAAGAATCTCAGTGGGTGGAATTTCACCCCGTCTCCTCATTGACCGATTCCGCTCCCATCGAGTTTGACATCAAAGGACAGCCCGAAGATTACATCGATCTGAATAGCAGTTACTTGTACCTGAAAGTCAAAATTCTAGATAAGACTGGAGGTCCTATAGACACTGAAGCAGTAGCTCCCGTCAACAATTTCATGCATTCCTTGTTCAGTGGAGTGGACTTGTACTTGAATAACAAACTGGTCAGTAGCAGCATGGATACTTACCCTTATCGTGCCTACCTGGAAAATCTCTTGACGTACGGAATAGATGCCAAGAACACTCATCTCAATTCCTGTGTAGTATGGGAAGCTGACGAAACAGGCGAGTTTGAAACATTCGATACTGATCCAGCAGCCAAAAAAAACAATGCGGGATTTATAGAACGAAGAGACAGAATCAAAGATGGACAGAGTTTAGAACTGATGGACCGTTTGCATTTGGACATGTGGTTGCAAGAGAAATATTTGCTAAACGGAGTGAATGTTCGCCTGAGACTGAATCGGAGCAGTACCGCTTTCCATTTATTGGGTAATGCTGACGAGTACAAAACCAAAATCCTAGAAGCCAGACTCTACGTACGCCGTGTGGAAGTGTTACCTAAAGTGGGAAACGACATCAGTCAGACGTTGAGCAGAACGACCGCCAAGTATCCCATACGACGCGTGGAAGTGAAAACCTTCACCATTCCCACTGGACAGCGATCCATGATCGAAGATCATCTGTTTCAAGGACAGCTACCCAAACGTTTGATCGTTGGTATGGTCGAGAATACAGCCTTCAACGGAGCTGTCGAAAAAAATCCTTTCAACTTTGAACACTTCAATGTGTCCAAGATCGAAGTCAGTCGCGATGGCAAGACCTTGTGTACCCGACCTTTCGAACCTGACTTTAAAAACAAGAATTACTTGAGATCGTACTTGTCCCTGTACGAAGCCACGGGACAGTTAGGAACCAACACCAGTCACGGCATTACGTACGAAGATTACGCAGGAGGCTATGCTTTGTGGGCTTTCGATTTCACTCCAGACCAAGGCAGCGACGAGGGACATTTCCACCCTATAAAATCCGGCCAGATTCGTGTGGAACTTCAGTTTGCAAATCCTCTGTCAGAGACAGTGAACGTCATCCTGTATGCAGAATTCGATAATACGATAGAAATCAACAGTTTGAGAGAAGTCATTCTAGATTATTAGAAGCCGTGGAAGACTGTTATTCCTCTTTACCTAGTGGAGAAACTTTAAAGATGGAATGTGAGGAGACCGTGGAAGGAGAATCCCAAGACAAAGACGAAGAAATTGTCATGATGAAGTCGAGATGGCCAGAACAAGAAGCCCATTTAGTCTCCTGTTTTGCCAAACACTTGGTCGACAAAATGACGGAATTGATCAAGAAAAATTGCTATGGATGTCAAAACGATCATCCCAGTCAAATTCAACACGATAAATGCCTGATGTTAAGTCAAGAAGAAAAATTGGACGAGTATCTGGACGAAGCTTGGAGTCTCATCTCGAACGAAGACGTGTTGCACCAGTGGTATAAAGACTTGCGTGAACATTCTTGTCCACCATTAACCACTCAAGAGATCCATCGTATCGAAGCTCTCCTGAATCAGAGTGAGGAAACAGAACGAATAACCGTTTATTCGTCAGACATTTTCAAGCAAAAAGTCAGGATCGAATTGACGACGTATTATTACCTGTGAAGAAAAAACACAAAACAATGGATACCTGGGAACTTTATTACCTTTTGAACCACAGTTCGTATACGTCTTCTTGGAATCCCGTCGTCTGTGCTAAAGATGAACTCCCTCATCGCAAACCTAAAGACCATCAAGCTTACGTGATCAACACGGACGATAGTCATCTCCCAGGAACCCACTGGGTAGCCGTCTACTTTCCTCAAGAAGGCTGTGTGGAATATTTCGATTCGTACGGATTGCCCCCTTTGGAAGACGATATCATCGACTTTATGAGAAGAAATGCTCAAACCACCCGATTCAATAACGTGAAATTACAAGGCACAGATTCCTTGGTGTGTGGACAATATTGTGTGTATTTTCTGCATCATCGCAGCCTGGGCTATTCCTTAGAACATTTAGTGACTCATTTTGATCCTCGTTCTTCTGCTAGAAACGATGTGAAAGTAGATCGATGGTTTTGTGACCATTATGCTTATCTTTTGTCTCAAGCTAGGAAACGTAGTGTCCATCAATGGCCTAATGATTTCCAACAGTGGAAATCACAATTTCATTCACAAAGTTGTCAGCCTTGTTTAAAGTAGATTGTATTTGAAGAAAAAATTGTTAGATGTTATCATGTTGGATTATTGTTAGAGTTGTTGTTAGTTAGTGTTAAGTGATTTTTGAATAAAAAATGTTGTGTTTTGAAAAAAATGCCTTTGTGGTTTGTTTAGCTATAAGAATGTTGGATTGATGCTCTTTCATTTCTTACTATCCCTCTCATGAACGTTGCGGCTCGAAAACCGTGTGGGGGATGTTTTCCTTCACGTCCGCGCTTTCACTTTAAGAACCGGGTTGTTCCCAGTCTAGCCATCCATTGTCGACTCATCCTCCTAAGAAGATGTGCTCCAAACTAGCTAAGCTCAACGAAGCCTACGTGAATTTGCATAGGGTCAGACACAGTCTGATACCGAAACCAGAAGAAATAGAGAATGTGAGAATGTTAAAAATCACTGAAGACCTGATAGAAGAGCTCTTCCGAGAAGAAATGAACAGGGAGAAAGAAGAATGGACAGAGAAGTACAGACTTCAGAGACAGCAGCAACAGCAGCAACAACAACAGCAGCAGCAACAACAGCAGCAGCAACAACAACCTGAAGCTGACAGAGGCTTTGTCGATTGTCGTATCGACACCAAAGAATTCTTCTTCTCTTTCCGAAGAAGCAGACCTATTGCCAGAAAGTCTATCCTCAGAGGACATCGCATTCTTAGAAACTAAAAAAGAATGCCATAGCAAAAAAACAACAAAAAAAAAAAACAGCCCTTTTCAGGGCTACCCAATACTCTAGAAAAGAAATAACTATTAATTTGCCAATGTGTGTAGGTAGAGTAGTGTGAAAATAAACACTAACTCTTGCTTTTAAAAATGTGAGGGTATGTGTTTGTGTGATTGTGTTTGTAAGTGATAAAGTAGGTTGGTGTGGATAGTAGATTAAAATGATGTTTGTTTTTTGGGCTGCTTGAGGTGTATATTTGGGGTTAGATTGGATTGCTTTGCGTATGTGGATAGTCTATTGAAGTCATGGGTAGCATAAAAAAGTGAGCGAGTGTTTCTTTTAGGTCCGCGCGTTGTTTTTTTTTTTGTTTTGGTCATGATCTAGGTAAGATGAATTTTATGTTATTAGGGATGTTTTCCTTCACGTCCGCGCTTTCAGTATAAATTGAAACTCGTTCGGCAGTCCAGCTACCCTTGTTGATTGATCAACACCAAAAATGAACACGAGACTGGAGAAACTGTTGGAACTTCATGTGCATCTGGAATATGCCAGGCGCATATTAAATGAACTGGCCGCTGAAGCCATTGTCGAGGAGGGAAGGATAAGAGAGGAGGAAAGAAGAAAAAAAGAAGAGGAGGAGAGAAGATATAAAGAAGAGGAGGAGGAAAAGGAGAGAAGAAAAAATTTCAGAATCCCAGAGAGTGAAAATTGGGATTCTGAAGCGACATATCCTGCCTCTGCTCTCTCCCCCCAAAAGGTAAAAAGTAACTGGGGGATAAGATGTGTATGTGGTGCCAGGCCTGGAAGGTGCCACCATTAACCAGGTGTCCATGAAGTTCCAAACAAAACAGCCCTTTTCAGGGCTACCCAATACTCTAGAAAAGAAATAACTATTAATTTGCCAATGTGTGTAGGTAGAGTAGTGTGAAAATAAACACTAACTCTTTCTTAAGATATTGTGAGGGTATGTGTTTGTGTGTTTCTGTTTGTAAGAACTCAGGTATGTTTGTGTGAATAGTAGATTATGGGTTTTTTAGCAAATGTGGAGAGTATAGTTAGGGTTATATTAAATGAAATGAGAAAGTAGGGGGATGTTTTCCTTCACGTCCGCACGATGTTGGGTCATCATCTAGGTAAGATGAATTTTATGTTTTTAGGGGGATGTTTTCCTTCACGTTCGCGCTTTTCGTATAAGAACCCACAGTATTAGTTGTTCAAACCATTCTGCAAAGAATACAAAGAAGATGGCGTCAAACCACCTTAACAAAATGGAAAAATTGCAAAACGTCATGGACAATTTAGGAATGTTTGAGCAAATGTTGGTTAACCTAAACGAGGATCACTACTCATATAGTCCCCATAGAGTGAAGATGGAGATAAATAATTTAAGAAAAATGAAGGTAATCATTAGTGATCTGTTGAAAGAAATCAAGGAGGAAAAGGAGGATGAAGAGGAAAGGATAAGGATGAGAGAATGGAATGAAAAAATTGAAAAAGAAGAAGAAAATGAAAAGAGGAAGAAAGAAGAGGAGGAAGAGAAGAAGAAAGAAGAGGAGAAGAAAAAAAAGAAAGAGAAGAAGAGTGTAGGAGATAAAATAAGAACTTGGTGGAGGAAAAGAAGAAATTAGAAGAAGAAGAAAACCCAAAGGCCCTTTTCAGGGCCAGCCATATTTCTCGAAAAGAGATAGCCTTTTGAATTGCCTACCCCTTTTTTAAAAAAAATTTTTTTAAAATTTAAAAAAATCCCATGTTAAATTCCCCTTGTCCCTAAACAATCCCAAACTCTATTCCCCATGTTAAATTCCCCTTGTCGGTAGAGTGACCCACGATTTATTCCCATGTTAAATCCCCTTGTCGGTAGAGTGCCCCACGATTTTTCGCCATGTTAAATTTCCATTGTCGGTAGAGTGCCCCAGGGGTGTTTTTAATGGTAATTCCCATTGTCGGTAGGGTGCCCCCATTCACTACTAACGGAAATGATCCAGTGAACATGTGAAATTTTCAGTTCTTGTAAAAACACACGTTAACATATTTATACGGCGAATTGTACTTAGTACAAATCACAACCAAATCAGATATTATACTGACTTTAGCAAATCATGACAGCAAACATATTAAGGGACCAAGTGACTAGAACTATTTTGTTATAATGCTAAGATAATTGGTGTTTTCAGAAAACATTTGTATAGTAAATCACGAGATAGCAGAGTTGCTTACGGAGTGGATATTGGGCACGATATGACCTTCATGTCTTGCAGTAAATCCCACCTACCCCCAAAAGAAACAAAGCAACAACAACAACAACAAAGCCCACAAGCAATCACACCTAAATAAACGTCCAAAACAACAACAAAACAAATAACAAAAAAAACCAAACCAAAATCAATACAAGTAGGGCTTGAACGTAAAATGAGTGCAAAATCTACATTACTACCGCAGCAAAATATCTTCTATCATGAAGGAACACTAAAATGGGATTTTTTTTTAAAGAAGTGTAATCCGAGTTTCGTCATACATACTAAATTGGGATTTCCTCATTGATTGCTTCCATTATTTTTTTCCACTACTTACCTCCGACAAACTAGACAGTCGATATGCGACTGTGGAGAGAGACGAAATCAGATCGGATTTTTCCAGCTTAATTGGTTTTTATGCCATGTACTGATACAATTTTTGTTATAATGTCAAATTCTTGTATTAATGTTCCTTAATTATCAAAATGCGTACATAATCATTATTTCCCACGAGGAAACTACAAAGCTCATTTTTTTCTATTTATGTCGAAAACCACCATTCAAAATTTAAAATGAATTGAGAAAACCTTCAATTTTGATATTTTCCAATATAAAGATCGAATTAATTAAAGTAATTCTATTCTGCAAAATAACTGCGTTGTAAAAAGATTTTCCTCGGATCACGCCACAAAAATTGTTTGTTCGGAGAGCAAGCTCCGACTTCTGGGATGTTCTACGTAGTTGGAGATCAAGAACACGTCATGATGCATGCTTTGTAATTGACTCTAGAGCTTTCAGGAAAATCAATTTCGGGGAGCGTATAGTAGGATTCGATCGTGAGTCCGGCACGCTAACCAGTGAGACACCACATCTTCTTGTTTATTACTAAACCAAAATAACTAATGAACATAATTTTCGTAGAAAAAATTGATATTGGAGTTTTAATAAACGCTGTAGGTTTAGTGAAAACTGTACATATTTGTTTGAGTTCGCTTTTAACTGATACTATGTGAATAACTTTTACTTCTGTCTGTAGATTCGACGTCAAGAAGACCACATCAGTTGGCGAGACATTAGGTTGTGCCACAAACAGAAAATTTAACTACTGAAATTCTCATTTGATTTTGGAGCCTTTTCATGAACGTTAAAATTCCAGCATCCTCAAGGTGGATTATAAACACATGTTGTGCTATTTGTGCAATAAGGTCAGAAAACAGGAAAATGAAATGTTCTCAACAATCAAATGCATCACATTATATAGTTTTTAATATTATTGGAACACCACATTAGTCAAAACTATTAGAAAGAAAACGTAGAAAAATGTGAAAGCACTGCATATCCTTTTGTCAGGAATCGGAATTAGTTTAGTTTATAGAGCGTCGAACAGGTTATTAAAGCAGTTCGCTCTGAAAATTTCCGAAATGATCTTATTGAACATAAATTTCCTGTTAGGTCGATATGTGTTACAATGTTTCTTTAATCATTGCGTCTTTAAAATATGTGATCCAAAACATTACCCCGTTTTTAGGTGCATACAGGTATTTTCAGCTACTCGAGTAACTTTATTTTTTTCCTTCTTTAACAGCTTAGACGAGTGCAACGCAAGTAGTGAATGGGGTCACTTTAGCGACAATGGGAATTATCATTAGAAACCACTCTGGGTCACTTTGGCGACAATGGAAATTTAACATTAACCACCCTGAGTCACTTTGGCGACAATGGAAATTTAACATGGGCAAAAAACCCTGGGTCACTTTGGTGACAAGGGAATTTAACATTGGAGAAAGGAAATATCCATGCTAGGGACATTCTAGGGACAAAGGCATTCGAACAATGGAAATTTAACATTACGGAAACCCCTGGGGGATATAGCCTCAAGGGAATTTAACATATGGAAATTGAACATGGTGAGTCTGTATAGCGTCAAGGGGAATTGAACATGGTGGGACTGTCTAGGGACAATGATGGTAGAGGGTCAAACACAACAGAGACAGAGACATACATACACTAGTACAAGCGTGAGATTTATATATAAAGCATTACCAAGACCTGAAATCTTGCTGGGGTGTTCAAAAATTTGCATATTTCTAATGATGCTATAAATAGCTATAATCAAGGAAATGTTCAACGACAAAATGGATGTGACTAAAAGTAACGCTAAAATGACGAAATTGTCCCAGAATTTAAAGGAAAATAAACATATCCCCGAAAATTAAGTTACAATGGTTTAGACTAAAATGGATAAAATTAGTAACTACTTACAATATCAACTTGTGTGACGATCGTGGATAAACACCCATGTATCTATTTATAGCTATAATCAGCTAAAATTCATATGAAATCCCACTATCTATTTATACTACAACTTGTGGGTTATTCCTTTGGAAAATCCCACTATCTTTTTATAGCCTCAGCTTGAGTGACGATCCTGTTTATGAACTCTAGTACATATGTATAGCTACAACCTATGGAAATCCCCAAGTCCATATTTATAGTCTCGAAATTTCCAGCGTCAGTGACGTCACTGTACTGAACACTAGGGGATAAATGTCAACAGTGTTGCAAGTGGCTGACCTGAATACACGCTACTGCAGGTAGGTAGGTGGAGTGTATCTGATAGGGATAAAGTGAGTTTTTATAGGGACAAACAGAGACCAATACACACACACCCACACACACACACAACGTACGCGCGCAGACATACGCACACACACACACACACACACACACAGAGGGAAGAGGAAAAAACAAACCCCAAATATACTATCAACACAGAAGGGAGATAATATAAGCCCCAAATAAACTATCCACACAAACGTACACGAACGCATACAAACCCCAAATAAACTATCCACACAAACGTACGCGAACGTATACAAACCCCAAATATACTATCAACAAAGAGTGAAGAAGAAAAAGTTTTTTGAAAGCACCTAAGCCCTCACCTGCAATGACCAACTCTGCCAAACACCTACACCTCACCTCCCACTCCCAACACTACAAAACCCATTTAACCCGTTATTTTATGGCATCAGTGTGTGATTTAGGAAACATCAATACACAAAATGATGGATGAATAGACTGACTATTGTTTACCGACTTGCATGCCTAAAGAGCGTGCGTGAAGGAAAACATCCTTCCATTTCAATTCTAACTAAAACATGATCCAGAGGGATAGAGAGAGGTGAAAGAGCACAATTTCATAAAGTGTGAGTAAAAACAAAACACGCCATCCTTATTATACAATGTCAAGACCAAGAGACACTTACGTTTTCTTTCTGGTCTATTCTCTTTTAGAAGGTAGTATGAAATTTCACATCAGAGCCAACGCATCGGCTCACATTGTCAATTTTTCCATTTCCATGTCTTTACTGGCACAAGTTCTTCATCATCTTCAATTTCTTCTTCTTCTGAATCCCTCTTCTCTGTTTCGTCTTGTTTTTGTTTCTTCTCTTTTCTCGTAGGGCACTCTGAATTCCAGTGTCCTTTCTCCTGACAACGATATTAGGTATCTTGACTTTTGTCTCTCTTTCTTAGATGAAGCAGGTATTCTGGAGACAAATACCCATTTACCTTTGCAGATATGGCAAACTTCATTAGCACTTACACACTTTCGTATGACTCTCATCAAATCAACGACCAAAAGAGTAAGTTTTGTTGCCACTTTCGCATGTGAATTATGCTTTCGTATGACTTTTAGCAAATATTTGACCAGCAGGTCGATCTGTGCTGACTCTTCCATCTTCTTGATCGTTTGAGAGCGGAATGAATACTCTGACGCTAAGACACTCTCCTTATATACAGGGACCTGCTGCGTATGAAACCTAGTCAAATGTAATTTTGCAATAAAATGAAACGATTTCATTGAGGAAGTAAAAAGCAATGATGTACCGTATCGCCTCACACAAAAACTGAAGTGTTAGTTCAAATCTGTGTCAGCGATTTCGAAGACGACATAACTGAGCTTTAATCAATGCTCTCCAATTATGCCACAAAACCACGAGTCCTGATTCACGCCAAAAGAAATTTCGTTCGGTCCATAAAAAATAGTATCACATCTGAGAAACGCAAAAACGAACTTCCAGAAAACTGAGAACGACGGCTTACACCTACAACGTAAATGTATGAGTTCAAGTAGTGCGTAAAACTTAGCCAAATTAAATTTTTATAGTCAAGACGAAACGATCTCTTTTCGAACAAGAAAGCAGACACCAAGCGACAATGGTGATCCGTGTCACACAACACTTTTCAAAATGTATATTATCAGAGGTTTGTTCTAGCGATCTGCACGGTTAAATTAAATGTTGATGTATTTTGCAATAAGACGGACACAATTTCCATGGGATCGCCCATGGTACGATTGTTCGTGCATTAGTTTAATTTTTAAAAATATTTTTTTTATATAAATCGCCTATAGGATAGACCCAGTAAAGCATGGCCATTCTCGTCACTGTCTGAATAGCTACTCAAGTCAATTCGAAGCGAACGCGCTAAGAAAATAAGTATAGCCAATGAAATGGCTAAACAACGGGTGATGCATTGTTTTGTTCTAGGACTGTGTGGCATAATAATCCCTATGTTCTTGCGTTGTTACCATTACAGTGCAGACAGACTGAAATGTGAACTTACAAGCCCTCTTTGTGTGTGTTGTACCATTTCCTCTTACCACATCAAAATGCTGAGTATCACAGTATTGGTTCGCGTTTTCAAGCTGACCATTTTTTTATATCTCACTTAAACATTTCGACATAAACACTCACACTCACATCGGTAGAGTCAGAACAGACGTGTTACAGTATTGAGGGGCATGTTATCTTTTTTTTTTCTTCAAACTAATAAATTTGGGGCTTGTATGAAGTAAAGAACCGAAAGTACAGTGAAACTCAAGGATGATGACCCAATCTGTCTGTCTATTGATGCGTGTATTTACTTAAGAAGAAATATGACCTCTAAAGCACAAAGAGATACGGCAAGCATGATTAGATTAAACACAACGATGTTTTCCTTCGCCCGTGTAATTTAGAGTTTCAATCGTCTTTGAAGACAGACTTGGTCTCCTTTTGTAGGGCTTGAAATAATAAAAAAAACTGAAAAATCTTAAGCACTTTGCTATAGATAATTTCATCAACAGACTAAACAACATAAATACCGTTACAACAATAGAAAGCCTTAAATCTTCTATCAAAAAGAAATGCATGAAAAAAATTAAAGATTAACGATAACTAACCAATGAAACCGAATTTAACAAAGGCAATGACATGTGAAGAAATGCCTCTCACTTTGGAAAGGTAGGCGAATGTACTCTGTCATGCACCATCAACTTGAAAAAAATTATAAACAGAGAGAAACCTCAATTCAAAATTCAGTTGTTTCTTTTTCTTCAAAATTGTTTCGTTTCTTTTTTCTTTTTTCTTTTTTTTTGAACAAATCTAAGCACTAATATAGAGTGGAAAAGGGAAAATGCACATACAAGCTTTGATATTTCTGAAAAAATGAGGGGATATTCCTAACGTTCATAACCACCTATATATGCTTGGACTTGTCTGTGACTTATCCACAAAACAAGATGTACATATTTCTGGTCAAGCTGCAAGTGTGTGCGTGTTTTTGAAAATGGTAAAAATGGGATATACAATTTTCTCGTGACACTTATAAAGTGAAGAGTCTGTGCAAGTGTCAAAAGCCAAAGTCATATAAGTTTTGTATTTTGTACGGCTTGTAAAGATGTCCACTTTAGAAAATGTGAAGTATCACAAGTTATTATCACAAACAGAAGTGTAACATAGGGGCTTGCAAGAAAGAAAATAACCCAGACAGTTGGTGTCATCAAGAGTGCTAGAGACGGTACCCGAACTTGTTTGCCTGCTTACTTGAATTAAAGTGATTTTCGCTCTAATGGAGCATGTATGACTGGTTTAATAACGCACCGCGTGATTTTTAATTACTCCTGGGGAAGGAAAGAGAGCCTCATCCCCCCATTCTTTTATGTACTCACAGACTACTTTTAAATTTAGCCACTCAGGTGTAGGACTAACTAGTCCTTAACAACCTGACTGAAAGGCTTTAAACATGAGTGGGAATAGTCTCACCACACACTCATTTTTTCTGTCCGAGCGTGGTAAAGGAGGAAAAAGGTGCTCAAAAAGACAGCCATGGGTGTTAAGTACTCAACAAAACGCTAGCCCGTACTTATTTCAAATCAAGTCGTGTCACCAAAAAAGACGACGTGTACGACATCAAAGGCATTGTCAAACGCAGAATGCCTCAATGCTAACTGGCTAGGTCTGCATTTCTTGCTCCCGCTGCTGTTGCGTATATTTCTTCCCTCCACACTGAGTTCTGGGCCTAATTCTTTAAATTTCGTTGTACCCGAACTTACATTATCCATATTATCACCAACAAAAAAATAAAAAAATAAACAAAAAAAAACAAAAAAAAAAAAAAAACGCACAGACCTAAAAGAAACACTCACTCACTTTTTACAGAACATTACTATTTTTAAAATTTTGATAAGCGACGGAAACGAACAACTTAGAGTCACACTTTCTAACCAAGATAAAGAAATCATGTGCTGATAGACTCACTTCTGTATTTTTTCTTCTAACTGACTAACATATCATAGGCAATGGAATGTTATTTCTTTTCGAGAGTATGGGGTAGCCCGCAAATTTTTTTTTGGGAACTTGAAGCTATGGCGATCGCTTAGGTTATAAGATGACGGCCTCCTCTGACGACAGGCTTTCTCACAGGATAAGGTCTGCTTCTTCGGAAAAGAGAAGAAGAACTCTTTGGTTTCGATACAACTGTTGACAAAGCCTCTGTCAGGTTCATGCTGCTGCTGTTGCTGCTCTCTCTGCTGTTTATGAAGTCTGTACTTCTCCATCCATTTTTCTTTCTCCTTCTTGAATTCCTCCTTGAAGAGCTCTTCTTTCAGGTCTTCAGTGACTTTCAACATTATTATATTGTCTATCTCTTCAGGTCTCGGTATCAGACTTGTCATGACCCTATGCAAATTCACATAGGCTTCATTCAACTTGGCTAATCTTGAGCACATCTTCGTAGGAAGATAAGTTAACAATGGATGGGCAGACTGGAGACTACCCCGTTTTTATTGTCAAAGCGCGGACGTGAAGGAAAACACGAACCGTTCAAATAGTGTTATGGGAGGGATAGAGAGAAGTCAAAGAGCATGAATCAGGATTCCTATAGCCAAACAAACCACAAAGGCATTTTTTCTTCAAAACACAACATTTTTTATTCAAAATCACTTAACACTAACCATCAACTCTAACATTTTTTTAACAATAATCCAACCATAAAACATCAAACATTTTTTTTTCAAATACCAAACATTTTTTCAATTCACACTCTACTTTAAACAGGGCTGACAACGTTGTGAATGCAATTGTGATTTCCACTGTTGGAAGTCATTAGACCATTGATGGACACTACGTTTCCTAGCTTGAGACAAAAGATAAGCATAATGGTCACAAAACCATCGATCTACTTTCCCATCGTTTCTTGAAGATGAACGAGGATCAAAATGAGTTACTAAATGTTCTAAAGAATAGCCCAGGCTGCGATGATGCAGAAAATACACACAGTACTGTCCGCACACCAAGGAATCTGTGCCTTGTAATTTCACATTATTGAATCGGGTGGTCTGAGCATTTCTTCTCATAAAGTCGATGATATCATCTTCCAAAGGGGGCAATCCGTACGAATCAAAATATTTCACACATCCTTCTTGAGGAAAGTAAACGGCTACCCAGTGGGTTCCTGGGAGATGACTGTCGTCCGTGTTGATGATATAAGCTTGATGGTTTTGAGGTTTGCGATGAGGGAGTTCATCTTTAGCACAGACGACAGGATTCCAAGAAGCCGTGTACGAACTGTGGTTCAAAAGGTAATAAAGTTCTCAGGTATCCATTTTTTGTTTTTTTCTTCTTCACAGGTAATGATAAGTCATCAATTCGATCCTGACTTTTTGCTTGAAAATGTCTGACAAGTAACCGTTTCTTCGCCTTGTCTCCCAACTCTGATCCAACAGAGCTTCGATGCGATGGATCTCTTGAGTGGTTAATGGTCTTCTTCCGAGATGAGACTCCAAGCTTCGTCCAGATATTCGTCCAATTTTTCTTCTTGACTCAGCATTAGGCATTTATCGTGTTGAATTTGACTGGGATGATCGTTATGACATCCATAGCAATCTTTCTTGATCAATTCCTTAATTTTTTTCTGTCAAGACTATAGCATAACAGGAAACTAAATGTGATTCTTGTTCTGGCCATCTAGACTTCATCATGATGACTTCTTCGTCTTTGTCTTGGGGTTCTCCTTCCTCAGGATCTTCACATTCCATGTCCAAAGAATCCCTACTATACGAACATTGATAAAAGTCTTCCATGACTTCTCATAGTCTAGAATGACTTCTCTCAAACTGTTGGTTTATATCGTATTGTCCAATTCAGCATACAGGATGACGTTCACCGTATTATCTGCGCGTAGATTTTCTGCAAACTGAAATTCCACACACATCTGGCCGGATTTTATAGGGTGAAAATGTCCCTCCTCGCTGTCTTGACTTACAATTCGTTAGAGAACCGTTTTCGAAAATGGAGTTTCACTGTAACTTTCCCTTTGAAGAATGGAATATTTTGTCCCAGATCTCCTTTTATAGCAATGTTGACAGTGTCTAAATACGACTTACTGACGGGCAAATAGTGAGGATGTACAAATTCACGGTGTACGTGATAGGTGTTTGCACCTTCCTGGTCATTGTTTGTGGTACTATCCACTTTGAAAGGAATGACACGCAGTAACGGCACAGAGGTGTGTCCCACCACGTTGTACTCCGCCACATCGGAATATACAAAGATCAAATTAAGTCCTTGGTTCAGTTCTACCGGGTTTCCAAAAGCTCTGTAAAAATCCATATTACTGTTGATCTTGGGGCTCAAATTGTTTGCGACCATTTCTGCATGTCCACCCAAAATTTCAAACAAACTACCATTGAACCTGAGGGACAATGTGTCCGTATCTTGAAATTTGATCATGAGACGATGAGCCACTTTATGGTACTCAATCTTCACACTTTTTTTGGCTCTGTTCAGTGCTTTGCCAAAGGCTAAGTTGAACCTGTCCGCAATAGTGTCCACCAAATGTTCACCACTAAAATAATAACCTGAAGGAATTTTCAAGGTGTAGATAATGAAGGCTGGATTGCTGGCTGGTCTTGTGTCCCCTAAAAGCCCGATTTTATTGATTTCTTCCTCCAATTGGGCATTCAGGATTTCCACCTCGAAAGTGTTTTGCTTTTCAATGATGTTTTTGATTTGTGTTGGGTGAATGATTTCCACTAAAGCCACTTCTCAATGGGCTTCGTGATCTAACTGGATGGTCTGAGGTAATTTGACCGTGTAACAGCACAACGTGTTCTTGGGAAACACCTCCATGGAACTGTCACTGGGTAAGGTTAAGTAAAATTGGTTGTTATTGCTCATAATTCCAGAGTTTTGTGGCTCTCCGAGGTGTTACTGGAAGTCAGAGGAGTGTCTCCGCCCAAAATGGGGTTGTTGTTGGAGTGGTGACTGACACTGGCACTGGACGCAAGGTTCCCGTGGTTCCCGTTCGAGGAGAATTTCAGGGAGGGATTAGGAAGCAGGTAACCGATGCAACTGCTCAATACAATGGTCCACAATTGTTTGTCTCCTTGTTGCAAACTCAAATTGGCAATGGCTGCACCGATGACACAATACACCACGAAGGTTTGGCAGAAAAAGATGATTTCCGTTTTAGGCACACGTTCTCCATACCACACCCACAAGGGTTGTGTTTGTAAATCTTGCAGAGAAGAATTGGAGGAGTGATCGCAGTAGCTGAATCTGTGTGAAAGGGAATGATGGTCACTTCTTTTTATAGTCGATGACGTGCGAAGCGTCGATCCAAGAATGAAAACTGGGTGGATATCCTTTCCAAAAAAACTTTGACTTCTTTGACACGTCGTTTGCCCACTTTACGGTTTCTGCGTTTGACAATGCCTTTGATGTCGTACACGTCGTCTTTTTTGGTGACACGACTTGATTTGAAATAAGTACGGGCTAGCGTTTTGTTGAGTACTTAACACCCATGGCTGTCTTTTTGAGCACCTTTTTCCTCCTTTACCACGCTCGGACAGAAAAAATGAGTGTGTGGTGAGACTATTCCCACTCATGTTTAAAGCCTTTCAGTCAGGTTGTTAAGGACTAGTTAGTCCTACACCTGAGTGGCTAAATTTAAAAGTAGTCTGTGAGTACATAAAAGAATGGGGGGATGAGGCTCTCTTTCCTTCCCCAGGAGTAATTAAAAATCACGCGGTGCGTTATTAAACCAGTCATACATGCTCCATTAGAGCGAAAATCACTTTAATTCAAGTAAGCAGGCAAACAAGTTCGGGTACCGTCTCTAGCACTCTTGATGACACCAACTGTCTGGGTTATTTTCTTTCTTGCAAGCCCCTATGTTACACTTCTGTTTGTGATAATAACTTGTGATACTTCACATTTTCTAAAGTGGAAATCTTTACAAGCCGTACAAAATACAAAACTTATATGACTTTGGCTTTTGACACTTGCACAGACTCTTCACTTTATAAGTGTCACGAGAAAATTGTATATCCCATTTTTACCATTTTCAAAAACACGCACACACTTGCAGCTTGACCAGAAATATGTACATCTTGTTTTGTGGATAAGTCACAGACAAGTCCAAGCATATATAGGTGGTTATGAACGTTAGGAATATCCCCTCATTTTTTCAGAAATATCAAAGCTTGTATGTGCATTTTCCCTTTTCCACTCTATATTAGTGCTTAGATTTGTTCAAAAAAAAAGAAAAAAAAGAAACGAAACAATTTTGAAGAAAAAGAAACAACTGAATTTTGAATTGAGGTTTCTCTCTGTTTATAATTTTTTTTCAAGTTGATGGTGCATGACAGAGTACATTCGCCTACCTTTCCAAAGTGAGAGGCATTTCTTCACATGTCATTGCCTTTGTTAAATTTGGTTTCATTGGTTAGTTATCGTTAATCTTTAATTTTTTTCATGCATTTCTTTTTGATAGAAGATTTAAGGCTTTCTATTGTTGTAACGGTATTTATGTTGTTTAGTCTGTTGATGAAATTATCCATAGCAAAGTGCTTAAGATTTTTCAGTTTTTTTTATTATTTCAAGCCCTACAAAAGGAGATCAAGTTTGTCTTCAAAGACGATTGAAACTCTAAATTACACGGGCGTGAAGGAAAACATCGTTGTGTTTAATCTAATCATGCTTGCCGTATCTCTTTGTGTTTTAGAGGTCATATTTCTTCTTAAGTAAATACACGCATCAATAGACAGACAGATTGGGTCATCATCCTTGAGTTTCACTGTACTTTCGGTTCTTTACTTCATACAAGCCCCAAATTTATTAGTTTGAAGAAAAAAAAAAGATAACATGCCCCTCAATACTGTAACACGTCTGTTCTGACTCTACCGATGTGAGTGTGAGTGTTTATGTCGAAATGTTTAAGTGAGATATAAAAAAATGGTCAGCTTGAAAACGCAAACCAATACTGTGACACTCAGTATTTTAATGTGGTAAGAGGAAATGGTACAACACACACAAAGAGGGCTTGTAAGTTCACATTTCAGTCTGTCTGCACTGTAATGGTAACAACGCAAGAACATAGGGATTATTATGCCACACAGTCCTAGAACAAAACAATGCATCACCCGTTGTTTAGCCATTTCATTGGCTATACTTATTTTCTTAGCGCGTTCGCTTCGAATTGACTTGAGTAGCTATTCAGACAGTGACGAGAATGGCCATGCTTTACTGGGTCTATCCTATAGGCGATTTATATAAAAAAATATTTTTAAAAATTAAACTAATGCACGAACAATCGTACCATGGGCGATCCCATGGAAATTGTGTCCGTCTTATTGCAAAATACATCAACATTTAATTTAACCGTGCAGATGGCTAGAACAAACCTCTGATAATATACATTTTGAAAAGTGTTGTGTGACACGGATCGCCATTGTCGCTTGGTGTCTGCTTTCTTGTTCGAAAAGAGATCGTTTCGTCTTGACTATAAAAATTTAATTTGGCTAAGTTTTACGCACTACTTGAACTCACACATTTACGTTGTAGGTGTAAGCCGTCGTTCTCAGTTTTCTGGAAGTTCGTTTTTGCGTTTCTCAGATGTGATACTATTTTTTATGGACCGAACGAAATTTCTTTTGGCGTGAATCAGGACTCGTGGTTTTGTGGCATAATTGGAGAGCATTGATTAAAGCTCAGTTATGACGTCTTCGAAATCGCTGACACAGATTTGAACTAACACTTCAGTTTTTGTGTGAGGCGATACGGTCATCATTGCTTTTTACTTCCTCAATGAAATCGTTTCATTTTATTGCAAAATTACATTTGACTAGGTTTCATACGCAGCAGGTCCCTGTATATAAGGAGAGTGTCTTAGCGTCAGAGTATTCATTCCGCTCTCAAACGATCAAGAAGATGGAAGAGTCAGCACAGATCGACCTGCTGGTCAAATATTTGCTAAAAGTCATACGAAAGCATAATTCACATGCGAAAGTGGCAACAAAACTTACTCTTTTGGTCGTTGATTTGATGAGAGTCATACGAAAGTGTGTAAGTGCTAATGAAGTTTGCCATATCTGCAAAGGTAAATGGGTATTTGTCTCCAGAATACCTGCTTCGTCTAAGAAAGAGAGACAAAAGTCAAGATACCTAATATCGTTGTCAGGAGAAAGGACACTGGAATTCAGAGTGCCCTACGAGAAAAGAGAAGAAACAAAAACAAGACGAAACAGAGAAGAGGGATTCAGAAGAAGAAGAAATTGAAGATGATGAAGAACTTGTGCCAGTAAAGACATGGAAATGGAAAAATTGACAATGTGAGCCGATGCGTTGGCTCTGATGTGAAATTTCATACTACCTTCTAAAAGAGAATAGACCAGAAAGAAAACGTAAGTGTCTCTTGGTCTTGACATTGTATAATAAGGATGGCGTGTTTTGTTTTTACTCACACTTTATGAAATTGTGCTCTTTCACCTCTCTCTATCTCTCTGGATCATGTTTTAGTTAGAATTGAAATGGAAGGATGTTTTCCTTCACGCACGCTCTTTAGGCATGCAAGTCGGTAAACAATAGTCAGTCTATTCATCCATCATTTTGTGTATTGATGTTTCCTAAATCACACACTGATGCCATAAAATAACGGGTTAAATGGGTTTTGTAGTGTTGGGAGTGGGGGGTGGGGTGTAGGTGTTTGGCAGAGTTGGTCATTGCAGGTGAGGGCTTAGGTGCTTTCAAAAAACTTTTTCTTCTTCACTCTTTGTTGATAGTATATTTGGGGTTTGTATGCGTTCGCGTACGTTTGTGTGGATAGTTTATTTGGGGTTTGTTTTATCTCCCTTCTGTGTTGATAGTATATTTGGGGTTTGTTTTTTCCTCTTCCCTCTGTGTATGTGTGTGTGTGTGTTCGCGTACGTTGTGTAGATCGTATATCTGGTTGTTTTTTCTTCTTCCTCCCGAGTGTGGATAGCATATTTGGGGTTTGTATGCGTTAGCGACGTTGTGTGAATAGTATATTTGGGGTTTGTATGCGTTCGCGTACGTTTGTGTGGATAGTTTATTTGGGGTTTAGATTATCTCCCTTCTGTGTTGATAGTATATTTGGGGTTTGTTTTTTCCTCTTCCCTCTCTGTGTGTGTGTGTGTGTGTGTGCGTATGTCTGCGCGCGTACGTTGTGTGTGTGTGGGTGTGTGTGTATTGGTCTCTGTTTGTCCGTATAAAAACTCACTTTATCCCTATCAGATACACTCTACCTACCTACCTGCAGTAGCGTGTATTCAGGTCAGCCACTTGCAACACTGTTGACATTTATCCCCTAGTGTTCAGTACAGTGACGTCACTGACGCTGGAAATTTCGAGACTATAAATATGGACTTGGGGATTTCCATAGGTTGTAGCTATATATATGTACTAGAGTTCATAAACAGGAACGTCACTCAAGCTGAGGCTATGAAAAGATAGTGGGATTTTCCAAAGGAATAACCCACAAGTTGTAGTATAAATAGATAGTGGGATTTCATATGAATTTTAGCTGATTATAGCTATAAATAGATACATGGGTGTTTATCCACGATCGTCACACAAGTTGATATTGTAAGTAGTTACTAATTTTATCCATTTTAGTCTAAACCATTGTAACTTAATTTTCGGGGATATGTTTATTTTCCTTTAAATTCTGGGACAATTTCGTCATTTTAGCGTTACTTTTAGTCACATCCATTTTGTTGTTGAACATTTCCTTGATTATAGCTATTTATAGCATCATTAGAAATATGCAAATTTTTGAACACCCCAGCAAGATTTCAGGTCTTGGTAATGCTTTATATATAAATCTCACGCTTGTACTAGTGTATGTATGTCTCTGTCTCTGTTGTGTTTGACCCTCTACCATCATTGTCCCTAGACAGTCCCACCATGTTCAATTCCCCTTGACGCTATACAGACTCACCATGTTCAATTTCCATATGTTAAATTCCCTTGAGGCTATATCCCCCAGGGGTTTCCGTAATGTTAAATTTCCATTGTTCGAATGCCTTTGTCCCTAGAATGTCCCTAGCATGGATATTTCCTTTCTCCAATGTTAAATTCCCTTGTCGCCAGAGTGACCCAGGGTTTTTTGCCCATGTTAAATTTCTCTTGTCGCTAAAGTGACCCAGGGTGGTTAATGTTAAATTTCCATTGTCGCCAAAGTGACCCAGAGTGGTTTTTAATGCTAATTCCCATTGTCGCTAAAGTGACCCCATTCACTACTAACGCAAGCCAGAAACAACGGTCATATAAAACAGCTTAGACGATTGGAAAGAAAGACAACTGTCGCCATCTTATCTTTAAATACAATAACACATGCCAATCAGAAAAACGCAATACATATAGTAGACGCGGTCCATTATATGATTTATAATTTTTTGCCCGATTGTCACCAACATTATTACTTTCTTCGCGTTTCAAACTTATCGGAAATTCAAAATTAATACGGAGTCAATATTGGCATGGAAGAGTCTGTGTTGTTCACACAATAGGAGTGATGTTGTTCATAGAGTTTTTTCTCTAAGTCAAATTTCGTAAATATTTTGGGTCGGAAGTGTTTATTTTCTGTGTATGTTTAGGCACTGTATCCATCCGTTCCGTACAAAAATGGACTCTTCCAGAAACCGAAATATGACAGTGAGCAGGCTAGTAGTTTAACTTGCGTTTGGTTTGAAATGCGAGAAGATGACAAACTAGTTAGAAATTTTAAATCAATGAATGGAATGAATACATCTTGTGCCTTTTGTTATAATCTTGGTGCTTTTCGTTTTCAAATCACTTGAGAGGTACGAGCTGACAGAGTTGTGGGCGAATGCTACAATCGATAAAAAACTGAGCATGTTTTTGCGCAAATTGTGATCTTATCACATTAAGGTCATTTACGTTATGTCCCGCAAATTATGCAGAATGTGCATATAAACCTACCAGCTGTCGCAACTATAGTCGCTGCTTAGACAAATGCTGCACGCCTACATACTTGACTATTTACAATCTGTCTAAATCCGCAGATAAATAAGACAAATCTCGCCGTTTATATTGACATATTTAATCACAATATTTCTCATAAGCTTCTGCGAACATAAATCGATGACTTTTAGAAAAATATATAATGGAACCTGATGTATGTAAAGGACTTTTTTTTATACGGAAAATGGAATCTTATGCAAGTGAAGGACTTTTTCTGCGAAAAATAGAATCTTATGGATGTGAAGCACTTTTTTCGGATAATGGAACCTGATATATGTGAAGGACTTTTTGCGGATAATGGAACCTGATCTATGTGAAGGACATTTTGCGGATAATGGAATCAGATATATGTGAAAGACCTTTTGCGGATAATGGAATCAGATCTATGCGAAGGACATTTTGCGGATAATGGAATCATATATATGTGAAAGACGTTTTGCAGATAATGGAATCAGATCTATGAGAAGGACATTTTGCGGATAATGGAATCAGATATATGTGAAAGACTTTTTGCGGATAATGAGATCGTGCATGCTCCATTGTACATTCAGCAGTAAAGATGTGAACAGGCTTTAGAAGGATCTTATCGTGGAATATCTAAGAAAAACAACAACTCCCCACTTCACATTCTATTAGTAATGTTTGCATCCTATGTTATTCATTATAAAATTCATCACACAATCTATATTGTTTCCTTTCACCAGAAATTATATACAGTGGCCCCTAATCGAGGACTATAGAATGCATACGATGGTTCTTCACACTGTTAGCAGTGTCTCCGTAGTACTAGAACTCAGTGAACATCTCGTATGCTCCAGGTTTAGAGGACTGTGCATTGCTTATGTAACGTCCTTCAATAAGGGGCATTCAATACTTAACTTGGGCAGGGCTGTGTTTTTACAAAGCAGATCGTAAATAATTAAGAATCCTACCCTCAACATATAATACTCTATCATTCGACATATACTTGTACAATATTGTACAATACCTTTCAGATGGCACAAAAATTCTATCGTACAACTTATGAATGCGCATAAACAGAATTAACGTTGGATTGTGGTACCAAAACCCCTCCCCCAGATAATATTGACCACTTCCTAAAACCTGTAATTACTGAACAACTATGCTGTGCAATTATGGCAAGTTTATAGCAGGCATCAGATTTCACGTGTAGATAACTATTGCATACGTTTTAAGTTTTAATATAAATTTCAACGAAAGACGGTGGAGCAGCAACTTAGCATGACGAGAAAAACAAATAAGGAACGGTTTGACGATAGTGGTGTAATATATTTTCACGCCAACAGACGACAAGAAAAATAAATCAAACATTTTTATCCAACTCCAGTACTGGCACAATATAATATTTTTGCACTAACCCTCTCGTATCGAGATACGACAACACTATATTTAAAACAAAATCTATATTCACTAGTGCACTAACACTTAAGTACATTACGAGAACTGTGTGGTTCTTTTTTTGCCAGAGGTGACAATTGTTTTAAATATAAATGACAACACCAGTCTATAGAGTCTACCAATTAATACAAAGCAGATCAGTTCCACGAGCAGCTTGCCAGTAGCTTCTCGTGGGTCGGTGGTTCTTTCCGGGGTTTTCCCGGGTTCTTCCTCCACCATTGATACTAGCCGCCATGTATAGCCTATCGTGTGCTGACAAATGGCGTTAAACCCTACAACAACAACAAGTTCCACGAGCAAGATGAATTCAAGTCCTGAGACGAAGAAAGGATTTAAACATGTGCACAAAATGCAAAGCATGCCAACACAGAGACACGTGACAAAGCTGCTATGTGAATGCATAAAGCGTCCCAGGAAATCACGCTGACTCCATGAAGAAACTGGTTTTGCCCGGGATTCACACATGATAGCTCCATAACACAATAAAATAAGGACAGTGTTGTCCAAGTCATGTGAATGTAAAGAAGTAAGAAAGAATCAAGGAAGAAGCCGCACAACACGTTAGCATCGAATTCGGAATGCGGCCTAAGAGGATACATAATTCTCGAAACATACGTTTTATAAAAAGTGGGTTATGTAGATAAAGATTTATGATAAAGGTGGTCTCCGTGTGGAGGAGGTAAGCTGTGCACTTCAGACTTATCAACCCCCAGGAACTGAACTTGCAGCCAGCTACGCCAAGAGTTTACAAAATTTTAATAGTAAAAAGGCCAATGTAAGAAAACCACTTAATGCGTGATGCACCAATATAAAACAACTAAGAAAGAAACCCCCTTTAATACTCGTTCTAGATAGAAAAGAATTAACATGTATGAGTTGATAGAACATTAATAGTAGTATCTCTAAAAGACAGATTCATTTCGTAATTATTTTACTGATTACATATTTATCAGTGGAAACAATCAAGGTTCGTATGAAGCTTTCAATGATGTTGAACTATATAAGAATATTATCGCTATAGGAATTAAATATTTAAGTTCAGTGAAAGTACAATCGGACTAAAATTAGAAAGTTCAGTTAGACTTAACATTCAGCCCAATGAAAAGACCCACTCAGGAAGATGGACATGTTGAGCATGGCAATTTTGTTTTTAATCATAGAACAAACCTTCTAAGGATATGAGTGACACGATAATGTTACCGACCGTTCATTCGACATTTTACATTTCAACTTTTGGACAGGAAATGAGCGAAAGCACAGGGCAGATGCTTGACATACATACTGCACATACATACGGTGCTCAGGTGAATCTCATGCATCAGTTTGCTTGAACGAGTTAAAGCATAAACTTTTGTATAAATGCAAAACGGGCTTAGTTAACTTTTTATTTGCGTTGGAATTAATTTCACATTATCGCTAAAGAGTAAAGCAAACAATCAAATAAAATCTAGATAGATACAGTAATTTATATAATATTTCTCTAAGAAATTTGAGCAAGCATTTCAATATAACAGTGAATAGTAATGAAATATTCCAATCGTCTTGCATTAGTTTGGTTTGAATAACTAAGACCTAGAAAGAGATGGTGATGTGTTGGTCTTATTTCAGTATGGAGGTCCTTTTGACTTTACAAATAAAAGGTAAGTGATGACAGAATAAACAATTAGTATCAGCACAGATTAAAAGACAGCTATCAAAACACAAAAAGCTATTCGACAATGTAAACAATTTGGTAGATATTATACCAGAAGAAGGATCAATATCAATTGTAATATTCAAAACCAATCAAAACCAAGAAAAGTTATGTGATTCTTAACATAATTTTGTGCTAGAGGCAACTTGTACTATAGGATCCTGGACAATATGAAACAGTCCAAACATTCCATCAGGGTTGTCTGCGCACGTTACATCAATCCACAATAGATATAAAACAGTAGTTTTTCAGAAGAATATAATACATTCAAATAACATGCAATGATTACAGTAAATATATAACATATGTTAAAAATTAAGACCGAAAAATGTTGTCGACGGAGGAAGATAAAAAGTAACGTTGTAACTCATCAAATATATGCTACAGCTATTGGAGGCAAATAATTAAGCAAACCTTAGCGATCACAATCACTTAGGACGAAGAATAGATGTACAACACATATAAAATGCCAAAAATACATGCGCGTGTTTATTCATAACTTGTATAGTTATGACAATCACTTATTTATGAAGATGTTAGTAACAATGACCCATATAAGAGGTGAACAACCATACCAAACAGCAATGAGAAATGCATGTCATTTAGGAAAGAGTTAATACATGATAAATTCGTAATAGAAGATTATGAACTAACAGTTAGAAGAACAGCCAGGTTTATTCAGCTTTAGAGTCATGTAACAGTCTATGTAATATATGACTAAGCAAGAAAAATGATTTCTCGTGTACCAGACACTGAACGATTTTGCAGCCACATCCCGTACATATTTTAAGAAATACATTCATGGATGGCTGTTGAAAGAGGTCATACCAGCAAACGAAAATCATCATTACAGTTTAAGCAATTAATAAAATATCTATTGACAATAATCGAATTGCTAGGATGTCATTGAACATTTCAACCTAAACATACTGGAGGATCTTCGTGATTACTACGTAAAAAGATGCATTGATACATTGTGACATTTTTTGCATTTTAGAAATGTGTGCATAACTTACTCAGGATAAAGCCGTTTACAAGCTTACAGATTACATGTATATAATTAGAACAGTCGGTAAATTGCGCGAGATGTTCCTGATGATGGAGAATGAATAAGAGGTGGAATTAGCATGATAACAAATGTATACGCCAAAGCAAATCACGAACATTAATTGAACAAAGCCGGTAAGATGAAAGTGATTGCGAGTATGAAGGATGAAGGGAATTCGTTATTTACCTATAATAATCTCATACCCTCTCTTTTGTTTGTACACCCTACCAATTTACAAAAAAGAAAAGCATCTAGGTTATAAAAATGCACAAAACATAGTCATTTCATTCGTTGATTTATGAATTCTCACCTGTCTCCAGTGGGACCCTAGCACTATCGAATTATTGGCGTTTCAATGCAAACGGAAGCTCCCGACGTAAACAAACAAACTGTTCGCTGTCCATTTTTGTTTCTAGATTAGTCTATTTCAGTAAAAAGAAACTGTGTCATCTGCGTCCAATATTTTGCAAAGTCCAATTTCAATATTTCCAACACAAACTGAACTAATAGACAGGAGTAACTCTTGTATACACATGTTCAAAGAGATGTAGATCCAAAATGTATGAAATAATTGAGATTTTCAAAGACGGTAAACAATATCATACATGTTGCTTCAAAACGGTCTGACCCAAGCAAATATGGCAACCATTTGCTAGAGAAACTCCCTTTCGATTCGAAACGCCAAAAAGTTGATAGTGTTTGGAACCACCTCACGACACTCACGTTAGGATTTATAAAGCAATGAATGAAAGGACAAAGTTCTTCTCCTTTTTATATCGTTCACGTTTGCTGTTTTTAAAATCGGTAGTGGGGAGGGTTACAAACAAATGGTATGGTGTGAGAATACTATAAATCCTAAGAGCCGCTTTGAATTGTCAATGAACCAATATATGTAGGTATAAAAACAGTTCGGCACACGAAAGACTCGTTAAAGTGAGAGAATAGTGTTTGCTTAACAAGGCCAGTGAATGTGACATTAGTTGCATTTTAGAAGTGGATTTGGAGATTCCATTACGCTCGCATCACGTTTCGAAGAAATTAAATCACCTCAGGATAAATTTATTCCGTACCAAAATGATTGATATATGAAGCTGATACATGATTAGAGAGATAGAAGATGAAACAGTTGTTTTCCGTGTTTAGCCTTTTCTCTGGATGAGTCAATGTGCCAGGGTCATCTAGATCATGTCTACCATGAGGAGTATGAATAAATGCATGAACATGAAATATAAAATTATCCTGATTATTCAAGTATTGGGTCACTAAACCTTGGTCTCTTTAACTGTTTTAGCTGTTGTTTGTTCTCTACACCTTTTCTCTGTAAATTTCCTATGGCCTTTTTTCATTAATTTATATTTCCTTTACTTCAGCTCTATCCGGATCAATTGATTTAAACAGATAAGTACCCCCTCTCATTTATAGACCGTTAGCGATTGCCCCACAATGATCATTTCTGCAGTTATTTATTTAATAGAAAGTTATTTTATTTTGCATCCGAACTGAACATGTCTTTTTCAATCCAATTATTTAAAAAAAAGTCCTCTTTTTGATGCATGGTGTTAATTCTTTGCACTCTACATTTTTTTATACCCGTTGAGGTATTTCTCCAAGAGAATATATTAATTTTTCGTTTCTAACCAACAAGCAACACGTTGGCTGTTTACCACTTATTAATGTCAAGTATCAAAATAAATTCCAACAGATCTTACATATTTAAAGTTTAACAGCATAACAGTTGTAAAAAAAACATAACCTTTCCATTCAAATAAATTATTATTCTATATATATTGTGACTGACATACATGCAGCAAAGCGCGTTAAAACATATATCTATAACTATTTATTGCAGTCTGTGTTGTACTTCCGTACGTCAGAAAACATGGGACAACCTTTCTTACACTTGATAAATTGTCTTTAGGTATTATTAACAAGCAAACAGGTCTAAAATCTAAAACAGGTGCTTTTAGTTTCAAAAATTTGATACTTATTTTGTTTTTAATCATTGCAAATGTATTGTTTTCCGATTTATATTAAATTTGGTCATTCCTATGGTTGTGTTATGCATATTTGATTCAATTTATATTTGATTTAATTTAATTGTTTGCTTGATCTTTTTATTTTGTTTTCAAAAATTCCATTACATACTATTGTAATGTAATTTTACTTACTGAATTTGACATTTCCAGACATTAGTTTGATCTGACCGTTTTTTTCGTTAACACCTAAAACTATAAACTTGATATCAAATGCTGACTTAGTTCCTGACCTTGATTCAGAAATCAATGAGTTACGGTAAACAACTTTAAAAAAAATAATTATTTCTTAGTGTAGATTCATAATGTGAAATCGAGGCCATACTGGGAATACGTGATGTTAGGCATGCAAAGCTTCTATGTGGTTCTAGAAACATGATCATGTGACCCTCATACGGGAATCTGTTTTGCGTCTTAAATTAGTGTCTAACCTTTTTCTATAGAGAATTTAGTCAGTTGGGCTATAAACCATTAACACTGAAATGTGTTTTGTTGTGATCAGTTTGAATTGAAATTCTATTTTATGGAATTATTAATTCTTCTCCCTGGGAATATTTAAGTGCTCATGCAGAATTCTTGGACAAAGACATTTATTGAAATTTTATTCGGATTTCAGAACTGGAATATTATTTTCTGTGGTTCAACGAGGAACTTTTGACTCATCAGGACAACACTATTGCATACGTCATCGTCCTCCATCTTAGATATTTCATCAGGACTCCAGCTCAGATACATTTAAGACTTTTTATTACGAGGACTTCTATTTTTTAATCCTTGGATTCTTTTTGGATTTGATTCGTAAAACTGTAAGTTCTTTTTCTTATTTTTAACTGGTTTTTCTAGGGAAAAAGTTATTTGTTAAATTTTACAAAGCTTGTTGTCTCCACTCTTTTCTTGATACTGTTTTAAAGAGCCTAAAACGTAACAGTTGATATATTGAGTCAAGATGTCAATGCTTTCAGATTTACGTTAAATATTGCCATTCCTAGGGTTAATATGTTGAGTACAGATGTCAATGATTTCAGATTTACGTCAAAAATATTGTCATTTCTATGGTTGATATATTGAGTCACTATGTCACTGATTTCAGATTTACGTCAAATATTGCCATTCCTATGGCTTGAGCTATAGCCTAGTGTGATCCATTATTTACAGCTTTAAATAAAAAATGTCTGTGTTTTTCTTAATTGATTTTAAAATTGGCCTTTTAGTGTTTACTGTATCTCTCATGTGTTCTGCAAATTAAGCCAAATACATGCTTGTATATTTACGCGCACCAGATACGCAAGTCATTTTTCCTCAAAATTTACCATTTTAACCTAATTACTTTTTCACTATCAATGCTATCACTAATAATCCAGGTGTTATCATTATTAAAATTAATATGCAAATGTATATCATTTCTGAAATATTCGATTATATTTTAGATATTTGGAAATCAATAATTTATCAGTTATTCTCTCAAACGTTATGTTTCAACACAACCAGCTTTGATCACTTTTTATCCTACTATTTAGTAGGTGTTCCTTAATTTTGACAGACGATATCACATCACATCAGGTCGTTTAAGTCAATATGCATCATATATGCATTTCATTAGCCAAACATAGCCCGTTTAATGTTGAGAAATTTGAGTATAATTTTGATAAAACAGTACAATATTGAGTCTTTTTTGGTGTAAATGTCGATCCTATATGTTAGAAAAGGATATAACATATGACCTATTAGCGATCGTCAATTCTGGAGATTATATTGTGAATTCATTTATTAATGGGAATATGAATTTTCGACCTTAAACGAAACATGAAATTTCCTTTGGGACTCCATAAAAAGCAATGAATATCCATTAGCTGTTGTGGTTCGTGCAAGCCTCGTAAACCACTAAAATTTTGTATACTACGAAATACAGTGAATTCACTTTAATTTTCAAACTGCGAGTTCTTGCTCTGACTCATATCGTCATAGTAAATTAAAACTGAAGCCCATACAGACCAGCTTTAGAGAAGGAAGAAGAAAACAATCAAGAAGACAAAGTTCTTTTCAAAGCTTGATTTTATAAGATTAAGTCTTTATTTATGCCAAGGTGCAAACTCATGCAACTCAGTATATTCAGATACAACAACTTGCTGTCTTTGATCTTTCATCATTGTTTTTAAAAAAAAGTTCAATAAACAAGCCAGCTTTACCTTGTTTTAAAACACCCTGAGAGGATTCTCATCGTTAGCAATGCCTTTTTATTAAACAATGCAGTGACATATTAAAACTAAAGATTTAATTTTCATTTGACAGTTCAAAATATACACTTCAACAGCAGTAATGCAACACGGTGGCACTTTCAAACTTCAACGATTTCTAAATGCTCTGAACCTTTCATACTTATCCAATATAGGACCTGTTTGGTAGGTTTATTGATTTTCGGCTGTGGAGATTAATTACAAAAGAGAAGTGCACCGACTTGACGAAGCCCACAAGAAATGTCATTGCATAAAGATCTCCTTCATTTACATTGACAAAGTCAATGTGCTAGTTCAAAACAAGATGTAATGAAATATTCGTGGGATGCATTTCGGTGTTTGTATTCTTTGCGTTAGGTTATGAAAATACTGGTCATATTAGGAAAATGTTGCAGCGATAGCTTATAATCGGGTTATTTTTTTACTACCTTAGATTCTTTTAACCGAATTTAAATCAAAATGAACGAATAACATCTATCTCCTTGTAAGAATCAAATACCACGCTTTTTTTGAAGAATGCATGTAAATGTTAAGTGCTACTTTACGGAGGAATAGAAGTGAAACAATTAGCAAAACTTGGTAACTCTTACAAGTAATCTGTCTTTTGTCAATCTCCTTATTTTTGATATGGCAAGCAATTATTTTGCTAAACATGCAAAAGAAAAAGGAACTGTTTCCAATAGTCCCATATCATGTTCACAATTACAGGAAATTGCATTTCGTTCTAACAGATCACGAGTCTGTATGGCTTATTACTGCCATATGAATGAGAAAGGGGTGTCACGGGCATTAATACCATGGATAAGTTTTGCGCAAAAGCTGCTATGAGAGAAAAAATGTAAATTTTCTTAGTCATGCATCAACTATGTTCTGATTGAAATCAAGGAACAAGTTACGTAAACAAGCTAATAAAATGAGGTTCTACTTTTGAAAAAGGCCTTAAATAGAATGCAATTAACACGAATCCACTGCAGGCTCAAGGATGTAGAACACACGGGTTACACTTTCCTGCATCACATACAACGAGACGAAGGGTGGCACGAGTCATAGTGGCTCTGTGGTTAGCATGCTGGCCTCGCGAACGAGAGAGTGTTGCTTCAATTCCTTCCATCAGACAAGCCCGGATCGGCCGTCGTGGTGTGTCCATCCGCAAGGTGCATTACTCTAATTGTTTCAACTCTAAATAACCTACTCGTGTTGCTGTGCTGAAAAACAATAAAACATCACAATGCAGATATGTACAAGATCTATCATGGTTTGAGTGGAAATGTTTTTTCTTTTAGTGTGTCAACAAGCGTCCTCCATGAGTCCATCCAAAGCCATCTTAAATGTATAACAGTTTGACCGCAACTCATGTCAATTGACGGTAATATAAAGAGGCTCCTACTGTAATAAAATACGCAAAATATATAGACATTTCCACTATCTGGAACAATTTGAATAAACCAAATACTACTTTTCAGAAGAAGTAGTCAAAGGATGACGTAATGACAGTTGGTGAGTACGACATCCGATCCTATCACAGAATGAATTTTGTTGTTGCTGTCGTGCACATAACATGATAGATTTTTTTTGTTCTGACACTGAATAATGGTGGATGGTAAAGCTTAATATGGCCTCGAAATGTCGGGCGGGGGGGGGGGAGGTAGGTTTGCAGCTTTGCGAAACAATAGTTAGAAATGCATTTGGTCTAAAATGTTCGAAGAAAAGGGATAAAAAATTACATTTCCAACCCAAAGAGAAACAGGTGCACATGATGATAATGTAGACGTCTTTTATTCCGCATGTCAAGATTTTCTGAAGGAGAGATTAGATATGTTTAATTAATTGACGTCAGTAAGCAAAATATAAAACATCAATCATTTATGTGTATAATGTAATTGTCGCAACATGGGCCAGTTTTAAAATAATTGTATAACGTCAAATGTTTGCATGAGCAGCAACATTTGATCTATTATATTTTGTCATCTGCGCAAAAAGATATACCATTTCAAAACACGTTTTTGCCTTGGCTTTATCAATTCACGCCTTTAAATCTCCTTTTAACACTGTGCATTACAATTTATTACGAGTGAACCATTCAGCTTGTGATTGCTTGTCAAAGAAAAGGTTTATTTCTCATAGCTTGTTAAAATGGAGATATATGTAGGTTTATCTTTGGAAATAGAATTCAACCCATATTCCTAGGGGTGATATTGTTATGTTTTTCTTATCAGATCCAGGCTTCATATTGGAATGAATGGTTTTAAATGATTTCAATTTTATTATCGCCGTTGTTTTTATATCGCCATGTAAAGTAAGTTTTGTATCCATTAATATGACATATTATAAAATGGTAATTATCATGCATTGTCTTCAGAAGCATATCCAACATGACACACCGTATTGGAACTTTATGGGTATGAAAACAGAGACTGGTTTTCAAATGTTATTAGCTACAAAATAGACAATTAATTTAGTGCAGACAATAAAATTGGTCACGTTAAATTTTCCGGAAATTTCTGCCCATTCTCTAGACGTTGATGATCTTTTGAAAATATTGAAGTTAAACAACAAGCATAATGAAGTGTAATTGGTACCATTAAACATAAGCAAAACCCAAATGTATCGCCGATAACAATCTAGTTTTCTCTAGTCCTGGCAGTTTATGCTTTTGTTATCGGAGAACATTTAGCCCACGTATTAAAAGATTTTCCTTTTCCCCTTGTAATCAATTATTCAAAGTATGATTATAGGCAAACACTATTAAAAAAAACAATTAAAACTTTTAAAAAAATATGTAAAAAGATGAAACCCAATTAAAAAAATAAATAGAGATAGGATGCCGGACAGACGACAAACTATTTACGACAACATATTGATGGCTGGCCATAACATAGTTCACCTGAACGGGTTTTTGTGATACTAGCTGAAAGCGAAAGTATAAAAGATCAATAAAGTCATTGGATTGAAAGATTAACTCCGGTCTTCCAATCGTCTAAAATGTATGCTTTACTTATGAGAGAATTTTAAGTGGCTTCAGCGTATTGGTAACCTAACAGTAAGGTATTAAAAGTATTGATCACATTACATAGTCTCATCAGAAGTGAACACTATGGATGTTTGTTCAGTATCTGGAAGATTCATTTTAATACAGCGGTACTGCTACAAATCAAATTACATTTGGCGATGACAGAGTTTGTCTTTCATTTCGTTATAGCATGAAACCATGTCATACTCATCAGTTTGTGGATTATGTTTGTATGTTGTATGGAAAACTATCATCTCCAGGCAACTTAAACCAAGCGGCAGCCAAAATAGGTATTTGAACATGAACCAATGACTTTCAAGAAGAGAACGCATGGATTTACGCAATGTAATTTGTATAACTAACCCCGTTTGCAAATGTTGTTTGGGTGAAATTGAAATATTTGCTAATCGTAAACCTAGACATAAAAGAAAGGCCTGAAATTATTAGATGTACATTTCTCCACCATCTTAGCCTTTCACACAAAATAAATTGCAGTGCCGGATCGGGGGTGGGGTGGGTACACGGTTTCCGGGCTCAAGGTTCAAGTCTTTGTTCTTCTGTGTACTTTATGCCTGTAAATAAAAAATAGTTGAAAAGAAGTTATCACTCATAACGAATCATACTATTTGCAATACTTTTCGTTCTATTTTAAATGTATTATTTACGTTCCCTTGGGTATCATCTGAACAAACTGAATTAAGTTTGATTCATTTATTCGGTAACACTTATAATCTTAAAATTTCAATCTAGCAGTGATTCACCGAGGTCAAATTTAAATTGTACTATCATTTGCTCGACTAGACAACAGTTAAACAAGTCAAAATACACATTGGTTCCATAGACACTACTTTTAAATGCTGAACCAAACGCTATGGCCAGAGTTCATATAAGCATGAAGAACTGTACTGCCCCAAGCCATGATTTAAATCCGCTACGTTTTATCACCCGTGGTCTTGTGCTGAGATTTACTTGTGGGTTTTTTTGGTTTGAGTACGCATGAAAAAAATACGTGAAAAATATCACAAAGTAACAATCTCCAACGCATCAGTAATACAAAATATATGTGTCATCGATCGAAAAGTGACCGTGCTAGAAAGATGACATTTTATTGGCTCTTTGAAGCGGCGGTGTGAAAGGTCGTGTTGCGTGACAATGGCGAGAAAAAATGTAATCGCGCTTACAGTGATTGGTTAAACAGGTTTATGCAAAGGATGAAGACTGCGAAGGCTGCCATGGGTGATAATGGAATAAAGTGGGTTATGGTCCGTGGTTTACAACGATGGAAGACTTGCAAAAGAATTAATGACGTAGACAAATCTGATGAAAGTAATAGATTTGTAATACTACCCCCTTGCTTAAGAAATAAACGTCAATCAGTGGATATGCCCCAGAATGAAGTTTGTTGCCTTCAAAGATTTTTTGCTAGCTCTTGCTGTATAGCAGTAATCTGAAATCTATAGTGAGATATTGGTTAAAGGGGACCTTCTGGTGGCCTTGAATATTTATGCATTATGTACAATAGACCTGGTTGGTTAATTAGAAACAATGTTATCAGTATGTTCGCGGGTGATGGCTGGTGTTCGATTTTTTTTTAACGGAGTTGTAACTCTGACACATTGTAACGTTCTCTACAACAACCGGACACAGAAACGTCTATCAGCAAGTTCATCTAACTTTTGTGGACGCACGAACTGCCATAGCAAACAGAAATGAAATCGATGCAGTGGGAGACTTTCATAATGCATCCTTCCCCAAATGTGATACGTCTAATTTATCTTTCACAAATAAACAAAGTACTTTAAGCATGTCATTTTAACAAATTTTGAGAATGCGAATACTTATTGTTTGATATAGCATCATTTAATTCCACTGACTGAAGCGAACGCGTGATAGTTTTAACGTTTGATAATCATACTGTTTAGGGTTGTTTTCCAACCACGACAGAACGCCAGAACAAACACTGTCTTACAGTAGAGACCATAACCTTTGGAATATAGTTGTGTAGCCGATGAGAGCACGACATGCTGGAGAACGTGGTTTTCTCTAGTCGCTATTACGGAAATAACACTATTTAAAGAGGTAGTCGTGACTTTGAGAGACATTTTCATTTGTTATTAATGTGAACTTTATTTGTATACATTTTCTTTTAATGAGAAAGCATAATCACCCATTTGCTTCGCTAGCGTTTCAAAAAGAACTAAAAGCTCCACTGTATGCTTAATAAGCAAAATTAAAGTATTCATGTTATTTGGAAAATATTTTCCTACCTAACGTTGTAAATGTTTATGTATGTTAAAATAAAATATTAATCCGCAAATGATCATATGGGTCGAACTGGAAATGGCTATGAATAATTGCAGTCTATACAAAAAAAGAAACTATTAATGTCATTTACCTCAAGTAATTAACCTGCCAGTACTAACCCCCGACAATTCTATAAAGATAATACAAACCATCTATCACACCTGTTCTGTATATTTAATTGAATTGTTTGTCTGTCAGTTTTAATTGTTTTTAATTATTTCATTACATGTTATTGTAATATAACATTGTTTGCTGGACTTGACCTTGTCCAAAATTGAATTCATTTCTGCTTGACCTGATTGATCTTTTATTTTTTTTTTATAGAAAATTTCATTTGTGCAAACAACTAAAAATAGCTTCATTATACTCTATATGTATAAGCTTATTAACCAAAATTTATTATTCAGGTAAACACGTTGATTTGGGTAAAGGGTTTTGGAGATTCCGAAGTGAATTTTATAGGCTATTGTGTTGTAAGTAAACAAGGCTCATTAGATCATTCTAGAAGGTTATTTTCCATTAGGTAATGGTTGGTTTTAGAAAATGCTAATTTGTGACCTGGGGTCAAGCAGAGAACTATATTATCTTCTGACTGTGATGATTGTACCAGTCGTGCTTTAGCATCTAGAACTTTTTTAAATTTTTTTTTTTATCTAGAACTTAGGTTGTATTATGTTGTGTCCAGTTTGGGCTGAATTTATTTTTCTTCAAATTATTGAATTCAAGTGATTATTTTCTCTGGAAATACAAAATTGCTCTGACTCTGCTAAAATTCTTGGATAAAGACATTCATTGGAATTTATATTGAATTCAAACCTGGAATAATATTTCTGTGATTCAACAAGAGACTGTTGACACGTCATCACTTCGCTGACCAGAACAGACACGTCATCGCTTTCAATTTTGGATCTCATCGAGACTTGTACTCAGTTTCATTCAGAACTTTTTATTACTAGGACGTGTCTCTATTTCTTGGATTAATTTTGGATTTAATTCGCAATACCGTAAGTTCTTTTTTCCCCTCATTTTTAACTTTTTATAGTCAAGGGAAATAAATGATTTGTTAAATTATACAAAGCTTGTTGTCTTCACTCTTTTCTGTTACTTATTTTAAGAGCATAGACTCGTAACACACCAATAAACGCAATAAATGTTAAACAAATGGAATACTGCGCTTTCTCGGTTTTAACTCGTGTTCCATTTATATTCTTTTTTTGTCGCCTGAAATGGAGGCAGGAAAAGGGTTACTTCTGACTGCATCCAGACACAACTATTTCCGAGAGATTTTCGCTTAAATATGTGAAATACATCGCTTTCGAATGGCTAGTTCACCTGCATATGTACACAAAGGCTGCAAACTGGATTTTATTTTTTATGGGTGTTATTGGATCCACAATTTTCGTGTCCTGGAAGAAAGGTACTACAGCATGACGCGTAAATATGAAGCAGGTGGGGTGGGGTTGGGGATGGGAATAATGAGTTACCTGTATCTCCTTCGGGATAAAAAATAGCGTCTTATCTATCGACCATTGATCTGGAGTATAAGTGGCACTGATGCTGTCCGCTTTTTTTCCACGTTTATTTTATAATCAGCTCTATTCGGTCAAGCATTCGAAGCAATCGCCAGTTCCAAAAGAAGGGTAAAATAGATAGCCCTGTTCCATGTGTATGTTACCACGATCTCTTTCTCAGAAAATGTATTTGCCTTCACAAAAAGATTGGCATCTGCACAGTGTTGGTATAGGTACTGGGGTATGCTGGCATGCCGACGTAAAAGTTGGTTCTGAGAATGTATATTATCGAGTCAAATCGTCGTTAAAATGTGCAGCTACCATGTTTCTTCAACTGTTTTTATTTATTTAAATTGCGTTTACATTGAAATAAAATCAAGATTATTTCATCATAACTCATGAGTGTTTCTTCTCAAAGAGCCTGGATCAGACAACTCTCTTTTTGAAAATGACATTTTCATCGAACACCGGATTATTTTTCTGCTACTATAAATATATCATCAGATCAGGCAATGAAATTAACAAAACTGTCTATAATTTCACGGTGTCTTCTACAGTAAAATAAAGCAAGTACCATTTTTGACAAAATTTACAAGCATTTAATATTAAAAAAAATAGAATCTGACCTTTGTTGCAATTTTCTTTACTTTATGTTCTCTTATTTCACGAACCATAATACAAAGTATGCAATTGATTTTCCAAATCATCCTAAGTTTCAATGTCCATAATACTTTGCTGCATCTGCCGGAAGCAGACTAGGATTGCAATGAAATCATTATTTGAACCCCGATGTATTCTCATTCTATCGGCTTCACAACAACCCCTAAAATTTACCAAAAAAGATTTGCTTTTCACGTGACACTCGGTTTGGCGCCTGTTCAGAGCTATAGCGCTCAGATTATTTTACTCATCTAGTTTGAAAACGTTCACACACTATCAAGGACTGTTGTTGTTGTTGTTGTTGTTGTTTTAGGGTTTAACGCCATTTTTCAGCACACGATAGGCTATGTATGGTGGCCAGTATTAATGGTGGAGGAAGAACCCGGGAAAACCCCTGGAAGAACCACCGACCCACGAGAAGCTACTGGCAAGCTTTCTCACATACCCACATTGGCCGAATCCTAGACTCGAAACCACGCAGACAGAGGTGAGGTGGCAGTGATCCGTAACGGAGAGCGCTTTAGACCACTCGGCCTATCAAGGACTGCCTGTGTTCTATACGGACAAAAGGGAATAGATTTTAATACCTTTCTTGAGTCATTGAACCGTCCATTTGGGCAATTAAAGTTGTGACAAAATGCCAGACCTATGTTACTGAACAAAATGCTTCTTGGATGAAAGAGATTGTACTTATGAATTTATACATATGCGAAGACATTATATAATTCAAAGATATGAGTCTGTTAATATTTAAATAATATTATTTATTATACATATCGTAGTGAGATACTGAAATATATTAGTGGGAGAAAATTGATATCGCCACAGTGGCGACACTTTGGAACTTCTTTTTTTGCTCTTTAAGAAATGTAAGTTATTGAAAGCTGTATTTCCAAATATATTCCTATTTCATTTATCATTTTCTTCCGCTCGTTTTCTCCCTTCGTCCCTTTATCGCGCTCTCTCTCTCTCTCTCTTTCCATATTAGAATGTACAGATCTTAAAATGTATCAACTGTAGACCCTCTAGTGTACATTTACGCAATCAGTCAGGTAACATCAAGAAATGCCTTCAAACGTCAACAACATTATAATGAGCTTTCAACATGAATCACGGAAACTTTAAGTGTCTGAAATTGCATGACTCATACAGTATTCTATACCTGCAATACCAAAAATAACTGTTTGACACATTGCAATGCAGTTTGATTTCGTATCTTTGTCTTGATGCTTTGTTAAAATTGAGGGAACACTTGAACAATTTATGAGCTGAAACTTTCCTTCTTTCTTATATATATATATATATATATATATATATATATATATATATATATATATATATATATATATATATATATATATATATATATATATATATATATATATATATATATATATATATATATATATATATATATATATGTATGTATGTATGTATGTATGTATGTATGTATATATATATATATAAAGAGAGAGAGGCAGGGAGAGAGAGATGGTGCAAAATTATTTTAGATGATTTGTCGCAGCACATTTTGTCGTGTTCAGCGTGACACGTAGCAATAAATTGTATATATGGTCGAGGTTCGCAGTAAATTGCTGCCTGCGATGGATGGGATATGCTCTGATGGTGGTGGGGGGGGGGGAGAGGCATGACGGCATTTTAATTAGAGTCCGTTCGGATAACGGTTGGACAGATAGAAAAGAAAATGTTAACGTACGGTCATGTAGCGAAAAATGACAAAGTGGAGACAATCCAGAAAAAATCTTGCGCCATCGGACCCGGAACCAGAGAGAGATTTAGCTGCATCGAAAGCAGGAAGGATTTCGATGAATATTTGTATCATGTTTAAATCATTCCGAAAACGGGGATTATTAATTTTCTTTCTCGTTATTTTATGTTCTTGCAACGCTAATTAATCAGTGAAAATTCATCAGAGCTCTATAGAATCGATAGCCTACTGTTGAAACAATGTTTATAAATGCATATCAATGCGCCTTGGGCGGATCACAGCTTCATATACCAATAATGTTGGTATATCAAATTTTGATCCGCTGATGGCGCAGTAATATGCATATATAAACTGTTTCAAGGGTCGATTATCGCTTCTATACTATTGATCGGAAATGAATTTTCCCATATTAACTATTAGGGAAAAATATGTTTCCGGTCAGGCGACCGTCTCTGCTTTTTGTTGATGACCGTAGCCCCATTTCTCCAGATTAAAGCAAAAGAAATCCTGCAATTAATTTGAGCATCTAATTAAGCTGTTTTACACAGTACCAGAAGAGCTGATGATGAAATTTAATGAATTACATATTACTATTTCGATCTGCATGTACAAGTATTTTGATTTGGAACGATGGCAACACTGGCATTGTCACATCCTTTTAGCTTTCAATATTCTTTTTCACGGGGCGGGGATCACCATAATATTTTCCGTGCTTAGGGCCCTGGAAGGCCTTAATCCGGCACCGCTTTGGAGTGTGAGGGAAAAAGAATTTGTGCTTGGTGAAATCCTTGAAAGTGAAGTAACCTGCAATAACTTTGACTGTTCTAACTGTATGGGTACACTTTCCTTGGAATCTGACAACAGTATTCACAATACCAATGATACAAAGTTGCAATAAGCCTGTTCAGATTGTACGTTACTTTTCTTAGGAGGCACACATATACAAAAAACTGTTTAGGAATGCTTTTGTTTTTGTTTATGGTTTTCATTTTAAGCACCTATAATACAGTTCTGACTACAGATTCCTTTGGGATAAGTTTGATCTCAGAAGCGGAGCTTAATGGCTTCTGAATGTGATTGCTTTATTCGATCATAGTACAGGCGGTCGCGGATGATGGCCATGTCGCCTCTCTTTCTACCAGGAGAGACTGTAGCAGTAGCCTAATACCTGGAATCGTTAATAATTGGTAAGGCTGGAACGGAACATTCACACATTATCAAACCAATCAATTCTTTAAAATGTCTTTTCAAGCATGTTTTGGTAATCTATCAATACATACATATATACGTACATACGCACGCACGCACACACACACACACATACATACATAAATACATACATACATACACACACACACACACATACATATATATATATATATATATATATATATATATATATATATATATATATATATATATATATATATATATATATATATATAATTCCAATTTTTATTGACTGCTTCGGCGGTGTCCTAGTGGTTAGAGCGTCCGCCTCGGATGCGGGAGGTCATGGGTTCTATCCCCGGCCGAGTCATACCAAAGACTTACAAAAATGGTACTAACAGCTGCCTCGCTTGGCGCTCAGCATAAGAGGTTAGTGTTAGGACTGGTCGGCCTGGTGTCAGGATAATGTGACTGGGTGGGGCATCGTGCTACATGTCTGCGGTATGATGCGCCAGTGCTAGACATCACTATAAACTTTCACACTGCAGACATCGTACCGATATAACTCAACAATTGTTAATGCTACGTTAAAAATCCAAATCACACACACACACACACACACACACATTTTATATATTGACTACGTTTTCTATAATCTTATTGGATGTAAACGGTCACGTGATACTGATCTGGACTCTTTTACACATCGATAAATTCTGCGCACTACTTTTGGTTCCTTGTTTCCATGTCATTTTATGTGAAGCTTTATCTGTATCAACGCCTTACACCACAATAATAACAAGCCCGTCCCCCACGACACACATGTGATTCCCGATCAAATTTTACACACCCAGATTAAACTCGCCCATTAGAAGTTTAAACAATGCAATTGCACAGACCTTCCCGCACTCCTACGCTCTCTCTCCTTTTGCCGAAGAAGGCATAGGCAGGCTTTACAAACCAATCTTCAGAATTTATTGCATTTCGCATCGATCACATGTTGCAGCAGCTGTTAAAGGTCAGGGTCATATGACGAGCAAGGGTTCTCACTAAAATGGACACTTGTATCCTTATGGAAGATCGAAATGCATAGAAAGCATGAACAACGGATATTATAACAACACGTGCAATACGCAAGCGTAATATTATAAACAGGAATAGCCTGGCCTAAATAGCAGCACCCATTTTTTAATTTAAAAAAATGATCATAACAAGCTCCTTAGGTTAGGGTCATCGTGACCCTCTCTGACACTCTACCCTATATTGTTACATTAAAATGGACCACTCTTGGTTGACGAAGATGGGGCTGTGTATGTTGTCGCAGTGAGGGGCTAATGAAAGAAAACTGCGAGTCACCTAAAACTGAACGCTTTGTTAATGAAACCTCTAATATGATGACAGAAAGAAAGTCAATTGGAATTATAAGGATTAAATGATCATGGTTGTTTTGTTTTTTTTAATTGATGTGTAAATTGTTACCTAATCACTCACAAAGTTAACATAAAGACCTCTGAGGACAATCTGATGAGAGTCTAGCGGAAGTTAATGACTAGCATTAATAACTATCATCCCCTACCTGATTATGCATGCCGAAATGGGAACTATCGACGCACTAAGGGAGACTTAGGATTTTTACCTCACCAGTTCGTACAAGTTCCCTATCCAGTTGTTTACGAAGCATAGGTCAACCAACACATATGTCATATATCCAGCTATTAGCGTTTATCAATGTAAAAGTTAAATTCAATCATTTCCCCACAGAAATGGAACTCTTGCTAGAAATGCAGAAGAAGAAATTGTGATAAAATTAAGACCAAATATATGTACAAAAATAAATTCCAAGTTGTTTTTTTTCTTCTTTATTGCACTTGGAAAAAGAAGGCTATACGAGTGTTTCAGGTGATAATAACTGGGATCACATATCAATGTTCTCAGATTAAATCCTTCCCACCGAAAATTATCCGAGTAGTGTCACGAATCGAACATATCGTGTACTTCAGTTTGAAGCTGTGACCACTCCGGTGACCTAGTGGTTCGAGCGTCCGCCTCGGATGCGAGAGGTCCGGGTTCGAACCCCGATCGAGTCCTACCAAAGACTTATAAAATTGGTACTAATAGTTGCCTTGCTTGGCCACATCATCAAGAGGTTAATGTTAGGACTGTTTGGCCTGGTGTCAGGATAATGTGACTGGGTGGAACATCGTGGTACGTGTTTGCTGCATAATGCCCCTGTGCTAGACATCACTATAAACTGCCACACTGCAGACATCGTAGCGATATGATTTGAAAACTTGTTAAGGCTACGTTCAAGTCCAAATCACACACACAGACACACACACGCAGTTTGCAGCTCTTGCACAACAATTTGCGCTTGACTCAGTGAAAATTTGTAGCCTAACATTTAGACAGCATATTTCTTCAAACAAATCTCTTGAGAAATGAAGCTATCATTTGTTGAGCACATAGACGGTTTCAGTAACACAAAAATTGTTTAATGGTTGCCAAAGAAATGTTGAAAGCAGTATTTAGATGCAAATATGTCGCTATTCAATTAAATGTGACAACTGATATTTTCTTTTTGCTCTAGAAAAACTTTTGAAGATGGTATATTACACATTTTAAAATTATTTTGCACCAAATACCTTACTTTGGCACATTTGATGGCGGGGAAGATTTAACGCTATCTGGATAACACACAATTTACGACGCACTGTACGTTTGATATCTGGATGACAGCCAACATTTTGCGGCGTACAAGCACGTTTGATATCTACAGACAACCAAGACTTTAAGACAAACAATACATCTGAGAATGTACCATAAATCTTCATTATTTGCTTCTACTTAGTTCTGCCGTTTACCAATGTCAAACTATTTCGCGGGTTTATTATTTTGCAAATTATCGACTAATGATATTTGCAAACAGTAAGCCATTGCTCTATGCTTGCCAACAATTAGAAACGCCGCCTTATCTAAATCGAATATTTATTATAAAATATGAAAAATGGCCCTGTTGGGACTTTAATTTGTTAAATCAATTTTTTTAAAAGAAACATCTTCGAGGCAATTTAAGTTTTGGAAGAGATTAAAGTCTCGAATTCCGAAAAATAAATAGGACGCGAATGATAAAACAGGTTTAAAGAATGCGGGGGATCAATTTCAGCAATCGAACCATGTCCCCTGCGGTTGGCAGTTTGGTTTATGAATGATGTTAATGCATAAACTCAACGGAGAGAAGAGATTATATGCAGGGCGCCCGCAGAATTGTGTGGTTTTTTTTAGGGAGGGGTGGCTCTAATTTAGTGGTCAGCTATAAGTTTTACTGATGTAGTCCAAAACATGTTTAGAGGTTAAATCGAAGAGGTGGGGGTGGCAAGTGTCCCAGCCCTGCACCCGCCCTGTGTGTTGGCGCCCAATATTGTATGTTGTCAGTTGGGCATAGAACGCATGCTGTAAGATTAGTTTCTTAAATGGATTGACTTTTGTAGAGAGTGATGAATTTTTTAATGAGTGGCACAAACGACGTGTAATAAATATCATCTAGAGAACATTCGAAATGGTTTTCTTACTGAAGACGAGATGAAAAATAACCACTTTAGTACTTCTTAGGATCAATGTAAACATATCATTTCTACAGCAATGGAGTGGGTAGAGGTTGACCCAGATCCGAGGGTAAGATTTTAACAGATAACAACCTGACCCTTTATGTAAAGATTGACTTATATTCATACAAATGTTACCTTTCCTCTTGGTTGATGACAATCTGACATTGATATGTCACATAGTCACATAGATTAACTCAGTAAGCTTTTTAGTCTATTAGGACGTGAACTGGGTTTCTATCACGTCAATAACATGTCCCATGAAATCTACATGTTTTGTATTTAATCTGAGCAGCTGACGCCAAGTTCTCGTTAAACTCGTTTTCTTGCAAGTAGTGAAATACATAAATTACAGCAAGAAATAAAATTATACTGTTCAAGTTACACGTGCTTTGTCGTCTATCTGATCAATGTTCAACGCCAGATTAAAAAATAATTCTCAAGTATGACTTTTCAGTGCAGTAGTCGTAGCCATAAATTGCTTTATCTTTTGAATGGACGCATATTATGGTGACCAGCTGTGTTGAACAAAATTGAGTGGGGAGGATGTAAGGAGAAAATCAATTAACTTCAAGGGGATTGAAGGGTGCCCTTTCGGTACGCATGTCCGGCCTTAGGCTTATTGGACCGATTTGGCCCAATCAGATCCCGCGCTCACACGGTCCCCGCGCGTTGGTAATTTGTAAAAATATACCTATTGAGAGAAAGCAATTTTAAAGCGATGAAAGAAATTTTAAGTTCAATATTATATAAAACTTGTTTAAAAGTTTATTTCCAAATGCCGTGCTCACAGGGGCCCCGCGAGTAAATCCATGGGGCCACGTCAAAATGATCCAAATTGGGTCCCGTGTTAGCTAAGGCCGTTTCTGACAGTACGAGTATTATATGCCAATCTTTATAATACTTTAACTTGATTCACATAAAACCTTCACTTCGTATTTTTAAACTAGTATTATTCTTTGTTTAATTGTGATATTTACACATAAAACCAAAGGCTGCATAGTAAAAACAGAGAGAGAGAGAGACAGACAGACAGACAGACATACAGGCAGGCAGACAGACAGACAGAGGCCACCAAGAAAGAAATACATAATGTGGCTAATCTTATAGGAGACAATACACTGATTTACACAAGGAATTTCAAAAGATCACGTGGCATATGTTTATTTGCCCTTTCTAAATCCGTACGTTTGGATCATTAGAGATAATAAATTTGTGACGCCGACGTCCCATTTCGATTTGGTGTGTTATTTAACGGCCATAAAAGCTAATTTGCAATGAAACATATGCCATAAACAGAGTGTATTTTAAGCATCAAAACGCAACACGGCTGTAGTCAACTGCACCAGCTTACTGTTTTGATTTTTTAAATTTTTTAAAAATACTCTCGAAACAGGGAGCGAAAAGGGATATCTAATTCATTGACTTTTAAAACAAAATGCATGTTGATATTAAATTATTTGTCTGTATTGTTATGTATATTTGATTTAATTATATCTGATTTAATATATATTCATTTCAATTTAATTGTTTGTCAGTTTTAATTTTTTTATTATTTTTCATTACATGTTATTGTAATGTAAATTTATTCACTAGAGATGATACTTTGTTTAGAAAATAGTTTGACATTGACTGTTAGTTTATAAACACCAGGTGTTGATCTAAATCCTGACCTTGTTTCAGAATTGGTAGCAACCTTCGTAAACAAGTTCTGTTTTATTTTAAAATGATTCAGTGTTTCCAAGGTCATGATTGGACCTTGTATTTAAGACATAAACACTTTTTTTTTTTTTTTATTTCTTAGAGTAAAAATGATTGGTTTTCGTCAGGGTCACACTGGGTAAACGTGATCTGTAGCAAGTATTTCCTTTTATAAACTTGCAGAAGATGATCACGTGACCTTTGTTTACATTTTAGAAAGCCCATATAACCCATGTTTTGGAGAATTAATCTCAGTAGAAGTTGGGCTGTTAAACTGTTTGTTGTTATGTTGTGCTGTTTGGAGTTATTTCAAATTACTTGGTTTGGAGTTATTTCAAATTACATGGATTCAAAAGGATTAATTCTGTTATTTTTCTGGTTGTTGTTGTTGTTGTAGGGTTTAACGCCATTTTTCAGCACACGATAGGCTATACATGGCGGCCAGTATTAATGGTGGAGGAAGAACCCGGGAAAACCCCGGAAAGAACCACCAACCCACGAGAAGCTCCTGGCAAGCTTTCTCATATACCCACATTAGCCGAATTCGAGACTCGAACCCACGCAGACAGAGGTGAGATGGCAGTGATCCGTAACGGAAAGCGCTTTAGACCACTCGGCCACTCGGGGCCCCGGTTATTTTTCTGGAAAATACGTGTGCTCATGTAATATTGTGGAACAAGGACAGTTTTTTTTATTTTATAAAAAATTTATTCAGCTATCAGAAACCGGAGTGATAATTCTTATTTCTACAATGAGCTGTAGACTTCAACACTACAGATTGTAGCATACGTCATCGTCTTCCATCTCGGATTCTTCGTCGGGATTCGAACGTGAAATCAGTAGAACATTTTGTTATTAGGACTACTAAAATTTTATTCTCTGATTATTTTTGGATCATTTTTGGATTTAATTCTATAAAACCAGAAGTTCATATTTTTTCATTTTTACAGAAATTTTCCAGGGAAATAATTTATTGTATTTTTAAAAGCTTGTTGTTTTCACTCTTTCTTGTTTTACTGTTTATTCGAGCCTAAACAAGTGACATAAGAAATTGGGCGCTCATCCTAAGGATAATTTTGAATTTTGGATAGGATATTTCAGAAAACTTTGTTTTTTTTTAAAATTTGAATTCCCTTAGTTTTTGAAATCTTAGTGAAATCGGCAAGCTTTTTCTAAAATGTCATCAAAAGTAGAAATCTGTCTTTCAAATCCTACCCAGGAACAATTAGATCTTTTCAAAAAAAGATGATTTGATTCAACTTGCTAGAAAATACGATCTTTCTGAAGTAAAAGGCTTCCTTAAAGAAACAGGAAATAAGAAATATTTTAGTTCAGTATTTGGTAGAAAAGAATGTTTTGGATAAAAGTGCTTTGGTTTCAATCAGTAAGTCTGTATCAGACTCGGACACAAAAATGAAGGAATTAGAATTAAAATACAAGATGGAATTGGAGTTGAGGAAGTTGGAGCTTCAGAAAGATAAAGAAGAAAAACAAATGCAAATGCAGTTGCAATTGGAAAAAGAAAAAGAACAAATGAAATTGGAGAAAGAGAAAGAACAAATGAAATTGGAGAAAGAGAAATAACAAATGAAATTAGAGAGAGAAAAAGAACAAATGCAATTACAAGAAAAGCAAATACAGTTACAATATGAGAACGAGAGAGAGAGAGAGAGAGAGAGAGAGAGAGGAAAGAGAGAAAGAAAAACAGATGCAAATGCAGTTAGATAAAGAAGAAAGAGAGAAAGAAACACAAATGCAGTTACAAAAGAACAAATACAGTTACAGAAAGAGCAAATACATTTATAGTAGGAGAAAGAGAAGCAAGAGAGGGAATATTAATAAAGAATGAAAGAAATGGAACTGGCAAGTGAAAAGCACATTCATACTTCAAATTCAAATTTAAGTTTTGATCTTGCAAAGAATATTAGGTTTGTGCCCCCATCAGAGAAAAAGAAGTAGACAAATATTTTCCTTATTTTGAAAATGTTGCTGAAAATTTGAAGTGGCCAAGGGAGCATTGGACTCAATTATTACAATGTGTACTCACTGGTAAAGCTAGTGATATTTACCGTTCACTGTCAGTTCAACAAAGTGGTGACTATGATACGGTCAAAGAATACATCTTAAGGGGTATGAGTTAGTCCCTGAAGCTTATCGGCAAAAATTCAGAAACTATAGAAAAGAAGCTGGACAAACTCATGTCGAATTTGTTAGAGAAAAAGAGCAGTTATTTAATAGATGGTGCGTAGCCAAGAACGTTGAACAAAATAATGAAAGTTTTAAACAACTTATATTACTTGAAGAGTTCAAAAACTGTGTCCATAGTGACATTAAGTCTTATCTTGACGAGCATGAGATTGAAACCTTGGAAAATGCTGCTGGTGCTGCTGATGAGTATACTTTAACTCATAAAGTTCCTATTGTAAACAAGACTTCTACTCAACAGTCTTTGGACAGAAAAGTATTTCAGTCTAACACAAGCCTTTCTAAAACTCAAACTGGCACTTCTAAAAATCAAACTTCGGAGAAGCTTGATTCAAGATCCTTGTTCTTCCTACGTGTACCTATTGCAAGAAAAAAGGACACGTTATTTCTGATTGCTACATATTGAAAAATTGGCATCAGAATCAAGACAGACCTATTCCAAATGCTCTTATTTCTAAGAGGTCAAGGTCACGGTCATGTATTGACAGCAATACATTTGTTGGATCGAACAAACCCCAGTCTGATTTGATTATGGAGAATTATGAACCATTCATATCGAAGGGTTCTATATCACTCTTGGGTGATTCGGCCAATCTTATCCCTATTAAAATTTTAAGGGACACAGGAGCTTCTCAGAGTCTTTTATTGTCGTGTAATTTGCCTTTTTCTGAGAAGTCTCCTTCTAATGAGAGTGTTTTTATTCAGGGAGTTGAGTGCGGCTTTGTTAATGTTCCTCTCCATTGTGTAAATTTATCGTCAGACTTAGTTTCAGGACATGTGACAGTCATAACGGTCTCTGTTTTACCTGTTGAGGGCATTCGTTTATTATTAGGCAACGAGCTAGATGGAGACAAGGTTGTGGTTAATCCACTTGTAACTGACAAGTCTTGCTTGGATCAGAAAGTCGATCCAATTGAAAAAGAATTCCCTGATGTATTTCAAGCTTGTGCAGTTACCAGAGCTATGGCAAAGAAAGCTCTTGAGAATGATGTTGATAAGGAAAGTAATCCTTTAGCTGACACATGTATTGGTCAGGTTTTTGATGAGATCACTTTCACTGCATGTTTAGATCAATCAAAAGGTATTGATCACAGTGATCTTCTTTTAACAACTCATTCTCTTTATTCTAATCAGGATGATAAACGGCAATCACTTGTTGAACAGGAAAAAGATCATGAGCTCTCCTGTTTGTTTCAGAAGGCCATTAGTGAAACTGAAGCTACTGAAGTTCCTGTCTGTTATTTCATTAAAAATGGAATTCTTATGAGACAATGGAGACCTCCCGAGGAACCTGCTGATGACGAATGGTCAGTGAACTATCAAATTATAGTTCTAAAACCTTACAGACAGGAACTACTTAGTTTGGCCAATGAAACTCCATTGGCTGGTCATTTAGGGTTCAATAAAACTTATCACAAGATCTTAACTCACTTCTATTGGCCAAAAATCAAAAGTGATGTTGGTAAATACTGTAGATCTTGTCATACCTGTCAAATGGTAGGAAAACCAAATCAGAAAATTCCCAAGGCTCATCTACAACCTATTCCTGCCTTTGACGAACTATTCAGTAGAATTATGGTAGATTGTGTTGGTCCCGTACCTAAGACCAAGTCAGATAACCAATACCTGTTGACCATTATGTGTGCGTCAACAAGGTTACCAGAGGCAAGTCCCTTGAGGAATATAAAATCTAAAACAATAGTAAAAGCTTTGATAAAGTATTTTTTACTCAGTTTGGCCTTTCTAACTCTATCCAATCGGGTCAAGGGTCAAATCTGAGGTCTGGAACATTCCAGCCTATATTGCTTCAACCTGGCATTCAGCAATTCAAGTCAGAAGTGAAGTCATGGTTTGACAGAACTATAGTGGAGAGAACTTTTGAGTTTGGTAATAATGGAGTTCTGTCTCTCTAGCTCATTCTTCAAATTTTTCTTCAGTTTAGATATTACGGCCTTTACAAGGTTAAAAACAAAATGAATGAGTTAAGTTATAATATTAGTGCTCCTGGGATCTAAATAAATTATAGTAGTACCAGTATATTGAAATAGATAGCCAGGTTAAACATACAATTAATTTAGTTGTATATGTCCCACTCAGTTAAGATTTAAGTGAATGAATATCATCGGATTCTACTGATATTGGAGTGACAAATCTTCGGGATTCAGAAATTATGAAAGATCTGGACCAGAAACTTTCACGTTTACAAGAGCAAGAAAGAAATGAACTTAAGCAGTTATTTTTTTAATATGAGCACTTATTTCCAGATGTTCCTACAAGAACAAACAAAATTTTCCATGATGTTGAAATTGTAAATTCCAAACCTGTTGAACAACACCCGTACAGGATGAACCTTCTCAAACAGAAATACTTGAAAAAGGAAATTCAATATATGCTGGAGAATGATTTTATAGAGCCCAGTAAAAGTGACTGAAGTTCACCATGGATAATTGTTCCAAAACCAGTTGAACTTTCCGTGTGTGTACTGATTATAGGAAGGTGAATAGTGTGACAAAAACAGTTTCATTCCCATTACCAAAAATCGATGACGGTATTGCTAAGATCGGGAATGCCAAGTATGTCACCAAATTTGACCTTTTGAAAGGATTTTGGCAGATTCCACTAACGGAAAGAGCAAAGGAAATTTCGACATTCGTGACTCCAGATGGACTTTACCAATATAAAGTAATGCCGTTTGGGATGAAAGGGTCGCCAAGTACATTTCAACGTCTCATGAATATGATTACCTCTGGTCTAGACAATTGTGATGCTTACATCGATGTTGTCTACATCTACAACGAACTCAAAGGAACATTTAGCAACAATTCGGAAATTCTCTGACAGACTCACAGATGCGTGTTTGACAATTAATTTATCTAAACGTGAGTTCTGCCGTGCTAGTGTAACTTTCGTAGGACACATCGTGGGACATGGACAAGTTAAACCTATAGATACTAAGGTCAAGGCTATCTCTGAATTCCCCGTGCCTGTTAATAAAAAGCAACTTATGGGATTTTTAGGTATAGTCCGATACTATCGAAAATTTTGTTCCAATTTTTATATAATTGCTGAACCTCTGATAACTTTATTGAGTAAGAAAAACAAGTTCCTTTGGACTGAAAAATGTCAGGAGGCTTTTGACAAGTTAAAAGCCATACTTAAAAGCGCGCCAGTTCTTAAAGATCCAAATTTCAGCCAATTTTTTAAACTGTCTGTTGATGCAAGTGATGTTCGTATTGGAGCCGTTTTGATTCAAGAAGATGACATTGGTATTGATCATCCAGTGTGCTATTTTTCCAAGAAATTAAATAAGCACCAAAGGAATTATTCAACAATCGAGAAGGAATGTTTGGCTTTGATATTGGCATTAAAACATTTTGAAGTTTACCTTAGTTCAGCTCCTTCTTCGATTATCGTATTTAGTGACCACAACCCCCTTACTTTCATCGGCAAGATGAAAAATCAAAATCAAAGACTACTAAGGTGGAATTTGTTGTTACAGGAATATTATCTTGACATCAGGCACATCAAGGGAAAAAATAATTTAATAGCAGACGCACTTTCGCGTGAATAACAATATATTATTTCATGTACACTGTGTAATTTATATTAGTTCTTTTAAACCTCATGTATAATTAGTCTGTGGTAAAAAGAAATCTTTATCATATAAATTTTTCCTTATGGGGAAGTGTTATGTATATTTGATTTAAATATATCTGATTTAATATATATTTATTTCAATTTCATTGTTTGTCAGTTTAAAAAAAATATTTCCCATTACATGATATTGTAATGCAAATTTATTCACAAGAGATGATAATTTTTTTTAGAAAATAGTTTGACCTTGACTGTTAGTTTATAAACACCAGGTGTTGATCTAAATCCTGACATTATTTCAGGATTGGTAGCAACCTTCGTAAACAAGTTCTATTTAATTTAAAATTATTGGGTGTTTCCACGGTCACGATGGGACCTTGTCTTTAAGATATAAACAATTTTTTTAAAATTTGTTATTTCTTAGACTAAAAATGATTGGTTTTCGTCAGGGTCACACTGGGTAAACGTGATCTGTAACAAGTATTTCCTTCTATAAACTTGCAGAAAAGAATCACGTGACCCTTGTTTACGTTTTAGAAAGCCCATATAACCCATGTTTTGGAGAATTAATCTCAGTAGAAGGTGGGCTGTTAAACTGTTTGTTGTTATGTTGTGCTGTTTGGAGTTATTTCAAATTACTTGGTTTGGAGTTATTTCAAATTACATGGATTCAAAAGGATTAATTCTGTTATTTTTTCTGGAAAATACGTGTGCTCATGTAATATTGTGGAACAAAGACAGTATTTTTTATAAAAATTTATTCAGCTATCAGAAACCGGAGTGATAATTCTTATTTCTACAAGGAACTGTAGACTTCAACACTACAGATTGTAGTATACGTCATCGTATTCCATCTTGGATTCTTCGTCGGGCTTCGAAAGTGAAATCAGTAGAATATTTTGTTATTAAGACTACTAACATTTTATTCTCTGATTATTTTTGGATCAGTTTTGGATTTGATTCTACAAAACCGTAAGTTCATATTTTTTTTCTTCATTTTTACAGAAATTTTCCAGGGAAACAAATTATTGTATTTTTAAAAGCTTGTTGTTTTCACTCTTTCTTGTTTTACTGTTTATTCGAGCCTAAACAAGCAACATAAGAGTATTGTTTCAAACCCTATTATTATTCGTTTGGATAGGACGTAAAGATATCAACCTGTTGCGTAGAAATATGTACTGGATGCTTGTTCTGTTTTTGCATACATTTTACAAGCATGCAAATATCGATTATATTATCGTTTAGATTTTACGACTGTATTTCCCACCGTTCAAGATTGCTTCAAGAAAGAAACGCTATTCCCAGTCTCTCAAAACTGTCTGCCATGTGAATTCAGTCAACACGTGTGCTTATGTCTCGTTGTATAAGATTTCTTTTGCTATACAAAGGATACATTTACTTGTTACCGTATTACCACTGTTGTGATGTGGTGCTGTTATAGCATACATACATACATACATAACATACATACATACTTGCATGCATGCATACATACATACATACATACATACATACATACATACATACATACAAACATACATACATACATACATACAGGGAAGCAGACAGACAGACATAAATACATACAGACAGACATAACGCCGAGATTATCAATAGATTCGTTTTGACATTTAATATTGCTAGCCAACATTATTTTAAACATTAAAGATTGAAATCTTATTGGAAATGATGTATCGGATAGCAATTTGTGTCTGAAATAGTATGTTATGTTTTCAGGTCCGCCATATCTGAAGATAGTATCAATGCTACGAGCTAAACTGTGCTGTATTGATTGTTTTCTAATAAAAAGAAAACGTACAAGTCATACACGTGAAAGTAGTCTTTTTTTGCTGAGTCCCAAGGGGAATGATTTAAATAAAATATTTTGCATTTGTCAATACTGAGACTGACGCAAACAGTAATATCGAATAAAGACTGCAACCATACGCATTTCATTAGGCGCTTTTCTTTACGGATTCTATACAATCTCTTATTTACCGTTCATCTGGTTGAAAAGGTATAACGTCATGGCAACTGTTGCCCCGACAAAGACCGTCCATTTACCACACACAAATACATCCATGTACACAATTAGTTCACCAAGTCTCAAAGCTATTCCTAGACCACGACACATAGCACTCCTTTATGAACATGAGAGCAGATCATGAAATGTAATCTATCAGTTTAAAGGTGTTGAAAGTTTCACAGAACGACCAGACTTGTAGATAATGTTATCACGCATACGCACATTTGTTTCCTGACCGCTCCCGGTGGTTTAAGTGGTTAGAGCATCTGCGTTGAGGTGCATTATTTTGCAAATATTATTAGAACGATGTTCCAGGGGCCATGACCGAAAAGTACTCGAGCTGTACCAATATTTAAAAACGTAACAAGATGCGTGCGTGCATGTAAAATGTAAAAACAGAGAATCTGCATCCTAACTTTTGGAAAGTTATTAAACAACGATTTAAGTATGGTAAAAAAAAATCTTTAATGAGTAATCATTAATGATATGAAGTTTTATTGATTGAAAGAGCTTTAACAATTACAATGAGCATGTACGTCCATGATACTATCTGGACTAGAATAGGCCGCCTAGCCAATGTATTGAAACACATCCCACCGATGCGCCTTGCGTAAACAGCCTAAACAAAGCTGTTGCAAAACATCTGAATGCATGTAGCATTATTTGCTCATAACGCTGCCGCACAGCAGCAAAGATGTTTTCTCTACAATGAAACAAACTAAATCAATACAATCCCAGAAACTATAATTACCGTAATAAGAATAATAAAAAACTACAGCAACTGGGAATCAAATCTTTAAAGTTTATTTGTATTTTTCCAGAATAATAACACAGTTACTTTTGATTTTAACGTCCTCATTTGTATGTTTGAAAATGTATGGCATTAGCTTCAGTGTGAGGGGTATACTATATATATATATATATATATATATATATATATATATATATATATATATATATATATATATATATATATATATATATATATATATATATATATATATATATATATATATATATATATGTAGTCAGACACAAGGAGATATGCCGTGGGAATCGTGCCAATAATTATATAAACCCTATTACTGTTGACTAGTAATTTTGACCGGGATAATTATGATGGTACAAGCTATGGTAGTCTGTATTAACTAATATGTTTAGAAAAGGTAATTCAGCATCATGAGCTGCAATTAATAATGAAGAATATGATATTGATTATTATGAAGGTCATTATATATATATATATATATATATATATATATATATATATATATATATATATATATATATATATATATATATATATATATATATATATATATATATACTCCTATCGATGCAATAATTGGGTACTACCCCCAAATATGAGTACGAGCATAAGGATATATATGACCTATTGAAAGGAATGTTTTATTTAACGTGTAAATTTAGATAGTTTTGTCAGTGGAAAAGTTAAGGCATTCCCTTCCTATGAAAGTATAGTACGTAACACGTGTAAATAAAGAGAACAATTCGTATATAGCTGATGATAATTATATTTTGCTTGCCAAAATGTTAAATGTCAATGTTTGCAGCCGTTAAGTTTAAGTTTCTCTGATACTTCCTGAAGTAGGGAAATATTGGCAAGGAAAGTTTGCAGATAGTAGTTTTCAAAACGTTAAAGTTGAAATTAACTAAATATAAGGTCTATAAATGAACATTTAAGTCATACAAGTATCAAATACTGCTCCTTATCGACGTCCCGCAACACACGTTAATGCTCATGTCAATCCCGGTAGTACAATTGTACTGAGAAACATAAGCATTTACTATTTGCAAGATAAATTCTTCACATACAGAACATCAGACATTTTTAATGACCTCACTATTAACTTTAACAATTAGTATTCACTGATCATTTACAGCGATGAAGGTAATGCGTCTTTCTGGCAGAATCAACTTAATTACAGCGATTAAGGCAATGTTTTTTCTGGCAGATTCAGCTTCATTACAGCGATCAAAGTAATGCGTCTTTCTGACAGAATCAACTTAATTACAGCGATTAAGATAATGCGTCTTTCTAGCAGAATCAACTTAATTACAGCGATGAAGGTAATGCGTCTTTCTGGCAGAATCAACTTAATTACAGCGATCAAGGCAATGTGTTTTTCTGGCAGATTCAACTTCATTACAGCGATGAAGGTATGCTTTTTCTGGCAGAATCAACTTAATTACAGCAATTAAGATAATGCATCTTTCTGGCAGAATCAACTTAATTACAGCGATTAAGATAACGCGTCTTTCTGGCAGAATCAGCTTAATTACAGCGATGAAGGTAATGCGTCATTCTGGCAGAATCAACTTAATTACAGCGATTAAGATAATGCGTCTTTCTGGCAGAATCAACTTAATTACAGCGATCAAGGCAATGTGTTTTTCTGGCAGATTCAACTTCATTACAGCGATGAAGGTATGCTTTTTCTGGCAGAATCAACTTAATTACAGCAATTAAGATAATGCATCTTTCTGGCAGAATCAACTTAATTACAGCGATTAAGATAACGCGTCTTTCTGGCAGAATCAGCTTAATTACAGCGATGAAGGTAATGCGTCATTCTGGCAGAATCAACTTAATTACAGCGATTAAGATAATGCGTCTTTATGGCAGAATCAACTTAATTACAGCGATTAAGATAATGCGTCTTTATGGCAGAATCAACTTAATTACAGCGATGAAGGTACTGCGTCTTTCTGGCAGAATCAACTTAATTGCAGCGATTAAGATAATGCATCTTTCTGGCAGAATCAACTTAATTACAACGTTGAAGGTAATGCGTCTTTCTGGCAGAATCAACTTAATTACGGCGAGCAACATCGGGTTGCAGAGTAAGTTATTTACATTTATCATATTCAAGCGTACCAGAACTAGTTAACTCTATTTACAGATTCAAGTTGACTTTCAAATCAGAAAAGTTTTTCGTGAATGATCAATACTTTTACGAGATGGTCAAGTATTTAATTATAGTGTTAATGTAATATTCTTGAAATTGTTTTTGCATAATCTGCTAGAAATTTAGTATTTCATTACATCATGATTGTACAGAAAAGGAAGAATGTAACTGCTATTAATGGTTCCAAAACCTCTCTGTGTGTGTGTGTGTGTGTGTGTGAGAGAGAGAGAGAGAGAGAGAGAGAGAGAGAGAGAGAGATGGATGCCTGATGATAATGCATGTAGACAGGTAAAATTTAAATTAGACAAATGGGAGAGTAGAGGATTGTGTATAATATACAGTCTTGAGCGATGTTATTTTCAAAGGACATCAGAAGAATTAGGAGACAGAACATACTTCATTCTACAAGACAACAACGGACTAACAAAGAAGTGATTACGAGACTTATAGTATTCGATCACATGTGATTGCCAAGTTTTTAACATGACAAGTACAACATAGTTTGAAGTTACTATACAAAACATAGTTTAATTGCTTTAATATTGGATCAACAGGGTTATCATTCTGACGAAACCTTCATGAGCAAGTGTCAGCAAAAAATTATATAGATTCAAAGTTTAATTTGATTGTGCCGTTGCCGAGCGATATTGTTGTGAAAATTGGTAGCGTTGTAGGCTATAATAACAATCTGATAATAATAAATAACTTCACTTTGGCTGATCAAATGACATAAATACCGATGTAGTGAGACACGTTATTTAAGCTGTTGATAAACAGTGTATACCAATTAGTCAAAAAGGTTGAAAAAACAGAAAAGAGCAGCAAATGAATAAGAATAAAGCAGAGAAGCAAGACAATGTTATAAGGTTTAAAAATGACAACAACTAATGATAAAACCACATTTAAACCATAATAGAAATAATGAGATATACATCAATCGCGTATATTTGTTATGATTATAACAGGAGCTGTATTACTTTAGTTTGTGAAAATTTTTTGGAGACTATTCCAGAAACCACCCAAATTGCATCCCTTTACGTTGAAACTTAAGTATTCTCAATTGCGAAAGCTATTTTTTAACTTGTTTAATAGCCATCTCCACACCCTCGATATTTTTTGGACAAGTGTCAACCCAAATAATAGTAAAATGAGTTGCACGACGTCATAGTCAGACTGGAACTGGCGAACGTATTACGTTACCAATTCTACCTGGTTTTGTTGATATTGTTTTATTAGCAAACTTCTTCAAATAATCTGCAACATTGTTTAACCTTGTCAATAAATGGAGTGGTTGTTGCAGTAAGAGTAGTAGAGATATTGGCATTTTATTAACATAATAGGCAAAGTGTACAAACGTTTGGGTCCGGTTACACACTTTGAATTGGTTATATTTTTTATTAGCTGAAGAAACTGTCCTGCGCAAGATCCATAGCAGAATATTACATTTTGGTTAATTGAATTTTTTAATTTTATAAAACCTAATGTCTGTTTTTAAATTTTTAAGTTGCCTCCAGTCTAGTTATGCAATATTCTATAACTTCGCATTAGAGAAAGTAGATGCCAATCTTTTATCTGGATAGTGTATTAAGTTACCTCCGTAGTCCGTCACCCCCCCCCCAAAAAAAAAAAAAAAAATGTCACTCGCTTGGTATGTTTATGCCCGGAAATGTTAATTGGTAGATATGTTTGTTAGAAATCTTAAATCTCTTACTATGTATCAGCCACGCTAGACATTTTTCCCAACAGTTCTTTCGTTTTCGATTATGTGTCCGGAGGCATCCTGTTGTGACCGTCTTTTGTAAAATGTTCATTTTTGATAGGATATTCTTCCATTTCTGGTTTGCTCAAAATTGTATATCAGTACCCAAAATGTACATTTTTTGGTCGTTCTCCGGCTGTTTAAGGGTACTTGATAATAGCCTTAACATGAATCGCTTGAGAGCTACATCTGTTAGTGTAACCATATATTGTGCAATGACTCAGTTCTTGATGTCTAGACTATGCCGCTTTAATATGTCTACAGCGTTTCTCATTGTCAACCAGTCGTCTCCATCAAATAATAATGTCTTCATAATCTATGTACCATGTCATTGCTATTTAAATTAGGAAGCGTACACTATAATTGCGATTTTTATAGTATCACAGTAGGATGGTTATACTTAATACGAATAGTTTTCAATGTGCACCTATCTTTGTTAAAGAAGTTAATTAACATGATAATGTCGCACAACGGCTTTATTACAAATGTTGACTTAAATTCTACAGAACCTGTAGTATAATCCACTTGGTCTATGTCGGTACCTATACTATTATGTTTGGTATTCTCAAGTAAAACCCAACGTCCAAAACGTAACTATGTTATTATTTTCAGTATTCTCAAGTAAACATCAAAGACAAAAACGTTATTCTCTAGCAAACACCAAAGCCAGAAAAGTAACTTAATTTCAGTATTCTAAGTAAAAACCAAATCCAAAAACGTGGAGTCGTAATCCTGCAATTAAATTTGACGTCGTCGTGTTGAATGTTTATATTATCTACCTCCGTTTATGGGCTTGAAAGTATTTACAGCCATATTTTGCTAAATTTTCAAATTAAGCAATTATGGTTATTTATTCTTAAATCTGAATAAGTATTGGTTTTGAAAAGCCTAAACAATTGGTGGTAGCGCGCATTAACCCTATTCATTTGTTGTTTATGTGGGTTGAGCGCCATTGTTCAGTACACGATAGGTCATGCACGGCGGCCAGCATCTGTTGTGATTCTGATCTCATATACATTCTCTATCCCGCATCATGTCAGCATAACATGTCAGCATCCCGCAATAATCATGTCTGTCTTCCTCTGAGACGAGTAACATGTCAACATCCTACAGTAATAATGTCTGTCTTCTGAGAAGAGTAGCATGTCAACATCCCATAATAATCATTCCTGTCTCCTTCTGAGACAAGTAATATGTCAACATCCCACAATTGTCATGTATGTCTCCTTCTGAGACAATTAATATGTCAACATTCCACAATTATCATGTATGTCTCCTTCTGAGACAATTAATATATCAACATCCCACAATTATCATGTATGTCTCCTTCTGAGACAATTAATATGTCAACATCCCACAATTATCATGTATGTCTCCTTCTGAGACAATTAATATATCAACGTCCCACAATTATCATGTATGTCTCCTTCTGAGACAAGTACTATGTCAATATTCCACAATAATCATTCCTGTCTCCTTCTGACACAAGTAATATGTCAACATCCCACAATGATCATGTCTGTCTTCTGAGAAGAGTATCATGTCAACATCCACAATAATCATTCCTGTCTCCTTCTGAGACAAGTATCATGTCAACATCCACAATAATCATTTCTGTCTCCTTCTGACACAAGTAATATGTCAACATCCCACAATGATCATGTTTGTCTTCTTAGAAGAGTATCATGTCAACATCCACAATAATCATTCCTGTCTCCTTCTGACACAAGTAATATGTCAACATCCCACAATGATCATGTCTGTCTTCTGAGAAGAGTATCATGTCAACATCCACAATAATCATTCCTGTCTCCTTCTGACACAAGTAATATGTCAACATCCCACAATGATCATGTCTGTCTTCTGAGAAGAGTATCATGTCAACATCCACAGTAATCATTCCTGTCTCCTTCTGAGACAAGTAGCATGTGAACATCCCACAATTATCATGTATGTCTCCTTTTGAGATCACTAACATGTCAAAGCGTGGAATATCTTATAGTTAATTGCTAATGTGTAGAATGGCGGCCACTGGTACATAGATTTACAGATATGTCAAATTTATTTTAATATCGACTCTAAGTGGACACTTATCAAACCAGCACGCGTATGCATCAAGTAAACAATTTGAAGTCAGTTGTGCATTTGTAGTAGGATTACGTATATACTTTATTTGATGCAATCTGAGTAATGCAGTATCACACTTTTGAAAGAAACGTTTTAATACCGTGAAGTACACGTGCCGTGGGCATTACACGTATAAAATTTCAGTTATTTACCTTTATCAGCTCTGTATTCAAGCTTTCAAACAAAAGCATCACAATTTATTTGAGCTAATCATCTTTGGTGATCTTAACTACATCTACTATATTCGCTTGACATTTAAATATCGTCATCTTCATCATTTGTTTTATTACCTGTATTTCTTATTAACGCCTTTATTATTTCTTGCAGAATTACGAATGATGATCTTTTGTTCCTTTTATTCTGAAAGCATCTGCCTGTTTTACATTGTTCTTGTTCCAAGAAAATTCTTAAAGTAACTAATTTTTGCAATATGTTTCGATTTTGTATTTGAAAACTCATATAACATCTTTTGAGCCTCCTTGACAAATCTATATGATACATGCAAACGAAACAGTGAATTGTCTGTAACTTTTGTTATACTCCACTCATTTGGAGGATTAATCAGATATCTCCACAAATTCTTTCAACACAATTTAAAAATTTATGTGGGTTTTTCGACACTCGTAATATTTTAATACAAATGTTTGTCAGTTGCAGTTATCATAAAACATCCTCTGCCAGCATACAATATTTTTATCTACATTGTATAGTGGCGATCAATGATACTGTTTCTGCAGGTGCATATAATTGTTCTTGAGATCGTTTGTAGTAATTAACACATATTCAAAATCATAATTATTCATATTTTGATGCACACATCAATTATATTTGATTATAATTCACGCAACTGTATGCCAAACATTTTGATCATGATTCATATTATTGCATACTACAAACTTGATCATGATTCATGCTATTGTATACTACAAATCTGATCATGATTCATGCTATTGTATACTACAAACCATATTATGATTCATATTATTGTATACTACAAATCTGATCATGATTCATGCCATTGTATACTACAACTTTGATTATGATTCACGTATTGTATAATACAAATCTGTTTTTTATTCATACTATTGTATACTACAAATCTGATTATGATTCATACTAATGTATACTACAAATCTGATTATATTTCATACTATTGTTTACTGCAAATCTAATTATGATTCATGCTATTGTATGCTACAAATTTTGATTATGATCCATACTAACGTATACTAAACATTTTGATCATGATTTATACTATTGTATATTAAAAATTTGATTATGATTCATACTACTGTATGCCAAATATTTTGATCATGATTCATGCATAGATGATCTCAAACGTGTAATGATTTAATATTGAATTTATGATTCATACTATCGTATACTACACATTTTGATTATGATTCATACTATTGTATACTACAAATCTGATTATGATTCATACATTATACTACAACTTTGATTATAATTCATGCTATTGTATACTACAAATCTGATTATGATTCATACTATTGTATACTACAAATCTGATTATGATTCATACTATTGTATGCCAAACATTTTGATCATGATTCGTACATACAGGATCTCAAATGGGTAATGATTTAATAATGAATTTTTGAAACGAGTTGAATAATGTCCAGCTTTTGAGAGCCATAGTTTTTTAAAGGTGAACATTGTTTAGATCGAAAGAATAATGAATAATTTTGTTCATTCTGACAGATGCTGCACTATCAATTATTGTGTGTAAAAATAGTCCCAAACAGAGTTGAACTAGTAAAAGTAGACTATACATTTTCACAAACTATAAATCAAATAACAAGCATCCATCCGAATAAACAGAACATTTTACAAAGACAAATCATTTTTCAACACACAATGTCCAATACGTGTGATGCCACATTGTTTGATACGGTTCACAGTACTGGTAAGAGTAGGGCTACATCACTCGATCCATGTTTACCCTAAAGTGTCATTTTCACAACTAAATATTACATTGTTGATTTATTCATGTGAAAGCAGGATTACTGGATGCAGAAATTCCCATATTTACTGTAATGTTTTTGTAACCGGGTATTTGACAGTAATTGATTTTGAACAGTCGACTGTACGAAAGACGTAAACAAATTTATTTTTGAATCGGATTTGCAAATATTTGTAAATATGCGGTTGTTGGGTAAAGTCCTGTCAGTTGGGAGACCGGTTTATGTCCACATTCTTCTGTCAACAGACTTGAATTTTTTTACTTCTGTAAGTCAGCATTTAAAACACGCTTGTGTATAAAGTTAATTCTTTGTTACAAGTTTAACGCCCCCTCCCCTCCACCCACACCCCGCACACCCGCTCTTAACTGAGCAATACCCTTAGTTTTACTTCTTTTGTTTTTGTCTTGGCGTTTTACTCCAGGTTTCATATGATGATACGTTATACATGACATAGCAAGCCCCTGTCGTGCTAAATTGACCATATTCAGAGAGACGACACATTTTTTCCCCAGTTCCTTTCCGTGACTCGAGTCGAAAACTGGGCGCGAAAATGTTCATTGAAAACAATAAATTCCAAAAGGCGGGGTTGAAAAAGTTCTCACGATCCTAGCCAATCAGTAAGAGAATACTGCAGAATACGTGCATAGGCTTATTTGATACAATGAGAATGACATAAGCTGATATATAACACGTTGTGATATCAAAAACTGCACATACTACAGGCAAACTGTACCGACTATGTAATAATATTGTATACTAAGATTATGATAATGATACTATTGGATATTAAGATTTTGATCATGATTCATGCTATTGTATACTAAAAATCCGATTACGATTCATACTATTGTATACTAAAAATCTGATTATGATTCAAACTTTTGTATATCAAAATGCAATTGTGATTCATGCTATTGTACCCTAAACTTTCGTCATAATTCATATTATTGTGTGCAACAAATTTAAATCATGATTCATGTTATTGTATACCAAAATTTGGTTATGATTAATACAAATGTATCCTGGAACTTTGACTATGATTCATACCCTTGTATCTTAAAACTCTGACTATTATTTATATTGTTGTATCCTAAGATTTTGGTTATGATCCTTACTATTGTATCCTAAGACTTTGGTTATGATCCATACTATTGTATCCTAAGACTTTGGTTATGATCCATACTATTGTATCCTAAGACTTTGGTTATGATCCTTACTATTGTATCCTAAGACTTTGGTTATGATCCTTACTATTGTATCCTAAGACTGGTTATGATCCTCACTATTGTATCCTAAGACTTTGGTTATGATCCATACTATTGTATTCTAAGACTTTGGTTATGATACTTACTATTGTATGCTAAGACTGGTTATGATCCATAATATTGTATCCTAAGACTTTGGTTATGATCCATACTATTGTATCCTAATACTTTGGTTTATAGTCGTACCAACTGTGTCTTTGTTGACAAATATACCTTAACTCATTTATTATACCATTATCTCCTAACCCTTTCCGCTATAAACAACTTGAAACAATACGGATAATATCAACTTATGGAATGTGCTTCTTGTTCGACATGTTGCGTTTCAAGTGCGTCGTGAATATATATTGGCTAATACATATTTAGTTTATATAAGTGATAATGGAGTAAGAAAACCATTGAATTCAGCTAGCTATTGTATTCGATAGTGAGACCAAAGTGGCAATTCTTCCTGACTATTCACAGAGAAAGACTGTAAAAGTTATGATACTCACGATGGTGTCTTTTATATAGAAAAAAAAGACAGTTTGACGAGAATTTCTCATATGACGTTATGTATATTTTGGTAGTAGATTTTATTAGTTATTGCCGTTTAACGGTTGGAAATCAATGCCCAAGGGATGATCATCCTCAGTGGTATAGCCCGGATGGAGCGAATATTAAAATATGAAATGCATAAATGGACTTGGTAGGAATCTGAGCAGAGATATATTATAGAACAGCACCAGCCCCAGTATACAGAATATGACAATTTAATCAATTAGATAAACAAAATAAAATTGAACAAGACCAGTAATAAGTGGCACATCTACTAGAAAATAAATTATGACAGAGTTCTAAAATGCAATTAGTAGTTTGCTTAGATACGGTTCATTTTCGTGATGAAGCGAGTCAGCGTTTTGAACTTAACTGTACAGCATGTCTGCATGACCTGATGTGTTTGCTGATTGCCCTCTAGAATCAACGCAGCTTGTCGGTTGGAGTCGACTTGTATTTACCTCACTCTGTTCACTCTGGTCTTCTCACTTCGGCCAGGAGTGGATTCTTTAATCCGCCAATGATCCCTTATATTGAATGCGGAATATTTCTCTCTTACATTCTTACGCTTTGATGTTATGAAGTGGACTCATTTAAATGCGTCCAAACACATTGCTCAACATAATTTCCTGGAATGAGCTAACATCCAATCTCTCGTCCCCTTCAGAGGTTATCCATATCGTATTACCAACAGACTCTAATTGCTAACATGGTTCTAGGTCACAAACATAGTCTGCTCCCGCCTATTAAGCCCTGCAGTGTGAACTATTAATTACTATCTTGACTAATGTCGGACACATGTACACATGAATACATACGGTAGTCAATAAATTACCATATAGCACTATTGTTGCACCAAGGTTAATACGACCGATTCGGAGGTGAAGAGAATTCACATCTCGGTTATACAATTAATTAAACAAAATTCACATCGTGTATTATCTACATTATTTGCAAAAATAAAAATTCAATGGCATAATCTAATACTAATCATATGACGTATAAACAAGTTAGTTCAAACAATTTTCTTAAGACTCGTATCAATGAAAAATAGTGTAGGAAATTAAGACACTGTGCCTTGTTCTATTTTCCCCTTTTACAGAATCGTCTCTTTACACTTTAGCAAAGCAAATTACATTCTTGAACTTTTCGTAACCTGATCGTTTTGCTTTTTCTGTTACTTAGCGTACACCGACCACAGTATCGTAGCAGTAAGGACCACAAATATCTGATATTATTCAGGGATTCATCTCTATTTTAAACGGTCGATCACATGAGGTTGCCTGTCATTGAAACTATACCACGTCAAAGTATTCACAACTAACTGTGTGTTCTATGTTTGTTTCTCTTTCTTTGTCTTCGATGTGATTTTGATATGGGTTTTGACGAAACGATGTGTTTTTTATTTTATTTCGATTACTCTATGCAGAAGAACAAAGTTGCACAGGGTGAAAGGTAATGCTTACTGTTCACAATGTACTTTATATTTTGATGGTCGACTAAGAGAAATATGAGAAATAACATAAAGCATATCAAATACCTATATGTGTGAATAATAATGATAATAATAATAATTATAATAATAATAATAATAATAATAATAATAATAATAATAACGACTGGTACAATACTAAATGTTTAAAAATGCAAATGCTTTACAATATAAGTTAACACACAAGGACACCACCCACCCACACCCACACACAAACATCCCCATATATATATATATATCCTTTTTCTAACCTCCCAGTAAATGGCGAAAACATTAGAAAACGTTATTCTTACCCAGCTTATATCTCATCTGAATTTAATTAGTCTTTTACGTCATTTGAAGTCTACATGCCGACCTTGTCACAGTACCGAAACTGCCCTTCTGACAGTGGTTAATAACGTTCTCTTTGCTTTCGATAGTGAAAAGATTTTTATTCTGATCCTACTCGACTTATCGGCCACATTTGACACAACAGGCCATGAATACATTACTTCACTGTCTACATCATGTATTCGGTATTCATGATACAGCCTTCTAGGTCGCAAATAGTGTCCGTAAAAAGGAAAACATTCTAGTCTTGTTCGTGTTTGTTTTGGCGTTCCACAAGGTATTCGGACCCGTTCTCTTCATTTTGTATACTAAGCTCAAATCAAGTGCTATAATCGTCATGAATGACATGTAACAACCAGCATACGAATGATAAAACCCAAGCTACTATGATCACCACACAAAGACCCCTTGCTATCCTTTACATCAAACAATACATTTCAGCAACAACAACATTAAACTATACACATTCGGAACGAATCCTAGGTATAACTTTTTGACAGTGGTCTCTCACTGCACCAACACGTCAAGAACACATGCAAGGCTGCATATCTGGGTCCTAAATGTATCAGCTCCATTCGCAACGTTCTTTCTGTTGATGCCACTGAAATATATTTGTGTTCCATAGACGTAATAGCCTTGACTGTTATTTTTTTCAGGCTGTTTCGTGTGAAGACCTGCTACATAAACTTTACTCCATATATATATATATATATATATATATATATATATATATATATATATATATATATATATATATATATATATATATATATATATATATATATATATATATATATATATATATATATATATATATATATGTGTGTGTGTGTGTGTGTGTGTGTGTGTGTGTGTGTGTGTTGCTTTCACTAACTTCACGCTAAGGCACACAATTTGGCACATTGCAACGCGATTAAACAAGCAACGCCATTTTGAGTCACCAAGAATTCAGTTGTCGACCCCGATAGTTACGACGGAGAAGACAACAAAAAGCTATGATCCCTACATCTTATCTCGATTCACTTGCATGTGACATTCGTAAGAGATAAATCCAGAAATCTGCTACAATACAGATTGATCCACATAAACTCCCCATTGAAGCTATTAGCGACAATCGGACGAAATGGCTTGACGTCAACTATGTAGCCGTTGCCCATTTTTTGATTTTTCAAGAATCAGTGTACACCAAAGATCATCTGAAGAACTACACATGTCTAGATGCATACAAGCGTTTCTAAGACGGCTAACTCCAAGAAATACTGCATAATGAAATCAATGGGGCTCATTTGTTGAGAGCAAAGGTACTTTTACTTCCGTTTTTTTTCTTTCTGCCTCTTTTCATAGCATAACTTCAGTGAGCTCCATTTATTACTGTAGTAGATTGTTGTGATGACAGTTTTGTTCGATTGAAAGTTTGCTGTAACCACCCCTGTTTAATAATAGTTGATTGATAGTACATACATCCATTCCACATGTACATGTATACATTCCTTACACATTATATATTGTAATTTGTAATGTTTCCTTCATTGTAAATTCCAGGTGACCCACTCACGAGAGTCAGGGACAAACCTCTAGAGCCATGGGCTATTGTTGGCACAGATGGGATTGTGGAAGCAGCACATTGCCCATACACGGCAGGACTTGGGGAATGTTGTTGTTACATTGCCGCAGTTTTGTTTGCATCGGAGACAGATGCAAGAATATGCAAGGAAGGTAAAGTTACTGATGTACCTGCATACTTGATGTTTCCCACAAAGCTTTTACACACCATATAGACGACTTCAAGACATGAACTGACAGTCTGCTGTAAGAAAGAAAACTTTCAAATAATGAATCTGTGCACATTATATTTGATAAGCAAGCAGTGTCGGACATACCATCGCCTGCAGCAAACGAGGAGAACCTTTTTTCTGGATGAACTTCATCACAATGTGCCCTATGCTGTCATTCTATCATTAAGAGGCAAGGTCTCAGAGAACTTAAGCCTAAGTCATTATTTGCAGACTTGCCAATTGACCTGAGTCGGGTATGCATGTACAATAAGGGTAATCCAGGTCCATCATACGAAGAGGTGTTAGCGAAGTGCAGTGATATAGACATATACGTTTCCAAGGAACAATAATCATATCTTGAGAGGGAGACCAGAGGCAAATCAAATAGTCTCTTCTGGCACAGATATCGTACAGGAAGAATTATGGCTTCCAATTTTTTATTTTGTTTATACCACATTAGCATTTCATAACCATCTCTAACAATATTGAAAACAATGTGTGCATCTGATGGGAATAATACGATCATCTACAGTACCGCAACAGCCTCGGGAACTAAGCATGAAATAACAACAACAAAAAGAATATTGAATATTCAAGTTGAGTTCAGAGTAAACTTGTCAACTTTAAACTTGTGAACAGTGCTTTGATTATCAATAAAAGATGTCACCAGTTTGGGACTAGTCCAGATGGCATGATTTCTTGTGAATATTGTGGGAAGGCTGTCTCGAGATTAAATGCTCCTACAGCACAAAAGACAAACCTACACTGGATGTACCGAGGTTGAACTCAATAAACAGCAGGTTAACAATCGATTGTGAACATCCATTACTACCAGATGCAAATGCAAATGTTTTTGTCAGACCGACAGTATTGTGACTTTTATGTATGGTGTCCTCATGACTACCACTATGAATGTGTTTATGGAGACGATGAACTGTCACAAACAATGTCTGCTAAAGCTTTGGGGTTTGTTTCCAAATATGTTATGCCTAAACTCATATGTAAATGATTTTCAAGGAAACAAGTCCTTACTCCAAATGCAGTTACTACTGAAGAGAACAAAGCTATCTTCACTCTGTTTGGCACAAAGTACTGCTTTTGTGGTGTACATGATGATGGAAGAAAGATGATACTGTGCGGGGAAAAAAATGGCCCAAAGGTATGGTTTCATACAAGTTATATAAGACTCAAACATGTGCCGAAAGGAAAATGGTATTGTGGCAAATGCAAATGAATGAATATATTTACCAGTGCACGCCATGTTATGCATTTTAAAGTGCTAACATTGTGTATTTATTATAATGGTAACAGTATGTGCTTTATTAAATAGGTGATGCCATATCGGATAAAACAGTGCTATGTAGATTAGAAATTGACTAATATTATAGATTATCAATTGTTGCATTATTCACAAATCAGTAAATCAATAATTGGTGGATTGGTGTCTCAGTTGTTTCTCTTAAATAAATATAAGAAACAAGTTCATGAAATATATCATCACACCATGACTTGCACCTGTATATTTCTTGTTACAGTTACTTGCTATGACTATTTTGACATTCAGCAAATTATAAACATATACGGAAAAGAGTAATGTCAATATATTACACCTTATTTGTAAATTTACATGTCATATGTGTGTGACAATAACATTCAATGTACACATAATGGTGTGCTCAATCAGCTTGCACTGTTTCACTCAAATGGAACAACTGAAGGACACAAATTTGCCAGTCAGCAAGCCACTTTAACAATCTTGTCAATAGATGAAACACTCTCTCCATGTTTCAACTTAATAAACTCAATGGGGACAATGCCCTCACAAATTTCTGAATTTTCGCAACATGAGACCAATAACACCTTCCACGTGAATGCAAACAATTTTCTCAACTTCTAGTGGATGGAACTGTGCTTTTCTTCGTGAAAATGTAGAAGTGGCTAATTCAGCTTGATAAAAGCACGCACCACATTCTATGTTGAAATCTCTGTCAACCATCAATATCTCGTCTTGCAATAGATTGTTGAGAATTCCTGATTTATCTGTTATATACTTGTTAGAGGTTCTAGATCCCCATCCATCAGAAATAAATGCAACAACACTTTGAGGAACAGTGTCTATTATATATTTCACAGCCAGGTTATGGTTATAATTGGAATATATGCACACTTTGGTCAGAGTACCGCTCGGCCTGTCTGTAAATAATTTAAAACAGTCTAGCATAACAACTTTCTCTCCAAACTCTTTTCGGAAACACATATGCATGGTTTCCCTCAAGTGTTCTCGATTTGGCCATGCCACTAGAAAGCCAAGTCTAATGTAGAGTACATCCAGAGTATTGTAAACATTTCTTTGCACAGTAGGTAGGTAAACATTAAAATGATTGGCTATGTCTTGGAAAAGATAATTCATTCGAAGTTTCACAAGACACAATATAACTTCATTTTCTTTCGACGGACACTTACTGTTCTTACTCATATGTCCCTCTATCAAAACTAGCTTTAATACACCATAATTGGGCAATCCCGTGTAAAATGATACTTGTTCAGAATTGTCAGTATAAGATAGAAGGTTAGGTAGTCCTTTAAAATCAAACTGTTCATTTACTTTCGTTTCAATGACTCTGGACTTGTTATCATTTTCTAGTCGTTTGATTGCTTCGATTGTCAAGCCAGTCTGGATGCCCATTGTATTTGATATTTCTTCATCTTGATATGCAGGTTGAAATGACACATATTCTATTACATTGTGATCATTACATGTACTGTCATTCCGGTTACCTGTATTCGCAGCAGATTTTGATATGACACTGGCATTATAGTTCCCGAATTATATGCACCTCTTTTTCAATGCTAATAGAGATGACACTGCATCTGAAATCTTTCTTTTGTGTTTCCGCTGGCTGGTCCGATTAAATCTCTTATGAGCTGCTCCTATTGCATGTGACGTCATTTCTGCGTAACCAAGATCTAGAGTTGACAGCCATTATGGACATTTTATCTCGTGCAAATAAGCTTTAACACATATAAAAGAAAAGCAACTGATATAGTATCTTTAATTCAAAAGAATTAAATACATGTATTCGGCAAGTCAAGAAAAAAGTCAACATAAATCAACAGAAAATGACCAGAACTGTCAATATGCTATCCTGATAATTTTAATCTATCATGTAATATTGTGAATCTAATAGTTTATCATAAAGAACTGGTCCCTGCTGCCTGTACTGGGATTCAAATATCTGTAAATCGCAAACTAAGAATATATTATAACTCAATTGATAAATTAATTTTAAACATACCTCCGACGGAATGTGTAGAGCAAACAAGCGCTCGTTCCCATCTCTCTCCAGTTTCAATGACCTTTCTATTGATAGCCGCCTTCCTTAAACGACGTCTTACTTCTGATCATTCTATTGCTATTTCAACTGATCAGTACAATTTTTAGGTTCTTTAAAGAACGTTACATCGTTCTGTACACATTTGCGGATAAAACACCCGACCATATAATCGGCATTATGGAAAACACATATGCGTAAACATTTTCTGCTACATCACGTGAAAACAACAGATAATGATAAATTAATTTTAAACATACCTCCGATGAAATGTGTAGAGCAAACCAGCGTTTGTTCCCATCTCTCTCCAGTTTCAATGACCTTTCTATTGATAGCCGCCTTCTTTAAACGATATATATATATATATATATATATATATATATATATATATATATATATATATATATATATATATATATATATATATATATATATATATATATATATATATTGACTGATCAGGGTGAAGAAGCAATAAAATTATAAGAAGAAAGATGCCGTTTAAGGAAGGCGGCTATCAATAGAAAAGACGCATGAATCAATAGAAAGGATGCATGCATGCATGCATACATACATACATACATACATACATGCATACATGGAGGAGCCTCGGTAATCCGGACTCCGTTTATTATAAAACCAGCCTCGATAATGACGAAACAAACCTGTACAAAAATAAGAAAATTCGAAGAATCGTATATAAAAATACAATCAGTCGGATAAGACAGATTCACCTACGCAAATTTGGAGGTGTGTAAGTGTATCAGTCTTTGGTAAAATTCTAGAGGTACGTTCAAGTTATACGTTGATCACGTAATCATGTTAGTGGATAAGCTTCAAGTAGATTGACCGATTTTGTAACCAGCGACTGAATAAACAATGTCGGTATTGCTGCTCGTCGACGAGGGTGTTAATAATCAAATGAACATAATAGGATCAAAATGTCCACACTTTCGACATAACATATGGTTAATAACTTGTGCCATTTCCTCTCTTTGTTGTGTACCAACTGAATGTAACAATCACGGTTTGTTGATGGCTGTACAAATAAAGGTGTTTGATTTAAGCTTTGGACTGGATACTGCTTGCGTTCAAATAAAATGCTACGTCGAGTATTGGCTCATAAGCAGCTGTAAACATAAATAGGTAAAGGGTACATGGAAAATGAATAACAGCATTCTAAAAGAAAAGGAATATATTGAAGAAATCCAAGTAGTGATAAGAAATTTTACTAGCAAGGGAAATAAGGATATTATAAAGGAATGGTACACTGTACAATTTTTTTTTTAAAAAGAAAGCCATTAGCTTCTCATCCATAAGGAGAGAGTATCAAAACAAAATGGAGAAGGAAGCTATAAAAAGACGACTAGAGAAAAAACATAACCGGAAGTGACGTACAAAAATTAAAAGATAGACAAAATCTAATACTAGAAGAAGAAAAACAAGACAAAGAAATAAGAGCGGGAAAATTTAGAAAAATATATAAAAAGGCAGAGGGTCTATATAAAAGGGAAGAGCTTAGTAGAGGTGGGGGGGATTTATATAAGCATTCAGAAATGGGGGTAAAGTAATATCAGGAAAAACAGAAATACTATATCATTTTAGAAATTTCTATAGTAAATTATACAAACCACAAGAAAATGAACCGGAAGTCATAGATGATTACTTAGACGAAATAACATGTGAGAAGATATCACCAGAACATAAACTCCTATGTGATGACTTCATATCCACACAAGAAATTAAAAAGACTATAAATCAGTTAGCTAAAAAGAAATCCCCAGGTGGACATGGACCCACTGCGGAATTCTACCAAAATTTCCAAAGTGAGTTGTTGCCTATTCTCGACTGGTTATATAATAATAGACTTTTACGAAATGATACAATGACTGAATCGATGAGGGAGAGAATTATTACTTTAATAATATACAAATCGAAGGGAGAGACGGAAGACTTAACAAATTGGAGGCCGATCTCTCTCCATAATATAGATTATAAAATTTTAAGTAAAATACTAGCTAATATAGTTAAAAATGGAAAGGGTAAAATAATTAATTATGATCAGACCTGCGGGGCAAAAAGACGCGACATACAAAATAATGTTTTAAGCATAAGGACCATTATTGACTACCTACAAGAGACAAGCCAAAAAGGTGATATGGTACATTTTGACCAAGAAAAAGTTTTCGACAGACTGGAACTAAACTATGTACAAAAAGTACTAGAAAAATTTGGTTTTGGAAATAATTTCCACAATTGGACTAAAATCATGTACAAAGAAATCACTGCAAAAGTGCAGGTAAATGGTGCTGCCACTGAGAAATTTGACATTAAAAGATCGGTGAGGCAAGGATGCGCACTATTAATGCTATCATACGTAATAGCAATTGAAATTCTAAGTATTAAAATAAGACTTTAAAAAAAAATATAGAAGGTAGTCCAAATCCCAAATATAAGGGAAGAAATAAAAAATGCTCCAACATGCTGATGATTGTAATAACTTTATAAGAGACCCAAACTCCTTTAAACATCTTGAAAAGGAATTTGAACATTTTGGAAGAGCATCAGGGTCTAGAATTAACCATAACAAAACTGAAATACTAAAAATAGGTAACTGGCGGGGGAATCACCCCTGAATACCCCACATCTAATCAAAGACAGAGTTAAAGCATTAGGAATTTTCTTTGGGAAAGGAGAGGAACAAGAAAACTACAAAATTATGCAAAAGAAAATAGAAAACAATGTGAATATCAGGGCACTTACGCCACTCTGCCTAACGGAGCGGGCCCAAGTGGCCAAAACATGTATATATATGCCAATATCAACTATGTCTTAAAATCTATAGATATAGAAAATTACAAAATACATAGAATATATAATGAAATTATAAAACCGATATGGGGTTATAAGACCCGCTATGTCAATAAAGAAACTCTCTATAGAGCAAAGAACAAGGGAGGATTAGCCTTCCCAAGCCCAATATTACTAAAATGTGCAAACATTTTAAATAGGTTTAAAAATATAAGCTCTGAACCGAAATAGCCCTGGGAATGGCTATACATCTGCTGGTTTGGGTTTACTATGAGAAATGGGGGGGGGGGGAGGAATATTTATAAAAACAATAAACTTATGAAAAAGCTGGAAGTCCCAAGAAAGTTCAAATATATAAAAGATTCGTTAGTTAAATACAGGGATGCACAGGAATTATTGGGAAAAGATGGAAAACTGACGTACAAATGGGTAAGGGAACAAATTACAAAAGGAATCAGATGCAAGGTGGAACAAAAAAATATAGACATAATTTGGGACAGAGGATGGGGGCACTGGGCTAAACTAGGCTTCCTAAAAATTCAAAGCCTCTGCTTCAAATACATGCATAATGCGTGGTTGACAGGAGAGGTGGCAGTGCGACGGCATATGATCAGAGAGTATCGCCTAAATGTCCACTGTGTGAAAAAGCACCCGTTAGTAAGGTACATACAATGGTGCAATGTGAAAAGACACAAAAAGACAGAGTAGGAGTTTTGATGGAAATTTTAAAAGAAAGAGAGGTACCGGAGGAGCAATATATTATATCTGGATGGAAATTTCGATAAGAAAACGTTATATAAATTAACAGATTATATAACAGCCACCGTGATGGCCTGTGGGCAGGTTATCACAATAGGACGATGGCCTGCCCTCATAGTTATTAACCAGGGTGAAGAGGCGGGGATGGGGTTTCGGTTTACCGCCCGCGTAAGGGCGTGTACCGCGAAATGCGGGCTGTAGCCCCGGCCTCATCTCTCACCTCAGATTTTTTTCTTCTGGCCTTTATCTGCCAAAAGAATCAAATGATAGGCCTCCAGTGCATCATTACTACTATGCCATTAGTAAACAAATATACAAACTGGAATTTTTGCCACTCCTTTCAAAATTAGGCTATTAATTAAATGAATTTAAATACTTAAATGTAAAGTGCTGGGGGTTGAACTAGAACGAGGGGAGGGAATGGAGGAGATGCTTCGGCTTGCTACCCACTAGGGGTGTGCCACCACCAGAGCGCGAGCTGGAGCCCTCACCTCATCCCTCAACTCGGACATACGTTTCCAACTCCCCTTGAACATAACTAAAATGTCTTTAACATTTTAAGAATATTAGTATAAAAAATTCTTCACTCAAACCAACACTCTTAAAATATAAAGGGTAACTAAATAACATAGGACTAACAAAATTGAAAATAAAAGGTTTAAAGTATTAGGAGGGAAACAGGGGACATAAAAGGAGGGAACAGGGGACATAAAAGGAGGGAAACAGGGGACATAAAGTACGATGCATATACGTTGCAGGGCTATGTCAAAAACCCACATGAAATAATTAAACAATACAATAAAATCACGGGGACTAATAAGTTACCCTCTGTTAACCAACTTACGAGTCTCTAAACCATTTTGGAGCTTCTTTTAGATTATAAATTAAATAATAGAGAGGAGGCCTAACTCGAATCGGGAGAAACACAAATAAATAAAGAACGTGCGGACCCCGACTCGAATACAGCCTGCCTCATTCTGGAAATATATTTTAATGCCAGAAACGCCACACCATAGCCACTCACATAAAACACTAAGGTTTATTTTAATTTCAACTTGTATTACACCGTTCCTCTCGCCAAAATTATAAATTGCAAATAATTTCAAAAATATTTTAATTTGAACCTGGACAACAAATGATTTTTAAAAGTCCATATAAAACTAAATATTAAGACAACTGGTAAAAATTGGACAAATAGTTTAGCCGTCCCTACATACAGACTATATAGCATACACACACTATAGCATTGATACACATATCATAAACGGGACATAGGAGATCTTTTGTAAAGATCACCAAAAATTAAGGATAGGAAATCTGAAAATGGGGATCAGACCCATGTTTCAGACTACTAACCTTTAGAAAACACCAGGACTCAATAAATACCCCGTCAAAATTTAGTTATAAACTAAGAATTTAATCAAAATTCTTTTCTAAAATTTAAACAAGCACACACATCTTGGGGGATACAAAAATACATGAAAACACTTTATTTTATTTGTTTGGTTAAGTGGGTGGATCTGTCTAGTGTCCCAAAATAAAGGAAAAGAAAACAAATAAACAATTATAAAATAAAACGTATACAAATGACTGCATTTTATTAACTTATTATAGGGCATTCAACAGCAAATTATCAGTTTCTATTCGTTGTACTTTTTACATTTTTTTGTACTATGGCAACACCTTCAAGCAAACCTAGAGGAATAGAGAAACCGGCCAGCATAAAAGAGATTTTCCAGTAATTGTTTGAACTTATATTTATGTACAAGTGCGTGTTACAATAAAGTGAAATAAACAATATATGTAATCTTTAATTTATATCAACCAAGATTGAATATACATATACAACTAGCAAATTCATGCACATATATACGATATGATGAAATTCTAAAATGATGCAATTATCCGTAAAACTCATTAATCCGCATATATTGATATTTAAGTTTGTAAAGCAACATTATAGCTCTCAGGAGATTAGGCCTCTATGTTTACAATTTTGAATTGTTTAAAGCTCTTTCAGAAAACGAATAACATAAAAAATAAAAGTATTCATTTGTCGATATTCAAAAACAAAATATATGCTTAACTATTTCAGGAAAGTAGCAGATTTACATATTATTTTCAATGATGATGGTGGCATCAAGGCAAATAGCACCAAGGTAAATAGCACTAACTATATCAATAATATAAACTAAATGACCCTTTCAAAACTATTATTATGAAAATAATACACATATAGAGATACATAACAACTATGAAAAGGAGAAGTTTCGCTGCAGACAATAACTATTTACAGGACTAGGTTAATCTGGGATTAACTCCTACAATTATTACGGATGTAGAATAGAACAGATTTCCGAAAGGTTCTTAGACAATCTTGGACATTGTAAGAAGACACGGACGAGGACAAAAAGATGACAAGGTGGGTAAACTGTGCAGAGAAGAATGCCAATGTAATTGTACAGTCAATACTTCAAACAATATATCAGGCGTGTAGCATGATGCCCCAGTGCTAGACATCACTATAAACTGCCACACTGAAGACATCGTAGCGATATGATTGAAAAAACTGTTAAAGCTACGTTAAAAATCCAAAATCACGCACACACGCACACACAGACACACACATAAATGAAGCATACAGGGAGATAACTGACTAAACCTTCACTGAAAGCGTTTTGGAAAAAGGGATGAGAAACAAATCAATTCAACATATGATTTTTTTGTCTACGATAAGGTTGCTAAAAGGCCTAAGTCATGTTCCAATGTAATTTACACAATGATGTAATTAATTAGCAAATTTCTTCCAATCGAAAAGTTTACTGAATGAAATTGAAGATGATTGCAAGACATCAGATAGTATCAAATTCCAAGACATCGAATGGTTTCAGTTCAAAAGACATCAAATGGTATCAGATACATCACTGGAAAGCATGACAATGATTCGGCCATTCTTATCTCTAAAAAGCCTGATTAGTAGTACACAGCGTGTGGAATGCCAAGGGCATACCTCGCAGAATGTGTGCCGAGTTCATCAAGACACGCAACGTAAATCACATTTTTAACAGGCAGATAAATAGTAGATATTTTACTTACGGATAAATGTTGAGAGAAACATAAAACATATTAATGCGCCTGTTTACAACGCAGTTCTGAAATTTGCTTACGAAGAACACACACACACACATATATATATATATATATATATATATATATATATATATATATATATATATATATATATATATATATATATATATATATATATATATATATATATATATATATATATATATATATAAAGAACATAGCTGATAGAGAAATTGCAAAACAAATTTATTAGTCTTCACATAATTCAGAATCGATGTTCTTGCTAATTTTGATGAATGCTTTAACAATTTTGGGGTAATACATAGCATATCAGAAGCCTCATCCAAGTGGACTGTCCAACAACGCAAAGTATTTCATTTATTGTCATAAAATATCTTAGCTTTCATTTGTAGACCATTGTTGACTAAAACAAAAAACACCATCAGCACACTTTACCATGCATCTATTAAATTCTGCTCTTAGTGTAGCCTTCAGTATGCTCGTCAAAAGGCTAGTAAGGTTACAATTGACCTACCATCAGGCATGGACACTGAAGAAATTGATAAACAAGTAAATCTGGTTTATTTTAGCTAGAATACAAATGAATACCTAATATCACATGAAATTTAACCTGATACAATTTGTTATTCAGAAAAGAGCGGAGCATCCTCTCAACACGATAAAGAACTGAATCTTTTACTGGCGTAGCAAATGAATACTACGGTACCAATCGATATTTATGTTACAGTTTTAAAAGCAATACAAAGAAAGACGTTACAATCATAAATACAATAGTTCAATTAAAAACAACAAAGAATGTCAAATGCCAAGAGCATACTTTGTCACCAGATGCCTGGTGTTCCAAGTGAACAACGCCAGTTGTGTGCCGAAGACACATCAACATGGAATGTTCGGCAAGACAAAGCACACCATTGTCAGAGTACAAAACCCGTTTAGGTAGATTGGATATTGGGGAATAGTTTCTTCTTTGGCTTTTGCTGGTGTTAATACAACACTAGTAGGTATTGTTTAGGTATTGTCGCAAAAGTTAATAATAAAATTCCGGTTTACAATAAAGTATTACAAGTTATGGAGTTGTTACAAGTTACATGTCTGTTATTGCTGAATTAAAAAGCACTGATGACTTCATATCCAAGGCAACGGTAATAATGAAATCAGCTACGAATATAATAGATACAAGGAAAAAAATCTTCGCGATAAGGAATTAAAAAACAAAATCAAAAACCCTATAAATGATGGACACATAACATCCATTAAATATAAGCATAAAGAAATTAATACAAACTTTTGTAAAGACGGAAATAAATTAAATATATAAAATATGCTAGTTAACTTACAGAAAAAAAAGATAAAATTTCATTCAAATGTGGCTGTGTACATTTTTCTTTCACAAACGGTTATGACTACAAGCATGCACTTTATTAACACAAAATGTGTTTAATAACTTGAAAGCTACCTTACAATAGACAAAAAGAACTTCTGAAGGACTCCATGAGACAGAAAACTATTCTGTCAAGCCACCTGATGAACGAAATGGTAAACTATTCAAAGCATTAATGAGAATAAGGAAATGGATTTATGTTTTTAATTTTTTGGTTTACAAGCTTTTGATGAACTTCGAACAAAATCTTTTGTTACATACCTAACAAGAATGAAGCAAGGATTATATTTTTTAATGGATTTTACAGCGTTGAGATGTACAGTAATAAGGTCAGTGAATGAATGAATACAAAGGTTGACAACGAATGTTTAAGACATAAATCAAAAGTCACAGTCACTCTGATCACAACTTGCACCGTGTGTATTACAAACTACACTACTAAAAGGCCAGTATTTAAACACCATGGATTTATTCACACATCTACAATTTATGTTCTTTTAAACCCCAAAATCTATACCCTTATCTTGACCAAAATAAATAACAACAAAAAATAGATCAGATTACAATTATTCGTGTTTACCTGATTCTTTGCCCGTTAAGATATGTTTCTTACAATGTCAATGATAATTGCTAGCAACGAGATAAGAGTATAACACGCATGTTGAATATCGACGTGAATGTTGAATATAGGAATGGAAAGTATGTTTTCCATGAAAAGTTAAAGAATGAACATTGGTAACTTTACTTAAAAGAAATGAAAACACTGATAAAATGCTATATGAAAGTCTTCATAATAAATATTCTTCAACTTCTAGTTTGTAGTGATCGGTTAAATCCTTTGACCATTCAATTTTGGTTATATCTGTTTTTTCTTTCCTCAGCATACATCTAAAAGACATCTAGTAATTCTTGTTCGATATATATATATCGAAGATACATCTGTTACTGTTAAAATATAATTATATCCAGTATTTGTTTTTATGTGATTTCAAATCATCAAGATATGGTCGACACGTATTATTACTGTATGTAATTCAAACATTTCTAGATGGATACATTTATTTTATATGTTTATGCTGTATATATATGGCATTAGTAATACTCCCACAATTCTAGCCATATTTTTTTATGTTGTTTGTTTACTTTAAATCTGAATTCACAAGGAGACAACAATCCACACTTTCTAACTTTTATAAGGTTTGGGGAAATGGTTGGGCGTACACGTTCTTGGTGGTCGAAGAAGGTTAAATTCGCGTGTGGAATTCAAGTGATTGAGCGACATAATGGTTGATGTGACACCAGAAACTAAGCGAAAACACGCTGAATTCGCTGTAAGAAAGACCTATGAACCTGTTCCTTAAGAATTGTCAGATGCACTTACAATGCTTAAAATTTTTCTCCCCATGGATAAACAGACCAAAGATAGCATATCGTCATTTGCAAATATTTATAGCAAAATGATAAAGCTGCAGGTTAAAATGTTATATATTTGTGTAAAGCCTTAAACCGATGTTGGTTATTATTATTATTATTACTGTTATTATTTTTATTATTATTATTATATATATATATATATATATATATATATATATATATATATATATATATATATATATATATATATATATATGTATATGTATATGTATATGTATATATATATATATATATATATATATATATATATATATATATATATATATATATATATATATATATATATATATATATATATATATATGTATGTATGTATGTATGTATGTATGTATGTATGTATGTATGTATGTATGTTTCAAATCCATACATAAATCTTCCTTGAGTTCGGAAGTTGATTGGTTGTTTACATTTATTTGTTTTGAACGTTATATGACGTATTTACTCTAAGAGTGTCATACATTATTTCCTTGACATGAATTTGGAGATTATCGTTCAAATTTACTCGTTTGTATATAATAGGAATCATGCATTCTAGGCATTCATATTACAATGCCAGGAAATGTTATGTCAATGAATTGCTAGTTAGCATATAAGGTAGCTTTGACAACATGTGAATTCCACGAACTCATTTATGTAATTAAGTTGAGAATTCTTTTAACCGAGAAATCTATGTCTGCTGACCGACATTTAGTACAGTTAGTGATTTATAGCCCACATTAGGGAGTAGTAGGGTTTAATGTGTCCAGGTTATGTTAGTTCACTTAGGGATACCAAGTAGTCGCTTGGGAGAGACATTCCCTTTTTTGTAATAGGGTTGTGTTTATCAGCAGTCAATCTGCAAACGGACCCATATTAGCCTTAGTTTCTGTTAAATTACGATAAAACGAGATCTAACGTAGCAAAAGCGTGAATTATTGTTAAATACCAGAAGTACAAATCATGACAAACAGACAGACAGACAGATAGAAAGACATACACAGGATAGAGACAGAGACAGAGACACTGAGAGAGAGACAGACATACGGGAGAAACAGACAGAGAGATAGAGAGGTACGCAGAGACAGAAGCGGTAAAGGAATACGTTGACTCTGACCTGACGTCAACCTTGAATTTTGAAGGATCAGAAGCAACCAAGTTATGCAGGCATGCTTAGTAAATGAGTTTGATTATTCACTCGATTTCATGATGAAATTTGTTTCTCTCGATATAACAGAACGGCTCATTGCATTTCTTTAATTTTGGCAATTTTATTTCTAAGAGAAAGCGTATCATTCAAATTCCATGTTCAATTTCACTTACTTTATGTAATTGATTAAATTCGGATACGTAACATACGGGTGTCTCGTATTGTTCTATTCTATATCTCTGCTCTGATCTCTGTTTTTTCTTTCATTAATTTCGTATTTTATTATTTGCTCGATCCGGGCAATAACACCGTGGTCGATCATCTCCTAGATAACGGTAACCAAATCACCACCACAACATAAAAATAACAAATAGACAAAGTTGGATAACGTTGCAGATGCCTCTGTCTTCATGATAGCAACATCATACACAATAAATAAAATGATGGAGAAAAAATGAATTACGTCACTGGTAGAATGCAACATGAATTTTAGTACATTGCGTACTTGTTTGCAAGACACAGAACATTGCACATACTGAGACACTATTTTCATAAGCATAAAAACATTAAATTGATTAGATATACTTTACCTAAGGCATGCATTTATGTAGTAGCAATCCGTGTGCAATCAAATAAAATATTGTAAAATTGGACATAGCGACAAATGCAGTAATTGAAGTATTTCCTCAAGGGAACATTTGGACGGTAGTCCTGTTGTATAGTGTTCTCATGTTTGCAACAGTACAATGTCGAAAAATACTGTCCAATGATGCGAAGCAAATTATTTTTTTCATATCGAATATTCAATAACACAAATCTGCAAAACTGCAGAAATGGAATAGTTAAACTAATTGAGAAAGAGATTAACAAGTTATACAGAATTATATTTTGCATCTGCAACTAGTTCCAGTATCGACTTCCAAATAGCTGAACAGGTCGTGATTAATTGTATGCCTGTTTGACACATTTACATTTGTGATTAATATATTAATTTTGTAACGATTAGGCGTGGACCTCAACAGTTCTTATAAGCTTTCTAGTGCTTGATAATTAACGGGATTTTATTACGAAAAGCAAACTTAAAGTTTTCAATGAGATAGGTTATACTTAGTGGTTACAAAAATACGTTGGTAACCGTCTAAAATTCGCTTATGTGTTGAGTCCAACCGCAAACCGTACAGAGCCAATGCTGCAGTCGCGTAATGTGCCGGAAGCTCTGATCATATGCAGTCTGTTGGAATAATTAGCACAACAAACATCACAGAAGCTGATCTACCAGCGCATTATGCGAGGCACATTAAGATTTGTGTTGCTTGCAGTTTGATTTGACTTATATGCGGAAAAATGACCTTTTCCTAGGTTATATCTATTTTGGACGATTCGAGTAGACAATGCAAAGCATTTGAGGTGGCAAACAGTATCTCGTAATTTCCGCAGGGAGAAACAACAGTTGTGTAAAGCGGCCGCTCCAGTGGCCTAGTGGTTAGAGCGTCCGCCTCGGATGTGGGAGGTCGTGGGTTCGATCATCGGCCGAGTCATACCAAAGACAAAAAAAAATATGGTACTAACAGCTGCCTCGCTTGGCGCTCAGCATTAAGAGGTTAGTGTTAGGACTGGTCGGCCTGGTGTCAGGACAATGTGACTGGGTGGGACATCATGCTACATGTCTGCGACATGATGCCCCAGTGCTAGACATCACTATAAACTGCCACACTGCAGACATCGTAGCGATATGACTGAAATTTTTTAAAGCTACGTTGAAACTCTAAATCACACACAGATACTACTAGGAGATGTACGAAGGATGCCACAGTAAATATGGAAAATTGCCAACAATATCAAATGTAATAAATGTGTATTCTAGTCGTCATATTTTAAACATTTCGATCACAACATACTGTATGATTTCACACAATCAAGTAATGCAGCCATGATTGAGACATGAAAATCTTAGTAGATACTGATCGGTCCCTTCAAGAAAACTGCAAAGTAGATGCCGGACTGTCGCCTGACAACTGTGCAGACAGCATGGTTGCTGTATATAGACAACTGTGACATCGACTGACAAATAACTCACAACGGAACAAGATAGGAGGCAAAATCTAGTTTTTAGTTATCCAAAGTTTTAAAATTTACGGCTAAGACTGGGTCGCGTTAATTTTCCCACTCTCATTCAAAGAAGCAGCCTACACAAAAATAGATCACATTACAATCTATCTTGACCTAATAAATTTATTTTCATTTATTTTCATAGTTCTGATGGAAAGTTATATATATATATATATATATATATATATATATATATATATATATATATATATATATATATATATATATATATATATATATATATATATATATATATATATATATATATATATATATATATATATACAGAGAAAGACAGACAGACACAGAGAGACGCAATGAGAGACAGATATAAAGATACAGAGAGACAAAGATCACTTAGTTGTCAAACATTGTGTGACTGCATAAATCACATTCTACTCATCGAATATCTCGGTAACTGTCATCACTAGCCTAATAATGGACGCAGGCACTAAACTCCTAGCAGATTTAAACATAAATTAGATGCTGGATGCTTGATTTCTAACGGTATTGCCATTACAGTATTTGAGATAGCATGCTGAGGAAATGGAAACTGTGCTCCTTTCCCAAGGATCACTGATAGACAGCCGACCTGGGAGTGGGTGGGTGTTAATCCCAAGCAAAATGATGATTGAGAATGTAACGGACTGCAAAGACCGAATTGTGGTGAAATGATTTTTTTCTTTTCTTTTAGAATTCTGCCTGTGACTAAAGAGTGCAGTATCAGCTCTGGAAAAGAGCATTGTGTAACTATTATTAAAGATTTAGTAAAGATAATCACATTTTCAAGCAACAGCAGTCATCAACAACCACGAATCTCCCTTTTCCGGTATTCTGTTTTATGAAAGGCGATATGATATGGAATATACAGCCTTCAATACTGAGGCCATTTCCGAAACCCTTATTCGAATATTGTCCAACACGAAGGAAGCATGTTTGGGAAGTAAGAGCAATACGTTGTCATATTCTACGGATGTGGCTACTTATGTTTAACATACTGCATAGATCCTTGTTACGCATATTTGATTTAATTTATATTTGATTTAATTTGTGTTTGATTTGATGTTGATTTGATTTGATTGTTTGCGGGTTTTGGAATCTTTTTATATTCTTTACATGTCAATGTAATGCAAGTTTGTTGACTAGGAATTTGATATTTTCCAGAAAATTCAGTTTGACCTGAATTTTTCCTTAGACACCTAATAATAGAAAAAAAAAACTGTTTCTATTTTTGACTTAGTTCCTAGACTTGATTGAGGGTCAAGTAAACAATTTTTCTCGGAGTAAAATGATTGGTTATTATCAAGGACATACAAGGGCTACGTGATTTTTATATGTAAACATGATCACGTGACCCCCTATTTGGCAATTAGGCATTTCCAAAATTGCGTAATACTTAGTATTAATAATGATGTTGAGAGAGAGAGAGAGAGAGAGAGAGAGAGAGAGAGAGAGAGAGAGAGAGAGAGAGAGAGAGAGAGTGTGTTCTGGGGCTTTTAAACACTTGATGTCAAGTTGTTTTCTTATGTTGTGATCAGCATTGAAGTTTTTAGTCTTTTAGTTTCATTTTAATTTTTCGGATTCTAAAAGATTTTTTCGTTTCTCTGGAAATATTTTGTGCTCATACAGAATTCTTGAACAAAGACTTTTCTTAAAACCTTTGTTTGGATTTCCAAACACTGAGGAATAATAATTATGTTTCTACAAGGAACTGTATACTTCATCACAGTACAGGTTACAGCATACGTCATCGCCTTCCATCTTGGATTCTTCGTCGGGACTAGAAATTGGAATCATTAGAACACTTCAATATTAGGACTTCAAAATTTTTATTCGTGGATTATTCTTGGATTAATTTTGGATTTGTTTCTGGAAACCGTAAGTTATATATTTTCAATTTTACAGAATTGTTCCAGAGAAATAAATTATTTGTTATATTTTTCAAGGCTTGTTGTTTTCACTCTTTCTTGTATGACTATTTATTCGAGCCTAAACACGTAACATAATATCCTAATCTGCCAAGACGATAAGCTCTCTAGAGTTGGACCCTCCTTCAAAGGTCGTACACCCTCCACTGACTGACCTCAAGAATCTGAGATTTAAATCTGAAATTTATTGCAGCACGAGTAAATAAATAACCTGATGATTTGTCATGAAAATTTACAGGATAAGCATGTAAGTTACCAGGTGACACATCGACAACTAGTGACTTCACTATGAATCTATCTACATGATACATACATACATACATACATACATACATACATACATACACACACACACACACACACACACATATACATACATACATGCATACATACATACATACATACATACATACATACATACAGTCAGTCAGTCAGTCATACATATACACCCACATACATACATACATACATACATACATACATACATATATACATACATGCATACATATATACATACATGTATGCATGCATGCATACATACATACATACATACATACATACATACATACATATATACATACATGCATACATATATACATACATGTATGCATGCATACATACATACATACATACAAACAAACATACATACATACATGCATACATATATACATGCATACATACATACATACATACAAACAAAACTAACTTAAACAACATCAATTCTATTACTGTTGAAATAAATAAATCTTATATGAATTTTAACATAAAATCTTCAAAGTTCAAAATTCATGTTTATGTATTTGTTGACCACATTTGTTTTGCTAGTGGCAAAAATACATTTTTTCATGATATTCTAATTCTATGGGGTTATGTTGAGTCCGTGTTCTGTTATGCATTCAACATTTGCCAATCGTCTGAGCATAACCTTCACTGTAAATTGTTAAAGCAGCTTCTAACTGTTAAATATGTCTTGCATATTGTTAGAAGTAACAAGATACAATAGATACAGTTTTAAAATACATAGAAAGTTCGATAACATCCTTAACTCTTTGAATCCCCAGGGGTATGAATTGATTCCTTCCAACAAAGCATTTGGTTCAGATTATTTTAGGACTAAGAACTATACTTGTTTACGTTGCTTTAGTGTTAAGAATTAAAAACAGTGTTTTCTGACTTTGCCTCATTGTATACCGTTTACGACAATATCACCACTTTTAACGTTGCTTTAGTTTTATGACTCAAAACTGTGTTTCCTTGCTTTGAATACTTGCATAACCGTTTGCAACAGAACCACGTTTACGTAGCTTTAGTTTTGGGGGCGCTCACCAGTTATTATGTACTTTTGAGAGAGTGACTTATGTAAGGTGAAGTTGTTTGCCTTTAAAACATGCACAGTGGAGAGAATGTTGGTATACCTCTATGCTACATTAATGTAATGTTGATGATATTATTTTTTTGATATTGTACTTTTGGAAACTGTACATGATCTAAGCACACTGCTAACTAAAATGACTGCTCCCTTGTGCCCAAAAAATCAGCCTGAATTAGTCTAAAGTACACTATGCATACCAGCTATTAAAATAGGGAAAATGAATTTTGCCAGACTAAACGATACCAGCTTCCGAAAGTGCAATAAAGGAATTACCAAATATATAAAATGTAAAAAGAGTTATTTGCTCTTTTTTATACAATTCACATCTGAAGTTCAGAAAGTGAAAATGACCAAGTGGAGCTAGCACTTTTTTGAAAGGTGCACATCTGGAGTAAGGCCAAGCTGTATACTCTATAACCCATATTACACCCGTCAATCATACACAAAAATAAAGGGAATTAAAGGTTCTTTGAATTATACCTAAGATATACATGGTCTTTCTAAATAGCTATTATAACTAGTGAAGAAAGTCGTGGAAATTATTTTTCTTTAAAATTCTAACCCTATGCAAAATGCGAAACTGTAGAGCGCTACCTTTATGAATAAATAAAAAAGATATTTTCTGTCTTTGACTAAATGCATACCTGTTTACGACAACGGAACCACTTTACTTTGCTCGCAATAGGTCAATATTGTTATATTCATTCATTTCTGCAAATGTGTCATTGAGTTTGCTATATGAGTGTGCAATACGCTTTCACATCGCTACATGTTTATTTGTATGATCGTAATTTTTCTTTTCATCACGTGACTACTGTCTAACATCACATGACGTCAAAAAAACCGTTTTGATTAGAACATGGACACTTTGGTTTGCATGCGCGACGTCGTCATTTTCATCATGTCACCACTCTGCTATTATTGTATCGTCCTAATTTACATGTTTTATTTATTTATTAGCATGTCTTGTTTATAACACTATAAAAACTACATTAAGAAATGCACAGTGTATCTCACTAACTTTTTCAACATTGATTATTTTTTTAAAAAATTCTGCGGTGTTTCCTCTCGGAAAACTATATTGCAATATTTCATTTAGAAATCCAGCCTTCTAGACAACTGTGCTGTCATTCTGGATTGTAATCTGTAACTGTTAGTATAGGATGAGATACAAAGCGACTCAGTATGGTTGTATTTGAACTGTGGTTTAATTATATATATATATATATATATATATATATATATATATATATATATATATATATATATATATATATATATATATATATATATATATATTTATATATATATATATATATATATATATATATATATATATATATATATATATATGAGGGAACTGAAGAATTAAAAAAACAATACAGAAAGGGCAGAGCAGTACAAGGAAATCAACCGGGAAGTGAAGAAAAACATGAATAAAGCAAGAAAGAACAGGATAAAAGAATAGTCCAAAGACATTGAGGGAAACTTGAAATGGAACGACAGCGGGAAGTCATACCAACTGGTCCAAGTTCTAACAAGCACAAAACAATGGCGGGTTACCTCCTTACAGGACAAAGCCAGAAACTGCCTCACAGAAGAAAAAGATATTCTGAAAAGATGGACAGAGTACTGCACAGAACTTGACAACCACCGAGCCACAATAGATCGAGAGGTACTGAACGTCCATCCAGCAACTATAAACGACAACCACTCAGTCCTACGTGAACATGTAAAAGCCGCAGTGAGATCGCTGAAAAAGAGGAACTAAACAGGAGTGAACAACATTCCAGCAGAACTGATCCAAGCTGGGGGAAAAGCAATGATTAGCGCACTCACAAACATCTGCAACAAGATCTGGTAAACATGAGCATGGGCATCGCCGTGGACCAAATCATCTATCATCACCCTCCCCCAAAAAGGCAACTTGCGACCGTGTCAAAACCACCGTTCATTCAGTCTTATAAGCCATCCAAGCAAAGTCATGTTGAGGGTACAGCTGAACAAACTAAAGCTACAGGCTGAGAAGATCATTGCTGAGGAGCAGGCCGGTTTCAGAGCAGGGCGCAGCACAACATAGCAGATATTCAAGCTCAAGATATTGTGTGAGAAGTAACTCCAACACTAGCAAGATCTGTACCACGTCTTCCTGGATTTCAAGAAGGCATTTGACAGGGAAGGGCATGCAGCCTTGTGGGTGACCATGAGACTACAACATCAATGCCAATCTCATCACAGTAATAGAGCACCTTTATCACAAGGCCACAATTGCAGTATACTTCAACGGCAGCATAGGAGACTGGTTCAGAACGACAGTCGGAGTCAGACAAGGCTGTCTGCTCTCCCACACTATTCAACATCTTTCTGGAGAGAATCATGGCTGACGCGCTTGAAAAGCATGAAGGGACAGTCAGCATCGGAGGCAGAACAGTCAACAGCTTACGTTTTTGCAGACAACATGGATGGACTAGCAGAAAATTTGCAAGAATTAGCCAGCTTAGTAGAGAGCCTCGACCAAACCTCTGCAGCCGACTGCATGGAAATCAGTGCAGAGAAGACCACAATGATGACATACAACACCAAGGGCACCAGCACTGACATCAGGGTCCAAGGTACAATGCTAGCAACAATACATAGCTTCATGTATTTGGGGGCAATTTTAACAGATGAAGGATCGAAGCCTGAAGTACTCCCCAGGATTGCACAGACAACAGAAGCGCTGACAAAACTGAAGCCCATCTGGAACGACAAGAACATCGCAGCTCAAAGGTCAGACTAATGCACTCACTGGTGATCTCCATAATTCTCTATGCCTGCGAAACATAGACCATAATATCTGACTTTGAGAAAAGGATACAGACCACAGAGATGGGATGTTTTCGAAAGATCCTCTGCCTCAAATACAAAGACCGTGTCACCATGAATCAAAGTATCAGACAAGCCATTGGGCCTCACGAAGACCCCCTGATCACAATGACAAAACGTAAACTGCAGTGGTATGGGCATGTCTCAAGATCATCAGGACTTGCCAAGACAATCCTGCAAAGCACTGAACAAGGAAATAGAAAGAGAGGCAGGCGAAGAAAGAGGTGGGAAGATAACATTTGAGAGTGGACAAACTTGACATTGAGCGACTCACTGAGAAAGACGGAAAATGGAGAGGAATGGAGGAAGCTGGTTGTTCGGTCTTGTGTGTGTGTGTGTGTGTGTGTATGTATGTGTGTGTTTGATTTGGATTTTTAATGTAGCTTTAAAAAATTTTCAGTCATATCGCTACGATGTCTGCAGTGTGACAGTTGATAGTGATGTCTAGCATTGGGGCGTCATGCCGCAGATATGTTGCACAATGTCTCACCCAGTCACATTATCCATACACCAGGCTAACCAGTCCTAACACTAACTTCTTAATGCTGAGCACCAAGCGAGGCAGCTGTTAGTACCATTTTAAAAGTATTTGGTATGACTCGGCCGAGGATAGAACCCACGACCTCCCACATCCGAGGACTCTTTAGCCACTAGGCCACCGGAGCTACATATATATATATATATATATATATATATATATATATATATATATATATATATATATATATATATATATATATATATATATGATACAATGAAAGTGTTGCAAAGAGTGATGTAGGATTTATATCACGGATTACCTCATTTCTTTGGATAATCATTTATTTAGATGGATTTAGCAGGAAAGCTAAATATAGCGTATCATATACATTGCAGATTCACTTCACTCGATTACATATAAATAGCAATGTACATCATCTGGATTGCCTACATAAAGCAATGTACATTATCTGCATTGCCTACAGAGAAGCAATATACATCATATGGATTGCCTACATAAAGCAATGTACATCATCTTGATTGCCTACAGAAAGCAAGGTACATTATCTGGATTGCCTACACAAAGCAAAATACATCATATGGATTGCCTACATAAAGCAATGTAAAGCATCTGGATTGCCTACATAAAGCAATGGACATCATCTGGATAGCCTACACAAACAACGTACATCATCTGGATTGGCTACACAGGCAGTGTCAAAACTGTGAAAGAACTGAATTCATTCTTAAGTAGACTACAGTACTATTACAATACTTTACAAATTATCCGCAATGCGTCAAAAAGACGTAATCATTTCAACAAAGGCTACACAAATAAAAGGGCATTGGACATGCACGAGGCTAATGGAGCTCGTGCAAACTGCAGATTCCAAACGCAGAGCATATCTGGAATATCTTGGACTGGTTACACAGAAGGTTTAATTTTGCATCTATATGCAAAATTATGCGCACACACACACACACACACACACACACACACAGATATATATATATATATATATATATATATATATATATATATATATATATATATATATATATATATATATATATATGTGTGTGTGTGTGTGTGTGTGCGTGTGTGCGTGTGTGTGTGTGTGCGTGTGTGTGTGTGTGTAATTATAAACCTATTTTGTCATAACAGTTGTGTTTTGGAAAAGTTAAATGTCTTTACATTTAAAACCACAGATTATGCAGTTGGAATGGTAGTACAAAATAATGAAATATAATGTTCCCTGTTGACATCAATAGAAAATAGAAATAACAAATTGTATTATATTTGTTTCAATATAAACGTTCTTAAAACTATATAAAGAAGTAGAAATATAGAGGGACAATTAACTGTCATATGTGGATGTTGAAAAACAGTAAAACAAAGAACAACAAAAGCACCATCGGTTCACGTAACACTACCAAAATGAAAATACTTACAATTAGTTATAAAAAAAAACCGAAATCTCTTGTTAAATTGATTGTCATCTTGCAGTTTTAGTTGGCTTGATCAATTAGATGCGAATGCAGACTTGTTTCTTTTGAAATCGTGTTAAATCTGATTAAATGAAAAACTTGCATAAAATACAGTATCATAGACCAAGAAAATCAACACCATTAACGAACAACATACCATTAATGTGTTTAAGCATGCCCCTGAAACACTATTTTGGTCATATATACCATATACTTACCTGTAGAAAAAATATAGAGTGAAACCAAAAACATAACTATTACTACCACTTAATTATACTGTGATGTGATGTGATTTTGATTTTTAACGTAGCTTTAACAATTTTTCAGTCATATCGCTACGATGTCTGCAATGTGGCAGTTTATAGTGATGTCTAGCACTGGAGCATCATGCCATACACATGTAACATGATGCTCCACCCATTCACATTATTCTGACACCAAGCCGACCAGTCTCCATACTAACCTCTTAATGCTGAGCGCCAAGTGAGGCAGCTGTTAGTACCATTTTTGTAAGTCTTTGTTATGATTCGGCCGGGGATCGAACCCACGACCTCCCGCATCCGAGGCGGATAACTATACTGTAATATATTGTATAGGTGTTATGGATCTGGACCAGAAAAAATGTTAACACTATGGAGTCATAAGGAAAACTGTTATATTGCGAAATGTTTCAGCGTTTATTACTATTAAGCAACACAGAATTTCCTGTCCACAAGAGTCGACCGGAACGCAAAACATGTTCCGCATAATTTACCATTCAATAATTAACTCCGCAATTACGTTAGCATACATCATGCGTTTGAAAAAAAAATTAAATTACTATTAATAAGAGATCCATGATTAATCATGGATATTTAAGAACTTTAATAGATAAGAATTCCTTTTTAGTTTATCTAGTTTACAATCAAGTACCTGATAGCACACGTTTTTTTACATGAATGTTTTATTTTTGCTCAACACGTTTCATGGGATATATGAGTGTAATTACATCACAAATTCAGAAGGGATTTTTATATATAAAATGTATTTGACCATTTCTTGTCTAACTACATACTTGTAGGTGTAGTCTCTGCTATTTAGTATGGATTTTGATGTGCTGAATACAAATATGACAATTAAAATAACTGATTACTATTGATTTCAAGATATTTAAGTTGTACATTTTACGTCTATCTATATTATGTTCATGGTAAAGTTTTAATAACAAACTGCAAAACATGGTCTTTCCATGTGTTTATGGTTTCTTTATATAATAATATTTAACCTATCCTGTGTATGTAACACTTTAAAATAAACAACAAAATTGTTATACAAATAAAATAATTATGAAACAACAGACAAAACACTATTATATATATATATATATATATATATATATATATATATATATATATATATATATATATATATATATAGTCTTTATTCGTGTCTACTAGGCTTTTCTTGGCTTGTCTCTTGTAGTCATTAAATGGAGCATCTCTTGTCACTGTCCGTCAATAATCTGCAAGCATTGATGGGCTCTATATGTCCTGATAACTTGTCGCCATTGTTGCAAAGTCCTGGTGAAATCGATCGACGTGATTGTCGCCCACTGCTCTTAAATTCGGTGGAAAAAATCTAGATGACATGTTGCAACCATGGCTTTTGTATGACTTGAAGAGGTTTTCCACCAACTCCATGTAGATGTATGCCTTGTTGTTTCTGAAAACATGTATGGCCACTAACTGGAAGGTTTTCCATGCCGTCTTTTCCTTGCCACAGAGTACACGGTCAAATGCATCATCTCGATGTTCACGAACCTGTAAACCAACAAAGAGACCTTCCTTTGTCTTTGTTTCACCTAACATTGAAAAGTTTCTACGGAGGTACTTGAAAGCTGCTTTTGTTTTGTCCATGGCCTTGACAAAATTCTTTATCATACCCAGCTTAATGTGAGGGGTGGTAACAAAATATTCCTAGATTCAACAAACAAGTGGTGTATGCTGAACACTTTCCATCCCAGGTTCCAATGACTGTCACAGTGGCCAATCTTGCTTGACGTAGTGGGAATCTCTCGCATAGCTATTCCATTCGCAGAGAAAACAGCAGAACTTTGTGTATCCAGTCAGCAGACCAAGATAGAAAGCAAGGATCTTCAAATCGCCACAAAGCTACCACTAATGTTGTTCATTAGTTTTGCACCTCAAAAATTGTTTCATGTTTTCATTGGTTTCTTTCATATGGACTGCATGATCAACTGGAATTGAGAACTATGTATTGCCATTATGCAGAAAAACAGATTTAAGACTCGTCTTCCATGAACCAGTGAACAGTCTCCACTCATCAGGATCATGAACGATGATCAGAGCTGCCATCACACCATCGATGTTGTTGCGAGTTACAAGATCATTCTTCCACGAAGAAGAATGGGACAAGATCCTTTTGACGGTCACGAAACATGGAAACCCTAACATAACCTGCTAGGAGATTCCGCTGCTGTAGTCTGGAGCCAAACAACCCTGACTTACTCTTGAATATTACAAAATACCTGACAAGGACATTCAGATCACCTTGTGTTATGAGGTGTGGTTCAGAGGAGGAGGATGGGAGAAAATATGGGTCATGTGACATTGATGGTTCAGGACTAGAAGTTTCATCCTCTATCTCGTCTGACGCCAGTGAGAATGATTCTGGTGCATCAGGAACTGACAGTCCTTCTCTTTGGGGTACTGGGCATATATCTGATGGAATACTTGGATAATGCACATTCCACTTTTTCTTTTTAAGCACACCTTTCCCAACTGGAGGCACCATGCAGAAGTAGCAATTGCCGACATGATCTCTTGGCTATCACCAAATGGCGTAGATTTCCCTTTCCTGTTCAACCACAAGTGTTGCAGCATATGTGTGGGGCCCACCTAATGTCATGATCTCCAATTTTTCAGTCAAAATAAAGGTGATAGACTATATTAACCATAGTGGCTCATTTCACCACAAGCATGGCAGACTTCATCTGCATTTTGTGCACAAGTACGAGGCATATCTGCTTACTTTGGCTAAACATAAATGTGTTCCTTTGCAAAATCAAACACTGAAAAATAAGAGAGCACGACACTATGTGCTTTATAGAGATGATATAGGGCAATTTGTTCAACAGAGTATTGTAAGCTTAGTTATGATTGCACCATCCATGACGTTTATGAATAACATGATGCAATTCATATCATGTGTGACGCAATACCAGCTTCAGATTGCATCATTCATTGGTTTGCCTAAAACGCAAGTACTGTCCACACCCTGTCATAGATTTATTCGTAGATCCAGTCAAAGATGTATTTTTAGACATTTCTGCTTTAAATTGAGATCCCTTCCCTTTACAACTCTCTTATCCTCTACCATTTACATGTCAAGATTCGTATATACTGACACAGTATCATGTCTTTACAACTAGAGCCAATCAACAATTTTAAGTACCATTTTCGTTCTCAGTGACCCAGAATTAATAAAGTTTGACTACATTTATTTCGGATGCATTTCGGCTGTAGACCAGTGTTACGAATGATTATGGAAAATGGTGTGCCACCATGCATACTAACGATCACTAAATTCTGATCCAATATAACTCGTTTCTCGTATGATGGAGATTTTTTTCTGTATATTATTTAGCATCCCTTATATCTATTACATCCTCCCAGGTCGTCTCTTTCTGAGATTTGTATGAGTTTACCAAATCTTGAGTTGTTCATTACTTTGAAACAATCCTTTTCAAAGTTATTTGTTGCTTTTTGATGTAGACTAGTATTGACGAACTCCCTCAAGCGTCTGCCTGCCAAACCATACGCTATTTACCTCAGTCTGCCGAACAATAAGCTACTACGTTTATCTGCCAAAGCAGAAGCTATTGACGTCCCTCTGAAAAACCATACGCTATTTACGTCTCTGTACCAAACCATACGCTATTTACATCTGTTTGCCAAACCTTACGCTTCTATCTGCTAAAATACTCGCTATTAACGTTTGATTCTGACATTGAAACATTATATCGATTGATAGATTAAACAAATAAGTATATAAGTTTGAGGCATATGGGATCGTGACGTCAAAGGCATAAACGTATGTCAAACTTCGTATACAATGCACAATAATCGGCCAGCTGACACTAACAAAACAGTTGCAGGCATTTATACCAATTGCAAAGATATTCTAGCAATGCATGTATGTATGTATGTATGTATGTATGTATGTATGTATGTATGTATGTATGTATGTAGTGTTTAACGCCATTTTTCAGCACACGGCAGGCTATACATGGCGGCCAGTATTAATAGTGGAGGAAGAACCTGGGAAAACCCCGGAAAGAACCATCGACCCACGAGAAGCTACTGGCAAGCTTTCTCACATACCCACATTGGCTGAATCCGAGACTCGAACCCACGCAGACAGAGGTGAGATGGAGAACGCTTTATGCCACTCGGCCACTCGGGGCCCCTTGTATGTATGTATGTATGTATGTATGTATGTATGTATGTATGTATGTATGTATGTATGTATGTATGTATGTATGTAAGTATGTATGTATGTATGTATTATATATAAAAACTTCCGCCTTTAGGTTATTGTATAGTACACAAAAGGTTTCATTTCTATGTTAGTACTTAGTAGGTAAAATTAAATCCTCGCGTAAATGGTTTGTGCTTAGTAAGCAAATCGTGCCTGTGAAGGAAATTCCCGGGTTGTTATCGTGATTTGGAGAGATTTTACCGATTGACATTGTGATAACTTGATTCAGTTCTTATCACTTATAAGATAAATAGGCAACGAAAGCCACGCGTCATATATACACTTTCCAAGTGTTATGTATATTTAATCTGCATAGTTTCTTAGATATTTTTTTTATACTTTTTTATTTTATTATGTGTTGTGGTTTTTAAAATATTAAATTTATAGCTGACCTTGCCCTATCTCAAGTTCATTGTGTACCTGAACACAATAATTGATTGTTTTAATTCTGTAAACAACTAATGTATAGCTAATATTTTATCTGTGAGTATGGATTTAATATTAGGATCATTATTAACAGAAGTAAACATATTTATGTTGGTCGAATTCAAGGACATTGTTTTTTTACCATGTCCTTTATTATACTTTTAGTAACAGACCTTACAACCAAGATTTTATCTTGTAAATATTAGGAACCTTCTAGAATGAAATTTTCCATTAGGTATTATTTGTTTAGAACATGCTAATTGTAACCTAGGCCAGTTAGAGGAGTAGAAAATCTCGTGTACAAGAAAAATGATTTATTCCTGCAATAACATCTATAGCAGAATCAGTCTTATTCTGTTCCCAATATTTTAATTAGGTTGGAATTTATCAAATTATTTATTCATTAAAAGTACAAAGTGCTCATCTACAATAATATTCTTGGAAAAATGATTTGGATTTATAGTGAATTTCAAATAAGGATATATTCTTGAATATTGTTCTTGTAATTCAACAAAAGACTGTTAGCACGCCATTTATTCTTCACACAATTATAGGCGCATAAAAACTTTCAGCGTTGAATATATTTTGAAATATGAAATAAAGTTTATTCAGAACTTTAATATTAGGACTTGTGTTAGAAGTTCTGGGATCATTTTGTATTTTAGGGAAATAAATTGTTTGTTGAATTTTATAAACCTTATTGGTTCTCACTCTTTTCTATTATTATTATTATTATTATTATTATCATTATTATTATTATTATTATTTAGTCCAAATAGTTGTAATACACGATATAAATATCAAGAATCAATGCCGTCCGTAATACCGCTTTGTTAATTCAGTCTTCAAAAACGAAGGGGGAAAAAACAAAAGTTACTCGCAATTATTAATTGTCTGCACGAATATCCAACGTCTGTAAGTAAACATTCTCCACATCACTGCACATAATTAAAAGAAATGAACTTTTTATTCTCCAGACTGGATAAGAAACCGAAAATAGTGTCCCTCAGATATTTTGCATTTTGTCATATACTGGTACTGGTACTTGACCACTAGAGTGCCCATAGAAACCAAACCAGTTAGTGATGTCATGGACATCTTCGAACTTGAAGGACGAACAAGAAACAGTACGTGACCATTGAAGTGGAACAGAAAAGGATCATCGAGATATTTGTATCTTAGTGGACCACATTTGCACAGAAATCATTTGCATTTCCCGTGACAAAAAACTCATATGTTTAATTTTGCCCGACAAGCCTCGTTAAATTCTAGTCAATACACCTGCAGTCGCCATTCTACGCTGTTCGCACCTACATCCAACCCTACGATTCATCTTTGTCCGGACAAAATTAATCTTTTTAAAGAGCATTTAGTCCATATCTTATCATACGAGACAGATACATAACATCTTTCAAAATGTAACTATCGTGGTAATTCACAGAAATAATCGTGGGTTTAACGCCATTTTCTGCACATAATAGGCTATTCATGGCCGCCAGGATATTTGGTGAAGGATGAACCCTAGAAGAACCAACGGTCCGTGGGAAGCAACTGATAAACCTTTTTCACATATTCATGTTGGCCGAGCCGAGACATGAATCCTCGGGAACAGAGGTGAGATGTTCGTGTTCTATCAAGGTGAAGGCCCTAACTCCATCCATCCACTCGGGGCCATTACACTTAAAGATACGCACAGATATCAAAAGACAATATTATCTCTACTGATTATTGCATCTCCTGGTTGCAACTATTATATGGTTAGTGTACGTTCATAATTCGTACGTACAACTAGATTCAAATCGAATAACGATTTCGGTTGATATTCAGATTGCGTGCATATTGGTATACTAATTGTTACCATAATCTTCAGATTGCATGCATATTCGTATACAAATTGTCATCATTCACATTTATTCTGTATGAACCTAGGTTTCATGTCGTGAACAGTGTATGCATTTCGCTACAAAATTCAATATTTGGTTTGAACCATATTTATTTTAATAAAAGCATATTTTTTTAGATAAATAACTATAGTATCATCAAGGTTCTGAAAAGATAACTATGATTATCTATGAGAATTTTTAATAACCAAATTTGGTTATATTTGTAAACATCTTGTTTTGAGGATAAGAGATTTGACTCCATGGCGTTACAAAGTTTCTGGATTTATAATTGTTCAATATTAACCAGCAGAGATCACGCCTAATTCTCTGCAATAAGACAAGAAATGGTAAAATAATTATCAATGAAAAATTAAATTTTGTAAAAGTTAAACGAGGACCGGAAAAAAAAGATCAGTATCTATGTGACACAGTTATGCTTGATTAATGAATGGCGAATTCATACGAATATTAAATATTAGCAATCTCGCACAACTCAGACATTTAGGAAATAAGTTACCAATTTAATTCTTTTTCGAATTTCGAAACTCTCATTTTGTCTTTCTTATATTCAAAATAAAACACTTTAACTCCGTTCGTTCATATTCAAACAAAGTCTGAGAAAAGAATGAGTAAATTAAAATTTCAACTGTACAAATTCACTGTCCTTACTTTTTCCATGACGTAATTCCATATTGTAGCTAGTGGAATACTACTTTTTAAACAGTGATAAAGTGATGTCTAGCCATTTCAGTATTTGATTCCAACACATCTCCGTCTTCTCTTAGTGTTTAAAGTGTATTTAATTGTACCTATTATCTATATTACAATGCTAATATTATAATGATATCATTATATTATGTTTCCTCAACTTTTATTATTCAGCATCAATACATTGAACATTCAGATACGGATCGCGCTCGTGTGTGTGTGTGATTTGGATTCGTAACACAGCTTTAACAATTTTTCAGTCACATCGCTACGGTGTCTGCAATGTGGCAGTTTATAGTGATGTCTAGCACTGGGGCATCATGCCGCAGACATGTAGCACGATGTTCCGCCCAGTGTCATTATCCTTACACCAGGCCGACCAGTCCTAACACTAACCTCTTAATGCTGAGCGCCAAGCCAGGCAGCTGTTGACACCATTTTTTAAAAAGTCTTACGTATGACTCGGTCGGAGTTCAAACCCGCGACCTCCCGCATCCAAGGTGGACGCTCTAATCAAATATACGGATAGACCAAGGAAAATAATTATAAATTGTAAGATATAATGCCCAATCCAACATTGTCTGATTTTTTAAAGTTACTCTTACAATAAAATGTAGTACATCGCCAAAAATCATCCGTAGCTAATTGTAACCAGTATCCTGCGTAAAAGGATAGATGTTACATATTGTGTGGTGTACTAACTTGACCATTAGCACGTGGGACACATTAATCTGAAAGACAGTATCCTTGAGGACGTAAATAGGCATAATCATGCATACCTTGTAAAATTTACAGGTAACAATACTGCTCTAAACGGAGAACTGAAGTTCATCTTAAACAAAGAATGAGGTTAAGTATGTATGAAATCGTGCAGTAGACATTAATCGACATCCCGTTATTTCCTTTGAAACTACAAACTCAAATGCCATTCACTTTGAAGTTGATTGTTGACACAAAATTCGAGACACGGAGACAGGTGGTGGATCACACGAATGTTTAGTTTGATTCTCAGGTATTCATATTTATACCTCATTAAACGTCGTAGAGTGAAACGCCATTCTCTTCGTATCTATTTATTTTCTTACTTTTGAAACCACCTTATATGTATGTCTGTCAGGTTCATCCGTTAGCTTAAGTCTGCTAGATCGCTTTTGTCTCGTTATAGGGCTGGAATCCAGAAAGAAGTTGGTCTGCAACCTAGTGCAGTTCAACCTTCAACAAGACCGACACTCAGCTGTTTGAACCACCTTGCTGCCAAAATACATACGAAAATGTACATATGGTTTATTCCAATATAAAGCGATTATGACTGAGATTAGCTTAATTACGCGTAACATCAAGAGAGCTTATAGTATTGGCCTACCTCTGTCCCGTGTCGTCTGTTAATCATCCAGGATCAGTTTCTGTTTTCATCCTCTTCTCAAAAACGATTAAATCAATTCTAACCAAACTTCACAGACAACATTCTGGGATAAAGGAGTTTACAGTTTGTACATAAAAGATTCCGATCTACCACTGATATGGCCGTAATACTAAAACTATACAGAAACACTTTAAATGACTTCTCAAAATATCCTCACCAAAAAATTTACTAAATTTGACTGATGTAGTCCTGGTATTCAATCTGTAAGAACAAAGATGCCGAAGCACCATTAAATATTATTAAACATTTAAAACTTTTAAACAGCTTCTCAATACATGCTAAGCAGATGTTTACTAAATCTGACGTAAGGATCCTGGCATACGTCGCTTTCAAGTTTATACTACTCCGCTATAAAACATTGCCGCTGATACACAAAAATATAAAATCTTTAAACAACTTCTTAAATCGCTCAACAAAGTTTGACATAAAAGGTCCTGTCACAAAATCATTTCAAGTAATGGCAGTGCGCTATCAGATATGGCCGCTGTTATTAAAGAAGAAAAGAACCTTGAAACAACTGTTTTTATTAGCAACCGCATAATACGTTTATATCAAATTTGACAGGATCTTGGCACAATGGCCTTTCAAATTTATATAAGCTGTGCTAATTCGCCGTCATATGCGGCATCTAGAAAACGTTTCAATAAAGTGTCATAAACCACATAATAGAAATCGCCCTAACTTTGCAGAAAGCTTTATGGCATGAACACCTTTCACATTATGAAATGCCCACTTCACTTCGGGTCTTGGCTATCATTTTTATGTAAAACAAAGTCAAAAACACATTTTTAAATTGATTAAAAAAGAGTTTATAAAGCTATTAAATCTTATAAACTCAATGATGCAATTTTGCTTTAGAACATAAATTCGTGCGGTTTTTAACATAATTCAGCTCAGCGAAATATTACATCTTGGATGAAAATATTATATCCGAAAGGAAACTGTTTAAGATGGCGTCAAATTTGATTGCTGACCTACTAACGCCCTCGATTGGGATCAGTTGTTCTAGCTTTTCTTGCCTTGCTAGTGCCATAATGTAAAAACACTTGACATCGTTCAACCTTTGTTTAGTAATTAATTGTACATAACCACAGAAAACACAATGTACACGTTGTATATAGCACTCGCGATTTTGTGGCTTGCTTTTGGTGTTTTATTATCTATTCGATTTTGTAATTGTGCTCCTGTGATTATGATTCCTTAAAAAACGTATATATATATATATATATATATATATATATATATATATATATATATATATATATATATATATATATATATATATAGAGAGAGAGAGAGAGAGAGAGAGAGAGAGAGAGAGAGAGAGAGAGAGAGATGATTTGCAAACAACACATTACGTAGCCATCTTTTTTTACCTTTACTGTAGATTATATTTTAAGATAATGCCAATTTGTAAGCAACATGTTTACTTTGATTTGCAATGAGGGTAGTGCTTTGTTCTTTGGAGAAAAATCATGGTCTACCTGATTTTATAGGGTGTTGATAACATTTGTAAATAGACCTGACCTTGTTTACGTTTTTGATGGAAAAATGACACACATCCTGATCCTGTTACTGTGTCTTAAGTTTTTATAAGTTTGTGATCAACGTAATTATTTATTCTTATTTTAATATCTGACTTGTGGAATCAGTCTTTTAGTTGTGTTCAGTTATAATTTGAGAGGACTTATTTATTTAAATTATTCATATGAATTACAAAGTGCATATTAACCATTCCGTCTGAAACATCGCTTTGGGATAGTTGTGAATTCAGTTAAAAATATTCTGGATGGTATCACCGTGATACATCAATACTGTTGGCGCATCGACACATTCAGGGTTAGTGGTGCATCAGCACATTCAATACCTGGAATTCACTTGGAGTACTCTATATTTTGGACTTGTAATAGAACATTTAGGATTATTTGTGATTCGCAATACTGTAAGTTTCTTTTAAATTTCCAATTTGCGCTTAAGGTAAATAAATTACTTGTTGAATGTTACTAAACCTTGATGGTTTTGCTCTTGTCTATTGAAGACCATAGAGTCGTAATACAGGTATTGCCATGCCAAAACAAATTGCTAGAGAGTTTATTGCGATCATAAAGATATACAGGTAATAATTTATTATAGATTTATTCATTATTTAGGAATGCCATGAAAGCCTTGTCTATAATTTATCCTGTCATGATGATATATCAATGATATTTCCTTGGCGGTTTCGAGACACAATTAATGTCGTCAACTGGAAACGTTTACATGTAATTTATTATCATGCCATCAGACATGCTGACAAGAATTGTTAATACAGTATATTATACGACAGTGACATTTTAATTCAGTCCGTCTAAGATACAATTACCGTGATTAATCCAGGAACGACTCAATAAGATTTCATAGCAGACACAGGCGAATAAAAATGGACAAGAAAAGATACCACTAACTGGTTTTAGAAAAATGTCTTTGCCCTAATTTTCATGGCGGTGTTGAAACAAAATCATGGATAAGCCACAAACGCGGCTTCAAAATATCATTTATTATTTGTTTTGTTTTTTTCTTCTTTCTTTATTATTTCATTTCCATATCTGCATGTAAACTTTACCTTTTATCAGATCAGTAAATAATTGCCTTATAACAAATAAAACATATGCAGTACATAGCCACATGCATGCTGGTGTAAAATGCTCTTGTCCTCTCGAACAATATATATAATTTCAATATAATGATGGTTCATTTGAACTTTGTGTCATATAAATTAGAAAACAAACATTAATAGAAAAAGGTTAATTTATATTTTTAAATGATTTAATGACAATGCTTTAATAGCAAGCAGATTTAGCGATTACCATTCGTCAATGAAAATAAAAAATAACAAATTTAAATTACGGTGGTCATTAGGTAGAAAATAATAGAAATTTACGTCGTTTTCAACTGAAAGCACAAATGTATCACTAAAGCACCGAAAATAAAATGACATATTTCTGTTACAAGCAGATCTTAAAAACACATTAGTCCAGTACATCATTTTATTTGGATTGAAGCATCGAGTAAAGAATATCAAATGGTGCACCAGGACAATCAGTTTAAAAATAACGTTTAATCACTCGTCTCTCTTAAATACATGTAATGACTTTGCAGGTATATATGCACTGTATTATATAATGTAATGATCATCTAATAGCAAATACATAAACGTATTTGTAATAAAAATAAAGTATCCTTGAAAACAGTTCATATATCATTTTAATCCAGAAATACCAGTGCAAAGAAAATGCTATCAGTATATCTTCATCCATCTCCGCCTGCTGTATGATACAAGTTGACTCCCTAATGTCACAGCCATGTAAGGAAACAGTACTTGTTTTGATGATGATATATACATTATAAGTATGATGAGAACAATAAAATGTAACATATGTCCTTTCCTGTTAGTAAGTACGTTTGTATAATAGTCCAGTGCCCTATACGTAACTCATTTGATACATTGGTTTGTCATAAATCAATAAGTGCTCCATAACGAAGACGATCGCTGTAACGATGGCTGCATGATTCGTAACATAAAAGTGACATGTATTGCGAATGACCTGCATTACGTTCCATCTCCGCACGTATTCAGCCTTAACGGTTTTGGACCTTATTATCTACCTGATTCAGTCAAAGATTAAATTATACTCATAGCTCTTCAATTCAGTTGAGGTAAAAGAGAGTCTGCTCTCCTCCCGCGACCGCGCCTAAAATGAAATTTGGGTCCCCTCCCAATATAAAATTTATTTGATGGGAATTCTGGGTCACTCCACGCGCAATTGCGGGGGTTGCTTGCTACGCCACTGCATTAAATGTAGATGAGACACTTTGACGTTTATTACGATTGAGTATACATTAGCCTAAATAAGATAGTAAAATGGCTATGACATATAAACTAGTCTTCACTTAATGTATAATGGAAAAAAAGGAAAAGACTTTATTAGTTTAATCTAAACTGAAAAAATACAGGTGAAAAAGGGAAGTGTCGTATCTAAATAGCCATTACAATGGTACAAAGTATAGAAATGTAACCATCGTATAATGCAGTGGTCCACAACCCTAAGGTCGCGAACCAAATTACGGTCGTGATGGCGTTTTGGAGGGTCGCGAATGGTTGCCAGGATTTTTTTAGTTGGCAAAACTGATCAAATTTTTACATTATGGTTCAAAACAAATACAAGCTATGTACTTATTTCCTTCTACAGCTAGACCTTCCTAAGTACTTTGAAATAAAGTTCGTACTAATTCCCGACATTATGGTTCACAGCAAATACAAGTCAAATACTTAATTCCCCACATTATGGTTCTTATGTTAATTATAATCATATTGCCTTCTACTTCCATTTCACTCTCAAAACATATTCAAATGTGTTTTAATATTAGATTCTATATATGAAGCTGCCACTGTTTCAACACGAGCAGACGCAAGAAATATACAATCATTTATTATCGCTGTAGCAATAAATTAAAGAATGATAACCTCATACGTTCAGTCAGTTAGATTTCTTTTCTCAACTGTTGTAGTAGTTAATACTTCCTTGAAGCAAGATATAAAGCCAGCAATACAACATTCTACGAAAGCTCGAAAGCAGTCAACCAACCTACCAAACAATAAATAATTACAAAAGTAATTAAGTAAGAACGTGAAACAGAAACATACAAGTGATCTATCCATGCGAGCTTTAAATCTGTGTAAATCTAGCTGTGAAATTGGAAATGAAAACACAAGTATTTAAGTAGTATCGATGTGCGCGTCTTAGACGGCTTAAACAGTGTAAACCGATTTAATCACGCTTAAGCCTGATAACCATGTTTACAACCTATATGAACTTTTGTTATCCATGTACTTAAATATATCCGGACAATTCATAGTATGTAGAAAAGAAGAATATTCCCAAGACTCTGAAACACAGTATACACCGGTGCTGTCTTTAACACCGACATGCAAAACACTAATAGTTTTAAAGATATAAATATCCCCAAGTCCCCAGACCGTAGTCTACACAGGTGCATTCTATGGAACAGAAATAAGTAACACTAAATGGTAACGCTAAATTAAAATTGCACATGACATTGATAATGGAGCAAAAACTAAACTGTATTCAATTTAACCGTTTCAGAGATGCTATATGCATAGGCGTTAAGTCTGACCTGAAAGCAACAATGTCTGTATCAAGAGAAAGCACGTGTCTTGGTTTTCGTGTTTTAATGGGACAAATGTGTGGACCAAGCTCGTTGTGTTACAGCATCACATATCAGAAAATGAAACTTTCAGTTTTGTATTTCAAGCATAAAATATGAATTACAATGGTATAGAAAATATTAAGGAAAACAGTGCCATATAAAAGATGCTGATTTACATATTACACTCTTTGATGATAAAATAAAAGTACAGATCTTAAACACGGAGAGCCAGATGGTTAATACATAACATCAAAGTAAATATCTTAAACACAGATAGCAAGATGGTTAATACATAACGTCAAAGTAAATATCTTAAACACAGATAGCAAGATGGTTAATACATAACGTCAAAGTAAATATCTTAAACACAGATAGCAAGATGGTTAATACATAACGTCAAAGTAAATATCTTAAACACCGATATCAAGATGGTTAATACATAACGTCAAAGTAAATATCTTAAACACAGATAGCAAGATGGTTAATACATAACATCAAACTAAATATCTTAAACACGGAGAGCCAGATGGTTAATACATAATATCAAAGTAAATATCTTAAACACCGATATCAAGATGGTTAATACATAACGTCAAAGTAAATATCTTAAACACAGATAGCAAGATGGTTAATACATAACATCAAAGTAAATATCTTAAACACCGATAGCAAGATGGTGTATTACATAACATCAAAGTAAATATCTTAAACATTGATTGAAAGATGGTTAATACATAACGTCAAAGTAAATATCTTAAACACCGATAGATAGATGGTTATTACATAACATCAAAGTAAACGTCTTAAGTACGGAGAGTAAGATGGTTATTTCATATCACCAAAGTAAATATTGTATGGTTAATGACATGAAAGTAAACATCTTAAACACGGATAGCAAGATGGTTAATACATAACACTAAAGTAGATATCTTAAACACTGATAGATGGTTAATAGCATCAAAGTAAACATCTTAAACACGGATACCTAGATGGCTAATAACGTAAAGATCTGGTTTTTGCAGGAAGTAACAGGCTGTTTCAACCTGATCGAACTCTACAAGACAGAACTAGACATGCTTTCTGCCCTTGAAGAAATACAGATGAAAACTGCTGACTTGACTGTAACCATGGCCAACACACTACATTTCTTGAATGATAGATAGAGAAAACAATGTATGATGACTCAGTAATTATAACTATCTATTTTCAACCAAAACTTAATGCGAACCTTGAAAAACAAAGATAATCTAAACATTTTGATTTCTAACACAATTCTAGTATTGTTATGAGTGTGTGTATTACTTATAAGTTTCATTGATCGTACCAATCACTACATCTTCCTTCAGCTACGAATGCCTAAATCATTATCGTGGAGCAGTTTCAACAACACTTGTGAAAATCAAAGAGATAACTCTGCGCTAGAGGTGCAAGATATTTATTTTATTGGTAATTGTTCTTTATGTCTCACGTTAAGTGGCAGCCAACAGTAAACATATTACTCCTAAACGCAGGAATATATTCTTTAAGAAAGTAAACACACAGGCTACGAGTAGCATTAAAGTTGAACAAACTTTACAGACAGAATACGAAGGCTCGGACCAAATATATTGATTGCACGGGATATTTGCTATACGTGGTTTGATATGAAGGCAAAAGGAGATGCAAAGTGGCAGTAAACTGTATGAAAGATATAACCACATCCAATGGAAGTGGTGATCTTTCAAGCTAAATGACTATTATATATTCATGGCATGCAAATATCTGTAATTACCAACTTCTGTTTCAAACAAACAGGAGTCCAAAAAGTATTGATAAATGTGCAAAATTGCGATCTGAAGCTATACAGTTTGGTCTGTACAGAAGTTACAATCCCCCTTGAGTTTCAGATTATTTCATATAATTGTCTGATGAATCCTTGCTCTATTTCGCAAAATTTCAGATTTAGCATAATATTTATAAGTGATACATCCAGTATATGGTTTCTTCGGAATCAATTGCACAATTTGTAAATGACCGGTACAGAAATGGTGTTACGTTTGTTATGGCTAAATCGTTATAGCAAATGCATAGACATACCAGGCAATAAAATCTTACGACGGTACAGCTTGATTCTCTCAGACTGAGTTTAAAGGGTATTTTGATACTGTGCAAAAGAGCAAAGAAATTGATCGAGAAATCTTAAAAACACAGCAATATAAAAGAAAATCTAAGCAACTATCGGATGTCTGACAGACACAGTTTATTTCCAAGATTTCAATTTCATGCAACAGTTTAAAAAGCCATAAAACATTTCAGTGATACACAACCAAAGTAAATGCGACTAAGGAACACGCAAGTTGATACTTAGTACTCTGATAAGGATTGTATCTGGTTTAATTGGTCAGGCGCAGATGATATTATAATGAATGGTAGTGATCTTAAGTTCCCTAACGTTAACTGAGGTATTAACTTTGAAACCAACAGAACAGAAAATGTAGATGTTCATAAAAGGGTATGCTTCTGTCTTGTCTTATGCTCATGTGAACAATCAAAACAAGACATTGCTCAGTTATTGTTAAGCATTGATATAGTTTGTGTTTGAATGAACACCATATTATGATAATCTATTAAACGAATAATTATGAAAAAGACTGTTTAAACTAAATTTGAAAATGAATATACAAACGGTTTTATTTCATCGTTATTAAATATGTAGCTTTTATGGTCAACAACACTTAAGATAGCAAATAGTTATTCAAAGATGCAAACGTGATCGTGATATATGTTGAGTACAAGTTTGACAAGTGGTTAGAGCCTCTGGTTGATATATATATATATATATATATATATATATATATATATATATATATATATATATATATATATATATATATATATATATATATATTGTGTTCATGATTGATGTCCATGACAGTCTCGTCCATGTGATCAATAAAGCAGCCAATGTAAGCAAATTATCCTTTAGTGATTAGCGATAGTGATAAATATTTAGTATACATTGGATAAGTGGTTAGATCCGCTGGTTGATTACACCAATATGATAGACTGTGTTCATGATTGATGATCATGGCAGTCGCGACCACGTGAACAAAAAAACCGCCAATCTAAGCAAATTATCCTTTCGTCATATATATTTTGAACTATCAATATGGATGATAGGCAATAGTACAAATCAGCATTCACAGATGTCGGAGCGAATATATGTTTTTGAGTTATCTTTGTACCGCAAGGATTAAAAATAAATGAAACCTGAAGAATAACAAGTTTTCAGGAAGAAATAAAGAAGAGCTGTCACGTACATTGAAATAAAATAGAAGAAAACAACAAATTTTCAATTACATTTAACTACCCTCGCTGCTTAAAAATTAAATTAATATGTTCGCCTTGTCAACATAAACGCTTGTTGGCATACTTAGGCAATGCTATTTTTTCACTTTGATTCCATATCGTCTTTGTAGGTTCAGGATATGATTAAAATGCAGTGTTTTGCTCTATCAGCTTTAAAGTGTGTTTGTTCAGACATATGATTTCATGAGGAAATTGATCTTCGTCTTTATCAACCTCAAACGAATAGAGTTTACATGTTAATCAACAAACTCTTTAATCGGAATACCCTTCATCTCTCATCTTTTGATACTCCCTAGAATCCTACAACAGGACGTCATCATTCATGTCACTGTATAGTATAAGTTTTCTATTTCAACATATATACACAATATGTCAGTGTCAGTCATGTACGGTGTCTTTCTCACCGTATTTGTTTTTTTAACTTGCAGCAAAATTCATACATCATACATTTTTGATAACTCATATGCTGTAAATCCAATGTAAATTGGCTTAGGTCAAATTAGATTTTCTTGTTTAAAGTACGATTGAATAAATTTTTTATTGTATTACCTTAAAATTATATTTAAATAGGCTACTTATTCGTACATCTCGGTTAATTTTCCGGTTTAAAAACGTTTTAAAAGTGGTTGCAATATTTTCAAACATATTTTATACTGAGTCATAGATGATAGAAGTATATATTCTTACTATGGTTAAGTTAAACAATTTCAACGGATATTTAACTAACTTAGGATACTATGCAAATAAAAAATTAAAATATATTTCATTGTTTTTATTTATTTAAGTAAAAAGAAATCAATATATTTTTCAGGATCTTTGTTTATTAAAGTAAGTTCAATACATATATAATCAATTAATTACAATATGTATTTTCCTATTCGATTTATTTAAGTAATTTCACTATTTTGCTAACAATATTTATATATTTAACCTTGACATTTATCATATAATTTAACATACGCTCATCATCACTCTTCGGTCTGAAAATCCCTTGGAGGAACGATCTCTGGAGCATGTGTGTATCTGGCAGCCACCATTAACAGAATTCAACTCTCTTTCATACAGTGATTTCTGAAGTTGTAGGTTCCTTACGTCAAAATCAAATGGCATGTCACTAAATCACTTTACACGGCATGTAAATCTGTTCTCTTGAGATTTAAGGTGCGCCGCAGTTTCGCACAATATGTACTCTGAGGCATTATCAATTCAATTCCCTTGGCACCAATCTGACGTTATAGTCCATTTGACTCGGGACAAATCAGGCCAATCGACTGTTCTTTTCGAACAAATTAATTGGTTAGAGCGACCATATGTTCTCAATGATTAAAGATGCTAATTCCATTCATAACATTATTGTCACAGCTAATTTTGAAATAGTATATGGTTCATTAAATATGTATTTTCTTGAAATATCTTTAAAAGCATTCAAGCTCTTTAGGATTCTTTAGCACAAATAAGATAATTCAATATTTCACTTAGTTGTTTTCTTTTTAATTATTCTAAATGCCTTTTTTAAATCGATAAAAAACCCGTGAAATTGTATGGATATTAATATATCTCATGTACACATTCTCTTAAAACCACAGCCACAAATTCAAACCACTTACTGCAATATCGTGTCGTATGTTTTGACTCTGAATTATATTTTGAAATAGAAAGTATGAAAAGGAAATGCATATATTTTTGTACTGTATCTGGATCTAACATGGACGTAAGTAATTAATCTCTGATTCACAAGTGCCATTCATAACATTTTGTCGTCGGCTGTCTTAGAAGGTGGAGTGGGTCACTACTTTAAGCATGCAAGAGGGAATATCTTTACTGTAAACATTGTATAGCTGGTTTTGGCACACCATGATTCTGATCATATCGAATAGGGAGAATAAAAATCCGAAGTTCTCAAAGTCTTCGAAACTGCAATAGGACAATGGATACCAAGCAGGCCTTTCAATCAAACCCATTATAAGATCACCACATGTTAAGTACATTAGTAAAACCATTCTAATATCACTTTACATAGTAAATCCATTATAAGATCTCTCTCGATCTCTCTCTCTCACTCTCTCTGCCGCAGACTTTATTACGTCTTAATTCATTGTTTTGTATCCCAATGCATACTGAATGCACAACACAAATGCTTCATGGCACATGTTTTTTCTCGAAGAACCTTCTATCCCATTGAATAGTAGAAACTATATCCACTACATAGCGTGTTTGTAAACATATAGACTATATTCATATTTAAAACCTTTGGGTATTTAACTTAATTTGGCCAAAGCCATCATTACACTCAATAAATGGGCTAAGTGCCTTTCCCAAAAACGGTCTGAGGAGGTATCAAACAATCCATTAACTGAGCTACCACTGCTCCAGGCACAATATACAAAATGTCCATGCAAGTTTGATTTTTTTACCTTCAAGATATATAATAAAAAATCAACATTGTAGATATAACGAAATATTCAGGGGCAAGTCCTGGGCGGGGCTTGGGTAGGATAAATTGAACATGTACGACTGCTTATTTCTGTTATTACAACCTATAACAAATTTAATCAATAGTACATTTCTTGAACAGTAATCGAGTTTGCTTTAAGAAAAAACAAGTTTTGGTGTTGAATTGGATATGATAATCAATTATTTTGAGCACCTACTATATCCGATAGAAAAGTCAATGAATCTATATAGTTTTACAGTAGAAACCTTTATGCTATTTTTAACTGATTTCTTTTTGCCATAATTATTGGAAAGATAAATCTGAAATTCCAATCTTGATTCTCCTTAGAGACAACTACTAGGTATCGTATTTCATTATTTTCCAGAGTCAGACTGAAAAGTTTGAAGCACTTTTCATGGCTGATCCCTCAGTGTCATTCACACGATAACCCTTGAATTTCATTTAAGTGAGAAGATTGGTTTTGAAGAAAATATATCGACATTCAGACAAATAAACAAAGCAATTCATTATTAATGTCCAGCTTTACAAATAAATAACTTGTCATTAAGATGGGCCTAAAACTGGGGTGTCTGATTTACAAATTTTCTTGCTTTTACGATAGTTTGGACAGGTTAGGTGCGACATATTTAGCTAGGAAAAGTGACTAAATTTTGTTTGCGATTCCAATGACAATACGTCTGGTTTTATATTGTTCCAATAATGAATCACAGCTATGACAATATATATGGTTTTATCAATATTATTCCATTAACGAATCGCATGGAGTTGTGGTACCATCTTACCTATCTTTATAATTATTATTATTGAAAATTTATTCCAGAAATTAATATTTTATCATTCATTTTGGTTTCGCAAAAATATTGTAAAGAAACACAGTAACGATATATTCCTGCATTCTTTTAACCGGAGGTATAAATTTTTTAACGCTACCTTCTACACGAATAGTAGTATTAACAACAAAGGAAATTCAAAATCACGCATCTTTGCTAGATCCATCGGGAACCATTTATCACAGATTGGCACATTTATAGAAAAATAAAAGAACACAAAAAGAGAAAATCAAGAAATACGTAAAATGTACATACGTTCCTACCGTATATATATATATATATATATATATATATATATTTTCTTAATAATTTAGTTTTAATTTTAAAACTTAACAGGTGATACTATTTAATTATGACTGGCATGAAGTTATACTGTATTGCTGCACGTGATTCGCCCGCTAAGCAATGACTGACTGACATAAATTCTTGCACATCATGAATAAGACTTTATTGTGACAACGGTTATTGAAGGCTGGAGGTTACGGTAAAGATCAAAACGTTCACTTCATCTGTACAAAATACAGTTTTCATCTGACCTGTAGGATCTTCTTGTAGCGAAGGAACTTGTTGCCTCTGTGCTATATTTCCCGGGTCCATCTAGTTACATTAAAAGTTATGTTAGGCTTTCTTCAATTTTGCATGAATGGAACGTATTTGCATTAGCTATCTTATGAAATACCTTACAAATTCTTACTGTCGACCCTTATGAAATCTTTGATTCCGACCTTCTTCGTGGCATATTCGGATAAAGTGGTGAGCATCCGAATGACAAATTTGAGTTTTAGTAAGTTTTATCAACTGGAGATATAATGAATTGTTGACTTTGTGTTATATTTCTTGTGTGCCATTTTAATGTGAAAAGTTAAGGCACGGACAACATAATCTACACCATGGTAATAATAATAATAATAATAATAATAATGAGGAGGAGGAGGAGGGGACGAAGACAACGATGATGACATCATGATGGAATTTTTGAGGAATTTTTATAAAGTGCATTTTTTCGCGTTGTAATTTTAATTTTTGTAATTTTAATAAAGATGGTGATTGCAAAATTTGTGAATTGTTTAATTCAAAATTGTATACCTTTAATAAAGACTCTGACTGTTGTTAGAATTTTATTATTGTAACCCAGATTATATATCTTTAGTGGATATTACTTTTATACTTATGTATCACGGCATTTGTACATTACACCAAAATATAATACTGTGTTTCTTGTTTATTCCAAGAAAGAAAGGTTGCATTACAGTAGATACATAAAACTGTGCGTTACTAAATTCCCCGCCATATATGTCAAAGGCATAATCAGAGAAATTATACATTCAGAGTATAAGGTTCGCACTGTAGGCAAATTTTGAAGGCGCAAATTATTCTTGGAAACGGAATGCAAAATGGAGAACTCTTCGTAGTACGAACGGCTCGCCGGGTTTCAAGAACACGACGGTTGAAGCTAGGTGTTATAAGCCAATAACCTATTAAGGACAAAGTAAATGTCTGTCAGTATAGGAAAAACTATATATACATTCCGCGCTTGACAGTCTAGTTAGAACTATTGCCTTGCAGATTTCACGTTATGACTTCCTTTTTAGTCTCTCTCTCTCTCTCTCCCAGAGTTGCCCCATCAATAAATTGGGCACGATGAGAAAAACTTTACTCGAATAAACTAACTACAACTATGGGTTAAAAGCCGTTGACCATCTCGCTTCGTAAATACTAGTGGATAACATTTTACGCTGCGTTCAATACAATTTTCAGTTCAGGCTGAAATTCACGATCTTCGTTTATTTTATCATGACACAGGTTTGGCGAAAAAAAATTGGTTATAAAACTGCATGATATTACCTCAGTTACTAATAACCGTTTTCAAGCAACAAGAATTAGTCACATATAAAGTCAATAAAACACAACTGTTATAAACAACTTCCTGGTTGTTTTTCGACAAATAAATCCTATGCAAGTAACAGTAAGTTGCTCAAAGAAGTCTTTTGAAATGTTAGCTCTTCGTATGACTGTATTACGGAAGCGCTATGGCAGTGCGATTCCAATGACACCATGGGCCACTGAAAAATGTTTTTCTTGAAGCCGAGGGCCGCAGCAGAAAACTGAAAAGCAACGACTATATAGTTGCTCGAACTCTGGCGGGCCATTTAAAATCAGCCCGCGGGCCGCGTGTTGCACAGCACTGTGCTATGGTATCGCGGGTCTTAACGTTAGATATCGGCGAATAAGTAAATAAACACACTGACCTTCATGATATGATATATTTATCTTTGTTGTTTTTTGCTTTATATTAAAATAGTTCTCCAGTTTCTATCAGATGATTGCGGGAAAGAATAGATAAACAGACGCCATGTATATTCCAGGATATACAAGGGGACTCAATACGATAGCGCAGTAATACCGAAAAAATACTTTTACGATGGCAAATGCTTGTCCTAATGATGGGAACTTTATGTATACGTTGGACAAAGTGTAAATCAGCTTGTAAAATGGAAGATAATTCCATGGCCCTCCTTCTGCCACCTATTCTCTCCAACTACGGAAACTTATCTGAGAGAATTAAAGAATGCATCTGGAACCAGCTGTGACGGAGGAGCGGGACCGTGATAGTCGATGAGAATGGACCCACCAAAATGAACCTGAAAGCACGCGTCGACTGCAGACTGTTTAAACAACTCTAGGTGTTCCAACAAAAAGCAATAAATCGTTTACAACAACGTTCCACGCCTGCCAATTCTGAAAGCCACAAGAAAACAAGCACATTGATATGCTTCACATTTAGACAGTTGTGCTACCATAGATTCCATTTCTTGGTTCTTCACAAATGTGGTAACCTTGTCATCTGACTCTTGCATAACGTCTTTGAACATTATCAGATGACAAACTGGTTATCCAATACGTTACAGTAATATTGATTTTAAGAAGATATAGATTCTGTCGGAGAGCATTGGGTACGGTCATTTTTGCAGAGATGTTCATGTGTGCATTTATAAAATAGTGTACTTGCCATCAATCCTGAGATTTTCCCCAAAGCAACTGGTGATGCTGAACTAGTAACTTATGGTCATTAACTTAGATAGAATAGATTGACTTGTGATACACCATAGGTCGCGCAATGCAGAAAATACCGAAAACTGCCGAGTACCACGATAGGACAGAAATGGCGATATCGTAGGACGTTAATACAAGAAAGTGCAACTATTCAAGAATTTTTATTTCCTGCAACTTAGAATTTTTAAAGGCAAAGGCCTTTTACAGTAAATCGGCCATGTCAGAATTAAAAAAAAGACATCGTAAATCATAACAGGTAAAATTATAAGATTATATTTTTTTATTTTTTTATAAAATGATTGCATATACCTGTGCGATAATTACACGCAATATGGTCCACCTGGCAATGTTCCAACGGATATGTTTCTGAAATACACTTACGCAATTGCAAGAAATTATTTTACGCTTACCATTTAGAGAAACTTTTAAGGTTAACTTACGTCATTTAGTGAAATTGGATCCATTTGTCCTTGTATTAGGGTAACAGATGTTCTCTTACCACAACATGCATGCGGGTAAAAGGTTGGCAAGCGGTCGATTTAAATTTCTAATAAATTAATAACAGACTGACAACTGGTGATATACATAAAATTTCTATCACATAACAATAGAATGAAAATTTGTGACACACTCGAATTTCTAATATACAAGAATAGACTGACTCGTGATACACATGATTTGTCAACTCTGCAAAGAAATATAACATTCAGGATAGCGACGAAAACTAAATATAATTAAAGCATTGCTTTTCTTGAAATTAATACTCGTGTGTTACTTTGTTTTCTGAACGGATTCCTGCAGCAAAAAAATGAAGTCAAACAAGCGAAGAAATACTGAAAATGTACAAAAAGAAGGGAATAAAAGAACACATTGAAAGAAGGGATACAGAAGAAGACAGTACTGAATGAGAGAAACATCTTATGGAAAAGTTCATTGATTTAAAATTAACTGCATGCTTTTATATCCCACTTTGAACAGAACATCATATACCTGGTTATTAACTAATTCTTCTTTCAGAGCAAAGTTTACCACCCTTTCTATACCAGTCATTTCTTCAGGATACGCCACACGTATAGTAAATCACTTCAATTAATCATCAGTAGTGTAGTGGGGGAGCCTAGCCTCAATGGGAGTTTAACGTTAAAATAGTGTCCCGGCACTCTAGCCTCAATGGAAATTTAACATGGGGAAAACAAGCCCGGCACTCTAGCCTCAAGGGGAATTTAACATGGGAAAAAGTCTTGGGCAACTCTAGCCTCAAGGGGAATTTAACATGGGAAAAAGTCTTTGGGCAACTCTAGCCTCAAGGGGAATTTTACATGGGAATAGATGGTGGGATTATAAACATATAGACAACATTTTTTAAAAAAAAATTTCAAAGGCAACGAAAGTCAAGGTCTTTTCGTGACCGATGAATGGCCCTGAAAGGGCCTTTGGGTTTCTTCTTCTTGTTCTTCTTTTATTTTCATCTTTATCACAGACGATAGGATTCCAAGAAGCAGTGTACGAACTGTGGTTCAAAAGATAATAAAGTTCCCAGGTATCGATGTTTTGTTGTTTTGTGTGGGTTTTTTTTTTCTTCACAGGTAATGATAAGTGATCAATTTGATCAGGATTTTCTCTTGGAAAATGTCTGACAAGTAAAAGGCGTTTAGCTCCGACTTCTTACTCTGGTCAAAGAGAGATTCGATGCGACGTCTCTCCAGAGACGTTAATGGAGGAGAAGAATGTTTATCCAAGCCTTTATATCACTCATTCAACACGAATTCTATCTCAATGAGACCACAAGCTTTGTCCAGATAATCGTCCAATTTTTCTTCTTGACTCAACATCAGACATTTATCGTGTTGAATTTGACTGGGATGATCGTTGTGACATCCATAACAATCTTCCTTGATCAATTCTTTCATTTTATATGCCAGGACTGTAGCAAAACAAGAGACTGAATGGGCTTCTTGTTCTGGCCATCTTGACATCATCATGATGGCTTCTTCGTCTTTGTCTTGGGATTCTTCTTCCACAGTCTCCTCACATTCCATGTCCAAAGTTTCTCCACTTTGTAAAGAGGGATAACAGTCTTCCATGGTTTCTAATAATCTAGAATGACTTTTCTCAAACTGTTAATTTCTATCGTATTATCAAATTCTGCATAGAGGAGGACATTGACCGTCTGGGCTAGAGGATCTGCAAACTGAAGTTCCATACGAATCTGACCGGATTTTATAGGGTGGAAATGTCCCTCGTCGCTGCCTTGGTCGGGAGTGAAATCAAAAGCCCACAAAGCATGGCCTCCTGCATAATCCTCGTACGTAATGCCATGACTGGTGTTGGTTCCTAACTGTCCCGTGGCTTCGTACAGGGACAAGTACGACCTCAAGTAATTCATTTTGTCAAAGTCAGGTTCGAAAGGTCGGGTACACAAGGTCTTGCCATCGCGACTGACTTCAATCTTGGACACTTTGTAATGTTTAAACTCAAAAGGATTTTGACTGACAGCTCCGTTGAAGGCTGTATTCTCGACCATACCAAGGATTAAACGTTTGGGTAACTGCCCTTGGAACAGATGATCTTCGATCATGGATCGCTGTCCAGCAGGAATGGTGAAGGTTTTCACTTCCACGCGTCGTATCGGATACTTGGCGGTCGTTCTGCTCAACGTGTGACTGAGGTAGTTTCCCACTTTAGGTAACACTTCCACACGTTGTACGTAGAGTCTGGCTTCTTGGATGATGGTTTTTTAATTGTCACTATCAGCCACTAAATGGAAAGCAGTACTGCTACGATTCACTCTCAAGCGGACATTCACCCCGATTAGCAAATACTTTTCTTGTAACCACATTTCCAAATGCAAGCGATCAATCAGTTCTAAACTATGTCCATTTTTGATTTTGTCTCTTCGTTCTACAAATCCCTCATTGTGGTCTTTCTTTGTATCAATTTCGGTTTCGTCAAACTTGCCCGCATCCTCAGCTTCCCATACTACACAAGCATTGAGATGAGTGTTCTTGGCGTCTATTCCGTACGTCAAGAGATTTTCCAGGTAGGCACGATAAGGGTAAGTATCCATGCTGCTACTGACTAGTTTGTTATTCAAGAACAAGTCCACTCCGCTAAATAAGGAATGCATGAAATTGTTGACGGGAGCTACTTGCTCTATAGCACCTCCTGTCTTATCTAGAACTTTGACTTTCAGGTACAAGTAACTGCTATTCAGATCGATGTAATCTTCAGGCTGCCCTTTGATTTCAAACTCGATGGGAGCTGAATCCGTCAAAGAGGAGACAGGGTGAAATTCCACCCACTGAGATTCTTCCATGGTCATCATGGTGGGGGTCATGGCAAACAGATCCAGTTCCGACTTCGATCAGGCGCAAGACCTCGGTGTATCATTTTTCTGTTTTTCAATATTTTAATAATCAAAGTCTCGAACGGTTCTTCTTTTCTTTGTCTTTCTAGCTTTAGAAGTGTGAAATCTGGTAAAAGGGTGTTTTCTTCTTCGTCTCTTTCTGCCTTGTCCTTGCTGTCTCGTCAGGGAAGTTGGAATGCCTGACTAATTAGGGTGCAGGGCATTTATAGGAGTTTCTCGTCGACCCAAAAGGTCTTTGCCCGTTTGCAACAAGACATTTTTGCCTGCCCTCAAGAAGGCTTCTTTTAGGTTTTGTTTGTCGATGATGACATTTTGGAGAAATTCTTTGCCGTGTGTCAATGCGGCATCTTTCAAGGCGTGCAATCCGCGTGTCACCATCGGTTTCAACACCGGAGCCACTGAACGAAAAGCCGATTTTAACATATCTCTTAAACCGTGTCCTCGCTGTCGAGCAACCCCTCGGTACACTGGATACATGACTTACAGCTCGTTAGAGAACCGTTTTCAAAAATTGAGTTTCACCGTGACTTTTCCTTTGGTGAATGGAATATTTTGTCCCAGATCTCCTTTTATAGCAATGTTGACCGTGTCCAAATACGAATTGCTGACAGGCAAATAGTGAGGATGTACAAATGTGCGGTGAACGTGATAAGTGTTTCCACCTTCCTCGTCAGCATTCGTGGCAGAATCCACTTTGAAAGGAATGACACGCAGTAACGGTACGGAGGTGTGTCCCACCACATTGTACTCCACCACATCGGAGTACACAAAGATCAAATTCAGTCCTTGGCTCAGTTCTACCAGGGCACGAAAGAACTTGGCAAAAGAATCGTTGTCGGAAATGACTGCTATTTCGCCTTTTTGTTCTACTTTCTTCCTCATCTCCATATCCCCGCCCAACATGTCAAACAATTCAGGACAAAATAAAAAAGACAACACTTTGTTCCCCTCAGGAAATTTCATCAGGAAGCGACGAGCTACTCTGTGGTACTCCAGGGTGACCCTTTTTCTGACACTCTCCAGAGCTTTAAGAAACACGACATTAAACCTGGAGGCAATGGTACTGACCAAATGTTGACCACTAAAATAATAGCCTGGAGGAATGAAAAAGTTATAGGTGGTCCACTTTTGAGTTTTTGTGCTAGGGGTTTTCTTATCATATTTGACGTTGGTATCCAAGTACTGTTGCAATTGTTCGTCATAAACTTCCACTGAAAAAAGTTTTGATTGGGAAGGACATTAAGGACTTGGGTCGGGTGAATCATTTCTACCAAACCCACTTCCCAATGGGCTTCGTGTTCTAATCGGATGGCCTGAGGTACTTTGGCCGTGTAACAGCACAAAGTGTTATTGGGAAACACCTCCATGGAATTGTCACTGGGCAAGGTTAAGTAAAATTGGTTAGTGTGACTCATAATTCCAGAGTTCTGTGTCTGTCCGAGGGGTTACTGGAAGTCAGAGGAGTGTCTCCGCCCAAAATAGGGCTGGGGTTGTTGTTGTTATTGGAGTGGTGACTGACACTGGCACTGGACACAAGGTTCCCGTTGTTCCCGTTCGAGGTGAATTTCAGGGAGGGATTGGGAAGCAGGTAACCGATGCAACTGCTTAATAAAATGGTCCACAATTGTTTGTCTCCTTGTTGCAAACTCAAATTGGCAATTGCTGCACCGATGACACAATACACCACGAAGATTGGGCAGAAAAAGACGATTTGCGTTTTAGGCACACGTTCTCCATACCACACCCACAAAGGCTGTTTCTGTAAATCTTGCACAGAAGAACTGGGTGAAAGAGTGGTCGCAGTAGATGAATCTGTGTGAAAGGACATGATGGTCACTTCTTTTTATAGTCGATGACTTGCGAAGCGTCGATCCAAGAATCAAAACTGGGTGGATATCCTTTCCAACGTACTTTGACTTCTTTGACACGTCGTTTACCTACTTTACGTGTTCTTCGTTCGAGAATGCTTTCGATGTCGTATACGTCGTCTACTTTTTTGGTGACACGTTGTAACTGGGGCAAATAAAATGTTCCTTTTAACACTTCCCCGTTCATGTCTTCCAATTTATAGACGGCAGGATGACGGCCATGCGCTCGTCCAGTGACACGAAACAATTCGGTCGTCCAGTTAGGTAAGTAACCTTTGTCGAAAGTGCGTTTGGTTTTGCCAATGCGAACCCAATCTCCTACGGCCAACACTCCACTTTTCATCGGGACAGCCCCTGTCGGGGACGTACCAAAAAGGCGATCAGATACCAGCACTTCGTTATCGGGAGTCACCTCTTGTGAGGCACGTCCTATGCTTCGATGGTAAGATTGGTTGTACGCTTGCACCAGGTGCGGTAAGATGTAGATATACTTCAGAGTGTGGTGATGCGTAAATTATTTCCACATGCGTTCTTTCAAAGTGCGTTGAAAACGTTCCACGATGCTGGCTTTGGTTTCAGGATTCTCGGTGGTAAAAAAATGAATGTCACGTTTCTATAATTCTTTTTGCAAAGCTTGGTTCAGAAATTTGGTACCTTTGTCCGTTTGCCATTGAAGAGGGTGACGACCACTTTGTTTCAACACTCGTTGCAGGGCTCACACTAACTCGTGGCTGGATTTGGAAGTCAAGGGTACGACCCAGGCAAATTTGGAAAAGACGTCGTGACACAAAACAAATATTTGTAGCCGCGATTGTAGCTGGCCAAATGAGAGACGTCAGCTAAATCGGCTTGCCATTGATGATCGATGTCTTCCACTCGGGTTCGACTTCTGGAAAACTTGCGTCGAATGGGTTTGTGTAAAGTGTAGTGTGCTCAATAAAATGGTCCACAATTGTTTGTCTCCTTGTTGCAAACTCAAATTGGCGATGGCTGCCCCGATGACACAATACACCACGAAGATTTGGCAGAAAAAGACGATTTGCGTTTTAGGCACACGTTCTCCACACCACACCCACAAGGGTTGTTTTTGTAAATCTTGCACAGAAGAACTGGGTGAAGGAGGAGTGGTCGACGTAGGTGCGTCTGTGTGAAAAGGCATGATGGTCACTTCTTTTTATAGTCGATGACTTGCGAAGCGTCGATCCAAGAATCGAAACTGGGTGGATATCGTTTCCAACGTACTTTGACTTCTTTGACACGTCGTTTGCCCACTTTACGGGTTCTGCGTTCGAGAATGCTTTCGATGTCGTACACGTCGTCTTCTTTTTTGGTGACACGTTGTAACTCCGGCAAATAAAACGTTCCTTTGAGCACTTCTCCGTTCATGTCTTCCAATTTATAGACGGCAGGATGACGGCCATGCACTCGTCCAGTGACGCGAAACAATTCGGTCGTCCAGTTAGGTAAGTAACCTTTGTCGAAAGTGCGTTTGGTTTTGCCAATGCACACCCAATCTCCTACGGCCAACATTCCACTTTTCTCGGGGACAGCCCTCGTCGGGGACGTACCAAACAGGCGCTCAAACACCAACACTTCGTTCTCGGGAGTCACGTCTTGCGGGGCACGTCCGATGCTTCGATGGTAAGATTGGTTGTACGCTTGCACCAGGTGCGGTAAGATGTCGATGTACTTCAGAGTGTGGTGATGCGTAAAATATTTCCACATGCGTTCTTTCAAAGTGCGTTGTAAACGTTCCACGATGCTGGCTTTGGTTTCGGGATTCTCGGTGGTAAAAAAATGAATGTCACATTTCTTTAATTCTTTTTGGAAAGCTTGGTTCAGAAATTCGGTGCCTTTGTCCGTTTGCCATCGAAGAGGGTGACGACCGCTTTGTTTCAACACCCGTTGCAGGGCTCGCACTAACTCGCTGATCGATTTGGAAGTCAAGGGCACGACCCAGGCAAATTTGGAAAAGACGTCGATGACACAAAACAAATATTTGTAGCCACGATTGTAGCTGGCCAAATGAGAGACATCGGCTAAATCGGCTTGCCATTGATGATCGATGCCTTCCACTCGGGTGCGACTTCTGGCAAACTTGCGTCGAATGGGTTTGTGTAAAGTGTAGGTAGCTTGTTCTTGTAACCATCGTTGCACTTGAGGTAAACGGAGACTTTTCAGTCGCGTTTTGGCAGCACGATACAATTTTTGAACTCCTCCGTAACCTGCAGGATGGGATGGATCGTAGTAAATGCTGGCTAACACCTTTTCCATTTTGTTTGTTAATAAGGCACCCACTCTTGCAGGATGCTACTTTTTTTTTCGTGGGGTATTTTCTTGGTTTTTAATGCTTTGCGTGTGCGACCAGCGATAGGTGACGAAGATGATGATGTCTGAACAGGGGATATAGGTTCTTGTTTCACTTCTGTCTTCACCTTCTTTTTCTCTTCGGATGAAGAAGGGTTGGTCATCATCTTTTTAATCCATCCAATTCTGGAGGTAGGTGATGTTGGTAACTTGCGTACTTTTTCTGATGGAGTTTGAAACCCTTCTTCTTCTTCTTCTCCTTTTTCTGTCTTGGTCACTGGTAGTGGTGATGGTGCTGGACGTTTCATCAAGGTCTTAAAATCTTTCAGAGTGGGTAAAGCTGTTTCGTCTGAAGCTTTCTGGTTAAAGAGTTGCAGTCGTTGTAAGAGTTGACCGTACTTTTGCGATTTTTCTGTTTCGGACAAATCGTGGCGATCGATCAAGGTTTGCAATTCGTGTTGTAACTGGGACATCTCGGTCAAATTGGGATTGGGAGGTAAATGCGGGGTCCGTTGTTCTTGCCAACGATGGTATTCCTTCCATCGTTTTTAAGGCACTAAAACTAGTTTTCGTCCTTCCATTGAATGTCAAGGGTTACGTCTGAGATCTTGGGACTTCAGAGGTCCTTTTTATCTTGCTCCCACGAGTCCTCCCAAGACTCGTTTCAGCAATGGGCCTAACAAGAGAGGTAAAATTCCTCCACGTTGGACCAACATCTTCTTCTTTTGACGACGGGGGATTTTCTTTTGAACCATTTCCCGAAGAACGTGACGATGTTTGCCTAAGCATTGTTTCTGGTGTTTGGACAAAGGGATCGTGCCTTTCAAAACGTTCAAAGAACATTCGCACATGATATCGATGACCTCTTTGGAGGCCGTTTGAATGAGTTTTATTTCGCAAGAGAAGCTTTGGACAGGACAGATAACATGTCCCCATGTTTGACTAAACGTGGAGGCAGTCCTTTCCTTTTCTTTCCTTGGGGTTTAGAAGAGGAATGTTTTCTGGAGGGTGACATCTTTGCTTGTGGGTTCCGGGACATTCACAAAACATACACTAACGTCGATGACTTAGCACACGCCCTTTTATCTTTTTTTTTGACTATCACTTTGTCATAAAGGTGACAATGTTTTTTCCAAAATCGCCAAGGAATCCTCCCCTTTGTTGACTCCTCTTTTTCTTTGAACGACTGTATCTTTTCTTAGGGTAACGTCGATGCTTGGCTAAGCGCTTTGTCGGATGACGAGCCTGTCTTTGCCACTTTCTTTTTTGACGATAGTGGCGGTGTGCACTTCTTTGAGGTGACATCTTTTGGACGTTCACTCATACCCCTACTTTGTCACAGGCCTTTTACATACTGGAACGCGTCGCCACTGATTGTCTTTACGTCGTATCAACTTGAGGACAGGCATGACACGTCGTGCAGGGGTACGTAACGGACTAAATCGAGCCAGTTCTTGCTTGGACAAATCCAGTAAACTCTGTAACATGCCCGATCTCTCTTGAACTTTGATTTTGATTTCTGTCAAATATTCCGTCTTGGGTAAACACGGTCGTTGTGCCATTTTACCCCACAAGCAATTTAACATCACTTTGGCAAACGATCGAATGCCTTCGTTTTTCTCGATGTGATCTAAAGTGATGCCTTCTTGTGCCCAGTATTTCTCTCTGAATGTCTTTTCGCCTTCGGGAGTGTGACACCAGGAAGGATAGCCACTTGCTTTAGTTTCAAAAAGGCATCCACGTAGTCTGCGAAAATGCCTTTCTGACCTGGGTCACCCTTGTGGTATTGTTGTGTCTTGGGAAAGTGGCAAATTTCTAACAGTTGGTATCCCATGTAAAGAGCTTTGAACAATTCCACGCTGACCCACGTCCCCGTCATGGCACGTTCTTCCTGGGTGTGCTGACAAGGCTGGTCTTGGTTGCACGGTTCGGCACAAGTACGGCACAACGGAAACACCAGCTTGTCTTGACAATGGTGAGGTAAGATGGGGTGGTACAAGTCTGTGGGAGGCAAGACTTTGCACTTGATCAAACCTTCGTATTATAGAATGTGTTTCAGGTCGATGTGTTGCGTGAGCAATTGCGGGTGCCCTGCAGGAAAGCGACAATATTGGCACACGTAAGGATACAGCGAACACACGTCCAAGTATTTGTTTTCTTCTCCTTTCTCTTCGTTAGCGTGGTACAGCAAACAGGTGGCATTAGTTCTTCTTCCGTACAAACTATCTCTCGGGTTCATGGGGTCCATCAGCTTGTAACTTTGCACGAGGCGTTTAAACTCGGGATCGGTTTTCAAACGGTGATTGTACTCGTGTTCACACATTTCCACCACTTGGTATCCTTCCTGTTCTAACTTCAAGCGTCGCTGACAAGTGGCCTGGTACAAGTCTTCCATGGTTCGTTGTAAAAACTGATTTTTAGTGCCACGATCAGGGTAGCAGACGGGGCATCCGTGAAATAAGCAACCGTTAAACTCGTACACGATCTTGGGGTTTTCTAAGTCCCAGCCATCCACCGAATGCGTTCCAATGGTCTTTTCACCCCCTCCGTTGCGGGCATGTTGAATCCATTTGTCTTCTTTGATTCACAAGTAATGTAACCAACGTAGGGCTTTGACCGAGTATTGACGTTTGACAAAGTTGGTCGTTTGAGGACTGATGACAGCCAGGGTGTTTTTAGGCATGAATCGTTGTCGGTACACTAAGGAACACGCTTAGGCAATGGTACAAGCTTCTTTCAAAGGATCGACCCCTCCGTGTTCCATGAACAGTTCTCGAAATTTTCCACAGCAACGTCGTAAAATGTCCACGTCGGAACGAAAATACTTTAGCATTTCTTCCTGAAAGTCGAAAGGGTCAGAGGCATGGGTGTGGTACCAAGCGTAGAAAGCTTCTCGTTGTTCGGTACGCATGTTGTCGGGGTCGTAGTCCTTGGCCTCAGGCAAATGGGGTAGAACGGCATGTTGATTGGTTTCCGTATTGAAAAAGTGTGGAAAGTACCCTTTAGCCACTTCTGTCATTCCAAACGTTTTAGGCATTCGACTCAAAGGCATGACCAAGTAACTCATCTAATCTTTAAACTGCACTTGTCCCACTTGCATGGAAATGATTTTGGCTCCGTTCAAAGACACTTTAGGACATTCAGTACCATGTTCGGTACAGTATCTCAAAAGAAACTGTCCATCATATCCTGAGAAATTATGGGCCATCACCGTGGCATGGCAATGACAATTTCCGTAACGTTCAATGTCCTCTTGACTCCACGTTTCGTCAATGGGGTGTAAGACCCATTTGACAAAATCGGCTAGCGTGTTCGGGCCCCGAAAGATTTTTTCACGTCCTTCACGAATCTTGCTACAGTGAGGGCAATACCTCAAGATAGGTTCTTGAATGCACTTCTCGCACGCTCGATGAGCCACGCAGAAATTAGGAATGTGAATGTCGGTCTCTTGCATGCATTCAAAATCGATGAAATTTCCTTTCTTCTTGTGGTCATCATTTTTCTCTTGTTGGGGTTGGTATTTTTGCATGTAGCATTGATGTTCCAAGTCCACGATTTGGTGACAAATGTGACATTGTTTCTTTCCTGGACAGACGTGTGTCTTGGTATTATTGGTACGTATGCCTTGTCCACACGTAGGGAACAATCTCAGGAGTTGACAAGCACATTTCTGTTGTGAACCTTGTGTCTTGAGATGTTGTTGGTAACAGGCAGGGCTGACAAACGTGCGCAGACAAGCAGGACAATGCACTCGTTCTTGTCCTTCGTCCAGACAGGGTTGAGAGGACAAACATCCTGAGCATTTCGATCCACAATGCTTGTGTTGCTCTCGATTGTTATAGCCATAGTCACATTTCTCACAGTAATAACTGTATCCCAGGATTCCAGGGACACTGGTAATGGTATAGAAATGCTCATCGTGATGATAGAGGTGAATGTATTTTTCCATCCTTAAAATCTTGGCCTCGAAACAACAGAGACCCACGCACTTCTTGAGGGTGCACTTTCAAGGTGTAGCGCGGAGCTAGGGCATCTTGCAATTTTTGCATTTCAGGAATGCCACAAGGTGTGTCTTTGGTCAGGCCAGCTTGTTGTAACAGGAGTTCTGCTTCACTTCGTTGTTTGGCTGGGTCAGATTGTCGAATAGTTTTCCAGGCTCTTTTCCATTCTGCCGTGTCGTTCTTGTTGGCATAGGTTCGCCCCACCACGATAGCCCTGGCTAAACACATCTGGTATTGAGGGTTATTAATTCGGACGAGACTTGTTTTGGTGCTGCGAAGCTCGTCCACCAATAACATCTTTTTGCGTCCAGTCCCTTTAGGAGGAGAGACGTAGGTCATAAACAGTGTGGCTTTTCCATCGGTGATGTCAAACTCGTCATTAGATTGTTGTACGTGTTGAATTTTGTCCATGACTTTGGAAGGGGTAAATTCTGCAGGGCTACTAAACTCGATCCAAACAGGGGATTTCAAGCCGTCGTGTTGTATGGAAAGTCTCAAGCGATCGTCTTCTTTGGCTTGACATTGGTGTTTCAGTGTGGTAAGCAAAGAATCCCACACCTCAGTGATGAAACCCTCTGCTTTCTCTAACGGAACGTCGGACTTGAAATCTTTAAACTTCACCCTGTACGTATAAGCCGTGGTTCTAAATTTTCTAGAGGAGCTCTTTTCTGTCTCTCGAATGTGATAGTATTTTTCAGGGTTGACTAAGGGTGGTGAACTTTGTTTAGAGGAAGACTCTCTGGGCTTGGATTCTGGTTCACTCATGTCCTCTTCAAAATCACTGGCATGAATTTGTGCCAAGACTTCAGCTCTGGTACGAGGTGATAGATCACGTTTCTGCCTCTTACTTTCTTCTTCTCCTTTCTTCTCAGTTGAATTGGATCGTTTCATCTTGACTGCAAAAAGTCAAATGACTAAAGTTTAAACACCATGGGTTACTTTATAGTCATGACAGACCAGCGTATATAAAGGGCGTGTGTCTTGTCCTTCCACTATTCATTTCACTCTCAAACCGAGCAGAACATGGACGAGACTACACAAATCGAACTTTTCATCAGAGCTTTGCGAGGGGTCATCAGAAAATTTTCTTCAGACCAGCCGACGGACTACTCACCCTCCTATCGAGATAAAAGTCAAGATACTTGCTATATCTGTCAGAAGAAAGGGCATTGATATTCAGTGTCCAGACCGTCAAAAAACAAAACAGGGGTTTATAGAGACAAAAGTCAAGATACCTGTTATCATTGTCAAGAAAAAGGACATTGGTCTCCAGATTGCCCTAAGAAACAACAGGAGCAAGAAGAAGAAGAGGGGAGTGATGGAGAGGAAGAAGAGGAAGAAAGCAGACAGGTGAAGAAACAGAAACAGGAGAAAAAAAAAGAAGGGAAGAAAGTGAGAATGAAGAGGAGGAAAAAGCTGTGAAAGTGAAGACATTTAAAAAAAAGTGAGAGTGAAGAAAGAAAAAGAAGAAGCCTATGAACTTTTTAAAGTTATATGTTGTGTTGTGAATTAGATTGTAAAATTTGTACCAGAATAAACAGTCTATAAAACGTAAGTGTCTCTTGGTTATGATTTTTAGAATAAGAATCTACACTCACACGCACTCAATCATTCACACGCACTATAGGGGTAAAAAATGTTTTTTATTGAGTTTTAATTGATGTTGGCAAATTGAAATACTATCTCTTTTCGAGAGACATGGGTGGTCCTGAAAAGGATGTTTGGGGGTATTTGTTGGTTTAAATTAACTTTAAGTGCCATAAGCCTTTGCCACGGCCAAGGCCTACTTCTGGACTGCGTACTGTCGATGATGATGATTTAGTAGAAATCACTAAGGGTAGTAGGGTAGGTATTGTCACTGGGTTGGGTTGTTTAGCTCTTGAAGGTCTTTTTCTCTTTGGTCGTAACAAAGAAGTCTGATACATTTGTTTCAGACTTCTTAACTCCGCTAAAATGTCCAACAGTATCGTGACCGTTTGAATTTCACCCTCTTGTTTCTTTGCTGCTGCTTCTTCTTGTTGTTTCTTTCTTACCTCTTCTTCTTGCTGCTGTTGCTGTAGGAGAAAAGCTTTTTCCGCTTCCTTTTGCTGTTGTATAAATTTCTCCAATTCTTCTTTCTGTCTTTGTTTAAAATTCTCCACGTGCGGTAATGAAGGAGAAGGTGGCGAAGGTACCGGAACAAATTCTTGCGAAAGAAAATCCACAATATCCCAATTTACCTCTTCTGAAAGTAAGTCCGGGTTCACTTGGGTAGTCTCCACGACTGGTGCACCCCAATTTACGGTCTTCTGAGTTTGCGCCATGTTTATGCGCACAAACGCTAGTGCCTCTATATAGGACATGTGACGTCACGGACTGCTTTCTTCCGATTGGACGCATGGTGACAGAATTTTGTAATGCGTATTTGGATTGGTCAATGAACTCAATCCGTTTCAATCCTCCTTCTCCCTATAAATACCTACAGTTTGCTGCATTCCTTCACCTGTTCTCGTCACCAACATGTGGACCGACGTGGAATCATCAACTCTTGTCTCTTCCATGATGTTTAGAACGGACTTACCCATGCACGTCCGATCCTCGTGGACTATTGTTAGAATGACAGAAACCTGTGTGAGGAAAAGAAGAATATACGCGGAGAGGCAAGGATGTTTAAAGAGGGTTCTCATTTATGGCCCTGAAGTAAGACAGAGTTTGAGGACAAGAAGAAGACCAATACGATGCCTTCTATGTAAAGAGCATGGCATGTTAACATAAACACAAAGGCCCTTTTCAGGGCCCCTTCAATGCCTCGAAAAGACCTTGACTTTCATTGCCTTTCAAAAAAATTTTTTTAAAAGAATGTTGTCTATATGTTTATAATCCCACCATCTATTCCTATGTTAAATTCCCCTTGAGGCTAGAGTTGCCCAAAGACTTTTTCCCATGTTAAATTCCCCTTGAGGCTAGAGTTGCCCAAGACTTCTTCCCATGTTAAATTCCCCTTGAGGCTAGAGTGCCGGGCTTGTTTTCCCCATGTTAAATTTCCATTGAGGCTAGAGTGCCGGGACACTATTTTAACGTTAAACTCCCATTGAGGCTAGGCTCCCCCACTACACTACTATCATCGTTCTTTGTTTCCAAATAATCGAATCTCAGAGACCTTTTCAGCACATTGTATGACAAAATCTTCCAGTATACTTTTTTCTGTACCTTTGGGGCTAATTGTGTGACAAATTCTTCCTGTATTCTATCTTCTGAATCTTTATGACCAATTCTGTGACAGATTCTTCCTGTATGCTTTCTTCTGGATCGTTATGGCCAATTCTGTGACACATCTTCCTGTGCGCTTCCTTCTGGGTCTTTATTGCCAATTCTGTGACAGATTCTTCCTGTCTGCTTTCTTCTGGATCTATATCGCCAACTAAGTGACAGATTCTTCCTGTATGCTTTCTTCTGGATCTGTATTGCCAATTCTGTGACAGATTCTTCTTGTTTGCTTTATTCTGGATCTTAATCGCCAATTCTGTGACAGATTCTTCATGTATGCTTTCTTCTGGATCTTTGTCGCCAATTATGTGACAGATTCTTCCGCATGTATTCTTCTGAATCTTTATTGTAAATTCTGTGACAGATTCTTCCTGTATGCTTTCTTCTGGACAATCTTTCTGGTCTTGGTAAAAGAACAAGGTTCTGTTTTCAATGGTAGCTGAACATGAGCAGGTTATTAATGCCAAGGTAATTGATCTAAAGTACTTTGCTCTAGGGCCCATGCTGATCCTATGAAGGGTTCGAACACACGTCCTATCGTCGCCGTCCTACAAACTAGCCACTTCATTAGATGGTTTACCTCTATAGTTGATACGTCTAAAAGAAGGTTTCCTGTCTGCAAAAGCTTGCAAAAGTAATGTACGGAGATACATTTATAAGAACAATACAGCCTTAAGGAGATAAAGTTTGAAAGGCTGTTTTCAGACTTTACTCAAATTTGAGAGGTTTAGTGAAAAAGGAATACGTGTATTTTTCTCTGCCGT